>JBAJMU010000001.1:2621823-2647220 GCA_037952995.1 Hyposoter didymator | reverse complement strand
TTTTTTTTTTTTTTTTTCTTCATTTATGAATGGTCGACGCGGCCCCAGGGAAACTTGGCTATTGCGATTCGATCCGCCAGTTCCTTATTCTTCTTCTTTTTACGCTGCTACTCCGAGGATGACTAATATGCGATACTTCGCGCGGTGTTATACCAGAGGATTCCCCGAGGGACTTTTTGTCGATCCCGGGTGTCGATAGGTCGAAGTGAGAGCATTGTACACTCCACACCACTGTGTGTATATAATTCTTCAGAGATTCAAAGGATCCAGGATGTCCGTCTCCACCGGGTAAAGGAGGGACCAGAAGATTTCCTATCAACTTAAATTTATATTCACGGAAATGAACAATTTTTAAAATATCGGAATCAAATTTATGAATTATAAACAAAACAAAATTTGTCAAAATAATGATGCAAACTGAATTCATAAATTTTTGAGTAATTTTATAGAGCAAAACGAATTTGTTAAAATGAAATCGTTAATTCACACGATAAATGACTTTTTATTCAATGAACGAAATACAATCCATTTCTATGAATATTTTCACCGATTTTGTCTATTTCCAAATTATTATAAAACAGAAACGAAAATTGCTAGGAGAAATATTAAAAATGAAACGACAAATTTACAAGTGGTTGAGTAAATGCAATCCAAAACGAGATCCAAAACTGGTTAAAATAAATATTTGAAGCAAAATTATAAATTACATGTCAATTTATAAACAGAATTCAAACTATTCAATGATTTTTCACTTTGATAAGTTGTTGGAATTTCTTCATTTCAGGTTTCATAATAAATCTTGAAACGCTACATTATTGGTCCTTTTTAAAAAAGTCTAAAAAGTCTGAGTATGTTTACTCATCTACGATGAATTACATTTTGGTCACGGATTGTATCGCTCGGTTCTGCTGGGAAACTGACGCACGCTTTGGAATTGGATTCAACGTTTTGTTGTTGTTGTTGTTGTTTCGATTTTGTTGCATTGAGATCAGTCAAAGGATCGAGCTGGAAAACTCGAACGAGAACTCGAACGAATCAGTGCGAAATTGGATGGATTGGTGACTTGCAGTTTCGAAATGTTGGCCCAAGTTTATCGAGGATGATGTGTAACTCTGGGGACGAGTAGATTCTGCTGAGGCTAAGATCCGTAAAGGTGGTGTTGCGCATCGGAGAATCGTGACTACGCCAAGGTTGTAGGTCGGCGCGTTGCACCTTGCACCTCTTCGCGAGCGAGCAAGCGAGAGTTCACACTCCCTAGGAGCCCAGCGTGTCTTTGGCCTCGAGGCCGAAGGTTAAAATTTAATGCATGTGCATAACTCTATATTCAAGCATCGCACACGTATAACGATGAGAAAGCTTGCAAGTTCTCCACTCGCGAGATGGAGAAACTGACGCTCAGGGAAACCCCAAAATGTCGTTGTCAGACAATTTTACTGAGTCGAGTCAAACGATTGAACAAACACTTGCCTTTCTTTGCTTCGTTAAGTATTGCACGCAGAGTTCTCATTCGTACAGTTCCTGTAAACGCGATCAACACGGCGTGTATGAAGATGAAGTAAAGACAGTGAGGTGCAGCACTCAATAAAGCGTGTATTGAGGAAAGCAACTCGGCCACATTTCCGCGCACTGGGAATGGAATTTTGTTAAAAATCGTCGGTATTTTGTTGAATACGGTAAACTAAATATTTCTTGATAATTTCAAAATTTTCGTTACTTTTGACAGTATATTTGGTTTCTAACGAAAATTGTCAGCGAAATTTACGAGTGGAACGACAAAATTTGCTTTCGACGAGACTTTCTAAAATATTTCTTGCTGCATTGACACAATTTTTGGGATTATTGAAAAAAACGTTTAGTCGAACGTATCGAACAAAATATTCATCTTTTTCAACAAAATTTTGTTTTCAGTGCGAGGGAAACTAACGATTCCAAAATAAATCAGGCAAGTATCAAAAGCTCTCGCCCATGCTTGGCCGGAACATTGCATTTCCTTGTTTTCCTCATAAAATAACCACCGAAGTGATTTTTTTATTCTACGATTCCAACCCAGTTGATACGCGCAAATTGCAGGATGTAATTTGTAACATGAATCTGCTTTCGATTTATATGCTCTTAAGACGAATCAGAGCGGAGCTATACCGCTGGAACCATTGGGCATGAGGTTTTTAGGGTGTCAACTTCAAAACGTGCTAAAAAAATTCACAAAATCGTCAAGAATTAGCCTAAAAAGTAATAAAATTGTCTCACCAATGATTATTAATTTCTTTCTCTAATAAATTCTCCAATATTCTCCAACAATCCTCCGATAAATTTGCTAAGGAAATCAGATCTTCATAATAACTGTTTGTACTTTTCTTTTAAGACAGAATCGCGAATCTTGTCACTTGTTAATNCTAGAAGGATGAAAATCATCGTGCTAATTGCACGATGATTTTCAACTACTTTTTTCGTCGTAGAATTGACAATTATGGATTTTCACCGACTCGAGGGGGTGGCCACTTTGCCCCGATTTTTTTTCTTGCCAAAATTCGGGAAACAAGCAGCCGGAATCAATTTTGGGACTTCAAAATAAGTAAATGGTCCTGTGCTCACCCATAAAATTCGATTAATTCCTTAAGTAGGCCACTTTGCCCCATACTCCCCTAATTTGCAAAAGATGAAATTTCATCGTTGTCGCGGGAACGTCAATATTGTATTTTTTGAAAAGAATCTTAATTTTTCTGAATCGGCAGTAAACGCTGTATCGGAAATCACTGACCCATCTTATTAGGCACGACGCGGTCTTACAGCGGAGCAACATATATGATGAACTCATAATTTATGAAATGTTCTATAATCGAAGCGTCTATCATGTATCCAGTCAATTCTCCGCACATTTTACTCTGACAAGTATCGATATTGTTGCGATGTGTTCCTTGCGAAGGATAAAGTATATGCGCGCACATAATGTACACTATAAGTTGGTGTTATTATGTAGTATACGTGCTCGCACTTTACTATACCGATGCACCCATGAATCGAAGAGCAGCAACGCGATAAATCAGCTCGTAGCGTTATACGCCCGCTAGAGAGAATATCGTAAATGTCCAGCAAGAGCGACGGATGGACACGAGCTCGCGTAGAAAAGGAGAGACGGGACCACGTGGACGTTCTATTGATATATATTCATACATATATATTTCTACATAGCTATAAATGTAGTTACGTCGTCGAGTTTGAGATTCAGGTGTACGATAATCTGAGCAAGAGGACTTTGCTATTCGTATTATTGCTCGAGAGAGTTCGCAATGTCCACCACATGAATGTCGTGTTACCACAGCCATTTATTTATTTTCTTACATTTTATTTTTCGTCCTTTAACTTCCTCTCTGTTATACTTCATGAAGTAACGTATGAAGAACTCTTGGCTCCATACCTCTATGGCAAGTTGAAATGTCACACGTACATCGTACTTTCGGCATATCCGTCTATATACTTTGTTGCTCGTTGTTTTGTTTTTTCTTTCGTTTTGTTTAAATCTTCTCATTTTATCGTGCTGCGGCGCGTCTCTCGTTCGATTCTCCTCTCGTACGGCTAGGATCTTTAGTATACCAGGCCGCGCAGCGGTGCTGATCAAAGAACCGGCCAAACGTCTGAAACACACTCGAGATGGGAGACGGAGTGTGCAGACGACTGGACAACTTGTCGACGTGAACTTTTGTCCTGCGTCTCATCTCGTACTCCTCGCAGTCATCGCCATATTCTTGTATATTTGTGACGAGCGAAAGATGAGAGTACCAGCGACGGGAAAAACGACTCCGATCTGTCAGCGAATGGATAATGCTCGATGAAGAGACATGCACGAAGACTTCTCGGTTGTCAGTTGATATATAAGAGAATCTCTCCCTCTCTCTCTCTCTGTCTTGTGCACCCCCTTTCTCTGTCGAACTATAAGGACGGAAAAAATGTGGATAGCGGAGAGTCATGTCAATTTAATTAGAGCTTGCTTCATTAGCTGAGGAAGATCACGCAAGTTCCAGTTGTCTCTCATGTGCCATCAATAAATCCTCGCGGTTTGCTATTGAAACGTGAGGGTTATACATTCTAATAGCAAAGAAGGAGGGATTTATTCTCTACCCCCTTCATTGGCATACTAGTTTTAATCGTAATAGTGGATTAGTGGAGCTGTATCGAGGAAAATTGATTAACGAGTTGAATTTGATGGCGAAAGCATTAAGTTCGATTTTTCTGAATGTTTTAACTCGACTTTTATTTTTATCACGTAAGGTTAGCATTGCTCTCGATATGAAATATTTGTCCGCGAATCGATCAACCGATAACATCTATCAAAAGGTTTTAAAGCATATTTTCTAAGTCGTTTGAAGTGCGATCAAAGATTTTACCGACCTTTGCGACGTTAAGTGCTCTGCTCAGAATTTTTCTTCGATGCAGGTAACGATAAATTCTCACCATGATTCATGATTTGTATCACAAACCGTGATCGGTATTTATTCTTGGAATTATTGCCAATCGCCTATTTTTATCGATCGCTCCAACTGATGAAAATTCAATTTTCCGAACTCTTTTCTGCTCAACTGCAGCAGGCTCGTAATCTACATGCGTTTTCTATGAAGGAAACATCGGGCGCGACGTTGAGTGGGCAGGCATCGTCGAGTATTTGTGTGGGGTGCTCGCCATCATTTGTGCTCGGTTTCTACGAGCGTGCGACTGCTTATGAGTGCCTGGGAATAAATGTGGGTGTCTGAAAGTGCGAATGTTCCAGTCACTATTTTTGTGATTTCAAAGAAACTGACACTTTATTATTATGTAGATAGATAGGCTGTACGCTAGGGTCCCATTTTTTATCCAACCTGACCGTACCTCAAGTCCGACAGTTTATAACAAATGATACTTTTTCCTCGCAATAATATTTATTTACGTAATTAATTAAATAAATATTGTGTATTTTTCGAGTTTGAGGAGTGGGCACATCGATGCATGCACACTGAAAACAATATTTTGTTGAAAAAGATGGATATTTTGTTCGATACGTTCGACTAAACGTTTTTTTGAATAACCCCAAAAATTATGTCAATGCAGCAAAAAAAATGTTAGAAAGTCTCTTCGGAAGGAAATTTTTGTCGTTCCACTCGTAAATTTTGCTGACAATTCCGTCAGAAACAAAATATACTGCCAAAATAACGAAAATTTTGAAATTATCAAAAAACATTCAGTTTACCGTATTCAACAAAATATCGACGATGTTTAACAAAATTTCATTCCCAGTGGAGAGCCTCAAAAATGCTTAGACCTGCTCCAACTTATATTGAAACTCTGGGTAAATGTTTTCATTCGTTTTCAAAATCCGGAAAAATGCCAGAGATCAACTGCATGCCCAACCGAAGTGCAGAAGATGCACATCCAGGCCTCAGAGAACCAAAGAAATGAATTTGTTCAGTTTTTGTTCCTCCAAGTCTTACTATCATTTTTATACATTTCCGGTCACAAAAAATTAACAAGAAACTTGTATGATAGTCCACACAAACTAATAAACTAATAAAATGACAGTGAATGTAAATTTTGAGGAAATGATTCTCTTTCGATTTGTAATGACGAAGAATATTTGCTTTTTTCCTTGTTCAATCGGCTTATACTGGGAATTAAATTTTGTTAAAAATGGTCGATATTTTGTTGAATACGGTAAACTAAATATTTTTTGATAATTTCAAAATTTTCGTTATTTTGGCAGTATATTTGGTTTCTGACGGAATTGTCAGCGAAATTTACGAGTGGAACGACAAAAATTTCCTTCCGAAGAGACTTTCTAAAAATTTTTTTGCTGCATTGACATAATTTTTGTGATTATTAAAGAAAACGTTTAGTCGAACGTATCGAACAAAATATCCATCTTTTTCAACTAAATTTTGTTTTCAGTGTAGGAATAGCTGAAATTGACAGAGAACTAGAATTCAGGAATAAACGTGCGAAAGTGCAATAAACGCCGTTTTCACTCGGCTCGTTCGATCCGAGGTTTATATTATACAATTCTCTAGTGCATTGCCGATTCTTCTCAGTGAATCCTCTTTCCGGTTCTTCTGTACCTATAGTATACCTGATCCTACGAATAGGTATAGTGTATGCACCATATCACGAGGGTTCTATCGCCCTGAAAGAGACATTGAGCGATAAATAACTCGCATGGCTTTCTTTAAGTCGGTATAGTGGGAAAGTATATACCCTGGCGCTATCTCGACGAACGAGCCGCTTACGGATTAGCGAACATTGCCGACACAGCATCATAGAAGATGCACAGGCATTCAACTTCTCTTTCCCTTCGTATATTCGAGGCCATTTTTCCCACGTACGCATATAGCATTCTATTTAACCGGTCATTGCGATTGTTGTCGATTACGAGATCATAAAATATCATTTTCAAATATGACATGAATAATAATGACAAAACAATTGTCGGGTCGTTTTTTTTTTTTTATAGAAATTCCAGTTGACTCGAGGCATTGTTTTGAGTTTTTATTTCTAAAAATCGTTCCACATGGTCCCGGGATCGCGGATTAACGATACGAGCGGATATTAGGCAATTAATTTTTTTTTTTTTATTTTACTGCAAGCTGCACATTTATTCGTAACCGTAAAAATTTTTTGCTGTGAACTTTTAAAGAATATAAATATTTATAAAAATTTGAAATAAATCCAAAAAACGTAAAACTTTTGCTTTAACAATCAGAATGCTCCCTTCAAATGATATAAATCGCTTCTATAGATTTGTTGGAACCTCCAAACATTTCGATTGTTTCTCATTTTTCTGTCTCGTAATTAATTCAAAAAATTATTTCACTCGTGGATAGAGAAAGAGTTCCTTGCAGAATCAAAATGAAACTATATTCAAAGGATTATTCGGACTATCGGTTTTGGAAAAAAAAGTTTACATTCCAAGATTTTTATAAAATTGGAAAATAATGATTTATATAGTCTCATTGAGGAATTTCGAATATTTAGGGGAATATGGGGCAAAGTGGCCACATGGGGCAAAGTGGCCACTCACTAAAATGCGATTTATGGGGCAAAGTGGCCACTCGAAAATTTTGATATCTGAGACAAACTGGCGCCAAAAAAAATGGTTGTTTTCCGAGAAACTTGAGGCAGTCTAGGCCTAGAAGGATGAAAATCATCGTGCTAATTGCACGATGATTTTCAACTACTTTTTTGGTCGTAGAATTGACAATTATGGATTTTCACCGACTCGAGGGGGTGGCCACTTTGCCCCGATTTTTTTTCTTGCCAAAATTCGGGAAACAAGCAGCCGGAATCAATTTTGGGACTTCAAAATAAGTAAATGGTCCTGTGCTCACCCATAAAATTCGATTAATTCCTTAAGTAGGCCACTTTGCCCCATACTCCCCTACTACAATAACTTTTCGTACAGAATTTTATTTCATCGAACTGGGGAATCAAGTTCTAGAGTGAACCCAAAAGCAATAAATAATCAAAAATTATTACATCGAAGAAAATTCAAGTCGACATAAAATTGTCTGACGATCTATTCCGGGACACGGATTAGATACAACCATTCGAATTTTTCTGCATTTCCTAATGCAGTTCCATTATCTGCCTGGCAATAAAGTTACAAATGCTGCAAGGGCAATGTTCGCGATGTTTCTCATAGAGCCTGAACGCAGCCCAGGCGAAGTCACCTCCGGTGTATTCAACCGTGTTCGACAAAGTCTAAGATCCGGCGAGAATCATCTCGGGCTTCTTTGCTATCCGGCACCGTGACAATGTTTAGATATCTATTCGCATAGAGTGGAATCTTTCTGTTTTCTTTCTATAAGGTTAGAAAGGAACTCGAAGGTTTAATGCCAGACTCGTACAGTTTGCTCGGTTTCTTTAGCAAACTCGGCTTTTTGTATCAACAGATACTTTCGAGTACCTGGTACTGCGTTTAAGTTCGATATCTCGGTGTGACGTTGCTGAACGTCTTCTATAAGGAAAAGCCCTACGATGTGAGCACTATTCCGCTGGTCGAGTCCTGTAACACTCTGCCAAGAATTCTTGCGAATATTATCTTTAATATTCATTGTCATTCCTTCGTGCATTGACTGCTTTACGCCGATTATCTCACCTCTTCGAAAGTAACGACGAGTTTTACTTTCCTCACGTTTCCTCGAGTATTTCCAAGAAGCCGGAACTCTATACATTATGGTATACATTAATATTTTCCTTACGTAAACGGAATCGAGGGATTAGCAAATCCGTTTCGTAATAATGAGGGTGTGCGGCACTTGAACCGATTGACAAGCCACTATAGCAAAGGTACGGAGAATAAATTGTGAGCAAGTTATTCTGCCCACACTTTTGAAAAATATTGCCAGATAATTAGTGAGTGAACTTAACTCCTGTGTAGTGATGTTGAAGCAAAATTCCTATCAGCTTTGGTGAAATGATCGAACTGAATGTATATTTCTGTTAATTTATAAGTTTTGGGATTTTTGCTAAATTTCTTCGTAGCAAGTGATACCGACGATTGTGGTGCACTGGAATTTAAATTTTGTTAAAAACGGTCGATATTTTGTCGAATACGTTCAACTAAATATTTATCGATAATTTCAAAATTTTCGCTATTTTGGCAGTATATTTGGTTTGTAACGGAATTGACAGCGAAATTTACGGGTGGAATGACAAAAATTTGCTTCCGAAGAGACTTTCTAGAATATTTCTTGCTGCGCGATGACACAATTTTTGGGATTATTGAAAAAAACGTTTAGTCGAACGTATCGAACAAAATATCCATCTTTTTCAAATTATGGGAAACTTATGGGAATCGTTTATGTTTTCATGGGAAGTGAAGCACGTTTTCTGAATTTTTGTTTGTATAATCTAGTATAATCCTCTTGAAGGAAAGATCAGGTCGTTCTCGTGCACGTATGGGACACCATAACGTCTTCCATGGCGGTGCATCGCGGTAATAGGCGTTGGCAAGGCTAATATGGACGTGCTAGGGCTAAAGTCGTTACACGACGTAAACAGGGCGAAGCAAAAACTTGCATTACCTCAAATATCTTGCAGTGATTTGTATAAAGTTGAAAAAAAACCTGGTAGTCATGAAATTTCCCATAGATCGGGGAACCCCAGTCTTCATGAATGGCGACAATCAATTAATTTGTATATTTACAATTAAAATGGACAAATTTGTATCCCAATATTTGTTCCATCGCACTTTTCCAACCTCGTGACTTCGCTTCGACATTCTCGCACCCACGAACCCCTTAATATCGAAGATTTTCATGGCGACACTGCGTTCAATTGAGCCTCACCCTGTATACGTGTGTGTTGTGTGATCCACCGTCGAGGTGAACGTTTAAACGTGATATTAAGGTAAAGGTAGATACCGGATGCGGGATAATACCTTCACGACGATGGAGGCCCCAAGGCTCGTGTGTATCTATAAGGTATCTCGACTGCACGAGAAACATAGTAAGAAAACGCGCAACGAAGCTGGCCGAAGCAGCAGAAAGAGAAAGACGGAGAGGGGGTCCGGGAAGCTGCGTTATAGCATCAGCGTCGTGGTGCTTATAGTTGCCCGATGTTCACTGCAAGAACAACGTCATATTGCACGCAGTAATTGGCTTGCATTGTTTGTTCTCGCTCATTGCATATACGCTCCAACGTGTTAGCACTGAAACGCCGCTGGCCTGGCGATTAACTATTATTCATTCGAAATTTCTCGCTCGTGTATCTTATCCAAGAATGTTCTGATTAACTTATTTCTATTCGATTATCTGCCAGTTGATACAAAATCTTCAGGTTTTTAGACCCTGCTGGCATGTTTTTCATTCAATGAGCGTCATCCGTTAATTATCACAGCACAAAATAGGTTACGTCATTGGCTGAAGTTGCAATGTACACGGAGAGAATTTTATATAAATAAATTACTATGTTACCATAGTTCCCTGGTACCATATCGTCCCTCTGAGAAATTTTAGTAAAGACGTAGTAATTTTTCATTCATAGGGGAATATGGGGCAAAGTGGCCACATGGGGCAAAGTGGCCACTCACTAAAATGCGATTTATGGGGCAAAGTGACCACTCGAAAATTTTGATATCTGAGACAAACTGGCGCCGAAAAAAATGGTTGTTTTCCGAGAAACTTAAGGCAGTCTAGGCCTAGAAGGATGAAAATCATCGTGCTAATTGCACGATGACTTTCAACTACTTTTTTCGTCGTAGAATTGACAATTATGGATTTTCACCGGACTCGAGGGGGTGGCCACTTTGCCCCGATTTTTTTTCTTGCCAAAATTCGGGAAACAAGCAGCCGGAATCAATTTTGGGACTTCAAAATAAGTAAATGGTCCTGTGCTCACCCATAAAATTCGATTAATTCCTTAAGTAGGCCACTTTGCCCCATACTCCCCTACTCTATCGGAAATCGTGGTCATCTTGACGTTTTTGTCAAATTTTGAAATTTTTGGCCCAATTTCAGATGAAAAATTACTATGTATTTGCTAAAATTTGTCAGGGGGATGATATGGTACCAGGGAACTATGGCAGCATAGTAATTTTTTATATAAAATTCTTTCTCGAATTTCTTGATGCCCTAGCACACTGGAAGGTGTGTAGAGCGTCATCGTGCCAAAGTGGCTGGATAGGTCAAGTTTTTTAAATTTTAATTCGCGATGTTTTGGATTTCCTCATTAGAGTTGTTCGGGCTGAACGATATATTGCCAAAATTTATGGTTAAACAATTGTCGGGGATAGGTAACAAATGTACCAATCGGAATATACAAGCCTGTGCACTCTTGCACGTCCGACGATCGCCAAGTGTCTCGGGCACGGTCTTCGGTCACCTTTTCGCCTTTGTCTGCATGTGAGTGAGTCAAGCAAACCTGTTGCTCGAAGCAAGACCATTGTTCTGTGGTGAAATTAGCGTAAATCGTGTTCACTGGCGGCGTTGCTTGTAAGACTTTCAATCGGCTTGAAAAAGTCCAATAGACAGAGAACAATATTTTTGATATCGACAGATGATCTCGCGGAAGAATATTAATAAATATTTCTTTGTGTTTCAATATATATTTATCCGTGTGTTTGTAAATATGTGTGTATGGCTTAATTCATTGAGGAGCAAAGATGCATATTAATTCTGACCTACCGCCCCCTATTTTCATAGTCGAGCAGCCATCAGCTCTTGGCGATTGGAAAGTTGAGTTCGGACGTTACCACCGACGCGCTTTCAATATTCGATGAAGATCCCACGTGGTTCTAATCGACGCAACACCAACCCTGAGGGAATCGAAATTTCTTATTGTCTCTAGTGCTTGTAGCGAAACACTGGCAGGTTATCGTAGACGTATCATTATTCGTTGCTACTTGCTTGTAATGGAAATATAAATCTCGCGAGCATACGGTAACGAAACGTTTCCGCATATTGTTTCCTGCCATGATGAAGAAATGCGATCGCAGGCGAAATGAGCAAGAAAAATCAATATTGGTTCAACATATATATTTATAAAAGTTTTAATAAAGCTTGAATGAAGCCAAAGTTACGTTCGAGTGCACTCACCACGATAGCAAAGTGCCATGGGACTTTATGGTCATTGTAGAATTTCTAGCACCCGCGATATCACGATTATATTGTTACACTGTACACAACGATGAGAACGATCGACGCGAAAATGATAAAAAAAAAATGTAAAAATAATACATGGAAATAGAGACCAGCCTGGTTGCACCTAAAGTATGCCTCTCGATCCATTAAACCGAAGCGCAGCCACGAGTACATAAGACGGAATAAAATAGAGATGTATTGTCTTCGGACGGGAAAGTTGGTACACCCAGCCAGGGCCATCGCTCTATATATATATATATATACGTATAGATATATTTATAACATACAAAGAGCCTCTAGCAAGTATGTGTGTACATGATGCTCGCACTCGTGCCATTTATTACTCGGTTATACCAGTAACGACCAGGTACTATGGTACACGGTATATTGGTAGTTGGTTCGGTGCACAGTAGTCCATATACCATCCACACTAAACCTTGGTAACGCCCCGCGCGACCAGCAAAGAGTAAGCTCCATTCGCGGACCTTGTGTCCAGGAAACATAAAATCAAGCCACGCGATTCTGGTGTGGTCTTAAGACGACTTGAACCAACAACTTCGTACGACAGATTCAGCGATGCTTATTTGTGCCCGGACCGAGAGAATGGAGCTTCGCAACCTTAACGTCTATGCGCATTCATATATTTAGATGAATATACATTTTCGTTGTGTGTGGCTCTCCACTTTTGTACGCACTGGAGCACATAATCGTATTTTAGGACGTGGCTCTCCCGACTCCAGGCCAAAATATCATTTTGTTTTGCCTAGAAAAATAGAAAACCCACCAGAAGTCTTACCTTACTTTATAATAAAGTTTCAATCTTCACGATAATTCGTTCGTGTAATTTGAGCAGCTGGCAGTGGTCGTTCCAATAAAAACATACTTCCTTAACGTTTGCTGCAATTTTCTCATAGAGTTTACTCGTTAAGGATGTTCGGTGGAACTTAGAACAGTCCAAATGTAAGTTATTGATCGTTCAGATTGGTCAATCGATGCTCGAGCCACTCAATCAAGTTGAAAAATCATTTCTATCGAAAATAAAATTCAATAAAATCTTTGTCCGACTTGTAGTTACTCGATTGCCTAGCCAAACTGACTTAGCAACAATCAAACGATTTTTCATTGAATTTTTACACTGGGAATGAAATTTTGTTAAAAATCGTCGATATTTTGTCGAATACGGTAAACGAAATATTTTTTGATAATTTTCAAAATTTTCTTTACTTTGGCAGTATATTTGGTTTCTGACGGAATTGTCAGCGAAATTTACGAGTGGACGACAAAAATTTCCTTCCGAAGAGACTTTCTACATTTTTTTTGCTGCATTGACATAACTTTTGGGATTATTCAAAAAAACGTTTAATCGAACGTATCGAACTAAATATCCATCATTTTCAACAAAATTTTGTTTTCAGTGTATATAAGAAGGATTTATATCGTTTATCAGAGCAAAACGTCTTGTTCCTCGATGGCGCGTCGAATTTTCAAGGATTTTGCGTTTAGACGATCCACTCCAATACGACGTATCGACAGTTTTAAAAGTATCGTGTAGACGTTTGAGAATACGCAGAGCACTGCTAAGGAAAATACNTGGATTTTCACCGACTCGAGGGGGTGGCCACTTTGCCCCGATTTTTTTTCTTGTCAAAATTCGGGAAACAAGCAGCCGGAATCAATTTTGGGACTTCAAAATAAGTAAATGGTCCTGTGCTCACCCATAGAATTCGATTAATTCCTTAAGTAGGCCACTTTGCCCCATACTCCCCTATATTTGGTTTCTGACGGAATTTTCAGCGAAATTTACGAGTGGACGACAAAAATTTCCTTCCGAAGAGACTTTCTAAATTTTTTTTGCTGCATTGACATAACTTTTGGGATTATTCAAAAAACGTTTAATCAAACGTATCGAACTAAATATCCATCATTTTCAACAAAATTTTGTTTTCAGTGTATATAAGAAGGATATATATCGTTTATCAGAGCAAAACGTCTTGTTCCTCGATGGCGCGTCGAATTTTCAAGGATTTTGCGTTTAGACGATCCACTCCAATACGACGTATCGACAGTTTTAAAAGTATCGTGTAGACGTTTGAGAATACGCAGAGCACTGCTAAGGAAAATACGTAAAAGGGAAAGATAGGAAAGAGATAAAATCGGACTATGACTAGTAGTCAAATCTAAACGCCAAGATAGAGAGTGGAGATCTTGTTCGAAGTGGATCGTGACGCTTTGTAACGGTTCGTGATAACAATGTTATCGAAGTGAGACGAAAGATGATATAAATATACAGATGCTTGGAGTTTGAGATCAGTGTGTGAGAGGAAAGAATAAATGGAGAGTGAGAGAAAGAGCCTTCTGCAGGTTCTTCTTTTACTCCCATCCGGTAGACTTACAAACAATTTTGCACTTTCATGTTCTCCCAGTGTCCGGCAACCATCCGAACGGCTCGTTCAACATTTTTCTCTTTATTTGCTTGTCCGTTAATCTTACTGGTGCCTCGAAAAAAAAAAAACTCCAGTGAAAGTCGCGATAGTATCTACAGTGACAGTAATACGTTCCAGAACTTCTTGAGATATATTCATTTCTTTTTCCAACTAATTCGATTTGTTTCGATCCATTGACTAATCCTTCCTCCGGAGCCATAAAAATCTTCAGGCAAAGCTGCGCGGTTGTCTGAGCTTTGGTGGCGACAATAACTGGACGAGTCATCCTCACGGAAACCAACAAATATTTACGCAGATTAAAATTACCGAGAAAATCCGATCAAGAGCGAATCGAATCGTCTACAAATTTTTTCTATCAATCCGAAAACAAAATTTTATTGAAAAAGATGGATATTTTGTTCGATACGTTCGACTGAACGTTTTTTTCGAATAATCCCAAAAATTATGTCAATGCAGCAAAAAAATTTTAGAAAGTCTCTTTTTTAGAAGCAAATTTTAGTCGTTCCACTCGTAAATTTCGCTGGCAATTCCGTTAGAAACCAAAAATACTGCCAAAATAACGAAAATTTTGAAATAATCAAAAAATATTTAGTTTACCGTATTCAACAAAATATCGACGATTTTTAACAAAATTTCATTCCCAGTGAATTGTGAATTGATTGAAATGTAAAAACTAATCAGAAAAGTACTGGAGGTGTTACGATATTCTAAAGATTTCGACAAATCGATCGTGATCTTTGAACTCGGTGGTAGAAGATTTGTCGGAAACGGAAATTAGCCATGGTATTTATTGATCGCAATTACACTCGTGAAAAAGACTGAAACGAATGTAAATGATTGGAAAAATAAAAGAAAAAGTTAATTGTTGCAAAGTACTTGAGTTTTGTTGAGAGTTGGTGATCGTGAATCGGTTGTTTTGTCTGTAACACGGGGCAAACGATTAAACAGCTCGTTCAATGATTTCATCGTTTTTCTTTATTTACCACCGCCCCCTGATCTCGAGGAGTGCACGTCGAATGAATTGCAGTGAAAGTAGATAGTGTACCTGTATATCGAGCCTGTTGTACCTTGTGTAGTTATAGTGTACATTCAATAGTACATACATCGCAGGTACTCCCATTGTAGGTGAGTTAAAGAGGATTGATAAGCCCGGCATATATACAGACGGTTCGATATACAGCAGGGAGGTGAGATAGAAGGGCAATAGATATTCCAAAGCATTCGCTATAGTACCAAGTTCATTTCACATCTAGAAAACTGGACTAAACCGTTTCTAATGAATTGTAAAAGCGTTTGTTGCCGCGCGGTGGGTCGAGGAAGCTGCGAAACGACGGGAGCTCTCGTGCGGTTAATCGTGACGTGGAAAAGTTTAATTGCCCTCACACAATATACACACACACACAGTAGTTGCACAAATGTTGGTAAACTCTCTTTTATAAACACGTGCATACGTACCAATACTTTGATCTTTCGTAATGATATTCTCAGCAGCAGGATTGTAATTGAAATCTTAATTATTATTCTGTTAGTTGAAATCAGGAGAGTTCCTCGCAATTTTCACAACAACCACGTCGCTCTTGAAAGTACGGAGTGAGGTCTAGGTGGCGAACGTTCGTCTGAAACTTCACTCTGGAAATTGTTTCGTACATGGGCCATTCCAGGCCACGTCGAACCTGGTACACGACGATTACGTTTTTTTCAAAGAATTTAGAAAACATCCAGCAACTATTTTAAGAGCTTTCCAACGATTAGTTTTTATGCAATTAACCAATGTGTTACGTTCTCACATTCCGACCTAATTTCAGTCGTCCATTTGGAAAATCGCTTCTTCTTCATTCACTGCACGAAAGCAATGCTGATTCCCATAATTTCTTCATTTTATTCACGAGCCAAACTCAATTTTATCTTCAACTGATACATCGAATTTTGAAAGAGGAATTGTTGGAAAATTCCATTCTGGAAGTTGAAAATTGGCTCGAGTGACTGATCCTTAATAATTCGATTAATTGACGGAGAATCCAGGCTGAGACTACGTCAAAAGACTCTAAGATAACGACTTGAATTAATGAGGTTAACGGAACATCATCGGTGCGGGAAGAGAAATAAAAAATGGATAAATGTTTTTCCTGAAAAAACGTCCATAGATCATGGGAGCGGGTGTACGAACGACTAAATGGTAAAGCGAACAAATAGGCGTTCTCTATAATGGAAAGGTGATCTCGGTATGCTCATCATTTCGGGCTCTTCGGTGATGCCTGAACTCTCATAGCTATTAAAGCACTTCAACTCTCTTATCGTTCTATTTATAATAAAGGCTCGACGAGACTCAATTCCGAGATAGGCTGGCTAGCCAGGGAGAAGTTAAATGCACTGATATCCATCCTCCGAGTACACGTTCTTCGGATCGAGAAAAAATATTCATTTCTACCCACCGCGTCGGTGCATGCGCTCTGAAGATTCGATCTTAAAATGAACAAAACGAAGCAAAGAGTCTGCCAAAAGCAAAGGTAAACCAACGGTAAAAAAGGAGCAAACTGTAAGTAGTAATCCCGTACTCGTGGTTCATTAACCTACAATAACTTATACATTTACTGGAAAATAACTCATACACGTATTTCTGAATTTTCGGATCGATGGAAAGTTTACGTCGATAGTTTCAAAAGTCTACGTTTAATTAACCCTTCGAGTGCATACTGGGTCGTTTTTACCCTAACAATTGGGCATAACAATGGCATTCAATGGCAACGAAGGGGAGTATGGGGCAAAGTGGCCTACTTAAGGAATTAATCGAATTTTATGGGTGAGCACAGGACCATTTNTATACATTTACTGGAAAATAACTCATACACGTATTTCTGAATTTTCGGATCGATGGAAAGTTTACGTCGATAGTTTCAATAGTCTACGTTTAATTAACCCTTCGAGTGCATACTGGGTCGTTTTGACCCTAACAATTTTCTATCACCGCGATCGTTTGGCATTCAATGGCAACGAATGTTTTGGCATTTAATTTCCGTTTCCACAAAACAAAAAAAAAAGAAATTGTGGGCTTTGAAATATGAAAATTTCACTACAAAAAACGTGTGGGTCAAATTGACCCAATGTGCACTTATAGGAGGAGGTTTTTTTTATGCATGGGGCCATTGAATTGCCATAACACTCAAATACTTCAATTTTGTTTCTTGTAAATCTCCTAGATTTCGTCTGGTACATGCAATTTTGTATGTAGCACCCGGAAATTGGATTTTAATACGTCGTCTTGACATTGCGAGACAGAAAAACACCCACTTTCCATAATTTTTTTTCTTCTTCTATAAATCAGGCTGATAACAGACGCTGGCATTTTAATGGGGAACCTCCACTGGAAATGAAATTTGGTTAAAAATCGTCGATATTTTGTTGAATATGGTAAACTAAATATTTTCGAATAATTTCAAAATGTTCGTTATTTCGGCAGTATATTTGGTTTCTTACAGAATTATCAGCGAAATTTATGAGTGGGACGACAAAAATTTGCTTCCGAAGAGACTTTCTAAAATATTTCTTGCCGCAATGACACAATTTTTGGGATTACTCACAAAAACGTTTAGTCGAACGTATCGAACAAAATATCGATCTTTTTCAACAACATTTTTTTTTTAGTGTAGTCAATCAGTAAGTCAGCCTATAAACAAAACAGTGTCGAATGCAGAATTGAAAAGTAGCAATTGATGTTGGGTCGTTTACTATTATAGACATTCGTCTGTGATCTCATCATTTCATTGAGAAGTTCACACGTGTCCACTGTCGTATCTAATCGATTTTTCTAATCTCTTTGATGACTTGAACGAGACTCGAAAGACTTTTTGAATGAAGGCGAATGCGGTTCTTCAGCTACGAGAGGAGACAAACGCATTTTCTTGGTGTTGGTCCAGAGGAATAGATTGAAGCTACGTGTGGCTGGTGGTGTGATTTATCATTGAAATAATTATCGCACCGCTCGAACGACTGACTTTACGACTCGCTGACTAATAAACGCGCGGCTAATTTCCCTGGATGTCATTGTCTGGAGGCAAAAAGACAGTATACAAAGCGAAACGGACCTTGAAAAGGCTCCGTAATGGCGAGCCGTCAACGGCTACATGATAAAATAAAGAAAAAAGCAGCGAGAGAATTTGAAGAATATAACTCGCGACGGGAGAAGATCGCTCGGAGAAGAGAGTGCCTTTTCGTACTTTTGCAGTGGATTCTTCTTGGAGCACGCGTCCCTCCGGTCGTATTTCAACTTTTCAGTACGTGCTACTCGTAACTGCTTCCGAGCCACGCTGCTTTTCGAGTTTTGCTTCTCTGGCGGCGGTACCCACTTCGGATATGCTGTGTTGGAGGATTCGCCATCGCGCTGCCACTCCACCGCTGCCAATAATAAATTTGTCATCGTCGCCATGTGCCTCGACGTCGTCTGGAATCTCGAAGAATAAGCAACAAAGACTTTAGCCTCCCGATCACGCGACTTCTCGTGGTATAGATCGCACTTACACGTTAAGAAAAAATAAAACTCGCATAATAAGTTTTCTATTTTTTCAAGAGATCGCGGTGCTGTAACGTTTCACTTGATTTTCACATTTTCCGGACGAATATCACAATATAATCTACGACATCTGTTTGGCAAGATTGACAAACTCATCGTCGAACAAAAAAATCCGCAACACTTGGTATCGCCGCGTTTTACATTAACGCTGACAGACTGTCATCGACTGGAATACGAAACAAACGTTCCCCGAGCATAAAAGAGCTCGGGTATAGGAGAGCGCACAGAACTATTAACAGAAGGATGTCTCGAACCGAAGATAATTCGTATCCGGAGCTCAGGCACAAAGGCCAAACTTATTTTGGTCGAAAAGTCATTCGGCGAGATTGGCAAGACGAAACTATCAAAGTTATTCATGTGTGCGAGTGCTGGTCGTCACTTCTGTAATTTAGGTTGGAGAGACAGCTGAAGGCATCCAGTCTGGGCGTATAGTCGACCTTTTTGTATCGTGGAACGAAACGATCTCCTTAATTTTGCGCTTTGTCGTATGCATATCATGCCGGATAACGATTCGAGTAAATTATCCACGAGTTTAAAGATTTTCTAATTCCATGCATATACTATCGAACAAAGTGGTTGGATCATTGGATTTGAGAGTCAAGGAACACAGCGGCTTAACAAGTTTAAATTTCATCAACATCGAGAAATAATATTCAAAGGGTTTCTCAAGGATGTTGAGTACCTGTGGAACTTGTGAATGTTAATTGTTCACTAAATAGCTTTTTAATCATCGTGGAATTAGTACATGACCTCCTGAATACTTCATGTAAAACCATAAGAAATTTTCATAATTCTATCATTATTACTACCTTGGGTTGAAATCAAAAATGATAAGTAAAGTCTGAAAATTTAGTACGGTTTTATATAAAGTATTGAAGGGGTCGTGTAAAAATTGCACGACGATCAGGAAGCTCGTTATTAAAAAATAAACATTTTCTTAAAAACAATTTTTTCTACGTATACAAAAATCATTTATCAATAAATTCCGTTTTGTTCGAAATGCTTTCATTATATTGTAGATATTGAAAAATTGGGAGGTCAAAAAAAAAACTTGTCGCAAAGTTATACCAGNACCTTAAGTAGGCCACTTTGCCCCATACTCCCCTACTTCATGAAAAAAACATACGAAATTTTCCGAATTTTCTCATCATTCGCGATTTGGAACTCAACATCCTTAATGAATAGCGAACGCGTGTACTTAGTCGATCTCATGGGAAGCATGATTCATCGTTGATATGATTTCATGATATTTCGTGTACCAAAAGTGTTTGTTTTCTCAATAAAGCGATTTCACAATTGTGTGTGCAGCGATAGTTGGGAGGGAAATATTGTCGAGAAACGTTGCGAGTATAAGAAAACGATGGAGAATTAAAAACAAGAATTTCCGAACGAAGGGATTTTTACCGTGTGACTTCGGTAATATTTAGCGACACGCAATTTGCTTTTACATCACGAAATACGGTTTAGTATACATGACACTTTTACGCCCCATGGGGTTAGTAATGTCCCAGGGGGTCTGGCTGTCATACTTTCGAAATTTTTCCAGCATATCTTAATTCGCATAAAGCAAAACGATAAATGTCTGCGTTATTATTATTGCATTTTTATTTCGAGTATTTCTCGTTTTTATACCAGTTACCATTGCAGAAACTACAGTAATCTTTACGCCTTGGTAATTTCACGTATTTATGGGAATTAGTATCATTATAAGTTTTACTTTTTGTGTCTCGCTGTGGACACAGACCACAAGAGGAAATGTGGTTAAAATTTTTAATATGTTAATCAATGAAACTGATAAACATTTTTCAATTCAATTTTTCTTTGTTGCTTGGTTCGCTGCATTTTTTGTCATCCATTCGTTGCCTTTGTCGTCGAATCTTCTGGAAAGTGTTAACGTTAAGTCACGTGTTTTTTTTTCTTTCTTTTTTTTATTATTCCGAGGAACCTGCAGGTCAAGGCGTGTTACGTCCAGAATTTCATCCCGAAGCATGAATTAGCTCCCCATCAGGTTAAAGGACGGTACGACAAAGGAACCGATCCAACGTTCCTTTACCTCATGCAAAATTTCTGATGAGGCCCAGAGCCTTGTAAAGTGTTACAGTCCTGGTGGGGTCCTGATAAGCTAAACTTGATTAGAATCTTGTTTCAACCAGATCAAGTCCTGATGCAGTAAGTATAATCGTAACTTGCGCCATTTTCATTTGTCCATAGCAAAGAAAATTTATTTCAACTCGTTTTCTCTCACGTTTTTTTTTCTGCTGGATAAAATGATGTCGAATGAACGTTGGCCGATAAGAGAAAACAAGCATTTCTATCGAGTTAATTACTATTCAGTGATAAGAAGGCTAACAAAGTCCGAGAGAAATCATCGAATGCTTGGCACACGTGCAATCGTATGTTTAGCTAGTAGTTCAGAAGAGACACAGAGGCATGGATCGTGATGACTTGCATCTCGAAAGGATTTTTCATTACTTTACCACTGCCTCTTAGTTGTATACCCTCTCGCCCATTTACAAGTCTCATCGTGAGCGATCGATCGGCGCAACTCCATTAAATACGTTCATTAGTCGAGGTGAAAATCCAGCCAACGACAAACGACCTTTTGTCCGCTATCCACGTACAGTTCTATTGCAATATCCTTACGATATAAGTGTTGAACAGCGACATTACAGTTTATAAATAATAGCCGGCATATTGCAGGAGGAACGTTAATGACGAAGAGGAATAATATCCATTCGCAATTACTTAAAAACAGATTATCCCATTCATCAGTGCTAAATGTTTTCAAGGAGCGGGAACACTGCGCTGGCATATTGCGAAACCATCAAATTTCGCATTATTTTATTTCAATAAGTTCGAAAAGAAAAAAAACCGAATATTTCAAAATTACACTGAAGACAAAATTTTGTTGAAAAAGATGAATATTTTGTTCGATATACGTTCGACTAAACGATTTTTTGAATGATCCCAAAAATTGTGTCAATGCTGCGAGAAATTCTTTAGAAAATCTTTTCGGAAGCAAATTTTGGTCGTTCCACTCGTAAATTTCACTGACAACTTCGTTAGAAACCAAATATTCTGTCAAATTAACAAAAATCTTGAAATTATCAAAAAATATTTAGTTCACCGTATTCAACAAAATGTCGACCATTTTTAACAAAATTTCATTCTCAGTGTAGGTAATCCGTCACGTGATTTCAATTTCTGTTCAAAATTTCGGAATGTCAATTATTGATCGTAATTTCTTTTTTTCTCAACGTGATTGAAATTATTGAAAAATCGTTTGTTTATTTTTTTCTGTAAAGTCTGTAAAAATTATTAAACCATTGAGGAAAAAAAAAATGGACGAACCCAGCAAGTGTTCTGGAAATAGTTCGATATACCGCAAGGTCGTGGCGACCGCAAAGACTCTGACGAGTATTTAGTCTCAATATAGCCCAAGATTCTATAATTTCTCGCGATCGGCCAAAAATAGAAGTTGTTTATTTTCATAAATTATTGACTTTGGCTACGGATCTTACAGGCGCTTTCATAGTCAACGATATGATGCATTGGGCTCGTCTTTTGTTGGTCTACCATTTATCGAGAGCACTTCAATGAAGCAACGCGGTCGTATTGCCACAGCTTGCAATTATAATAAGGAGTCGACGATCGATCTTGGATGCGATTTGGCTTAGAGCCTCGACCAACTTGGATTTCGACAGAATTTCTTATTTTTCTTCATTTATCAACTTCGGAGTATTTCCGGTTAAAATTGGACGCAAACGGAAAACTGCGCAGCAAACTGGTCGAAAGATCGATGATTTATTGAGGAAAATAAATTTTTCAGTGGGAATTGACTGCATGAAATATTATCGGAGGTTGGCCTACAATTTCGTTGGTGAAACGGGAGAAAGGAAAGAAATATCAAGTTGGACGGTGAAAAGTAGTTGGACGCGTGCAATCCTCGTCTGTC
The DNA here is from genome assembly GCA_037952995.1 of Hyposoter didymator. NCBI lineage: Eukaryota > Metazoa > Arthropoda > Insecta > Hymenoptera > Ichneumonidae > Hyposoter > Hyposoter didymator. The sequence goes on along the minus strand of JBAJMU010000001.1, from coordinate 2,624,654 downwards.
CAACGAGCTAGAATGGGGTTGATAACGCGGAAAGAGATTAAATATCACTTGAAAAGTACATTAGACGTACGAGAAATGGTTAATTATCGCGCGAGATGCGTCGCGCGCTTGGGCCGTGTGAAAAAATTTCCGGCATCTTTTACATCATCGTGTTTTCACGGCAACTTGGTGTGTACCCACACCTTTTCGGTATGATCTAACGGTGCAGCATGACTCTTAGTCTTGCGCGTCTGGAACACGAAGAACCCCTGCTTCTTAACCAGCAAAGTAACGGAGTTAATTAAAATCCTCCGAGAATACATTTACCTGAAGCTTCAACGTCCGATACAACGCGTGACCGTGCAACACACTATATAGGAAATTTTCTGGTGTTCGTGCTATTAGTCAAGTCTCTCCGTTCACTCGTGATAAACAACGCATGAAAATCTCGGGAAAAAGATTCTCATTATGTCCCTTACTTCTGTGCCCACGATCCCCTGGCATGTTCCGCAATCAACATATTTTCCACGAAATTTTTTTTTTTTTCGAAATTCACCAAATGTAGGGGAATATGGGGCAAAGTGGCCACATGGGGCAAAGTGGCCACTCACTAAAATGCGATTTATGGGGCAAAGTGGCCACTCGAAAATTTTGATATCTGAGACAAACTGGCGCCGAAAAAAATGGTTGTTTTCCGAGAAACTTAAGGCAGTCTAGGCCTAGAAGGATGAAAATCATCGTGCTAATTGCACGATGATTTTCAACTACTTTTTTGGTCGTAGAATTGACAATTATGGATTTTCACCGGACTCGAGGGGGTGGCCACTTTGCCCCGATTTTATTTCTTGCCAAAATTCGGGAAACAAGCAGCCGGAATCAATTTTGGGACTTCAAAATAAGTAAATGGTCCTGTGCTCACCCATAAAATTCGATTAATTCCTTAAGTAGGCCACATTGCCCCATACTCCCCTACAAAAAATATTTTTGCAAATTTTGTATTTTTCAACGGAATCGGAATTCAATTTCGTAATTTCTCTGATTTACGAGCCAAATGCCACGGAGCGATTGAAATGTCGAGTTCGATTGCCAATGCAATTCATTAATCACTGTCCGTCTTTTGAATTCCGCAAATTCTGTCATTCCCCACAGGGGGCACTTATACAACCTCGCAATAAATATATGCTGGATGTTTGTTCGCAAAACAGCAACAGAAGAAATTCCCACACGCTTATTATTTAGTCTCCCCTGAACGGTACGTTTCACCAGTTTCGCAATATTTATCACCAGGATCCATACTTACTTTTACACCTTTATTGTCCTTTCTTTCCGTTTCGACATCCATCGGGATTTTTACCATATGCATAGTCGAAAAAATACACATTTGCAAACAGCACTTATTTCTGCCTGCATACCAAGTCGTTTTTTTAGCGTAACCACAAATTCATTTTCATAAATATTCCTCCCTTCCTAGCACTTCATGAACTGAGCCATTGAATATGTTTAGTCATGAACGAGGAAATTTACGAAGACACTTATTCTATGTGAAAATAATTTGGACCAGGGGATTTAGTTGGGAAAAAGCCGTAAGGCCTAAAAAAACCCAAATTTATTTATACTTCAACACAAGAACAAATGTGAAATGAAACCAATTAAATATCGAAGAGGTATGAATATTTAGTAACGTGTGAATGAGTGTTTGTTGGCAATTGGGAGGAGACCGCTCGACTCCACGAGGAAAATCAGGAGGAGAAATTTCTCGACTCCTATGGACGGGCTCGTCAGCTCGTCGCGTTATGATTTGAGAGACAAGCTCGATCGTATGGTTCTTTGTGAGAGACAGCGCTCGATCGTATTATTCGTTTGCCAAAATTAATGGTTTTTTGTAGGCGCATTTGACTTTATATCGGCTTATGTATTTTTTTGTTCCGGGACTCCGAGCATATGATCGAGAGGTTTCGCGAAGACTGCTTTTCCGTTGCTACAACAAGAGTCTTTTTTTTTTTTGATAGCAGACTCTCGCGAGCTAGCAAATGTCGTTTGTTTATGTGTGTGTATATATGTGTTGATATACATATATATTTATGTTTCACTCTTCCTACGAAACAGAATATCTTTGCACTGAAAACAAAATTTTGTTAGAAAAGATCGATATTTTGTTCGATACGGTCGACTTAACGTTTTTTTTTAATAATCCCGAAAATTGTGTCATCGCAGCAAAAAATATTCTAGAAAATCTCTTCGGAAGCAAATTTTAGTTGTTCCAATCGTAAATTTTGCTGACAATTCCATTAGAAACCAAATATATTGCCAAAATAACGAAAATTTTGAAATTATAAAAAAATATTTAGTTCACCGAGTTCAACAAAATATCGACGATTTTTAACTAAATTTCATTTTCACTGTGGATATGGAAAAATGTCTGTGAAAGTTAACATCTGCTGAACGAGAGAGAGAAAGGAGGAATAAGACTGCTGCATAATGATTCCAAAAAAACATAACGAAAAACGTTGTTCCTAGATCGATAGCAATGACGATTCCTCTGTGAATCGGATGGCTACAAAGTTCCAAACATTTCATGTCAAAGAAAGATGATGAAAAATTTTGTAGATGAAGGAATTTGTTTTTAAAATTTAGACAAAAGCAAAGAGAATTTTTGAAAAAGCTCGTCAAGTTCTCTAACGGCTATCTATGGAGAAATCCTGTTAGAGGAGAAGTCAACGCAGGTGAGAATTCTTGATCAATTTACGAAGAGGGTCGAGTATTTGCATAGATGTGTGGCGTGGTTGCAAGCAAATGTACTTGAGATAGAGCCGCGAAAAAGTTGGCAAAGACAGCAATAAAAAAAAAAAAAA
>JBAJMU010000001.1:2603594-2620805 GCA_037952995.1 Hyposoter didymator | reverse complement strand
AAAAAAAAAAAAAAAAAAAAAAAAAAAAAAACCCTCTGCGCACTAATCAGAATGAAAATTATAGTAAAGAGATCAGAGACCAGGACAAGGAAATTTTCTGAATCTCATAAACCAAAATGTCAGCACGAGATGAAAAATTTCGTAGTTCATTGAAAGTTTTTTCCCATCATCCTGTCTCTCAATCCTCTTGGAACTTGGCACGTACTTTGTTCAATGCTTTATGAAGCCTTTCCTTAAATTTGTATTCAATTCTCTCGGGTACTTCATCGGAGCCACGATTTTTCAAGAATTTTTATTTCTGTAATATTTTCTCGCCCCGAAATATTCTGAAAAATGTTCTCCTTCCTTGTAACGACTCACCGTCCTTGAGACTGGTCGATAAATTATAAATTATCATCAGTGTGCAGAATTTGGTACGTAGGCTTACATTGAAAATTTGAGTCCGGCAGTTTTACATACCGATGCCATAACGATGTCGAGCACCACTCTCGAGAGTAGTTCAGAGTCCCGAGAAGAAGTCAGTGAGAAAAGAAAAATCGTCTTACGCCCAAGCACGATGAGCAGCACCCTGTTAAACTGCATTTTTTCGTCCTTATACTTTCTTTGTGCCTGGATGAGCTACTGAGCCCCAGTGCATGGCATGCAAATGCCACACTGCCCACTGCGCAATTTTACTGCGAGACTTTTATTCATTTTGTATTCGGCAAGCTTGAGTTGTGATCTACTGGAATATCTTGCGGATGTATGCTGACCTCAGCTCTCGCGGTTACATTGCTCTCAGAGTACTGCAGCTTCCAAAAATCCCGTTCAATTGCCACGCGTCTTCGTGAAATTAAAAATGATACCAAAATAAAAGCCGCAAGCTCGTACAATAAAAAAATAGAAAAGGGAACTTTTCGTTACGATTTTGCAGTTTTTAAAAATTTTTGGGAAAATTTGAAAATGCATACAGAAAAAACTCGATTTCGTTACATGAAAATTGACACTCTGTTGCTTAATAATTGAGTGGACCGAAAAGTGAGGCAGACATTTTAAATATTGACCAATAATCAATTCAGATAATTATTAGTTATAAAAAATCGAGTTTTTTTAAATGCAATTCTGCGATAAAAAAAACTCCCACATTCTTTCAAATAAATAAGTTTTTATTCCAATCTTCATATCGTATCCAATTGATTTTTCAGTATTTCAGTAGGATTCGTGATTTCGATACGATTATGCAATTGTTGGGAAAATTTGAAAATGCATACAGAAAAAACTCGATTTCGTTACATGAAAGTTGACACTCTGTTGATTTAATAATTGAGTGGACCGAAAAATGAAGCAGAAATTTGAAATATTCACCAATAATCAATTCAGATAATTATCAGTTATAGCAAATCGAGTTTTTTTAAATGCGCAATCCTGCGATAAAAAAAACTGCCACATCTTTCAAATAAATAAGTTTTTATTCAATTATCATATCGTATCCAATTGATTTTTCAGTATTTCAGTAGAGTTCGTAATTTCGTTGTTACAATGTACTTTTTCAAATATTCGTCGTCGACTTTTGATTATCATTTTTGTCCTACCAGCTTAATCGGAATCTGCCTTTCAAGGAGGTATGCTCTTAAGGGTAGTCTGCAGCTTTTAATATTTCGAAATTGCTGACGCATTTTCCATCCAGACAAATCTGCAAACGAGGTGGATTCGTCATTTCGATTCAATTTCGACGTAGCCGTACGATAAAGTGATAAAATTATTAACCTGCGCCGCACCGCAAGTGGTTCCATCTGGAGGGGCTCCGGCACTTCGGCATGGACTGAGCCAGTTGTTGTTCGAACAATACAAGTTATCGCACGACGTTCTTTCCTGTAACATAGAAAACGTCAAGCAGGTGCTAATTTTGAATAAATTCGAATTTTTAAACTTTTTACGAATCAATGAACATGCGGTGGAAAAGTTTTTGGTAAATGTTCGTAATGGCGACTTCAAGCTGCAACTCTCAGCTTCTATTCTGAATGAATAAAATTTTCATTTGATCGGAGGGAATTGAACCAAGTTGAATAATTTTTCCGTGTAAAAACTTGATAGATTATTGTTTTGTGATTGCTGCAGATTCGACAAAAACGAAAAGGAAACGGGGGATCATGGAAAATTATGTATAACGTAATTTTATTCCGATAAAATATATCTGCGTCAAACTAACCCAACAGACGTTTCCGTCGACCCATCCTCGGCCCTTACATTGTTCGGAGGCTGGCAAAAGTTTGCCTGGAAGAAGAGGCTCGATCGGTTTGCCAGGTGGGTTGAATTCTTTAGGTTTCTCCATGCATGTTCCACTACTACAGCAACGTAGACAAATTTTGAAATATTCGTAAATAATCACAATTTAATGGGATCCTATAACGTTCGATCTGGCTGAGAATTAAATAAAAGTCAATTGAAAAAAGAAAAAGCAAAACCATCATGATTTAGTCATTTGAATAACTTATTGATCTTTCAGATTCAAATCGAAACTGTTGACAATTCTTACTATTTAAGAGCTTCTGATATACGCCGCAAGCTGCATGTAGACCATATTCTACCAACGTTGCCAACATTGGGAGCGAGGACGTTGCCTTTTACCATAGGACAATCTTCATGTGCGCCATCGTGCGTAACTGCACCCATTCTAGTAAACAGAATTCAGTCAAATTGAATGCTATCGCTGCAGTATGAACACGTCTATTCATGAAGTTCCTTATGGTTTGCTTTGTCAGGTATTTCGTTAGCTTAGTCTTTGCTGACAGTCCCGACTAGAATTCTACCTAAACATGCGTGACGAAACAATCCTCACCAGGTCTCAGTTGGGACTGAATTATAATCACCGCAGATGAAATGTGTATTCAAAATGACAACAGGGTCACTTTAATCCTGAGTCATTCAGGATCCGGTCACGATGACCAATGTTGACTTATTTTAATGAGCACTTAGTCAGGACCAGGTTAGGGTAACCAAGGATGAAATATTTTCACGTTCAGCAAGGTTTGCCTAAACCGGACCTATTCGCAACCAAGACAAAATGACCGAAGACGAATGATGTTTGAGTATGGCGAGGGTCACCTCATATGAACACTCTGATTCTGTCGATGGTGGGATCTGATGGTGTGCGATGTTTCGCAGTCAAGTTCTGATAAGCTAGTCCTGACCGGGATCTCATTCAAAGCCAAACTCGATGTCAAATTCTAGCCAGGATCACGTCATATGCAACCTATTTCTACTCCAAAACACTAAAATCCTGAAATGATCGTCATTACTAACGCATGGGCTGTTTCGTGAACGGCCACTTGAATCCCACTGAATGCCAGGTCATCGGGCAATATGAGACCGCCCATTTTGAAGCCGAACAGGTTACACGGAGGTCCAGCCGAAGCAATCGCTGAAAAGAATCCATTCTGATATTGCGAATATTTTAAGGAAATTTGTTTGCTCTCCGAAGTGGGTTCATAAACTTACCGTAAGCTTCTGAGCCAACTCCAGCCGACGGCTCTGTACTGATTGGAGAACTATGACCAAGTAAATGATATTTCGTTAACGTAAAAAGTATCACGAAGTGATTGCTTATACTAAAGTTAATAGTTCATCCCGTGGAATTAGCCGCAATGGTAATTTATTGAGCTATACAAAGTAAGTTGCGGTCTTCTTACTCTGTCATAGTAGCTATGATGTGGTGAGTACCCCCAGGAAATTGATCATTGTACTCAGAAATGTCAGTCCAATAATTCAGCATCGAAGGAAGAGCTGGTTTCACCTGAAGACCTGAGAATCCCTCGTGCTTCCGCAGATATGGCGTAGCTTCTCTGTTCTGGACTCGCGATCGAGAAAGTAGATTATTTGTGAGATACAAAGATCGTGAATCAACGATACACTTGAGTATAAAGTAGAAAAATTATTTACCCGGCCTATAATGATTCCAGCGATGCGAAAACGCACTTCTGGATCTCTGACATAACGGAATTGAAGATCAACCCCATTCCAAAATGACAACGCGTACAAAATTCTCTCGTAAATCAATTTATGCTGATCCCTGAGATTTTCAATAGGGAAAGAGAAATTAAAAAATCGTTAGAAAAGAAATAGTTCAATACCAAAAAGCAAACACTCGGACCATGGGATACAGCGACTGATCCGTTTTTCGTCAATTTAGCCAAATTCTGGTAAATAGAGATCCAAGTGTTTTAATTATTCAATAAATATCACTGACTCTTCTTTTTCTGGCCAAGGAGCTGTGTAATCCATCATAACCAAAATGGAAGGTTGGACTAGTTTTGGTTGCGATTGCAACGTCCATCGTTTGGTACGATTCTCATCTCCGTTTCCACTGTTGTTTCTAGTCTGTGCTGAGAGGTTGTCTACCAACGAATCCCTTAGTTCCCCGACCTGATTTGATTTCAATACTTCTTTAACATGCCTGCAGCTAAACTCTCGGTACACACACACACATGGGTCTGGAATGTCCAGCCCCATTTAGCTGATGGCGCGAATTCCTCGTGTTTAATTCGATTACCATAAAAAAACAATGAAAAAGAAAAAAATTCTAATCACCTCGGGCAGGCTCTTTTTCTATAGATTCAAAACTCCTTTCCTGAATATTTTGAGATTTTTTAACCGCGTCCAATTATTGTAAAAAAACGGTAGGACACCCCAGACCCATGTGTGTCTATAGGGAGGTGCGCTGGTGATAGTATGACTACAGAAAGTCAAAAGGACGAATGGTTATTACGGACAAGCACCATGAATACATGCAATGAGGAATTACTTACAAATTTAAATTTTGCATTAACGCTCCTGGACCTCCTGCTCGTAAGGCCTTCGAATTCCGTCGATCTCCAGTAATCCACAGCCTTTTTTACTACCTGAATGAGATATTCGAATACAATTTCGACTTCTCGAATCAAAGGAGATCCAAGACTTCAGCTACCGACGTTTCAGACGTTTTTCATGAACCATCACTTACCCCGTTTTCGAGTCTTTTATAATGTACGTGACTAAGGCGACTGAAGCGATGGGCGATCCACACGGGAGTATCTTCACCAGCCAAAAAGCTTTCGCTCGAATGCAGTAAACTTTGAATCCATTCAGGAGATAATTCGCCAGTCACCCGGGGATGGACCACTGCAGTTATTGGACTTAATTGCAGGAATTGGCTTACGATGCGGTGGTTTATCGAAATGTCTTCAATAATCAAAAGGCGCGGTAGCAGCTCGACGCCAAGTGATCATTGGCAGATTATTGCATTGAAAAACTGAATTTGTTAGAAACTGGAAACTTTTGCTGTATCAAAAAAATCCAACGAACATGACGATATTATTGGTCAATTGACAAGTTCCATGTTGTTCCTCGAATTTCATTCACCCAGCAAATTCAGTTTCTCCCGGTGCATCTTTCCACGTTACAATATTAAAACTTCATTACCCTGTATCGCGCGTCGTTTCGTTCTCGATAGACTTTCCTCCTTGGCTTTCGAGTAAATCTGCGATCAATTGCGACTCGATGATAACCACTTGTTTATAGGGGAAGATGGGGCAAAGTGGCCACATGGGGCAAAGTGGCCACTCACTAAAATGCGATTTATGGGGCAAAGTGGCCACTCGAAAATTTTGATATCTGAGACAAACTGGCGCCGAAAAAAATGGTTGTTTTCCGAGAAACTTAAGGCAGTCTAGGCCTAGAAGGATGAAAATCATCGTGCTAATTGCACGATGATTTTCAACTACTTTTTTGGTCGTAGAATTGACAATTATGGATTTTTACCGACTCGAGGGGGTGGCCAATTTGCCCCGATTTTTTTTCTTGCCAAAATTCGGGAAACAAGCAGCCGGAATCAATTTTGGGACTTCAAAATAAGTAAATGGTCCTGTGCTCACCCATAAAATTCGATTAATTCCTTAAGTAGTCCACTTTGCCCCATACTCCCCTAATTATTGATTTTCAACGAGACATTGAGCAATTATTCTTACCCTGCATTCTGCTAAATAAAAAGTCACTGATGCTAAGATTGCGAGCCAACAAAACGATGGCATTGTGAGTCTCCGCCGAAAAACAACCCGAACCCAAATACGAAGCACAAATGAAATTCGGTGCTAATCAATAAACCGAAGAATTTGGCAGAGTTAATAGAAAATGACAGCCAAATGGGAGTTCAAACGTACGATAACTACGAGCAAAGCAGTATTCAGCCCAAGTGACTTGGAAAACCATCAGTCTCTGTTATTTAAGCAACTGATCAGTAACGATCAGAACCCCCTCTGCCAGACCCACATCCATGATGAGCAAGTCTGAAAATACATATCGTGTATTTTGAATTCGTTACCTTCATCATTCAAGGAGGCTTGTGCATGGTTTGTACAAGGTCCTACGATCGGCAGGACCGAATGTGATGATTATTTTTTAACTTGTCGTGCAAGCTTTCTTGTTGCCACTTGATGCAATGACATTGAATTGAGTTGCCTTTGATTTCGAGAACTTTTGTGTACAGAAATCGATTCCGTTAAAATTAACTTTTTCCCTCATCAGCTGAAGCCATCAAGGAAATCTCACGGTCCAATTCCACGGAATTTTGATCAAGGTACAGATAACGACCGGTCTGAATCAAGTCATTTAATCGATTGTGTAATGAGACAACAACTCGTGCATCGCAGATTTGAGGCCTTGCATAATCATTCATTTTATTTGCCACTAACAATGAAGTGCTGATGACTTTGCATCGAACTGATGGTCGAACAGTATTTCAGGGCGATAATCAAGCAACATGGTAATTTTTTTACTATTGTACCGATTTTTCAATTTATCTTCACGTTCGGCTACGACGCTCTTCTGCTCGTGACCTGTTCAATCAATATAGACATCATTAAAAGCAAACGACTTTTTATTGACTGCAAAAAGCTCCAACGCTTTTGATACATGGTTCAACTACCCAAACACGAGTATTCTAAACAAATAGCTTAGCCATCGAGTGGTATGATGAATATGCTTGAACAGTTGGTTAACGATACATATTTTCTGCAACAATAGTTCAGCAGACTTGTGACGTGAAATCAAACATTACAAATTTTGTTGGAATATCTAGCATTGTCCCGAATTCTTGGAGGATAAACGATAAATAACTGACGCACGTAGTTTAATGACTGAAATTGGATCGCACCTTAAACAAGTTTATATAATATGGTCTATCGTGACGTAACGATGTCATCTGCTGTGCAGATTCCTGAAAACGTCATGGCATTCCCGATATTTCTCTAATTACGTCAAATTTAATCTTCCGTTCCTTTTCATCCACAAAATGAAATACACACTCAATTTGACGTTTGTCGAATCAAAGAGTGGAAAAAATTCGGCACAAATGATACGACATTGGCGAACGGCGCACTGAAAGCAAAATTTTGTTGGAAAAGATCGATATTTTGTTCGGTACGTTCAACTAAACGTGTTTTTGAATAAACCCAAAAATTACGTCGTCGCAGGAAAAAAATATTCTAGAAAATCTCTTCAGACGCAAATTTTTGTCGTTCCAATCGTTAACTCAGCTGACAATTCCATTAGAAACCAAATATCCTGAGAAAATAACGAAAATTTTGATATTATCAAAAAATATTTAGTTCACCGTATTCAACAAAATATCGACGACTTTAAACAAAATTTCATTTCCAGTGCGTATGAATTGTTTTCCAAATCTATTCCGCATTCGATCTTCTGGAAAATTTGTAAGATGAAACAAGCGTGTAATCCGTGTAATGCCCGAAGTGCATGGTTAATTTCCATTCACATTGAAATAAGTGGCGGAAGATAGAAGAGGAAAAAATGTGAATTTTCAGCGGTTAAACAGAAACGATGTAGACGCCAAAGATACCGCATTCTGATAGGACAATCGAGATTCTCATTACACAAGTCATATATTACTATTATTATCATACATGTGCAAAAGATATTCGATATCGTTAGTAATGATCATACACCTTTGGAAGAAATTTAACGATAATCGAGGGGTGGGTTTGGGGTCTCGAGTGGCGCCTTTGGTTATTATATACAGACCTATTCATACGGGTCTAGAGTATATATGTATAGGTGGCACTGAGTAATGCACTTCGCGCGTTCACGCGCCGCTCGCGCGGCACGTAATCGATCGTATCGAATCGAAGCCTCGACGCGGCTTTCCTCTACTTCATACCACATCCTATATCTCTATATATATTAAGCATTGACGCCGTGGCGTCGATCATCGAGAGGCGTGTACCATTCACGAGAGCCTTAAGATTGCAACATTTCTCAGTCACGCCTGTCCCCTGCTTTTTTCCGATCACATCTCCGTAGCTTCCTCCCCTGTCGTCTCATTTCCGAATCCTTGGCGCTATCCCGTCGGGCGCTCTCGCAATTGCGCGACACGATTCACTCATTTTTATACAGCTAATCATTTTTTTTTCTCCACAAATTCAATTTACTCGCTTCTCGAATCATGGACTCTATTTTACAACACAATTACCTAACGATACTGGCTGGAAGGGAGCACGATTTTGCCAAGATCGAAAATCTGCTGATGTTTTCATTTTTCGGAGTTTTATCGATAATCGAGATTTNGCAAAGTGGCCACATGGGGCAAAGTGGCCACTCACTAAAATGCGATTTATGGGGCAAAGTGGCCACTCGAAAATTTTGATATCTGAGACAAACTGGCGCCGAAAAAAATGGTTGTTTTCCGAGAAACTTAAGGCAGTCTAGGCCTAGAAGGATGAAAATCATCGTGCTAATTGCACGATGATTTTCAACTACTTTTTTGGTCGTAGAATTGACAATTATGGATTTTCACCGACTCGAGGGGGTGGCCACTTTGCCCCGATTTTTTTTTTTGCCAAAATTCGGGAAACAAGCAGCCGGAATCAATTTTGGGACTTCAAAATAAGTAAATGGTCCTGTGCTCACCCATAAAATTCGATTAATTCCTTAAGTAGGCCACTTTGCCCCATACTCCCCTACTCTCATACAAACAAAGAGACAATCCCAATTCGGACACGAAAGAAAAATGATTTGAATTCGTGGAATTTTATTATCTTGTAGTAATTGTCGTCTATCCGTGGCTAATGGTTCTTCGCAACGAGTTAAACGGATGAGGTTGACGGAGACTCCTCCGTTATGAAGAAATAAAGATTGCTGGAAGATCTTGGAAGGATGATACAAGGGAGAGGCGAAGAAGAATATAAGGCGGATGGAGAAAAGTAAAAGAATCTCGGTGCTCCTGCAGGAGCGCCAGAGTGAAGATGAGATCGCTACAGCTCGTCGCGTGTTTCGTTATCGGGCATCGAAGCCTGGGTGCACCGGCCTCATCACCGAGAGAGACTCGCGCGACCAGCCTATATATTTGTACTTCAGTGTTAGTACGACACTAACCAATAGTATTATTATTACCGAGGACGCGCCGCAGTCTCTGACTCCCTGAAGTATCTCAACTCTGGTCTCCGCAGACGCCAACGCTGACGACTCGCCGCATCCACCACCTCCTGTTTAAGCCTCAATCCTTCGCATTTCTGTTTTGCTCCTTTTGTCCTGTTGAAAGACTTTTCGTTTGCTGAAGCTAAACATGATTAACGTATTCATGTATTATACAACATTCAACGCCGAATATCGTTTTTGCATGGCACTGAAGTTCGCATCGTTGGGCTCCAACGAAAAATATTATTTCTAGTAATTTTTTTTTTGAAAAATCATGACATTTTTCGTATCGATTTTGTCTTTGGATCTCAAAGAATGATGGTTTTTTTTTTGTCTGGACTAAATATTGAATAAGAATCGTGGGATCTGGTCAAGAAAAAACAGAATTTCGTTGCATTCCAACGATGCAAACGTCAGCATCGTGTTTTTGCCAGAATTTTGATTACAAGTATTTTTTATTTTGCCTTGACACACCGATGAATTTTATCGTTTATTTCATTTTTTTTTTTTAGAACGATGCGAACGACGTCGATATTTTCATTGATCCTATTCGCATGCTAATCAATTGATACTGCTTTGTTTTCTGGGATCGAATAGACCACTGAATCGTTCATGAATCGTGAGTAAATTTTGACCCCAACAATTTTCTGTTACCGATTGTTTGGCATTTATTGGCAACGAATGTTTTAGTATTAAATTTTCATTTTCGTCAAAAAATCAATTAAGGGCCGTGAAATGTACATAATTCAGTACAAAAAACGTCCCGATAAAGAAAAAAAATGCATATTTACCGGAATACAACGATTTTAAAAACGCCTTGGGTCAGAGCGACTCAATCTGCACTTGTTGGAGTTGTGCACTTGTACGGTTAATGTCAAACGTTGACGTCGTCGGTTCACAGGCGTTTACGAAATTCTGCGACTCATTAATTTACTTGCTTCGATGTTATTCGTTAAAATGGCCTGATATGTTTTTTTCAGGGTTGATCCAAATGCTACAGTTTAGATATCTCCCCTGCTCTCACAGGTCCGTTGACCCCAGAGGTGAATGAAGAAACATGCAAAAATTCTGTTCACCATTCCGTAAAAATTGCGTAAAAACGAATAAATAATTGCAAATTCGATGTTAGATGCGAAATGACAGACGAATCTGTGGACGTATTAGGTGAAAGAAAATTTATTTAATTCCTGACAGAAATTGACGCGTGGTATTCGTAATTTCGCATCGCCATAACTTATGTAACTAAAGTTAACATTGAGTTGCAGCGCCGAGGGAAATAAAATTTATAGCTGCATCCATCCACTTGATACGAGACTTTGATTGAAAACCGTTAATTATCGTTGTGTATATTCTTATAGAAATAACCTTATGGTTAAAAAGTATTGAGATACCCAAAGTGTTAAATAGTGATAGATTTTTTGCTTGCCGTTCTGACAGGAACAGGCATTAAAGGAATGCATATCGAAGGAATAAGTAGTTACTGTTCGAGCTTCGGCGTGTCGGCTAATTAAAATAAGCGATGCAGCACAGGCATTCAGCAGGACCCACTACTACATGTATATTTATATGGCTTGAGCAAATACAGGTATATGGAGCTCAGAAGTGAAAGAAGAGATGTTTCTCCTTTTCTTTCATTCTCTCTTCTCTTTCTCTCTTTTTCTTCCACTCTGGCGTTGATCAGCGATCAGATACTATCAGGCTTGGTACAACGAACAAAAAGCTTGGAATGTTGGTACGAGAAGGTTCTCGACTGTATCCAAGTATCAAGCGCATAAGTATTATATCTATTTATATAAGGATAATGCGCGCGGAGTCCATGGTATGAATGTGAGCCGGGGCGCGTTTGGACAACCGAATAAAAAATCATCAAAGAGACATCCCGTCCGGGTGTCCGCGGAACGCGGCTGGCGTGGCTGGCATCCTGTCACTTCTTAAGTCGTTGCCGATCGTATAATTAATTCCTATTAATTAGATTCCTCGATTCTCAATCGAGCTGCATAGAGAGATTTATTTTCAACGAGCAGAAATTTCTCCGTGAATATTGATAATCTTGAAAGTATCAGCTACCGATTCCATTCTTTATTTTATTTTTAAAAACGACAGGGAAAGAGAAAATTAATCGATCAATGTACCGGAAACTTTCGATAAGTTATTTCCGCGTAAGAACGTCGAGGCGCCGATTACGATGACGTATTGTTCGTATACAATAAGTTTCAATCATTTTCATCCATTCGAATAATACAGCATCTGCGTCGCTTCGTTCTCCCTGCTTGTGATAACTCCACTCTCCACTTATTAATAATGAGTCGCTCGTAATTTATAGAGTAGAGCAATAAATTATTAAATAGGATGGGAGTTAGCGTCGGCACGTTTGTTTCATAATGATTGCGTGCTACGGTCGTCGAACCATGGCGCATCTCTCGATCCAATGCGATTCGGTTTCTTCGATAGATCAACCGCGATCAAACAAACGATTCTTTCGCCGAGCCGATCCGATCGTCTCAGGTCACGATCCCGCCATGTCGTAACTTCTAATACATATGAATGGACCCCGTTTTCTTTACACAGTCTCTTTTAAAAACAATGAGTGAATTTACTCGTTGAAAAATATATACGATATGCTACCGAGGCAGCGATCCTGCACCGAGGGATCGACAGCAGTGAGAACGATATTTCGTACAATCGATCGCGCGACCAACAAACTTTTTATTCTTTCGGTTGCATCGTGTACTCGCCGAGCTCGCATATACATAATAATATTAAAATAAATCATGTTCAACGAGCCATGATAATTCAGCAGCTTGAAAAAAAAAAAACCACTAAAAGTTCATATCCGCTGCATGTTTATATAACTTTTGCTCGCGTGACTCTATATACCGATTTCGTCTCCCTCGTGCGACCGTGCAAACAGCTAAATACTAATTACCCGTTGTCCGTTTATGAAACTCAGAAATTACGGGTGACTACCCTGCTAGCTGGCGCTCTTTTTCGAACGGATAATTACGTTGAAAATTGACGGTTCTCTTGAGACTTAATGAGCGTGTAATAATAGTTAAAGGCGACTTCATGAAAACGATTTTAAACTAGTCTTCCCTGTTCCTAAAACAAAACGTTCCCTCTGGCCACACTAGAGCGTTTTCATCGACTTTGAAGAATTAAAAAATCCATTTTTCACCATGAATCATTTTTATTTTTTTCTGCTCTTCCGAAAGGACGACGTGAAGCGAGAAAAAAAAACTTAATAAATTTGACGATTAGGCGTTGGCCCTACCGAACCTTCTTCCCTTCTCAGGCTTACGACACGAGTGGGTGTTGGAACACATCGAAGGACCTTGTCGTCCATTACGTTTTACGTATACGCTGCTTAAATCCACCGATCTGTAGTCTGTAGTTCTGCTTTTCGGCCCTTGGGCTTGTTACAATCTGTGGAGAACCATAAATTTTAGCCAATCTCATGGTGATAATCTGCTCGCAAACGGACGCGTACGACATGAGATTAAAATTACAGAACGATGTCAGGTTAGGCAGTAAACTCTGCTGGTACAAAAAAAGTTCTCGAATAAAGTCAATATCACTGGAGGACCACACCTTCACACCAAAATATCCTGATGACCGATAAGGAGTATTTTCAAAAATTAATTTATAATTTTTTATCGCGTTCAAAAATAATTCAAATCCGTCAGACTTAGCACGTCTCCGCGTTGATTCGATCCAATCATGTTCATCAGCATTTCTATATGAGCTCATCAAATCCATATACTGGGTCTTCGACCCCGTCAGTTTCCTGTTACCGACTGCCTTTGGCATCTAATTGCAATCAATATTTTCGCATTTTATTTTTGCTGTTGTCAAAAAATAAACATTTTTGTTTCAGTGAAAAATTTAAAAAAAAATTTAAAAAAAAAAATGCACATTTACTGGAATACAACAATTTGAAAAACGGCTTGGGTCAGATTGACCCAACTGGGATCCACTCGGAGGGTACTAGATGTCTCGGAGTCTTGTATCTAATTTTCGAGAACCCTCGATAGACTTCGGACTGTGTATTTGAAATAAATTAGGGGAATATGGGGCAAAGTGGCCACATGGGGCAAAGTGGCCACTCACTAAAATGCGATTTATGGGGCAAAGTGGCCACTCGAAAATTTTGATATCTGAGACAAACTGGCGCCGAAAAAAATGGTTGTTTTCCGAGAAACTTAAGGCAGTCTAGGCCTAGAAGGATGAAAATCATCGTGCTAATTGCACGATGATTTTCAACTACTTTTTTGGTCGTAGAATTGACAATTATGGATTTTCACCGACTCGAGGGGGTGGCCACTTTGCCCCGATTTTTTTTCTTGCCAAAATTCGGGAAACAAGCAGCCGGAATCAATTTTGGGACTTCAAAATAAGTAAATGGTCCTGTGCTCACCCATAAAATTCGATTAATTCCTTAAGTAGGCCACTTTGCCCCATACTCCCCTATGTGACCGATTTTTTTCAACCCTTGGAATGCACACATCCCATGAGTGCATATTGGGTCAATCTGACCCGAGAGGAGTTATTCAAATCGTTGTATTACGGTAAATATGCATTTTTTTTTTTTTAACGTTTTTTTTTTATTGTCGAGACGTTTTTTGTAGTAAATTGTCCACATTTTATGGTCCTGAATCTATTCTGTGATGAAAACCAAAATTTAAAGCCAAAATATTCGTTGCCATCAAATGCCAAACGACCGGTGACAGGATGCGATCAAAACGACCCAGTATGCACTCATCCACCGGAGATATTTGAAGAAAATAATTCAATAATTCGACGTCAGGCTTGGAAAGTATGTAATTTATTAATTGGGCTCATTCGACAACGGTTTTAATTTAAATCTTTTAGTGAGATCAAATGTCTGCCTCAAACGTCTTATCAACCCAGATCAACGCCAGATTTCCACGAATCCAACGTCTATTTGTGTAATTATCAAGCTCCACTCCATGGACAATTCTTGTGAAAATTTAACATTTACCCAGTTTCGAGCCCATTTTTTCTTCTATGTCTCTGTTCGCAAATGTCATCCTATTTAGCTTGAGCGATTACGCATCCGAGGTTCTTATTAATCGAATTTCTGCCAAAGCTCGTAAAAAATCGCTTAAGGGGTGATCGTTCCTGAAATAACGAACGTACTCGAACGAAAGTGCAGTACACGTTGTTCGAGTAACATGTAAACGTCTGCGGGAATGTAATACACGTGAGGAGGCGAGAACGCTTAATGCATACCTACAACAACGTGTTTTTCTCTGTACCATTTACCTAGTAGCAAGTATATCTACCATAATGTTCCAGGGTATCAGAGTGTTGGGATTTGATCTGCCACAGCTCGCGAATCTCAACTCTCAGGTATAACTTAACAACTCACCTACTTACCTACATCTAGTTATTGTTAACAAGTAAACGAACCACTCTCGCTGATTCTGATGCGTCGGCTGCAGCTCGCGAGTCTTGGAGTAGGTGGCTGCGCGCCAGTGTTCATTCATGCAGGACTCGGACAAAAAATTCTCCATGGATGCATGTTGAGCTCATCTTGGGCATGCAGTGAGAAACGACGTTTCCAGAAACATTGAAATTTATCGAACCGAGTGAGATTTTTTGATTCAACAATAATTTCATCGTGAACCGGAATATTTGTTCCAGCCATCAAATTAAAAGCAATTGAAATTTAATTGAAATCGAATTTTCGTTACAAGAAATCGAATTATTTGCTCATTTCAGGTTCCATTGATTCGATAAAAGTTTTGATCTTTCAACTGCAATTTTATGGTTTCTACTAAATTGATACTGATATTTCTCGTCGAACATTCTATAGTTTCTNAGTGGCCACCCCCTCGAGTCGGTGAAAATCCATAATTGTCAATTCTACGACCAAAAAAGTAGTTGAAAATCATCGTGCAATTAGCACGATGATTTTCATCTTTCTAGGCCTAGACTGCCTTAAGTTTCTCGGAAAACAACCATTTTTTTCGGCGCCAGTTTGTCTCAGATATCAAAATTTTCGAGTGGCCACTTTGCCCCATAATCGCATTTTAGTGAGTGGCCACTTTGCCCCATGTGGCCACTTTGCCCCATCTTCCCCTAATTGAAATCGAATTTTCGTTACAAGAAATCGAATTATTTGCTCATTTCAGGTTCCATTGATTCGATAAAAGTTTTGATCTTTCAACTGCAATTTTATGGTTTCTACTAAATTGATACTGATATTTCTCGTCGAACATTCTATAGTTTCTCGATGATAAAAATTCCTCTTCAGTTTAAAGCAAAATCGATGATTTAAAAAATCTGATCGTTTTGACAAGATTTACGACAAAAAGGCTCCGAGTAGTACGACAGAACCGCAAACGAAAGTTATGCGTGCATTTTTCAACCTTTCGAGTGCATACTGGATCGTTTGGATCCCAACAATTTCATTGTCACCTGTTACTTGGTATTTAGTGGCAACGAATGTTTTGGCATTTAATTTTCGTTTTCGTCAAAAAATCAATTCAGGACAATGACGAATGGACAATTTACTGAAAAAACGTCTTTACAACAACAAAAAAAATCATATTTACCGGAATACAACGGTTTGAAAAACGCCTTGGGTCAAATTGACCCGTTGACTAAAATTGTATTGCGTGGACACAAATTACATCCAAAGATTCGGGTTGCAAGGATTTTTTCCATTTGAAAACCAGTTAATCCTCATCACGTCCAGATTTCTCGAGCTCCCCAAAAGTCGAAGATCCAAAACGAATTCACTTGCAATTAGAATTATGAAAAATTACATTTTCCCCGATCCGAAAGAGACAAAGGGTCGAGAGTCACTCGGCCAGCAAGACGATGTTCCAGTGACTTGAAAGATATTTATGCACAGCATGGACCGCGTATATATCACCAATGAACACAGCATTTCACTTAAGCGAACAAATATGTGAATAGCGGATAGAAGCGTAGACGAGGAACACAATATTTCTGCGACGTCCAGGTTCGAGTGCTTGTCTGTACTTTGCACGGCTGATGCACGCGACCTCGATTGTCTTTTGCCCCATGAACCCGCCAGCTTAATACACTTCGATGCTCTAACTAATCTAGCACCACACGTGCTCGATAAGTGCCAAGGCCCGAAACAGACAGAGGAACGAGTTCCACGTTCGCAAATATTGGCGCATGTTTCGAATGCGTTCCTTACAGTGGCGCACTGTCTAGGCCAATACACACCCGTCCATATTTGTCCACGTGCGTTAAAATTTCCATACCCATCGCGATGAATACGAATTACATAGCTGATCATTTAGAAACCAAAGACGCTTGAAGATTCTTCATCGACTCTAAACTTATCTAAATATTTACGTACATCCTACCCGCCGATTTATTGAATTTAGTTTTTTTAAACATCTCCATGAATCAAGACGCAATACCGTGAATAATGACCAAAAAACATTTCAACACCATATAGGGGAAGATGGGGCAAAGTGGCCACATGGGGCAAAGTGGCCACTCACTAAAATGCGATTTATGGG
The DNA here is from genome assembly GCA_037952995.1 of Hyposoter didymator. NCBI lineage: Eukaryota > Metazoa > Arthropoda > Insecta > Hymenoptera > Ichneumonidae > Hyposoter > Hyposoter didymator. Next base: position 2,603,835 of record JBAJMU010000001.1, on the reverse strand, counting down.
GCAAAGTGGCCACTCGAAAATTTTGATATCTGAGACAAACTGGCGCCGACAAAAATGTTTGTTTTCCGAGAAACTTAAGGCAGTCTAGGCCTAGAAGGATGAAAATCATCGTGCTAATTGCACGATGATTTTCAACTACTTTTTTGGTCGTAGAATTGACAATTATGGATTTTCACCGACTCGAGGGGGTGGCCACTTTGCCCCGATTTTTTTTCTTGCCAAAATTCGGGAAACAAGCAGC
>JBAJMU010000001.1:2542266-2574783 GCA_037952995.1 Hyposoter didymator | reverse complement strand
ACTTCCCCCCCTAGAGTGTTGCCCACAGCCACTCTAACCTACACCTGTATCGCATTCGCACGAGGGCCCGGGGAAACTGTGGAAAACCTTGGCCGATACAGGGCGGTCCCGGGCTCGCCCCCCGGTGCCGGAACAAGTCTTGTCTTGTCAAGGGAACAGAAACATGGACTACAGTCGCACACGTGCTGCCGGCCGCACGCGTACGCCGGACAAGTCGCGCCCATATTTCTTATTTCCCCCGACAAGACTTACAGCACCGGGAATCGAACCCGGGTCCTCCCGGTACTCTGGTTAAGAAGCTAGCACGCTAGCCACCAGACCAGAGCACCGGTTCAATTTTAATTAATAATTATTTAATTATTTTTATAATTTTAAATAATTGTTAAAATTGTCATGTACATTATTAACCGGTGCTCTGGTCTAGTGGCTAGCGTGCTTGCTTCTTAACCAAAGCATCGGGAGGGCTCAGGTTCGATTCCCGGTCGGAGAGAATAAAATATGGGCGTGGCTGGTCCAAACGCACGTGTGTCGCTGGCACAAGTACCTCAAGTACGAGTGTTGGCGGCATGTGTGTGGCTGTAGTCCATATATACGTTCCTCCGACTCGGCGAGACGAACCCGGGACCGGCTGTATCGGCAAGGTTTTCTGCAGTTTTCCTTCGCCCTCGGCAAATGCGATACAGTTAAAGTTTAAGTCGGCTGCAGCCGCAAAAAAGGCAGTTTCTGCCAAAAAACGGTGCAAACTCCGCTGCACTCATATAATGAGTGAAAAAGGACCGGAGGGGCACCGAGGTCTTCGGGCCCCAGTTCTCGATCGTGACGAGTTACAAGGGACTAGAAGAGCTTCGGTAACGAGGACTTCAAGGCTCGGTTCTCGATCGCGATGAGTTACAAGGGACTAGAAGAGCTTCGGTAACGAGGACTTCAGGGCTCGGTTCTCGATCGCGATGAGTTACAGGGGACTAGAGGCTTCGGATTCGCGGCCTTCCGGTCCCGCTCAATCGACGCAGGAAGGCTAAGAGAGTGGGGCAGGCTTCTGCGCCTCACGGAGGACGGTGGTACTCCCTGACACCTCCTGACAAGAGATGCCCTTCTTAGGGCTCGGGCACAATGGTCCATCAGGACTGAGCTCCCGGTAAAAACTGAAATTCATTCATGTACATTATTTATAATAAAAAGTAATTAATTAATTGTAATTAATAATCAATATTAATTATAATAATATAGGAAAGAAAGGCAGTGGCTCAGTGGTAACGAGGCCGGCTCCCACCCAGTGGGTCCCGGGTTCGATTCCCGCCGCCGACACCAATAGATTTTTCTAAGTATCCCAAGCTGTTCTCTCTGTGGTTCGGAACCCACGTAAAATAGTAGGTCCAAGTGTGCGTAGTGGAGGTGAGGGAAAGGGGAAGTGAATGGTGGAATGGATGAGAGAAAAAGGTGGAACGGGGATGAGAGAAGATGTACGGGGAAGCACACCATGTAAAAACCCGACAAGGGTATGCATGTAAAACTCCACTACATAACTGTCGCTCAAAAGTTTGGATTCAGTATCCAATATTTTTTGCCGCACTAAAAGTTCGATAACTCTTTGAAAAATAAAGATTTTCCAATTTTCCAAACGGCGTTTTGAAGGGGACAAATGAAGCTTCAGTTCGCCCCATTTAAATATTTTTTATGATTTTTTTTCGACCCAGTACGGACTTTGGTTCGTGACTGTTTTTATGCCTTTTCTCGACCATGGCGAATCAGGCGCACAACTCAAAAAACATTTCTATTTTTTTTTAATGATGGAGAACTTGAAAGTGAATGTAAAACCTCCATGTTCTTTTTGTAAACAAATGTGAGTTCTTTGTCACGCGGCAATCTGCTCAACGTCTTTTGTTTACATTTTGACTAAAAGAAGAAAGAACAGTTTTGAGGATTACTACAAGTGTTGTCGATGACAACGTTAGTTCTTTACGAATCTTCAAAAAGTGAGCACAAAGCAAAATAAAATTGGCAAAAAAAATTTTACGAATTTGAGAAAAATGGCGAGAAAAAAAGTCATTTCTCTCGAAAAAAGAGGTGCAATAGTAGCGCTATGGAAGAAGGGAATTTTTTATCGAGAAATTGCAAAAGAAATTGGAGTGTCGTTGCGAGTGAGTGGCTCATATGATTATTTTATCGATCATAAAAAAAAAAATTCACGCGTGAGTTGCGAAAAAAATACTCCAAAAAAAAAAATTCAAAGAATAATTCCGAAAAAATTCAATGCTATTCAGAATGAAAAAACACAACTTTTTTCATTCTTAACATTTTCTCACTAACCCCATTGTTCTCGGATTATTTCGAATTTTTTAAAATTAATCGATTCCAGCCGAAAATCTAATAACTTTCCGGAAAAAAATTGTGCGCCTGATTCGCCATGGTCGAAAAAAGGCATAAAAACAGTCACGAACCAAAGTCCGTACTGGGTCGAAAAAAAATCATAAAAAATATTTAAATGGGGCGAACTGAAGCTTCATTTGTCCCCTTCAAAACGCCGTTTGGAAAATTGGAAAATCTTTATTTTTCAAAGAGTTATCGAACTCTTAGTGCGGCAAAAAATATTGGATACTGTATCCAAACTTTTGAGCGACAGTGTACATACATTATAATGATATAATTTAATTAACAATATAATTTCAAATCATTGTTGAAATTGTCATGTACATTATTATAAATGGGTAAATATTTGCCAATGAAGACAAAATATTTCTGTATATCGTAGAGTGTTTAGTAAAGTGTAGTATGCACGCGACACTACTCGGTTTTGCTATTATCTAGCGCTTATCCGCTAAAAGTTTAATCCCGTTGGAATTGGACAGCCGTTGCAGAATCTCTCAGCGCGTCTCCGAAGACCGTGGCAAGTCTGGCGAGCAGTAACAGCTCACTGAGATACTGGTATTTGTTCAATCAGTAATTACCTTGGAATGACATTACCGTGTGCAAGAAACGTGCTCCTATTATTATGGCAAAGTAGCTCGCAGTGACTGCTCCTTTGAACTTCGATGTCCCGGCTATTCGTTGCAATGCGATATACAGACTTTGCATCGGTTTCTGGTCCAACAATGCCGTGCGTTCGATACGCTAATAGCTTGCTTGAACCACAGCTGAGGATCTTTACTAATTACCGATATATCCGCTTCTGGAGCTCACGTGCTTTTCTCTCGGTCCCCCATTTACTCGAGTCCATGTATGACCACATGTTTAAGCACTGATATCACAGCTATACTCCCTATCGAGATCATACCACACGACTGTCCAACCCCATAGAGTTCCCCCGTCGACCTCGATCAAATAATTTACTCCAGAAGTCTCTTCACGCTCAGTTTATAGGGGAACATGGGGCAAAGTGGACTCCAAAAAAATCGACGTTTTTGGGGCAAAGTGGACTCTGCGAAAAATGAAAAAAAAAATCGACAAATTTCTTAAAACTCGGATCATGATTTTATTAACACTCTTCAAAGTTTTCAGACGCTGTGGAGTTGTTTAATTCATCATATGGAAATAGTTTTTAATTGAAAAAAAATCTTATCTGCAAAAATCGCATTTATAAGTGTAGGCATCGTCTTCCACACCCGCACAATAGATGTGAGCCCGATCATGGCACACCGTGCAGCGGATCCAATCTTCGGACGATTGAGAATAAAGTTCCTTACAAAAAATGCAAGGAACGTCCAAGAGTGAAAATTTTCCCGATTTCACATTTTTTTTCTTCTGAGCTAATTCAGCCCGAAATGACGGGCTCGTGATTACCGCAGTTTTGCCACGGCTTTTTCGTTGGACACGCGGTTTTTTTGGAGCTGTTGGCTGAACGGTGAACGGGGACGCTTTCAATTGATCGGTGGCGCGTGATCTGCGGAGGCTAAAACGATGCGTCTCTGTAACATGAGAATGACCACATTAATCAGGTTCTCTAAGGAAAATCATCAAGTATTTATCTATGTGTGATAGTCCACGTACGTGCTTGTCCCATTTGCCTTGTCCTCTCGTTTCTACCCTCTCGAGCAATGAGTTTTTCTTCGGGCGAATCGTCCGATTCATCCGGATCTATTGCCAGAACGTCGAAGTCTTTTCGGTTCTCTAGGCTGTGGCTCGGCTGAAGAACAGTGGGCAATTGGTTCGATCTCAGAGATTATTTTTTTTGCTCTTTCGTCCCCGGTGATTGTCATCTTCATTTCCTCATTTTCAATCGAATCGTCATAAACAGCAACCGGTTTGTTTTTTTCCGATAGGTTTTGACTCCTGATCTCGTCCTCTGCATCATAATATTCGCCACTTGAAGTGAACTGTGAGAAAGATTGAGAGAGTTTCACCGTTGTATTCTCTGCATCATTCTCTTTTATGGACATCTGACTCAATCGTTCGTCCAATTCACTTAAGCTAGTTTGAGCAGTCAAAAATAGCTCCGGCGAACTTGGAGCCGTCTCGGGAGGATGATTCGGCGTTATTTGCCGAGAAAGAGACGCATGCGATTCGGGAGAACTCGGAAGATGTGCGGGCGGGTTCTCAGACAGTTCACATTCATTTCCGCTCATTTTGCGATCAGGATTCTGTTCTGATTCTCGGTCAGGGCTTTGAGACGATAGCCGACTCAAACTCCGAACAGCATCCGCAGGTGTTTCGTCGTAATCATTGGAAGGTGATCTGGGGAGAGGACCTGAGCTTTCGAGAACCGGCCTTAATCGATGGGGGGGATCTTCGGCAGGCTTGAATGCTTCATCCTCAAAAACATTTCGATCGAAAGGCCATATTCCAGTCCTGCGAAAACCATTTACTGCGGCGGAGGTCGTAGCTACTTTTGCCATTGCCTTGCCAAACAATTCTGGTATTTTGGCTGGGGTCACCGCTTGGCCAGAATGTTCCCGTACCCATGTCTTCACTGCGATGGAGTAAGCAATCGACAGCGGACGCATGACGCTTACGTCCAAAGGTTGCAGTCGGTGCGTGCAGTGAGGGGGCAAACAGAGAATCACGATGTGGTTCCGTCGAGCTCAGTCTATAACCTCCAAATTTTGCGTATGAGTCGCATGACCGTCGAGCAAAAGGAGGACCGGTTCTTCTTGAGTTGGTTTAGACGCGGCAGTGAACCATTTTATCCATATCAAAAAAATATCCGATTGCATCCAACCGCTTGGGTGGCATGCACTCCAACTCCCAGGAGGTGCTCCGTTCATGAAGGACGGTTCAACGCGTTTCCGAGGAAAAACAAATAACGGGGGTAAATAATTCCCCGATGCTGAGACACACATTTCAATGGTGACGTTTTGACCTCATTCACCAGATGTCAAACTGCCAACCCGGCGTTTGCCCTTCGTTGAAATAACCTTTGGCAATTGTTTTGGTACAACAGAGAATCCTGTTTCGTCGACGTTGTAAATTCGATCCGGTGTAAGCGGATATTTGTCATAAACTTACTCCGATAAATCGTAAAAATTGTTAACTGCAATTTTATTGAAGCCATTTGCGCGCGCGATTGACTTGGCCTGTGGGTTTCGCAGTTTCAATTCCGGATGTCGCTTGAGAAATCCGTCAACCCAATCTACGCCTGCTTGGCTACCGGAGAAATTATTTTTTAAATTGTTCTTAACGCCCAACTGATACGCCAGAATTCCAAGCTCAGATTTGGAAAGGCCAAGAAGACGATCGTCGAGATCTTTCAGATAGTTCACTAACTCCTATTCTTGACCGGCACCGAAGACCGTTTGAAATCTGCCTAGCCCTGAAATTGAATTAAGAAAAATATCTTGAATGAAGTTGAACGATATTTAATTAAATTCTCTATTTTTAATGATTCAAACTTTAATGAAACAAACTAGAAAAGATATTAATGACTCTGAAGTTCGCAACGTTGGGAGTCAAGAAAAAATATTGTTTTTACGTGATAATTTATTGAATTATGAAAATCATGTCTATTTTTCGTTTCGATTGAGTTTTTGGGACTCGAGAGACGATCGTTTTATTGTCCGGGCCAAATATTGAATAATAATTATGAGCTCGACAGAAGAAAAAATAACATTACGTTGCATTCCAACGATGCAAACTTCAACATCATACATATTAGAGAGTTATCAAAATTGAACTAACCTTTCATCGTACTCAATTCAGTGTCCCAAGTTTGAGAAAAAATCTGAATCCGTCGTCTTAATGTCGTCCGAGGAACATCGAAGCATTTCCGAAGCTTGCTTGTATCCCATTTATTTTTTCATGACAGCTTGGATCGCGTTGTTCATCGCTTCCTGGCTCCATGATTGCTGGGTCGTTTTCCTTGGGTAAACGCGGACCATTGTGGGCCTATCGAAAAATTTCCAGCTTTTCCCAAAACCTCAAGATTAATCCGGAATACTATAAAAAAAATCTATTTTGTTTTCTTTTTTAGGAATCGTCAAATATTCTGTGGAATATATGCAAGAAAATACTCAGCATTGCCAAGAACATTCAATTTTCAGTATAGTGAAAAACAGAATTACTTGCCTTGAAAACTAACGATATGCTAGCCCATTCGTAAATTTACTCCAATTTTCACTTCGCACTTCAAAACATTTTTAAAAATTCAATGATGAATGTTAGGTCGCGCTAAACGGTCTCTTTTTTTACTCGGCGTGCTTTCGCAATCACAGCCGTGTTACGAACTGACAGAGCCCTCTAGTGCTTGCGCGATCTGCGCACCGAGCGATCGCGTCGGTAGCGAGAACGTGTGTCCATTTCCCAGAATTCGTGAGCCCAAGCGTATTCAAGGAATTGAAAACGAACGACAGGGGACTATGAAGACTGGACTAAAAATATTTTTTGATTTAAAGAAAAATTATGGGGTAAAGTGGACACAAAAAGTTTTTTCTTGAGGGAGAGTCCATTTTGCCCCATTTTTTTTTCCTTGAAAAATCGTAACTTTTCTGAATTTTGATGCCAAGCGTGAAAATTAATCGAAATCGTCGAAAGAGCAATTTTTTTTTTTCAAACCAAAAGTCCACTTTGCCCATAATTTTTTTTTACAGGATTTCGAAAATTGAGTTGACCCATCAATTTTGGGACACAAAAGTAGAAGTAAGATGATATGTAAATCGATACAATTAGCTTAACTCCTTATGGGGGCCACTTTGCCCCATGTTCCCCTACTTCACCAATCAAATATTCCAACTATTACACGAACGAATAATCTTTCTCACCTCACTCTGATCTCCCTCGTGAGATGAAAATTTCGAAAGACCCACAGCTGGGCCGGCCCTTTCTTTCACGGGCGCAGAATCAATCACAGATTTTCATTTCCACTGACTACTGAGTATTCTGTAAAAGTAATCTTTGTGGGAAGTAAAAACTTTATTCACAATTTTTTCTAGCTTCACCCTTCGAGTGCACACTTCCTATAAGTGCGTATTGGGTCAATGTGACCCAAGGCATTCTTCAAATCGTTGTATTTCGGCAAATGAGCATTCATCGTTTTTTTTTTTTTCGTAGTGCCTTATCCATATTTTATGGCATTGGATTTCTCATTTCTGACAAAAACGATTATTAAATGCCAAAGAATCGGTGACAGAAAATTTTTGGGGTCAGAATGACCCAGTATGTACTCGAAGGGTTAATTATCGAGAGAAAAAAATTCCTTTTGCGAAAGTATTCTCTCTGCTTTCTTCCAATTTCTATTATTTGCAAGAATGATCGAGGTTTATTGAAACGGAGTAAAAAGTAAGGCAAGTCGTTCATCTTTGAAACGAAGTGACTGTTGGAGAGAAAACAAATCTAATTATTCGCATCAAGCTACATGGATAAAGTACATTACAACAGTTTGATGAAATCAATGGGGTCATTAATGCCTGTGGGTTAGTTGTACAGCATAGACAAAGTCCGGAGTGCACTTGATTCTGGAACAAGCGAGCTGCTGCGGTGATTCTTTCGGAGGATACTTTCTCTGCATTGCTGTTAATTACCAAAGTAATCAGGCGCATAGGACGTCCAGCAGGCAACGCTGTGCATCAATATATCATTGTCGCATGCTTCGCGTGCTCGCCGCCTCCAAAGTCACGAATTGAACGAGCAGTATGAAATGTCCTCAGCTCACGCACATCTATGCGGCCCAACAATTAGATTATCACTCATTCAACCTTCGGAACAATCGCAGAGAAAATTGCCATTTGATTTCACGATTAGGACATTGATTCATTGCACACATTTTCCTAGTGCTATTCATTCACAAAATTCAGAGAAATTCATAACCCTTCGAGTGCATACTGGGTCGTTTTGACCCCAACATTTTTCTGTCCCCGATTGTTTGGAATTTAATGGCAACGAATATTTTGGCTTTTAATTTTCGTTTCCTTCGAAAAATAAATTTAGCGCGAAAACTTGTGGACAATTTACTGCAAAAAAGTCTCCACAAAAACGAAATATGCGCTGAAAACAAAATTTTGTTGAAATATATGGATATTTTGTTCGATACGTTCGACTAAACGTTTTTTTGAATAATCCCAAAAATGTTGTCATATTGCAGCAAAAAATATTGTAGAAAGTCTCTTCGGAAGCAAATTTTTGCCGTTCCACTCGTAAATTTCGCTGACAATTCCGTTGTTTCAAATTTCAAAATAACGAAAATTTTGAAATTATCAAAAAATATTTAGTTTACCGTATTCAACAAAATATCGACGATTTTCAACACAATTTCATTCCCAGTGTGCACATTCACCGGAACACAACGACTTGAAAAACGCCTTGGGTCAAACTGACCCAATGTGCACTTGTAGGAGGTGTGCACTCGGAGGGAAAAACTACAGCATCGAAAAAAACGATACGATACGGAAATCGGTGTCCCATTGATATATGGGGTTTTTGTCATCGTGACGATATTATTGTCAATGATTTCGAGAATATCTTTACGTTCTTGATCGAAGATGAAATATTTGTTGTGCGTGAGATAAAACTTTTTCATCACTGGCTCGACAGCCAACTGGGGTATGTTTCAAATTTTGTAAAGATTTCGCTATTTGAGGAACGACATGAGTTGGATGGAAAAGTAATGTATACATAAGCAACGTGCAATTTATCGGTGGATCGGATGGGGGCAAGTTGACACGATAAGTGAGCAAAGTGAGTGATTCACTGGCGGGTTCTCGTTAATTATAATGGTTCCTCTGGCTCGGTAGTTTTCAATCTCATCACTGTCTGGCTCGGTGGATCAGGCAAGAAGAAGTTCATGATCACACCGGGGCTAAGGGATTATCGAAAGAGCGGAGTGCGATGTTGACCATGCGGAGACTTTTCTCATCCCTCGCTATGTTTACGTTGTGTGTCTTTGTCGTCATAGGTGGATTCTCTCTTGACGGAGGCTGCTGCTGCGTGCACGCACCTTCCCGGTGCTAATTGATACTCTGGCGCCACACCGCTGATCCGACGTGTAGGCTAGCTATTCGTTCGAGGCCACACTTGCTTGTGGCAGCAGCAGCAGCAGCTGTTGTCCGATGCCCGACGCTCGTAATCGTTCCCTCAGATATTTAATTATATACCTCGAAGCGCGAGCCCCGCGTCTACACTATTGCACTACTGTGCATAGCTAGATGTTCGATACATACTCACTGTTGGTTCACACGTTGGGTGATCCATTGGCACTTGGATTAGACTGAGACTGCTAAATTCCACATGATATTTGCGCGCGAGAGTTGCGATTAGAAGGATTAGCTTGCGACATCGAAAGCCCATAATTGAACCTCAACGAATGACGCCTTGTTGCAGAAAACAAAACTATCGCAAGCCGATCGCCATATCTCATGGAGTAAAAACCTTTTTATATTTAGACACGGATATAAAAATATCTGTAGCACACTGCAAACAATATTTTGTTGGAAAAGATCGATATTTTGTTCGATACGTTCAACTAAACGATTTTTTGAATAATCCCAAAAATTGTCACATCGCAGCAAGAAATATTCTATAAAGTCTCTTCGGAAGCAAATTTTTGTCGTTCCAATCGTTAATTTTGCTGACAGTTCCATTAGAAACCAAATATTCTGCCAAAATAACGAAAATTTTGAAATTATCGAAAAATATTTAGTTGGCCGTGTTCAACAAAATATCGACGATTTTCAACAAAATTTTATTTCCAGTGCATTAATCTGCAACATGCTGGCGCACCGTTGTTCGCCGCATGAGCTCTCGCGATCGCAACGTATAAAAGAGAGCACGTCGCGACGCCTTCCTCGCGCGCGACTTTCCCGTTTCCAAGCATCCGCGATATAATCTACCAACTTTTCTCATATATACATGAGCAGAACTTGATGAATGCGTTGAACTATTGCTGATAGGGATAAACGGCGACAGATTTTATCGATCCTATAGCTTGAAGCGTGTATAATAACGATCGGCAACGCGTACTACGTGATTGGGACAAGCTTCCAAAGGAGTGTGAGAGAAAATTAGTCGATTACTCTGGCGTAGTGGGATATTATTTTTCAGATAAATAGAGAAATGTTCGATACGTTTATTACTTCTCCATTTGTCGATAGATAAATTGATATTTTAATTAAAGAGAATCAGCAACTAAAGTAATCCAACAAATTGTCTACACCGAAAACAAAATTTTGTTGGAAAAGATCGATATTTTGTTCGATACGTTCGACTAAACGTTTTATTGAATAATCCCAAAAATTGTGTCATCGCAGCAAAAAATATTGTAGAAAGTCTCTTCGGAAACAAATTTTGTCGACGTTCCAATCGCAAATTTTGCTGACAATTCCGTTAGAAAGCAAATATACTGCCAAAATAACGAAAATTTTGAAATTATCCAGAAATATTTAGTTGACCGTGTTCAACAAAACATGGACGATTTTTAACAAAATTTTATTTCCAGTGTAATCCGCAAGGAAAGTCGCGTTTCTTTTGTTTTTTCTTGCAACTTTTTTAACGAAACGTCACTTCAATTTACATGCGTTTAGATGGGAAAAATATAAAATTGGAAATGAAATATCTCAAATTCTAGACGGCAAAAAATGTTTCGTCTCATAGGAAAGTCTTTCGTTTTAATGTCAAGAATATTTACACTAAATTTCAAGAAAATCCTAAATCAACCCATTCTGCGATAGTTATACCTTAAACGAGGAGGAGAAAGTGGTCCATGGGAGGCTGTCCTAATACAATTGCCTACGTAATCCCCGGTAAGATAATTCTCCTCATAAATAACATCCATTATAAGAACATCGTAGGGAGTTGTTTTTATTTTTGTAAGGAGAGAAAATGGTGAGGTAACTGGCGCCATGTAGTACGCGTAATTTGACGATAATTATTGGAAGCAGTAGCCTTGTGACTGTACAATATTGCAATTTATGGAGCGCGACTGCAATACCTGACTCAACTAGCTTTCGGTCGTTCACTAACCAGCCTGCACGTGCGTGTTGTCTCCTAATCATTTTGGCTCATTTAATTGATACTTTGTCGCTCAGCATCACCCACCCCTCCAACATTTTATGAGCGATCACGTGCCATCCGGATAAATAACATATTCATAATCCACCATCAAAGCAAAGAGCTTATACGTGCGAGAAATTACTAAGAGGAAGTATCCAAACGTAACTAATTATGACTCTATAAAATAATCATATAATGCGTCTGTTCCATTTATTCTCACGTCTTATACAAGTACTAATGACTCTTGAATTAGATGTAATCGCGACTTCGATACTCCCAACACATGATGCAACTCGAACAACATTTTATTTTCTTTCAAATACTCCAACACCTCAATTTTCATTGATAATGGAAATACAAAAGTTCCAGAAACAAAATAATCTTCTAAAATTTGAATTTTCAATTACGATGCAATCTTTTTTAGATTTGAGCTATCTCTGGCTTCAATAGTATTCACAATAGTGTAGAGAATAGATCAGTGACGAAAAGATTCATTTATAACGATGGGCAACATTTTTTTATGGACCGTAAAATTTTCTGAAAAGTTTTGAAAAAAAAAAAAAAAACAGAAATCGTCCATTTTTACCTGGAAATTCAAAAACATTTTCAATCGTAAAAAACAACCCAAACAAACCCAAACAAAATAATCTCCTAAAGTTAGATCAGTGACGAAAAGAATGGCACATGCCATTCTTTATGCACGCGTAAAATATTTTTACGGACTGTAAAATTTTCCAAAAAGTTTTGAAAAAAAAACAGAAATCGTCAATTTTTACCTGAAAATTCAGAAACGTTTTTGATCGTAAAAAACAAGAGAAAAACGTGTGATTGATTAGCTGACAGATTGATGATAAAACATTGGCCAATAATTAGAAACACACCCTCCGAAAATATTGCGTGGCTCAAATTTCGAATATCTTCATTTTTAATCAGCGAATTCATGAATAACACGTCGGTGCAGACTTGATTGGTTCCGGATGCGACATTCTGGCACGAGGAAAGGAGCAGGCGAGATTCGCATATGCAGACTTTATCCTGAGCCAATAAATACAATTTTACACTTATCTTGACTCGTTGTTTTCTCTTCTTTTATTTTGAAGCAGCCCGAATTGGAGAAAATCTTATGATATTCTACACAGCTTAAATTGCATCGTCATGGCAAAGAGAGTTCCTGGACGGCCAAGATCAAAGTGTCATGTGAACGAACGCATTATCTCATCGCGAAAGGATGTACACAGAGATCAGAAAAGAATAAAATTAAGTCAACGCGGATAAAGGAATAAAAAGTGGGAAACAAATTTCTTGGAGCACCCACTTGTTCGCGGTGAATACGACGATGAAACGTGCAGTTTATTTTTGGGTAACACCTGCCAGCAAGCTTGACATGACGTGCGGCCGTACCGTTGATTCGCGCGATCCCTCTCGTTCATACGTTACTTGGCAGAAAACTTTCTCGCCCCCTTTATATTCTCGTTTTTGTAACTCGGGCTCATCTCACCAAATACAGAAGCTGTTCAGACCTGTATCATTTACTTCGCTATACCGGTATTATATCATAACGGCCCACTCGCATGTTATATATATGACAAGCCACCACGACGGATTCCAGAACCAAGAATGAGAATTCTTACTCGCCTGTCTACCGTTCCGGCTCTTCTGCTTCTGGAATTGCACCCCGCAATAACGTTCGGTGTTATTCCGACGTTTTTACGAAATGCGAAACGAGTACAAACGCACGCGATATTTTGGATCAACTAGCAAAAATTCGTTTGAACGCAAATGGCTTGGGAATAGCGATCTAGAAGCGGAAATGTTGACACGAATCGTTAAGATACTTTCAATAATGATGCCAATCGAATTTGCGGAAAAAAATGAAACGTACGAAGCGTCAATTTCGACGAAGTCATTCGAAGGGAAAAATCCAAGAGCCGAGAAAAAATATTTGCCAAGTTATGAGGCTCTCGTTAAAATCTGTATAACGTTCGGTGTTATTCNTTCTCGTTTTTGTAACTCGGGCTCATCTCACCAAATACAGAAGCTGTTCAGACCTGTATCATTTACTTCGCTATACCGGTATTATATCATAACGGCCCACTCGCATGTTATATATATGACAAGCCACCACGACGGATTCCAGAACCAAGAATGATAATTCTTACTCTTGTCTACCGTTCCGGCTCTTCTGCTTCTGGAATTGCACCCCGCAATAACGTTCGGTGTGATTCCGACGTTTTTACGAAATGCGAAACGAGTACAAACGCACGCGATATTTTAGATCAACTAGCAAAAATTCGTTTGAACGTAAATGGCTTGGGAATAGCGATCTAGAAGCGGAAATGTTGACACGAATCGTTAGACTGGAAATAAAATTGTGTCAAAAATCGTCGATATTTTGTTGAACACGGCCGACTAAATATTTTTCGATAATTTCAAAATTTTCATTATTTTGGCAGAATATTTCGTTTCTAATGGAATTGTCATCAAAATTTACGATTGGAACGTCAACAAAAATTTGCTTCCGAAGAGACTTTATAGAATATTTTTTGCTGCGATGACGCAATTTTTGGGATTATTCAAATAAACGTTTAGTCGAACGTATCGAACAATATATCGATCTTTTCCAACAAAATTTTGTTTCCAGTGTAAGATACTTTCGATAATAATTGAAATCGAATTTTGCCAAAAAAACGAAACGCACGAAGTGACAATTTCGACGAATTCATTCAAAGGGAAAAATCCTATAGCCGAGAAGAAATATTTGCCAAGTTATGAGGCAAAAATGTAGCGAAACGGATAAATCCATTTCGCACGTTCTACAATAGATAGAATAAAATAACTCCATAGGAACGCGTGTTATCGGCTGCGAGCATAATCGAATCTGGAGTTCTCGCAATTGTGCTCGCACGCACACACGATCCTTCCTCGACTTATGAAATTTCATTTTACCTGCTCCGGGTGTGTGAGGTTTCGTATACGTTGCTCCATAGTAAGAGAGAATCGCGGAAGAGAAAAGAAAACGAATAATACTCGTAGGTACAGAGCCACGTGGTATTTACGTCTCTGCAGTATATACAAGCATACTGTGCATGAAATGTGGAGGCGGATTAACTCGGGCCCGACGTCGTCGTGCTATGACTATTTATAGCATTCAATGGACGCAACGACTGGGCACTAACACCAGACCATTCGAGAATCGCTCTTACCTGGCGCATTATACGTTACATATGCCTTGTTCGAGCTTAACTCGCAATCCACGAGATTCCACAACAAGCTATGAGCGCGCCTCGTGCTTTTTGGTTTCGTCATTTCCGCGCATTTATACGATCCATGTCTGCGACTCCCATGAGTTAGTGGCTGTGTGCCTCAACATCTAAATGTTTACGATAAATACATTTTTCCATGAGGAATTTTCGTAAAAAACATGAAAGTTTCGACGTGAGTCGATTTTTTTTTTAGAGTCTACAGGATCCAATGACTTACACGCAAACACGTTGGATCTCTGGTTGGGTGCATGGGCACGAGGAACAATGCAGAGCTCACGTTCGTAAGAAACGCCAACGCAAATATCGATATTGAATTTTCATCGTCAACGTGTTTCTGTTCCTTGGAGAGATTTTCATGGAGGTAAACGTTTCGCGTATGAAAATGAAATGGTAAAGATCACAGGAAGAAAGGTTAGAAAGAGAAGTTTGATAAATATTTCATCGGGATAATTACTGAAAGTTTAAATCGAGCATGAAGCACGCATCGCTCGTTCCGCTAAATTGACCGATAATGTTGCTTGACACTGATTGTTGGATAGCAATGATAAATGTTTATACGAGATGGAAAAGCCTCGAGGCTCCTGTGACCGCGGTACAACCTCAGCATCGTTGTACTCGATCCGGTATACACAGCATAGTGCAGTCCTTTACCGTATGTACACCTCAAGGTCGCTAACCTTTCCAAGCCCTCGGGTACACTTTGGCGCCACACTATCCCCCATGCACTTTTCATCGACGTTCACCCAGAAGCTTGCCTATATNCCCTACCAATGCATGCCTTCGTATTCATGTGCAGTTGCCGGTTCTCTAGTCGCATGCCGCCGCAGCAGTGAAACTTTAATACAGTTACGCCTGTTTCCAGTCAACCTGACTGCTTTACGATAATACGAACGTCTCACGTTAAATTCAACCTGCTCCAGGCACTCGAATTTGTATCGATATTGGAAAAGTTATTCAATGTTCTCAGACACTCTTCAAAATTTCTTTTCGGCTCGTCGTCGCACTTTCATCATTTTCCAAAGTCCCGNTTTTTTTTTTTTTTTTTTCTTATTATCGACATTTTATGGCCCTCAATTAATTTTTTGTCGAAAAAGAAAATTAAATGTCAAAATATTCGTTGCCCCAAAATGAGAAAAAAAAAACACGGAGTGACACTCGAAATGCACTCGAGAGTTCAAGGGGTCAAGCCACTCGAGAGCGTGGAAAAAAAAGCGGAATACTTTCAAATTCGCAGGGAGCGAAAATCGGGAACCGGGACATCGATAATGTGAACGGCAAATTGTTGGTCTCAGAGGCTGTGGGAGTTAGCGGATTATAACGATTTTCCTTAATATTATTCTACCGGAAAGTACGAACCCCTCTTTCCGGAACTATACGTTCTTGCAACTGCTGCGGCCGGAAAAAAAAAACTTGGAAAAATGTTCATCGCGATGAATACGAGAAATTACGACCCGAAGCTTGATTTTTCGCACTGACGTACGTGTAGGATTTTTGCATTATATCGCGGAGCTTTCATTTCTTTTTTTTTCAACCTGAATACATCGAAAAAATCTTCACACGTAGTTCTCGACCAATTCTTATATAAAGTCGAAAAAAATTTGGTTTTTCGTTGAAGATCGAAAATTTTGTGACAATTCGTTTCCGGGCGTGGACCCTCCCGGAAAAATGGTGTCGGTTTGAGGAAATGCAACAAAATTTCGATAACGACCTGCACTGTAAATGAAATTTTGTTAAAAATCGTCGATATTTTGTTCAACACGGTGAACTAAATAGGGGAGTATGGGGCAAAGTGGCCTACTTAAGGAATTAATCGAATTTTATGGGTGAGCACAGGACCATTTACTTATTTTGAAGTCCCAAAATTGATTCCGGCTGCTTGTTTCCCGAATTTTGGCAAGAAAAAAAATCGGGGCAAAGTGGCCACCCCCTCGAGTCGGTGAAAATCCATAATTGTCAATTCTACGACCAAAAAAGTAGTTGAAAATCATCGTGCAATTAGCACGATGATTTTCATCCTTCTAGGCCTAGACTGCCTTAAGTTTCTCGGAAAACAACCATTTTTTTCGGCGCCAGTTTGTCTCAGATATCAAAATTTTCGAGTGGCCACTTTGCCCCATAAATCGCATTTTAGTGAGTGGCCACTTTGCCCCATATTCCCCTATTTTTTATTATTTTCAAAATTTTCGTTATTTTGGCAGTATATTTGGTTTGTAATGAAATTGTCAGCAAAATTTACGTTCGGAAGGACAAAAATTTGCTTCCGAAGAGACTTTCTAGAATATTTCTTGCTGCGATGACACAATTTTTGGGATAATTAAAAAAAACGTTTAGTCGAACGTATCGAACAAAATATCGATCTTTTCCAACAAAATTTTGTTTGCAGTGTGTACGATATGTATTGTGACTGATCGACAAGTTGCCCGCGATAAATTTGTTAATGAGAGGGTGTAAAATCAAAAGTGATAAAAAGACATAACTGCTCGATTTATTAGCGGGTGTCAATGGAAGAGAAAAAGGCGCAACAAATTACGATGGAAAGTGAGCGAGCGAGAGTTGAGAAACAGGAAAATATAGAGAACTGGAGCGTGTGTAAATTTGAAATAAAAAATCTCGTGAACATGAACGGCCTGGGGGGTGTTACGGATGAGTTTAGCATTTTGCCAGCAGATCAAAACGTTATACCTGGGGATGCAGATTGCTGAGAATTTTCTAAAAGTCATCACAGGACGTTAAAGTAATTCATGGTGTCACGTGCTCTCAATATTTTATATTTACGCGTTCCCTGCTGCAAATTTCACTCGATCAGAACTTGGAGGCTCGTTGCACTTGACAAACATTTCGTTCAATCTTGTACTCTATACAGTCTCTCCAAGCCCCAGTGTTTCGTAAATGACGAAACGTCACACAGTGACTCAAAATTGCTTTTACCCCTTTGAGTGCACACTGGGTCGTTTTGACCCCAACACTTTTCTGTCACCGATCGTTTAGCATCGATGGAAATGAAATTTCGTTAAAAATCGTCGATATTTTGTTGAATACGATAAACTAAACATTTTTTTGATAATTTCAAAATTTTCGTTATTTTGGCAGAATATTTGGTTTCTAATGGAATTGTCAGCAAAATTTACGATTGGAACGATAAAAATTTGCTTCTGAAGAGACTTTAGGAAATATTTCTTGCTGCAATGACACTATTTTTGGGATTATGCAAAAAAACGTTTAGTCGAACGTATTGAACAAAATATTCATCTTTTCCAACAAAATTTAAAATTTTAAAAAATTCAAGGGCCGTAAAATGCGAATAATCTAATAAATAAAGAATAAAAAATAAAAATAAAGAATAAAATAAAAAACGTCTCTCCAAAAAAAANCGATCAAAAAGTTGTTTATAAAAAAAAAAAAAGAAAAAAAAACGAAAAATGCATATTTACTGGAAATACATCGATTTTAAAAACGCCCAAGGTCAGATTGACCCAGTATGCACTTAAAGGATGCGTGCCCGCGAAGAGTAAATAAAAAAAAAATGAAAACTCAACGCAATAAAAAGAAGGGAACATTTTTTCGACATACAGCCCTGAATAAATATAAATATACGGATGTTGTTGTCGCGATAACCTTGGATAAAATAGAATAGCTATTCGTCGTAGCTACGAAGGCAGGGATAGGGCTGTAGCTGGACTACTTCATCACGATTTCTTGCAAACGATACAATCGTGGCGAGAGAACTGTTCCAGAAGTATGCATCGGCAGAGAGCGCGATGACCTTGAATAGAGCGTATATACCGTCGAGAGCAGACGATAGTTATCCTTTGGTGCATTCGCAATGTTGTAAGCATGAACACATGAGCAATCGATGATATACAGCGTGAAAAACGTCCGCTCGTATACTCTCACAACATTGAGCCCTTTTGCTTGCACAAAAGGAGTCTTGGAATGCGTATGGCTCGATTTCCAACCGCAAACAGAATCTCTATGTATAAATAAATCTTTGCTCGAAATCCGCACAAACGAACATTCGTGTTTTAACATATGCGTGTGTACNTTGCCCCATGTAGCCACTTTGCCCCATATTCCCCTACTGAAAACAAAATTTTGTTGGAAAAGATCGGTAAAAAATTTGGTCGTTCCAATCGTAAATTTTCCTGACAATTCCATTAGAAACCAAATATTCTGCCGAAATAACGAAAATTTTGAAATCATCAAAAAATATTTAGTTCACCGGGTTTAACAGAATATCGACGATTTTTAACAAAATTTCATTTCCACTGTATATTTCGATGAGTATATAAATTTGTGTAATTATGCGGGGATCGATTATCGAAATCGATCCCCGCTGAACCTTCGAATCTCAGTTTTGTTTTTTGTTTTTTTTTTTTTTCACTTTTTTATCGAGCAATTATTCGCAATTCATTTTTTGAACTCAAGAAATATATGGTTACGAGGATAACGAGCGAGTTACCGACCGAGCTGACACATGTGCGGCTATAGAGATCACTGCGAATTTTAAAGAAAACCGCGTCTCTGGATTACAAAGATCGGCGGAGACTTTTTAAATTCTGATTAGACGAATGATTTTTCGAGAAAGGTTTGGTTAAGGAAATTCTAGAAGGCTAGCTGCCTCATTTATTACCCTATTCTATTCAATAGCAAATTGTAAATGTTTTGTAAATGATCCAGAAAATAACGGAATTTCTTGGGTTTTTTACGCTTACACGTCGCAAAAGGAGATGTCGACTTTTTTGTCAAGTTTTTCGTGGAGAGAATACTCACCAAAAATCGCGTGTGCTCCAGATCGCTTATTGTCTAGGGAAGTCTGAAGAACACATTCGATTTTTGTACAACGAACGCCATCTCTCTGGACTGACGATAAGCACGTTGTGCGTGGGCGTCGCAGGCTCGTTCCCCACTCGTCGGGTAATGGAAGAGCTGTGGAGAAAGAGGGTATGACAAAAGTCTCGCAGCCGCAGATCTGAATGAGCCAGGCGCGTTGTAGTAGTGTCTTTGGGGAAGGGAGCGCACGCGATATTTAAAGGTCCTGACGTGTGTTTTGTATCGAGTGCGCGCGCGCAATGAACCAAGCCCCAGTATCGTGTATTCCTGCCGGGAAGATGTCAAAAGCTAAGAAGGTCCTCGATGAAGCTCGGGAAATCCAAAATCCCGAGCTGGATCTCGCCGATAAAAATATTTCAACGTTCGAGGAGGTTCCTGGATTACGTGAGTTTCTTGTGTTCCCTATTTGTCCGGCTCCGTGTGCCTCATACCAAATTAGGCATGTTGTCGAGAACTCGTTTTTTTTTTCTTTGCGACTGCAGCGTCGGCCATTAGGCGTAGGTGTGGTTGCGCATGCGTCTATTTATTTTTCCATTGCTCAACAATAACAATCGAGCTTTTCGGATTCACGTGTCGACAACCACAAAACTTTTTACAATTCATCTTCACAATTTTCTCGTTTTATTGTCATTAGTTTTTTTTTCCAAACTTTCTTGAAAAACCATTGGCCATTTTTAGAGCTTGTCAGCTAGTTTGGACACAAACTTTATTAGTGCACATACCTGAAACCGCGCGATTTCTCATCGTTTCAAAAATTCGATGCCCTCGCTTCATTATATTTCATGAAATACAAATCTCTCGGCAACGAGGTGTATCGTTTCAAAATGCATGAAAGAATTATTGCAGAGATTGTGAATCATCAGAACCGGAACGATCCATTCGATTAGGGATGGGCGATTATTTTCGATTAATCGATTGTACCGATACTAATGTTCGAATAATCGATTATATTTTGTCGATTTATTTTCTGGCCGATTAATCGATTTTCGATTTTTATTCGGCAATATCGACGATTGATAAGCTGTGCTTAATATATATCATTATTTATGTTAACAGAAAAAATTATGTTTAATATTATTCACGATTATCAATAATAATGTTGATAATTTCTCAGGTACTGAATATATCGGCTAAACCGGATTCCAATTAAGGAATTCTCTTAAGAATCGATCAAGAATTTCTCGAGAGCAGTTTAAAATTAAGGTTATTTTTTACAATAATTTACAATAATAACAATCATTTGTTATTCTTCGATTAATCGATTCAGCGATTTTTTTTACTGGAAAATCGATTTTCAGATCCGATTGTTTTTCCAATAATCGATTTCTGAAAAATCGATTATATTTTCAACATCGCCCATCCCTACATTCGATACGTTCTCGTGCAAGAATTAAAAAATTCCACAGCAGAATAAAGTGTTTTTTTTTTTTGGCTGTGGTGGCTACTCGTCCGGATATTTCGTGCACTAAAAACACATCCGGACGAAAAAGCAACACTTGCTCGTCCGGATAAAGCGGATATCATTGGATAAAGCGTATCCGGACGACTAGCCACGGCGTTTTTTTTTCGAGATATCAATTTTTTTTAATTTCTCTGTTACTGGGATTGTAGCGTTGCTCACAATCCACAGTATAGTCTTTATAATAGTATTCATAGGAAGCCCTGTATTTCGTTTTTCCAGTAAATATGCTCAACATCACGAGATTGACATTGAGTCACAACAAAATCCAAGGTAATCAAATTTCAGTGTTGCAGAATATTAGCATTTTGAGATAAAACTGGAAGAAAATAATGAATCGATCAAAAAGCGAGGCCAGAATCTGTGTGCTTGATAAATCTGACAATTACTGAGTCTTGGACCCAAAGTTCACTGCACACATTTAAAAAAAAAAAATAGAGTCGAATGGGATTTGATGGCTAGAAATTAAAAACTTTGATTTTTAAAGGGCCGCATTGTGACGGCGTCTCCTTGTTTGTCGTTTTGAAAGTTTAATGATTTTGATTATGAAATAAATAATATTTTCTCTGTTGGGAAAAGTAGTAGAAATTTGTTGTGCGCATCAAAATAAACTGATTGAAAACTTTGAACTTTGTAGTTGTTCCGCCGGGACTGGCTAATCTGGTAAACTTGGAGATACTGAATTTATTTAACAATCACATTACCGAACTGCCAATCTCACTGTCGCAGATGCCAAAACTGAGGATCCTGAACGTCGGGTACGTAGACTCCGAGCCCTGTAGAATTTAATTCCAAGTTCAACGTCCGGCAATAAATGAGAAGAAAAATTTGAGATAATCATTTGTAGAGTCAGTTTTATTTATTTCATTTGTTTTTCCTACTTACGACATTGAGCAAAAATTCCTGAAGCCATTGATGTGTGGGTTTACACTTGTAGAATGAACCGGCTGGATGTTCTTCCTCGTGGATTCGGGGCTTTTCCAGTCCTGGAAGTTCTTGACCTGACTTACAATAATTTGAACGAAAAACAATTGCCTGGCAACTTTTTCATGATGGGTAAGAAATTCCAACGAGTCTTTGCCCGCTAAAACAAAGCAATATTATTAATTAATTATATTAATTTAATTATATTAATTATCAATTAATTAATTAATTAGTTAATTAGTGGCCAAAGTGGCCACATGGGGCAAAGTGGCCACTCACTAAAATGCGATTATGGGGCAAAGTGGCCACTCGAAAATTTTGATATCTGAGACAAACTGGCGCCGAAAAAAATGGTTGTTTTCCGAGAAACTTAAGGCAGTCTAGGCCTAGAAGGATGAAAATCATCGTGCTAATTGCACGATGATTTTCAACTACTTTTTTGGTCGTAGAATTGACAATTATGGATTTTCACCGACTCGAGGGGGTGGCCACTTTGCCCCGATTTTTTTTCTTGCCAAAATTCGGGAAACAAGCAGCCGGAATCAATTTTGGGACTTCTAAATAAGTAAATGGTCCTGTGCTCACCCATAAAATTCGATTAATTCCTTAAGTAGGCCACTTTGCCCCATACTCCCCTAATAATAAATGATGGATTAATTGATTAATAAATAAATGGTGTTTCCAATGAATCAGAAACTCTCAGAGCCTTATACCTGGCGGACAACGATTTTGAGTATCTCCCACCGGAAATAGGACAACTGAAAAATCTCCAAATCGTAAGAGCTCGAAAATATAGTCTCTCTAATAATTAAATTGCGAAAAAATTTAACACAACGTTTTTCTGCGTCATTGAAAGATGCGAACGTTAGAAAATCACTAAACTTGTTAAATGAAACATTTTCGTAGTTGGTACTGAGGGAAAATGATCTCATCGAGTTACCAAAAGAAATTGGAGACCTCGGTAGACTTCGAGAGCTTCACATTCAAGGCAACCGATTAACTGTCCTACCACCGGAAATAGGTACGTTGTGATAACAAATTACAAGTTGTGTACAGATGTTGATGATTGAAAAACACTTGTCGCCAATTGTCCAGGAAATCTCGATCTCGTGAGCAACAAAGCCATATTTAGGATGGAATTCAATCCTTGGGTTACCCCGATCGGTGATCAACTCCAAGTTGGGATTTCTCATGTCATGGACTACATTCGATCAGAGACGTACAAATAGTGAGTATTTTCGAATCTCTTTTCGAACTTGATATTTAGTGCACAAAGCTCAACGATCTACAATAATTATCCATGACGTTGAAGTTTGCATCGTTGGAACGCAACGAAATTCTATATTTTCTGTGGCAAAGCTCATTTTTAAAATGCAGAATGTAATTACGAATGTAATACGATCGATTTTCGCGACCTAAAAATATATCCCCTCGGAAATGTTTGATGAATTTGAAAATTTAACAACTCGTCAATGAAAATGAATATTTTTCCTTGGATTCCAACGTTGCGAACTTCGGATTCATTATTATTCGGCAGAATGCCGCAATCGTTATTGAAAAAATACAGACAATTTTCCGAATTGTCGATTTCAAAGTTTGGCACAATAGTTGAATAAATATAACGCTGAATTTTGCAGCGTTGAGATCGAACGGATTGTTTTTTCTCCATTCCTTATTTATCAAATTTCGAAAATCAGTCGAACGTTTCGTACGAATTTATTTTTTGGGTCAAAAAAAGGGAATCGAGAAGAGAAAAACGAGCATTTCGTTCCATATTAACGATGCAAACTTCACGAATAAATGGGCGGATGGATTTTTTTTGTGATGTTTGAAGAAAATTATGAAAATATCTCTCACCAATAAATGCAACAGTTTTCAAGGTTATCAAGACGCAGCACAAATCCAACGTCTGTTTATAAAATGTTGTATTCAGTTTGGCATACAATTATTGTTAAAATAGAACATTCGTTCGATTAATGCGCAGCAGCCATTTTACCTCAGTACGGTTGACAGAAATTTAGTTGAACCGTTCCAATATTGAGTTATTGGAAATAATAATCACGAAATATTATTGAATAATTGGAAAATAATATTTATCTACGAAATATAATGAATGATGCGTTTTTTAGTGTTTACAATCGTCATCAAAATGCTAAAGGTCCACCACCACCGATTGAGAACGACAAAACCAAGAAGATTTCACGTGCTCGTTAGAACGAAAACGGTTGTTATATTTATACAAATTTAGACTAAATAATAGCAACGCGTGACACTCGTGAAATAACATTTTAACCCTAGAACGGTAACCTTATTTTTTCAAAACTATTCCGGTAACCTGGGGTCATAAATGACCCCAATTTTGAAAAATTCATATCTCCGGTAAAATTCAACGAAAAGCGTTCAACTTGGGCTCATTCTTTTCGTTTTTTAATGCAGGACCACCCGAGCCTGGAGCAATTTTGCTTGAAGTTTAAAAATTAGTCAGTAATGCGGTAAAACGATAAGAAACGGGAGAACGAAGTGGGAAAGGGCGCGGGATTTAGAGTCGTCTGGGGTCGTTTACGACCCCAGGTTACCGTTCTAGGGTTGATGAGGCAGAATTGAGCAGTACGTTCGCAGCCTTCAGGCTCAATTAATTATTATTCCCGTAGATCGAGAAACAGGCTGAGAAAAAAAAACGAACCAATTTTTTCCCTCAACTATTGAGGACCATGGCAGAAAAGTTACGAAGTATAAAACCGAGTCGAACGAAATTTCGTAATAATTCATCGAAAAGCCTGATTGAAACTTTTCCATGAAATTCATCGTTAAAATGGCTACGAAAATACTTTTCTCTTTCAACTTTGTAATTTTGTCAATAATCAGAAATGATGTACAAACTTTTCCCAGCGGAAATGACCGGAAAAAAAAATATTTGTGGATTCAATTCGCGAGAACATTTGATCAAAATATTGAACAAAATATTTTTGCATTTTCACAATGCAAACGAAAATTCATAAGAAAAATGACCGAAATGAAGATGGAAAAATCTTCCATATTTTTCATGAAATTCAGCCGATGCTTACACTGCCAATTACTCGGATTTGACAACGCGTCAAACTAAAGAACGCTGCCTCACTTAATATACCTCAATTATGAACAAGTTGATATATTTATAAACAACAAAAAAACATGGATTTTTAGTGGATACTAATCTCATATTTTTATAATTATATAACAAATTGAACATTTTTACAAAATACAAAATACAGTGATTGGAGGAAGAAAATTTCACGAAACTAGAGTTTATGTTTTTTTTTTTTCAACTATTTTAACATTTTTGAGAAGAAATAAAAATATTTAAACAGATATATTTTCGTTGAGCTCATTGCAATGATTATTTCGACGCTCGTCCGGACTGATTGCTACAATACGAAGAAATTAATGACTAAAGCTCCGTCGAATTATCGATCGGGAATCAATCTACACACGGCACACTCGCAAGGAAGGTCACCTTACTGTACCCCCACAACCTGGGTCAAAAAAATTATATTTTGTAGTTCACACCAAAGTATAAACCCTCACAAAAAATTAGCGACCCACTCGCATATTTAAGGGGTGAAATTAATTCTCAAAAATCGGTGGTTTTTTCGTTTTTCGCTGATATTCCAATTTTCGATTACATGTTATTGTAGAGCACTGAAAAATGAACAACTTTGCTATTTAAACTTTTGGCGTATCTATTTTTGTTTCAAAGATATCAGCGAAAAACGAAAAAACCACCGATTTTTGATAATTAATTCCACCCCTTAAATATGCGAGTGGGCCGCTAATTTTTTGTGAGGGTTTATACTTTGGTGTGAACTACAAAATATAATTTTTTGACCCAGGTTGTGGGGGTAGAGTAAGGTGACCTTCCTTGTCGGTTGCAAAAAAAATGAAGAAAAAAAAGCCTCATTATGTCTTCGGCATGAAAAATAAAAATAAAGAAAAACAATCATGTGAATAAATAAACGATAATAGTCAAAATCGATACTGTGAGGCTTTAGAAATCTTCCACCAAGTAATCATCGTCATCGTCGCTATACTCGCATTGTTCTATGAGTCGCGTGAGCTCAGCCTCATGTTCGTTAGTCTCGTTGTCTGATAAATGATCCTCGCCTTCTATAAATTTGGCAAACCTGCGGAAGATTTAAATTTTAAAAATATCTTTCCAAAGTTCCAGGCTCTTTCATTTTTTGTATAAATATTTTTTAAATGGAAAGTGCGGCGATTAATTTCGGTGGTTCTTTTCGAATATTCATTACGGAGCAGAATTAATTTGTAATTTTCGGTAATGGAATATGAAAAATGTGAAAATAGCAAGTCATTTTGTGTGTTAAAAAAAATGAACCAATTTTATTCACTTTTCGAGAGAAAACTTGCGGAGTTTTGTCAATTCATGGCAAACCTGGGAAAAATTTCAAAAATTTCTTTCCAAAGTTCGAGGCTCTTTCATTTTTTGTATAAATTTTTTTAAATGGAAAGTCAGGCGATAAATACTTGCGGAGTTTCGTCAATGTACGTACCTGACAGGATCTTTTAATTTAAGGACAACGTTCCATTGTTTGCAGTCAGGACTAGAGCAGAATTGTCGTAAATGTGCCAGGGCTTTTGTAGTTTCTCTTATTCCTTCTTTGCGATATTCATTTTCAGTTAGTAGTCGTCGACGTTCCGGGAAGATTTTTTTCCTGCTCACAAATCAGTTGATATTAGCCGAAAAAATGAAATTTAACGGACGAGTAGAAATTTGGTAAATCGTTGAATTTTTATTTGCTGGATGAATATTCAATCAACATTTACGAAGGATGTAGAGAGACTTTACAAAAATAATGATTTCAATGAAAAACGAATTATCTTTTCCAACAATGAGGGAAGTGTAGCAGATCACAGCCCCACCCAAGCGAACCCCAACAGCAAGAGAATTTCACAGTCTACAAAAAAGACAAAATCTAAATCAGTTGAATTCGCATTCAACGAGAATAATTTCATTCAAACTCGTTCGTCTTTCCTTACCAGTATTGTTTCCCCTTGTGTATCACTACGATGGGAAAGTTGTAGAGAAACACGAGAACTACGCAACATGCCGAAGAGGCTTCCCAAAAGTGACTGCTATAATAAACCATCGCCAATCCGAACGCCTGAAGAACGAATAAGTGAGCGATAACGAAAAACCGATCAAGCGGTATTTACAATTGATTTATCGATTTTTCCAATGGGCCAAATTTTTGTGAAATGAGAAAATTCGTTAGAAATTACGAATAAAAATCGATAATAATTACCTGCAAGAACCATTGTATAATTGTCTTGGTCCGCGGATTGGTCACTGGACCAAATCGATAACATATTACGAAACTGATGAAGGACGTTATAAGAATATACCAGAGGACCCAATCTCTGTACTGTAACAATATCACTTGGGCGTTCTCCCAGAGTGCTTGAGCGAGCCAAAAACTCATTGTCCATCCAGTGGCAATCATGGCGTACATTATTTTCCCCTTTTGGTGAAAACGAAATACAATTTATTCTCATGAAGTAGAGTTTTGCGATAACAGCGACAGCATACTGGGTCGTTTAGACCCGAAAAATTTTCTGTCCCCCATTCTTTGCCAATGGCAACCAATGCTTTGGCTTTTTATTTTCATTTTTGTCAAAAAATAAATTCAGGACCTTAAAATACGGATTATTTACTATTAAGGTGCTTCCCCTGCGACAGCCCCAACCAAAAGTTAGCGACCGCCCCAATACACAGAAGGTCGCCTATACGGACGACGCATTCTTATGTGTGCGTGTTCGTTCCGTCCCCCACCATTCGCTCGTTCGCTTGCAAAATAGCGTATGCAGCCTAAACCTTAGAACTTCTCGAGATTATATCTGTCAAACTAGATGGTCAAACACCTTGATTTTTTTTCACAATATCTGTGATATCCTGCTCTAGCCCCTCCTTGTTTTTCACGAACTTCTTAATTTTAGTACGAATGGTAAAATTAATAATGTGCTGATTGCCTATCATGGTCCGCATGTTACGTGTTAATTGAGTGAACTCCAATTCTAAATATCTCGGGTTCGGGATGGTGAAACTTGTTCAAATTTTACAGAGTTGTTGTTCATATATTAAACAACACGTATGCCAAATTTGAACAATTTCCTAATTAAACTGCCTGGTGGGGGAACCACCTTAAAAACAATACGGAATACAACGATTTGAAAAACACCTCGGGTCAGATTGACCCAGTATGCACTCAAAAGCTCATTAAACTTAAATACAGCAAACTCACCCTTGGGAGAATCAATTTACTAGCGAACCAAATAAGTATCACAATCGAAGTAGTAACGCCTGCGGTAATGCCGCAAATATAATAGAACAAAGCATTTTTGCTCAATTTCCGAGCGCTCCAAAACAGTACAATTCCCACAGCCATCATTGTTATTTTCCAAGGATCGATCCCTGCGAATTCGGTGAAAAAACACCATTCGATTAAAATGACGGAGGACTTTCTCCTCACGAGAACATTCGGTGGCAAGATTCATACTAACTCAGTTGAGTCATCGACATTTTGTACTGATAGCGATTGTACGGGTGAGTGTAAACTCCGATACAGATGTCTTGGAAGGGATCGATGCTCAGCTGTTTGCTTTTTTTTGTCCCGAGCCAATTGAACTTCCAGGAGCGTTGGTTGTCGTTGTGCTTCTCCGCCACTTCTTGAGGAGTTTTTCCATCGTACAGGTCGTACGTATCTAACGTAGTGTCCAGATCCATCTGGGAAATTGCGAATGATCGATACATCGAGATTCTTGAAAGATTCTTGGACGATCGTCGCTCGTCGGCGCGTTAAACAAAATTTCGATAATAAAAAGAAAGCTCAGTGATTTATATTTGGGGTCAACTGACAAAAAATGCAGAATTCGTGGTGCGAATTGATGCGAAAGTTCGATAGAAAAGTTGGAATAGTTGAACGAATTGAGAGAAAAAAAGGCGAGTGTATAATTTACTCACGATCATCGTTTTCCATATGTGTATGAGGTATTTTGACTTGGCATTGTGGCAGAATATCCGCAAACCGGGTTTAACATTGGCCACAGATTCTCCAGGTTCCATGAAGTGTACTGCGATGTTTTAAAGAGTTGTACTTTCGCGACACTTTTTTTGCGAGGAAACGTAAACGCCGGGTTTGATGGAAAAAATGCCGGTTTTGAGGTTATGTGGTGCGGAAAAAAATACTCACGCGAATCGTCTAATACTGCAGGATCGGCTGATGCAAGGTGAAAAGAAAAAATGAATAATAACGATGTCAGACCGAGATGAAAAGTCTTCATTTTTTATGATGTTTTCCTCTTATTCGTTAAATAACAATCATTGATCAGTGACGACGCCAGCAGGACTGAGATCTTGATGCCAGTGCGAACATCGCGAATCGCGATCACTAGTCGTCAGTGATGATCGAACGACGATAGAGTTATCAACATGTAGATAATATCATGTGTCCACGAAATTCCGGAGCGTTCTAAAACGTTTTTTAATGCACCGCACTTATATACAGCTGCTGTCTGAACAACAGCTGTGAATTAAAAAAAGCGCGCGAAAATGCGGGGCAACGCGTCTAACAAACGCTCTCGCAACGCGCTGTGTCCATTTATAACATTCGCGGACACACAGTCCTTTTTTTGTAGACTTGCCGGTGAATGATATCGGGTTATGAGTCAGTTCATCACGATTCAAGGTTAGTAAATATTCGTATTTACATTATTTTCGGATAATTGATTCTGGAAAACTACAGTGTGTGCGGAGCTACAGCATGCTCTGCTGCGGTGCGCGATAGTTGAAGTGCAACGCGAAACGGCCGGGAAAGAAATAATCAGTGCTTTTGCTTCGATGTCGCGATGTTCATATCCATCCATCTCCACTCTAAGACTTCAGTCATTCATTCCATTTTCTTTTACGAGATAATCGAAATGAAACGAAATTCTCAGAAAATATTACATTAATTATAAACAATTCAATTAATAGACGAGGCAATCACTGGTTTCCGCGGGGCGGGAAAACAGTCCATCTTCCGAAAACGCATGCGCACGTTCGGAACCGCGTGTCGATGAAATCCACACGCATAACTACTGAATTTCATGCCAGAAAGACATCAGCTAACTTTCTCGAAATTACTCCCTCTGCCTTGCAAAGTTTTCATTCCCCGGCTTTCCCTTCGTGTTAAAAAATTCGTTTCCGCGCGGCAAAACTGTCATATATTTCAATGAAAAATATGCAATTTTAGTGGGACAATGTGGAAATCAAATAGGAGGAGCATTTTGGCCACTTGCGTTGCACGAGCATGGAATCAGGGCAACCTCAACGGGAATGAATTTTCTGAAGACCCAACGAGACCACGTGAAGTACATGGACGACCTGTCCGATGCTTTTGATAGTTTTTTCCACGTGCCAGGAGATGCGAGGCAACTTTCATTCAAAGAAATATCAGACTTGGTTGCTGCCAAAGTCAAAGCAAGGGTATATTCGCGTTATATATTTCAAGGTCATAACGTTGAAATTCAATTATCCGCGAAACATCACAATAAAAACGACGGAAAATAGCATCGAATTTCCATTCATCTGTTAATTTTCGTAATTAATTTATTCAATCATTTTTTTAACAAAAAAGTGCACAGCCCAATCAAAAGAACGTTGGTTATTCATCGATTGATGTGCCAAGAAAGTTTAACAAACTAAATGGATTGGCCACGTAAAAAAAATAAAAAAATAAAACAGAGAAAAAAATGAACTTTGAAATTGCAAAAAAAGTAAAAAATAGAGCGAAGGAAAACGAGAATGAAAAAAAAAACAGACTCATGAAGCGAGAGTAAATTTTGATTGAATTTTCCAGTTAACAGTGATCAAGAATATTCGAGCTGGAATAAAATTTTCGATTTATCGAAAATTCCTTTATTTTTTCAATTTTACTCAAATAAATAAATTTCTGCATAAAAGAATTTTGAAATTTTTTTTTACTGATTCATAGGCAGTTCTCATAGATATGGAGGACAGCGTTGTCTCCAGATTCAAACAAGGTCCTCTCCGAAAGTTGTTTGATCAAACTTGTACAGTCACAAATTATCCAGGCTCAGGTAACAATTGGTACGATTATTTACTAGTTGGCAATTTTAAAGCTCAACCATAATATTTAAAAAAGTCATTATACACGTGAGGAATTTTTTTTCTGCGAAATTATAAAACTGATAAAAATTCTCCGAGTTCTTTCATTGCTCAACTATCAAAGAGCTATGAAAAATATCAATCGCGCGCTAATCGGCAGCTACAGAGGGGTTTATCCAGTTTTTCGAAAAGTAGCTTCACACAGTTTTTAGGGGAATATGGGGCAAAGTGGCCACATGGGGCAAAGTGGCCACTCTCTAAAATGCGATTTATGGGGCAAAGTGGCCACTCGAAAATTTTGATATCTGAGACAAACTGGCGCCGAAAAAAATGGTTGTTTTCCGAGAAACTTAAGGCAGTCTAGGCCTAGAAGGATGAAAATCATCGTGCTAATTGCACGATGATTTTCAACTACTTTTTTCGTCGTAGAATTGACAATTATGGATTTTCACCGACTCGAGGGGGTGGCCACTTTGCCCCGATTTTTTTTCTTGCCAAAATTTGGGGAACAAGCAGCCGGAATCAATTTTGGGACTTCAAAATAAGTAAATGGTCCTGTGCTCACCCATAAAATTCGATTAATTCCTTAAGTAGGCCACTTTGCCCCATGCTCCCCTAATCTCGAAGCAAAAGCCAATATTTCTGGACCACATACAAGAACAACAATTGGCAATTATTTAAAAAAAGTTAACCCGAATCTTAAGCTGTATAAAAAAAAAAAAGCAGTTGTGTTGATAAATAATTGATAAACATTTGGTTTCCAATTCAAAGTGAAAAATTGTATAATCGACGTTTCCAAAAGTTTGCAAAGAGCTCTCAGCGACAAATTCCTGTAGGAATGCAATTTTTCAATTCATCACTTGGATAAAAATGCTCTTCACAGTTTGTCAAAAGCTGAAAAGTTCGAATCCCCTTTTCATAGTTTGATTAAAAAAGGATTTTAAAGTATGACGGACTTTTTTTTTCTTTTCCTATGATTTTTGACTGTCACAATTACAAGAATCGATGGTGACGAATTTGAGCTTTCAGGGCAGTCGGATATCACACTCACGGACAGGCTTATCATGATAAGATTGAAGAAGCAATCAGGAGAACTGCAGAGAGATGCAACAGTCTCCACGGTTTTTTGATACTGCATTCCCTCGGAGGCGGAACTGGTTCGGGTCTCGGAACTTCGAGCCTCAAACTATTGAGTGACAATTATCCCGAAGTTGATAGATTCGTCTCTTGCGTTTATCCTGCCAGCAATCAGGATGTCGTCACCGCCCCTTACAACGTCCTATTGGCAAGCGAGAAGCTCGTGGAACACGCCACTTGTGTTTTTCCAGCTGACAATGGCGCACTCCTCGACATTTGCAATACCGAACTGCAAAAACGTGATAACAAGGATCAGTACAAATACAACGCATCGGGACAACCATTTCAAGATATGAACAGCGTCATTGTTAACATGTTGCTCCATCTCACGAGGT
>JBAJMU010000001.1:2515614-2541148 GCA_037952995.1 Hyposoter didymator | reverse complement strand
TTTTTTTTTTTTTTTAACAATCAAAAGCTGAAGGCAACAACGTTTTTTGAATAAATTTTCAGATTACAGGACGAGCTTTTCACCAACGCGTGGTCGAGAAAAAATCAATTGGTTAAAATTGATCCATTGAGTCCAAATTCAGTGATAATTGGTTGTGCTCACATCGCAAGAGGAAATGCAGCGTTAACGGATGTGAGAAGAAATATTGAAAGGTTAATATTTAAACATAAAAAATACTCAAGAAATTACACTCAATCCCAAAATCATTTTCCACAATCGAATTTCTTTCGTCTCAAAATTTCGTTTCACTAATTTCCAAAAAAACTCAACAGACTGCGTCGGAATTGAGAAACAAAAGGAGATTTTCTTGAATTGTTCCGCATGGAAACTGTGATTCTCTTTTTCGAGAGTAACGACGAATTTCTTTCAAAATAAATAGAAATCATTCCACAATATGCAAAGTGAAATTCTTCGACACTCTGTTCAATTGTCAGAGAAACATTCTGAGCCCAGGAATCATAAAAATGGGCTCAACCTTCAACTGAAATAATTCGGAAAAAAAATGATTTCTTTGTTATTGAAAAAAAATTTTTTTTACCAAAATTGAATTTCGATTTTCGTTTAGATTTCAAGCCAAGGCAAAATTCACAGCATGGAGCAAGGAAGCAACGAAAGTTGGTTTGTGTTCTGTACCTCCGGCTGGGCATGCAGCTTCTCTTCTGTGCTTACTCAATTCTTCTTCAATGTCATCGATGTTGAATGATTCGATAGCACAATTCGACCGACTGTACCAAAGAAAAGTATGAGATATTAATGGAATTTCAATGCATTTCTTTCACAATGTAAGACTGAGAGAAACTTTTCCTCAATGTGATGGAGCAGTCACCTCGAATTTCCGAAATGAAAATTCTCCGTTGTCGTTTGACTGATCAGAAAAAGGCTCTGTCAGCGGACGCGGTACGATGGCAAAAATCCGCTGACAGTGGCCTTTTTTAATTGGTGAAACCGTATCGAAAATTTTCAATTTCGAAAATTGCTGCTATCTCTCTCGCAGTCACGTGGCGAGAAAGCGACTGCTCCTTCACCTTAAAATGTTGTGTCCGGAGTTGACATATTTATCACGCATATTGGGTCGATCTGACCCAAGGCGTTTTTCAAATCGTCGTATTCAGATAAATATGCTTTTTTTTTTTCGTAGAAACATATTTTGTAGTAAAAAATTCACATTTTATAGTTTTAAATTGATTTTTGGACGAAAACGCAAATGCCAAAACATTCGTTGCCATTAAATGCCAAATAATCGGTGACGGAAAATTGTTGGGGTCAAAACGACCCAGTGTGCTCTCGACGGGTTATCTTCATAGTCATGAGCTTCGTGCGCAAGATTNCCCCCTCGAGTCGGTGAAAATCCATAATTGTCAATTCTACGACCAAAAAAGTAGTTGAAAATCATCGTGCAATTAGCACGATGATTTTCATCCTTCTAGGCCTAGACTGCCTCAAGTTTCTCGGAAAACAACCATTTTTTTCGGCGCCAGTTTGACTCAGATATCAAAATTTTCGAGTGGCCACTTTGCCCCATAATCGCATTTTAGTGAGTGGCCACTTTGCCCCATGTGGCCACTTTGCCCCATCTTCCCCTACGAAGATCCTCTGCGTGCATATTGGGCCAAGCCGACCCAAGGCGTTTTCCAAATCGTCGTATTCCGATAAATGTGCTTTTTTTTTCCGTAGAAACATATTTTGTAGTAAAAAATCCATATTTTATAATTTTAATTTAATTTTTGGACGAAAACGCAAATGCCGAAACATTCGTTGCCATTAAATACCAAATAATCGGTGACGGAAAATTGTTGGGGTCAAAACGACCCCACTCGAAGAGTTATCTTCATAGTCATGAGCTTCGTGCGCAAGATTTCCATGTTGAAATTTGGCCGAGAATTTGATTCTGGTCGATCTAATTGAATGAACTTTCCCACAGGCTCACGTTCACCATTACGTAGACGTCGAAGGATTCGAAGAATCAGATTTCCAGGCTGCTCGAGCTGGAGTACTCTCCGTTTGCGAGCGTTATGCCGAACTGTCGAGTGAAAAGTCGTCGACAGTCTCTCGACTCCGAGTCATTTAGTTGTTATCAGTAACTTTATTTATCCATTTTCTACTCACATAATAACGTAAAGCTATCGTAATAAAAATTGTACATATGCATAAAGATATATTACATATTATTTTTCGACAAAATTGAAATTGTGTTCAAGCATGGCAATCTCTCTGCTTATTATTTTGCGCAAGTCGAAGCGGCACGAGTGGAAACTTTTTGCGATAAATCGATTTTGTTCTCTGTCCCCTTTTCAAGGTTACTAAAGTGCTCAATGTTGAAAATTGCAACTCGGATGCTTGAAGAGCCGAGAGTCTCTGGACAAACTTGCAAGAAACGTTAGCTCAATATATATATATATATATATATATATATATATATATATTTGTTTTTTACGTCATAAGTTTTCTGTTAACCGCGGTGTAACTTAGCTCGCCGATATCTGGGGCAATCCAAATTCGTCGACCAACACTCCATCCTGAAAAACAGAAATAAAAAGAAACAATGAAACAAAGTCGAAGGTCAAATTAGGGATGGGCGATTATTTTCGATTAATCGATTGTACCGATACTATTGTTCGAATAATCGATTATATTTTGTCGATTTATTTTCTGGCCGATTAATCGATTTTCGATTTTTATTCGGCAATATCGACGATTGATAAGCTGTGCTTAATATATATGATTATTTATGTTAACAGAAAAAATTATGTTTAATATTGTTCACGATTATCAATAATAATGTTGATAATTTCTCAGGTACTGAATATATCGGCAAAACCGGATTCCAATTAAGGAATTCTCTTAAGAATCGATCAAGAATTTCTCGAGAGCAGTTTAAAATTAAGGTTATTTTTTACAATAATTTACAATAATAACAATAATTTGTTATTCTTCGATTAATCGATTCAGCGATTTTTTTTACTGGAAAATCGATTTTCAGAAACGATTGTTTTTCCAATAATCGATTTCTGAAAAATCGATTATATTTTCAACATCGCCCATCCCTAGGTCAAATAGTATTTGAAATGTAATCTAGTGACCTTGTTCCTGATCGAACTGGCGCCAGGTTCCTTGTCAGGAGCACTAGGAGCTTTTATCGCATCGTCCAAATACGACGTATCGGTATCCAAGGCAAGATCGTCGCCGAGAGCGTCCAACTCGGCGGCAAGTTCGTCATCGTCGATTTCTGGCATTCCGTAACTTCGACCCATCGCTTCTTGAACTTCGTCCGCTTGTTCCAACATATCGGCAAGATCGTCTTGCATGTCCTGGGAAAAGTTTATTCTTCGTCAATATCAACGTTTCATTTATTCTTCGCAAAACCCGATTTTCTTTTGGATTCAACATTCTTCCAAGAGTTAGTGACAAGTGTATCATGTTTCAATGCTGTTGGAGTTTGCATCGATGAACGCGGAGATTCGTAGAACGATTCTCTTTTGCTACCGGAAATGGAAATCCGCATGAAAAATTGCGGCGATTTGAAAAATTTAATAAATAATAAATAGAATATTTTCCGTTCCACCGTAACGTTGCAAACTCCAGTTCCATGTATTTTCATGAGCCAGACTAAAAAATTCATGAATTTTCAGGGAAATTGAAAAAGATGATGCGCAAGGGAGGAACGAATGTTTACCTCGATGTGATCGATGTTTATGTTTTTAAATTCTTTCTGCATTTGTTTGACGCCATCCTTCATGGCGGCGACAGTTGCATGAGTATCTTTGAGGGTTTGCGTAGCGTAATTAGCTTGTTCCATGTTGAAGGCTTGTTGTCGTAAATTATCAACTTGCGCCTCGTACATTTTACGCTGCTTGAGGACTCGCATGGCCTTGGCTTTGACAGCATTTTTGGCAGGACCGTCACGCATTTTGACCATTTGATCTTTGTATTTTTTGAGCTCCGCGTCCAATCGCGCAACTTTCTTTTCAGCCGAATCGGCTCTTCCATCGACCTAACGAATGTCACAATTGCAATGAAAATTGAAGACTCGCAACACGGATTTGTCAAGGTCAATTGAACGCGATTAAGAAGAAATCTTTTTTTCATATCGAACTTTAGGAAAATGCACGATTAGACGATTCTAGAATTAAAAATGACGCAAGGTCCTCGTACATAACCTCAAAATTTATTACGTTGTTAAAGGCTTACCCCGGCTATACAGTCGGTGATACTTGGACCCGGTTCTTTGGGTTTAGCACGCCCGAACAATCGATTCATTGTCACACTCTTTAACTCCCAATTTCACGAAATCGAAATGAAAAGTTGTTCAATCAAACGTCACTATGATATATCCTCTCAAATGTCGAAGAAACGTCAATTCAGCCGTTCAACCATAGAACACAAAAACAGCTGCGAGAAGTGACATTTCGTAGCCAAATAATAGAAATCACGCACGATACTGTGGAGGTTTGCGGAACTGAAGGGAATCGCTGTTGCGCGGGAAATTGGAAAACTGCACGACTAAATTCGCGAAAACAAACCGGATTGCCTTGGCTCCAAGCGAGCAGTCGAAAGTCTGATTCGATATCCTCGACTGCAATAAGCGTCGGAATCTCGTAAATATCTTTTCGAAATTGTGGACACGGTTCTCTTATTTTCAATAATCCTTCGGACCTCCGAATAATCCTCAAAATACAAATACGCCTCATAAAGTTTTTAGGAAAATGGTAATAGCTCATTCCCCACAGTAACGCGTTCGTATAACTGACTGTAGCGAAGTATATCTCAAAACTCTAGTACGCAAAAATAATACTTACCTGTTAGTGTGTGTACGAGTCAAATTCGTACATCTGCATGCAATCCCAAAATAATTTTGATACGAATTCAGAATTTGGTGAAAAAATTGTTCGATAAAAAGTTATGACGTTCACGAGCAGGTGCGAAAAAAATGCTGAAAATGGAGTGTTGCTGTCGATCCAGTGAGCCGAGCGGCAAGCACCTAGAGTCTATCGATAAAAATCAAGGACGCCGAGTAGCAAAGTGAATCGATACGAAAAAACAATTGTAATATCACAAATTATGGGGTGTATAAAATATATGACTAAAAAAACAATGTATAAATAAAGTCCATGTACAAAAGTGTATGTCAATCGCGAAGTTTACGAGCTTGATTGGGTCCCTCCCATAATCATAAGAAGGTATCGATACAATCCCATAATATCCACATAAAGTTGAGTCGTCGCAAATATGACTTCGTGGGGACCAAGTTCCAATTTCCGACCGCCCATAATGGTCTGTATGTCGAAGTAGAGATACTGCGAAATAGAATAAATGCATCATTTGATTTTTTGCACGTAAATTATAGGATGAAAAAAAAAAAAAAAAAATTTCTCTNCGTAAATTATAGGATGAAAAAAAAAAAAAAAAATTTCTCTAAATTTTGTGCGAATTTTTCAACGATCAAAAAATTTCCAATCATTTCTTTCGTAATAGTGAGAATTGGTTTATCAAAATATTAACCAATGAAAACACAAGAGCTCCCAGGATCCCGATTATCGTTATGACCAGCCTGACTCTAGTGAACATCAGCGTGAATATCAGCACAAAAATAGCTATCGTGCACACGAGTACGAATATGCCGAGTAATCCAGCGTGCTTTGTAAAGTCAAACTGAAAAGAAAAATGCAAATAATTTTTCTACGTTTTTTCAAAAAAACAAATAATGAATGAAAATATATCATAATAATATTATTGAAATATTTTTCCACTCAAAATTGGACACTAAAGCGTTTGGAGTAAGAATTGGTAAAGCAGACAGAGAGTTTGGGGGAAATGTCACCTTGCAACATGCGGCTGACATTGTCAATATAAACGTCACCGCAGCGGTCAGTCCCATCGTTATGAGCACTATTTCTACAGCAAAGTGCACCGTCACATAGGCAGATAAATGTGATTCTGCTAGAGTCTGAAAAAATGACATTAAAATTATTTTCACAACGTGTTATCGTTGCAAATGCGTTTACAGGGGGCACTCGATATCCACATGGCATTAACTTTTTTTACATGGAGACACAATTTGTCTCCATCCAGTGTGCGAATTCGAAGCTCTGTTTGAAATTGACATTTTTACGGGGATGAAAATTGCTAATTGAAGTCTCACCAATAATACGAGGCAAGTTGCTCCCCATCCGGATTGTTGTCTTCCGCATTCCGACAAAGATATCGTGCAGTAGGAGGTCATGAATAAAATCCTAACAAAACAAGAAAAAAAAAAAAAACGATGAGACTGAAGCCAAAGTTTTGTGCGTATAAATTTGATTGATCTCGAAAGTTTCCTTACAAGGCAAAGACCCACAGGTACCAGTGTTCTGTTATGAATTTGTTTGCTGGCTCGTGAAACATGAAGAATGTAATGTACAGAGTTGTAAAGAGGAATTGTAGGAAAAGTAAGAAGAAAACTTTTTTCACAAAAGTTCTTCTTACTTTTGCACTTTTGAATTCAGCGTGATATTCCTCTTCCGGTGCATCTGCAGTTCGTTGTTGCATCTCTATCCAGGTTCTGTAAATTTCACGGTTTTGACGTTCTCTTTGGAGAACCATGCTTTCGGTCACTGTCACGGTGTATGGACCCTAATTCGATTAACATGTTGATGAGCGATCAAATATTTTTATCCGGCGGTCGCGAAGCCCAAAGATTTTATGGATTCATCATTTTTTCTTAATTAATTAATAAAACTTTTTTTTTGAATAAAAAAATATTTGTCATCCGAAAAAATGATGTTATCGTCATTGGGATATTTTATATTTGGAGGTCCACTGAAAATAAAATTTTGTTGAAAAAGATGGATATTTTGTTCGATACGTTCGACTATAAACGTTTTTTCGAATAATCCTAAAAATTGTGTAATCGCAGCAAGAAATATTCAAGAAAGTCTTTTCGGAAGCAAAATTTAGTCGTTCCAATCGTAAATTTTCCTGACAATCCCATTAGAAACCAAATATTCTGCCGAAATAACGAAAATTTGGAAATTATCAAAAAATCTTTAGTTCACCGTGTTTAACAAAATATTCGACGATTTTTAACAAAATTTCATTTCCAGTGTCGTTATTATTGGATGTTGGAAAGAAAGAATGAAAAATAAAATTGTTACCGTTTTGATTTTTTGACCTTTCGTCAAGGGTGGCAAATACGGTGGCCCACCCATTAGCATCGGAATGACCTGCTGCGCTTGTCCAATTCTATGTTCCGAATCCTCGTACCTATGCGAAGAATTTCGTGGATATTGAGATTGTGCTTCTGGGTTGTTAGCTGGGTACGGAGGTGGCGGATAATCAGGAATCTGTTGTCTTAATCAACATGAAAAAGACGTTTCGCGTCAAATATGTTTTCATCTTTTTGTAGAGTAAAGACAATTAAAGCCTTGGTCGGCTGTGACTAACCCGCCACTCGAACGGTGTTCTCCCATTTCCACACTAATTATTCGTAGCGAAGAATTTCGAAAATTATGACGTATTCGTTCCTGAATTTGGCGATGGATCTTACGAACTGCAACTTTCACTCACATATAACAAAAAAAAAACAAATGAAAACACGTACTTGCGAAATGATTTTCACGTCATTTCGAAAATGACGTTTCAGTGGAATATTTCATTGAAAAAACGTAATTTTTTCCAATTTCGTTTATTCCGAGTTCCAAAAAGTATCGCGAAAACGAAGAATTTTTCTCAAGAGTGCAAGAAAATTATAAAAAAAAAAAAANAAAAAATAAAAAAAAAAAAAAAAAAAAAAAAACGTATGTCCCGAAAAAAAATAAAACGAAGAGACTGAGCAACTGGTATTCCTCTTTTTATCAATTGGGAATGCTGCAAAAAATTCGTGTCAAGTAAAGACGAGCCAAAATAAAGAAATAAGTCAGTGCCATAAATATTTATCCGACGATTATCTACGAAATATCATTATTCCAGTTACATGACGAATAATGCCAGATGTCAAGAGCCTGTTGAAAAAAATTGAAAATAAATCTCGAAAATTGCGAAAGTTAGAGTGCTGACACCATTTTTTCGAAAATTTCAAAATGCCGTAGAGTTCGTATTTTTTGAGCTGTTCTGACGAAATTGTCCTTGAACGAGGAGCTGGTCTAGATTAACATCTGCGCAAAACGGGAGCCATGTAGCTCGAACCGTTCTCGAGTTATAAACGTTTGAATTTTACAGTGCCAGAACATACACACACACACACACATCCGGACATTTTTTGTAGATATGATTTTTCGACGTTTTGGGATATTTTAAGCACATTGACATTGA
Source organism: Hyposoter didymator (assembly GCA_037952995.1). NCBI lineage: Eukaryota > Metazoa > Arthropoda > Insecta > Hymenoptera > Ichneumonidae > Hyposoter > Hyposoter didymator. The sequence goes on along the minus strand of JBAJMU010000001.1, from coordinate 2,532,802 downwards.
AAACTGGAAAAAAAAAAATTTTCACCGTCACATAGCTTCCTCTATGAGGAAGCAAAAATGAATGAAGAAAACGTCCATCTCCGGTTCGAAGCTCTGGATGCTCGAGGACATCGGTAGCAATCACGCCACGAAGGTACGAAGTGAAAATTGATTGTATTTTTCTTTTATTGTTAAATTTCCAAACAAGATTTATTTTGTTTAACTCCGGCTAGTGGTGGAACGGTTTTTCCGTAAATCACTCAGAGATGTATATAAACAATAAAAAGGCACCTGAAGCAATAACAGGCTGTACAGTAATTCGATAACATTGTATTCAGTGCGTGTAACAAGTAATAATAGGCTCTATATTTTTGGCTCGCGTGAATAAAGCGTAGGGCTCAGTTTGTCGCAGCAGAGTACACTTCGTTATCGTTTCGTACAAAAAATTGGGGGATCTCGAAAAACGAAAAAAAAAGCGATAATGAATAAGAACGAAGATTGAATGAATTTCGGTTGCGAAATCGGAGCTGAACAAAAATATACATATACAGTATTTACATGGAAACTGTCGGCAAAGAAAACGAGGGAAACGAATGAAAATTAGTTGATTTTTATGGGATTTCACGAAAGTTTTTGCCATTAATTGGTCCTCGAATGAAAAATAATAATAAAAATAAAAAAAATGGTTTTTTTTTGTGCGTTGGAAATTCTATCGTGGTTACTTGAACGGATCGTTGTAGGGGAACATGGGGCAAAGTGGCCACTCACTAAAATGCGATTTATGGGGCAAAGTGGCCACTCGAAAATTTTGATATCTGAGACAAACTGGCGCCGAAAAAAATGGTTGTTTTCCGAGAAACTTAAGGCAGTCTAGGCCTAGAAGGATGAAAATCATCGTGCTAATTGCACGATGATTTTCAACTACTTTTTTCGTCGTAGAATTGACAATTATGGATTTTCACCGACTCGAGGGGGTGGCCACTTTGCCCCGATTTTTTTTCTTGCCAAAATTCGGGAAACAAGCAGCCGGAATCAATTTTGGGACTTTAAAATAAGTAAATGGTCCTGTGCTCACCCATAAAATTCGATTAATTCCTTAAGTTGGCCACTTTGCCCCATACTCCCCTACTTGTTTCGCGTTATAAGTACGTCATGGTGTTTTGGTATTCCAGCATGCGAAAAGTAACTAAGCTTATATCATTATTCGTAGTTCATTGTGCAACAGTCTTTCGCAGTAACAGTTTTCGTGAACCAGCCGCAAGTGAGTTTTGGTAACTTGTTGGCTTCTTTCTTCTCGATCGTCTACGCTTATTCAAGCTGATTCAGCTGCTCGGATATTTTATTGTATAAAATCTGCAACGGAGGAGGAAATTTGATTTTGTTGCAGGGATATTCGATGAAGATGTTTACGAATAATTGGTCTTACCTGTCTCGCGTTATAGTCTTGAATTAATATTATTTTGCTTTGGTCCGGTCCACCGAACAGGCTTCCGAGCTTCATTTTCTTTTGGCCCGATTTCATGAAAATCTGAACTCCTCTGTCTACCAGCTTTGGCGATTCACCAATTTCTTGCCACGGATACGCCCAATTTACTTTCCAACCTCCGAATAATTCATTACGCTCCAAATACGCTATTCTCTTGTCAGTCAACAACAGCACATCCTTGTTCACGTATATGTGATAGAAATAAATGTCTGTGTTGGCGTATTTTCCTTTTTCCAATTCCTGGCAAAAGTTTCAGGCGTTAGTATTTTAGCTGCTGGTTTTTTTTTTATTTTCTCACGTGATCGCTCAACAGCATTTCGAGAAATATCAACGGCAAGCTTACGAATAAGATTTTGTTTCCTTCGGCTTCTTCTCGCACGTAAGGCCTCACGAGACTGTCCGGAAGTAGAAATCGTGGTGGTCGCGTTCGCTTAACTTCTTCACTCAATTCCGTCGCGCTGTAACGGGAAACAATTTTTACATTCGGTTGCCACAGTCTGAGCTTTGTCAAGTTTTGGCAAAATTCGGAAACTTGTTTTTCTTCTTGGGCACGTTTATGTCTAGAACTGAAGAAAGTTTATTTCGAAGATGCACACTGAAAGCAAAATTTTGTTGAAAAAGATGGATATTTTGTTCGATACGTCCGACTAAACCTTTTTTTTCTTTTTTTTTTTTTTTTTGAATAATCCCAAAAATTATGTCAATGCAGCGAAAAAAAAATTTAGAAAGTCTCTTCGGAAGGAAAAATTTTTTGTCATTCCACTCGTAAATTTCGCTGACAATTCCGTCAGAAATCAAATGTACTGCCTAAATCAAGAAAATTTTAAAATTATCAAAAAATATTTAGTTTACCGTATTCAACGAAATATCGACGATTTTTAACAAAATTTCATTCCCAGTGCAGTTTTTCTTATCAACACAAAAAAAGTCCACCGAATCATTTGGTATTGGCGTTGAGCCGCTGCCGCGTCTCTTGATTGATGCCGAAAAAATAAAATCGTTACCGCTTCACCGCTCCAAATGATCCACTGGCAAAATCGATAACTCCCGCTGTCGGTCGTGTCACCAGTCCTACCATGCCTTTTCCAAAACCTTTGAAGAAACCTTCGACTCCGTCCTCTCTAGCACCGGAAATAGGTTTCATTACGACACCAGTGACGCCGTCAAACACGCCCTGACAAAAAATAAACGTATTAATTACAAAATGTCGATTTAAAAAATTCATCCTTTCTTTTGAATGACATTTCGTTGATTCGTACCATCACCAAACCCTTTCCACTTCGAGCAAGACCTTCGTGCAGATTGGCGGGTTGTTTGTTGAGCTGTTCTTGCCTCTTGCGCTGATATTCCTTGTCGAAGGTCAACGCAGCGAGACCCTTGCCTGAAAATGAAATTCCATTGATTTGAATGACAAAAATCGGCTCAATGAGCAGTGTAATCCACCAATTGGCAAAATTGAGGGAATAAAGAATTTTTGAGGTGGGCTTGTGGCGAGAAATCAAAAAGTTAAGAATTCTCCGCGAAAAATCAACGATTTTCGTTTGAGGAATGGACAAAGTACGACTTTGATTTTTCTTCGTAAATTCAATTTTGCGATCGTAAAACCGACCAATCGTCTTGAAGTTAAGAAGATTCTCATCTTTGAGAAAAATGATATTTTGTACCCATCGCTCCAGTGATTTTGGAGACTGCCCCGGCCATTCCACCGACGGTGTGTCCCAGCATACTTCGCACTCCCAAAAGTAAGCCTTCGGCAAATTCTCCAGGACCTTGAATCGCTCCTTGGAATGGTTCGTAAAAAAGATCTTCTATTCCTTTCATAGTGCCAACGACGAGGCCGTAGGGATCGCCGATGACGTCCAAGCCCAGTACGAGGACGTAGAGCTGTTTGATGGCTTGTCCTACATAGTGATTAGACGCCTCGGAGATGAGCTGTTTGTGAGTCATGAAGATGTAATCTCTTTCGAAGTAAGCGAGTCTGTGGAGAACGATTGGAAAATGAAATTTTCTTTTAAAACGAAATTGCGCGAGGCTTTTGAAATCGATCGGAGAATATTTTACTTGAAAACGATGTCGTTGATGTCGGTCAATGTGACGCCAATTCCTTGAAGCAAGACATTGAGGACTTGGGGAACGGCCGACGGGCCACCGCCACTCCCGGTCATCGAAAAGCTTATGTGTATCTGACAATAAAAATAACAACTCGATCACTTATTTCACGCTCCATTTTCATTGGCTGACAAAATCGAACAATTTATTAACCTTCAGTGGCGAGAAATGCAGCAAATCAAAAAAGTTCTTTTGCTCGGCGGTTGTGATAAGATTAACGTGATAAAGAAGCGGCTCATCTACCAACTTCATATCCAATTGGAACAGCTTGCTCTGTAAAGATAAATCTTGATTCTTGTTCCGGGTACGAGAATCATTTGGAAAATCCAAACATTTCATTCGGGCAGTTCGGTGGAGTAACCGAACCAAAGGATCATTTTTCAAATTTGCAAACGAGCGTTTAATTGACTGGATCGATTGAAAAATTCATTATTATTCGACACCGAATTCATCCAAGTCCATAAACTTTCGTAAATCATCAAAATAATCATTGAAAATCAATGACAACTTGTTCAAAGTTGCGAATTTAATCTCACGTGGATTACTATAATAAATAACATTTATTTACTTCTTCCGCTTCATTGGCCTCGTCACCTTCGAAGAAACCCATGATCGCATTTATAAATCCAATATCGACTTTAATGTGGAATTCTTGTATCAACACTTTAAAGTATCGGAATTGTTGAACGGTACTGTGCTCAAGCAAACGTTTCACCATACTGAGCTCAGCAAACGGTTTCAACACTGAAATGACAATTCCGAAAAGTTGATATAATTCAAAATATAACGAAAAAAAAAAAAAAACAAATGAAAGTTTAAAAAATGAGTTTTTATTTTTTAATTACCCGAACTCTGAACCACGCTCTTTGGAGGTGGAACCGGTGCAAGAATCACTGGAAAGACGCACTCGGACAATTGATTATCGATTTGGAGACGATTTATTTTGGCATGTAATTGTACTTGATGTGCCGAGGTACGATACTGCAGCCATAGACCCGTTTGGAAAGTTCGTCTCAAGTATCCGCGATGAGGTTTGATCATTTTCAACTCTGCAAAGTCGACCTGGAATCCGTACGTTGCCAAATTTTGATAATCCAAGAATTTTACAATCAAGAGAAGAAAATTTAATACGAGTTTTCATGGGACGATGATAAAGATTGTGGAAAAATTGATTGCTCCCCCACTGGATATGAAATTTTGTTAAAAATCGTCGATATTTTGTTAAACACGGCAAAGTAATTATTTGTTTGATAATTTCAAAATTTTCGTTATTTCGGCCCAATTTTTGGTTTCTAATGGATTCGACAGAAAAATTTACGATTGGAACGACTAAATTTTGCTTCCGAAGAGACTTTCTAGAATATTTCTTGCTGCGATGACATAATTTTTTGGATTATTCGAAAAAACGTTTAGTTGAACGTATCGAACAAAATATCCATCTTTTCCAACAAAATTTTCTTTTCAGAGAGAAATTCACCGTCAAATAAATTCCGTTGTTCGCAAAACGAGAAAATTAATAACTTGGAACTTATTTCGATCTATAACTGACCTCTAATTTCGGTTCGAGCATGACACGATGAACAGGATCTCTGCCAACTTGGAGCTCCCTCTCATACTTTTGATGTGCTTCCTCAATTAGACAAACTTCCCTCGTATTCAAAGGTCGCCAACGATTTCCGTTTGGTTTTCGAATTTCCCAGATAATGCCGGAGCTGGATAATTGATTTACAATTTTTAAAATAGACAGTGCGTGGCTATCGTTCTGTCTGCACATTTTCTGATTTCATACCTTGCAATACACATGTACAAAAGTTCTACTCTGGCGAGATTATTGACGAGTGATATTCCAACACCTTGAATACTCATTGTTATGTCCTGATCGATTATTTCAAAATCACCAGCCAATTGACATTCTTCAGCGACTTTTAACGTCGTCGTGAATAAAAGGACTCGCTGGATTCCGTCGAGAAATGAAACGTAAAATATGTCTTCCTCGATATCCGGGATGGTGAAAGTGCCGAGGTTGTCCTGAGGGAAGAAAAAAACGTTTCAACACTGCACGGCGTTGAAAAATGTCTATTTCTTTCTTTATTTCATTGCAGGATTCTGCAAGGTTTATACATTTTGCTTCCTCACAGAGGAAGCTATGTGACGGTAAAAATTTTTTTTCTTCAGTTTTCAATGTCAATGTGCTTAAAATGTCCCAAAACGTCGAAAAATCATATCTACGAAAAATGTCCGGATGTGTGTGTGTATGTGTGTTTGTGTGTGTGTGTGTGTGTGTGTATGTTCTGGCACTGTAAAATTCAAATGTTCATAACTCGAGAACGGTTTGAGCTACATGGCTCCCGTTTTGCACAGATGTTAGTCTAGACCAGCTCTTCGTTCACGGACAATTTCGTCAGAACAGCTAAAAAAATACGGACTCTACGGCATTTTGAAATTTTCGAAAAAATGGTGTCGGCACTCTAACTTTCGCAAATTTCGAGATTTATTATCAATTTTTTTTTTATAAATAGAGTATCTTAATAGGAAGGTTGGTATTGAATTTGGGAATAATCGGTTGGACGGTTTAAATTTTATGGGTTTTCGAATTTTTCGAAAATCTTAGTTTTTCGAAAAATATCGAAATCTTGTAAGATATTATGTATAAGTCAGTACTCTCTCTGTACTTTCGAGCAAACTTGTCGGAATTATTGAATTTAAATGCAAATGCAAGAACGTAGAAGAATGCTGCAAATTGAAATTTGCAAATGGCTTCCTCAAGTTGCTCAAGATGCACGATGCTCAAAGCTTCCTCTATGAGGAAGCCAATTGCAAATTTCAATTTGCAGCATTTTTTATTCTTTCATAGCGATTGTGTTTATTTGGTTTTCTTACCTTTCGCAAATCGTCTTCGATTTCTTTTTTGTTGTTATCTTCCCACACGAGCTTGCGGGCTCCCGAAGGGTTCTCCCAGGTGTAGAACATGCGATTGAATGACTGAATCGTTCTGGCGACCGTACATGGCAATTATTCGAATATAAATCAACAGAGTTTGCTAAACGAGGGGCTGGGTTTTGAAAATCAAGTAGAATATTTCAGTTTTTTTCGACATTCCCGGAAACGTGCTTTTTTCGAGTCTCCGAAGGTCAAACAAGCTTCACAAGTTTGAATTTTCGGTGGAAAATAACGCAATGAATGGCGTGGGTCTCTCAGACCCAGTGCGGTTAACTCGTGTGACATTTAAAGAGAAAATAAAATTGAAAAATTCATATTTAAAAAAGGCTACTCAGTTTTTTCATTTACCTCACATTCATAGATCCTTTCTCCCACAAATTGATTGTGTGAGCGGTGTGATTGATTACCAAAGCTGGACAATTTCCATGGCCGTACGACGACAATGAGATGTAAACTCCTCCTTCATTTATTTGTATGTCGACGTTAATACCTCCGTACTGTATGAAAACAAAAGTTGAATAAACACAAACTCGAAAACCTGGGAAGCCACATTGAAAAATGGAATTTTACCTTGTTATCGAGTTTCAATAGCGTCGTGTGAACATCCGTGTAAATAAACGGCGCAGTCTTTTCAGGGTGGCCAGCAACCATAACACGCAACATTTTTTTTTCTCCTTCGGAGTGAGGCCAGAGCGCGGAGCATTCTCCGGGCTTTACCTGCAAACATTCGATGGTCAGAAAAATACGCGGCGCGAATAAATTTTTTGAAAACGTCGATGAATATATGACATTGACGAATTTAGCATTATTTTGTCAAGGCTCTGCAAAACTGTCAAATTTGTACTTTTTGTGGAAGTAAACTTTGCATGCAACTAGTTTGAAAATGTAACGCTCGATCCAAACGTGTTGAACGACCGTTTGACCTCTCATCAGATTAAATCGAAGGAATGAGGCACGAAAATCGTGCTAACGTGATTTTTTCCAAATTTCATTTTCGTCCCGTGGATACTCACTCGAGTAACTGGATCCGCAGGTCTCTGTGCCTCTTGACACTCGATAAGAAAATCGGCATTGTTTATCAGAATGAAATAAGGCGTGAAAGTGATTTGCTTGGTCAACGAGTTGTACGTGAGTTGATTATGCACGCCGATCTGAAATTTCGAAAAGAAAAATGTACAAGTTGAGTGTGTGAAAGGGTTGAGAAAGCACCAACCAACATTATTGTTAATGTGCGAACCTGATAGGTAAGGCCATTGTATTTACAAACAACGACTCCCTTGCTGCCAGCAACATCGATGGAAAACTTATCCGACCATTCGCCATCTTCCACCCTGACCATTGCTTTTTTCTTACCAAAAAATGCTTTCGATCGAAAAGAGAACATAATTGGCCCCTTGAAGGTTTCCGGATGATACAAAACATTAAGATGGTCCTCCGAGGTCTGAAAGAACAATGGAATGTAATGGAATGAGCATGGAATTTCATTCGTTCGATAAATACAAAGCGCAACATAATAATAATCGTTTTACTAAAATCTCCAACATTGTTAACTATTCCAACTCCACTGTATATTAAAAATAGAGCACAGAGACGAGAGCGAAAGAGCCAACAAAATGGGTTCTGAACGAAAACGACCCCAAACAGAAATTACACACCAGTGATGATTGTTTTTTGTGCAACCGTTTTTTTTCTTTTTTTTTTTAACATCGATGCACATTAATTTCCACGTTTTTGCTAGACGACCTTCGGAAAAGCTTTTTGCGTCAAGATTGTATCTCAACTGCACACAAAATAAGAATAAAATTGAAATCGATGTGTTCCACCGAAAAGTCCCATTTTGCCCCATTTTGTGCAACGAAACATTTCAAACAGAAACCAATTTTCCTCAACAGCATTTACCATCGTTTTCCATTGTGCCAACCGACCGAATAATTTTGGAAAGTCAAAAACCTCGTACCTATCACTTGAGACACGAAATCGTATTCAACGACAAAGCCATTAAAAAAAAAAAAAACTCCATAACCCATTGCACAAGAAAAAAATCCTCAATTTCCGAAAAATTTCCTGCCTTATTTTCCCGGAAAAAACTCGAATCACGCATCAGTTATGAATCCCCGTTTTGTATAATTTTAATTTGACTGACACGATGAAATACATTTTCGTGAAAATAAACGAAAACGCAAATTACGTACTTCACCAAGTCCCTCGAATTTTGTTTAGATAAATAAGGAAAAACTGTTTCGTTCGTACGAACGATTGACTAAATTGTACGAAAAATATTAAAACTGCAAGAGACAATTTCCTCTCACCATTAAAAAAAAAAAAACTCGACAAAAAGAATTAATGGATCAACAACAACTCATGCAACTTTGCAAGGTCCACTGAGCTTTACGCGAGTTAGTGACAATTATTTGATGTCGGTTATATCGTGACCCATGCATCAAAACGTGCGATTCCTTCATTTTTTCGTTCATCATGACAAACGAAAAAAAAAAGATGTTCAATGTCAATTCCCGCTTGTTAATTATTTGGTAGATTATGCACGACATGATCCACTGTGTGATATCGCCAGCCAAGAGGACGTTTACAAATGGAACTTGGGTGTCAAGTTTTTTACGAAAAACTTATAGCTCGAGAGTAATAATTATATGAAACAGTAATTCACCGATTTTCCCTTCTTCTTATGAAATTCTCCATGCCGTCGACGCGGTTTACAAAAAAGACTCTGAAATATACCAGCAGTACATATATATTGTATAACGAGTGTGTGTAAAAAAAAATCTTTCACATAAAATATTAAATCAACTGAATAATATGCAGCAAAATTCTGCTCGAAACGATACGACTTTTTTGAATTTATGGTTATTGGTCAACAGTACGTTTTTTGTACTGTCAAACCTACAGAAATAATAAAAAAAAAGGCTGGCTATCTAAGAAGAAGCACAGTTTACTGTAGAAGGAGAATACAATGATTAGGTCTCTACCTTAATGGGGCTCGAGTGCTCTTTTCCACCTTTACTTGATTTCTGCAAAATAATTCAAATCCTCGTGAATTCGGAACCGAATAACTGGAGATAATGCGCTAGCCAAATGACAAATTGTTAGAGCAATATTATATTCCTACAACGAAACTAACAGAAGAAAACCAAACAATACGAAAGTCTTCCAATCAAATACAAGCAGCGTACACAAAATATAAATAATTCATCACGAAGTTATCGACGATTACGTGCTTGGTCCATAATATTCTGATGACTCAATTATTCTCAAATTACTGCTCAAATAATCATTTTTCTTAGTTAACGAATACAACAAAATTTTCACTTTCTATCGAGATTCAAAAATTTCATTATTTTCGAAACTATTGAAAGTTCAATGACTGTTGGAATGTTTGTTCTGAGGCTATACGTGTGACGATTATTCACTACGACAATTTCCAAAGATGTTTCCATCTCGTGCAATTTCGTGCATTCGCCATCAGAATATTTTGTCAAGAATTCATTGACGAAAAAGTCTGCTCTGCCGGATTAACTGCGTAAAATCGTAACGAGTCCTAGAAACCGAAAGCTCAATGTTGCAATCTCATTATTCAAGATTTGCAATCACCGATGTAGAAACCACAGAATAAATCATTTCTGGCATTGTCAGCGAAATGCAAACTACGTGTATAAAAATTCTAATCAGTTGTGAAAACTCCAAACGTTAAATTGTACAACCAAGATCATGAGAATGTACACAACGACGAGGAACTTTGGTTCGGATTATTTAGCTCACGTGCCGCTTCATTTGGAACCAATAAACATTCATGCAAAAAGCATTCACTGTAAAAACGAAGGCAAACAATTTTGAGTGATCTTTTGTGAGTGTGATTGCGCGCAGAACCAGGCAACATTTTTTCCAACCTGCTGGTCAATATATCGGCAAAAAATTTGCTTTGTTGCTTTCATATTCGAATGGAAAATCTAGGCTTTATTTATTTTCATAGCCTTTAATTTACTTCGATCGGGCGACCCTCGAATAATGGAGAAATTTCCAAAGTTGCTAAATTCTGCACTGGGATCACGTCATTTTTTCTGAACTAGAAAACAACTATGATGTTGAAGTTTGTATCGTCGGAATGCAACGAAATTCCGTTCTTTTTTCAGTAGAGCTCATTATTATTATTTAATATTTAGTCTAGAAAATAAAACGATGCTCTCTTGGGACCTAAAAACTGAATCGACACGAGAAATTTTCATGATTTACAAAATTCAATAAATAATAAATGTACAAAATATTTTTCGTTGAATCTCAACGTTGCAGACTTCGGAGTCATAAATAACTTGCTCAAGCTGAATGATTAAGTAGCCGAAAACGATTTCATCGCACAATTCGACGTGAGGATAATTTTTCAATCCTCAAGCTCATATTTACATCAATAAGCTCCCGCATCGACTTCATTTTACCAAATCTACAGATTGCCGAAAAAAAAAAATTAGAGTTATAGGAGCAGAGCTTGGAGCGCCACGCGCATGAAAAATCAATTTTCCGACACGCGGACTGCCGCGTTCATCTAAAACTACCGTTTGATTAGAAATAATAATAATAATAATAATAATAAAGAAAAATAATTGTTATACTCACTCGATAGGAAAGCATCAGACCAGTTTTATTCAGCATCCAGAATGGACAGTACAACGCCATAATAATTGATCCATGTTCAAAAGATGTATGCATTCCAAGATCCATTACAACTTTCTGAGCACTGTCGAACGATTCGAAGGACCAAACGGCGAATTCGGCTGGATTTGCCAATATCTCACCTTTGCACGACCAATCTTTCTCAAGATATTGTGGTAGCTAGAGTATAAAGAAACAATCATTTAATGACGTAAATATCGAGCGAGAAACGTGCCACTGCAGAAAGATTGATAAAGCTTTAAAAATTGATCGATATTTTTTATTATAAAGTGCAAATTGGTGGTTCCCATTAATTGAAGAATATTTTCATTTCATTTAATCGAACATTATGAAATCTCATTATTGGATTATGACAGGAATCGAATGCCACATTTTTGCAAGCTTGAGAATTCAATTAGTGCGAAAAATGATTTTTAACAATTACCTTGATAACGATACTCGACTGAATGGGGTCGATCGTCGGAAGTTGCAGAATTGTACTGGCTTTCAATAATTTTTCCTCTGTATGTCCAGGTAGTACAATCACGATATCGATTGGCAAAAAGTTTTTCAAGTATACCGAAGGATACAAATGGATGTTATAAATGGTGCTTGCCATGGTATGTCTGCTCGTATTTTCAAAATAGACTTGTTCTATTTCACCAACAGCCTGAAAAATCACGTATTACAATAAATCTGAGTAAACAACGCTTCGATCGTGTTTAATAATTGTCAAACACTTGATCGGGGTTTTAAAGTACAAAATCTATTTGGGCTTGCACGTATACGGTTTTTAAATCTCATTAGCAAGAAAAACGACTAGCTTACTCATGCATGACAATGAGTCGTTTGTATTTCAACCAACAAGAACCTCCCTATATTCTGCTTTTAGCAGTAATGCATCGTAACACTCTCAAAATAATGATTTTTCGCCTATCGACTATTTTGTGTGAAAAAAAAAAAAACTATATCACTGAGGAATTTCTATATGATTTTCAGTTTCAGGAAAATCGTCTTTTTATTTTTCCAGCAATAAAAAAATGTAACGGAATCGTGGAGGAAAGTGTAGCCCGTTCTTGAGCGAAAGAATTGAAATTTTTTGTTGTTGTAAAATATGCCAAGTAATATTTTTTCGGAAACGTTCTAAATTCACGTTTTCATGAAAACTATCGGTAAATCTCCTGTCTTTCTTTCTCCGTGTGTCCTGTCAATCGTTTCATTAATTAATTTGGAAAATAAAAATGCAATTAATTTATTTAAAAATATTCACAAAATGCACTGAATCGCATCCGGAATGACTGCAAGTACTCAAATTTTTTGCAACTTGTATTTGAACCTTTGTTATTGACACAACTCGACGATGAAACTATTACACTGGGAATGAAATTTAGTTAAAAATCGTCGATATTTTGTTGAAAACGGTGAACTAAATATTTTTTGATAATTTCAAAATTTTCGTTATTCTGGCAATATATTTGGTTTCTAACAGAATTGTCAGCGAAATTTACAAGTGGAACGACTAAAATTTGTTTCGGAAGAGAATTTTTGGGATTATTGAAAAAAACGTTTAGTCGAACGTATCGAACAAAATTTCCATCTTTTTCAACCAAATTTTGTTTACAGTGTACGTGAGTCATACCTGCGGAAAGTACCAAATATGCACACAGACACACACGCACACGTGTGCACAAGCACGCGAGCACATTCGATAATAATTTTGCCAACTTTTCAACCTCGATCGCAAATCATGATCTTCGATGTAATTTTTTTAAACACTCGGTTTCTCAATACAGGCTCAAACCGTGTGACTAATTTTTTTAGCTCCTGATCATGAGAAGTGTGAGAAAAACGAAAAAGTGGAAAAATTTTAGAGAATAGAAAATGATTTTGTAAGGAAGTGAAACGGTGCTTGGACACTGAAAAGAAAATTTTGTTGAAAAAGATGGAAATTTTGTTCGATACCTTCGACTAAACGTTTTTTTTTTTAATATTCCCAACAATTCCGTTAGAAACCAAATACGTTGCGAGAATAACGAAAATTGTGAAATTATAAAAAAATATTTAGTTCACCGTATTCAACAAAAAATCCACCATTTTCAACAAAATTTCATTCCCAGTGAAGGCTTGTGTAGTAGAGAAAAATAAATAGTCTCGTCTAAGTTGCTTCTACAACGAAGAAAGCGCTATTCCAGATAAAAAATAAAGTGTGACTAAATTGTCTACATGAAGTTGCATTGGCGGGCAAGTCGAATTAATAATTTTCATTCACAACGAGAATCGAAGTCAAAGAATAACAGGCACAGACTGTCAACCGGAGCGTGGCCTTCAACTTGCTGCAATTAATTCTGTGCGAAATTTAAAATCCCATAAAAAAAAAAGAAAATTTTATCGTTTTTTATTTATGTTTTGAAAAATCGATTTAATTTCCATGAAAATTTCCGCTCCGCGCAGTATGAATTGCACAAATTTCAAAGCCATGAACCCCGATTCGATTCTGTGGCGATCATTTTTCCATTTTTGGTTTTTTTTTTTCCTTCAAACGACAATTGGTTATTGAAAAAAATTTTGACACCAATGAATGCGACACTAAAACAACGCACGTAACCTTGTTGTTTTTTTTTTTAAATACAGACAAAATCCGAAAATAATAGTACGAGAGCCCACGACCAAAACCATGTATCTTAGCAATACGGTCGAAACTGTATAAAATCGTCAAATTATATGATTCTGAACTCGACTAGGTGGATAATAACATTGAGAAGTGTAGCAACTGCGTGGGAGGCCATTTCTGCTGTGTAAAAAAAAAAAAGGCAGACGGTATCACAGCAATACGTCTGATATCGAAAATGATAATGGATTTTGTTGTTTTATGACGATAAAGTTCGTTTTCAGAAATTTTGCGCGTAGCATATAGCCTGTGCGCGTTTTAAAAAATGTTAAATAATTTAGCCGACCTGTACCATAGCAACCCGGATTGCTATGTTACCGATCGGCAAAATTTTTTAACATTGGCAAAACTGTCTATAAATTTAATGGGTTCAATTTTTCCTCTGAAAAATATTTTTTCCGCATCAACTAGTCCAAATCGACTGGTAAAAAAGATTTTCCGACGGATTGTTATGATGATTGTTTCAAATCCCATTTCTAATTTTTGAAAGTATTCGACCGGATTTGAGCTACATTACTGACTTCTGAAAAATATGTTTTCGGTATCTTACAGCTATCATCCAACTACAGTCAAAAAATTAGACAGATTGCTATGATAAGGGCCGGTAAATTTTTTAAACATATTTGGAAATTCGGCCGGGTCAAACGCTACGCGAAAAATGTCTGATGCTGGTATTTTCGAGTTCACGATAATCGAATCTATCAATTTGATGCGGTTGAGGCCACATTGCTATGGGACAAAAATTTTAGTCGTGGGCTCTCGTACTATAACTCTAGCCAATTATTCTAACGACATATGTTCATTCTTATGATGGGAAAATGCCCTAATGCAACAGCTCACGAAACAATTTAACAGGAGAGCCTTGTAGAGATACCTGAAGAGGTGCTTCCAGATATTTGGGTGGTGTAGAATTAAACGGACTGAGGCAGACAGGCGTGATGTTATTAATAAATCGAGAAAATTTGGATCGCCAGTCAACGGTACTTAACAATAAATCGACATTTTCGTTATAATAGAAGATACAACCAACCATGATCATCATGAAAATAATCTAAAAGTAAAGAAAAGACCTTTTTTGTTATATAAAGCAACACAAAAGACCAGTGTCCAGGAGAGATATTCGTTTGTGTAACGACACAACGTACCGGCTAAATGACAAGAACGGTGCAAAGTACAGAAATATATCACGGCTAAATCATTACCCTAAACGATGTTTTACTTATGCAAAATATAGACTTTGTTCCTTGGGGAGTATTACCTGAATGTAAAAAGGTTCCTTGTTCTCTTGTTTCGATCTCGATTCGCATTTCAAAAGTTTCGTCATTGATACAGTTTTTTGAAGATCTTTCCAAATGAATGGCTCGATCGACACCATGTATCTGCCAATAAAAACAGTGTCTCACTACATCAATCACGCTACTGTCAAACCAAAAAAAAATACCCAAATTTTCACTCATGTTTCGAATCCGAAAAAAGCGTCTAATGGTATGAATTTTGGAAAATTCGACTCTGTGTTATTTTAGCAAGTTGTTTCAAGTTGTATCACGTCCGAATGAACAGCATTTTTTTATTTTTTTCTTAATCAATATCTTAGAAATTCAATTTCTAAATTAAATTTCTATAATAAATCAGAAAATAAATAATAAATAATGAAAATAATAAATAAATGAATAATAAATAATCAAAAATAAATAAAAATAATAAATAATGAAAATAATAAATAAATGAATAATAAATAATCAAAAATAAATAAAAATAATAAATAAATCAAATAATAAAAAAGAAAAGAAAATTTGTTGGAAAATAAGAAATTGATTTGAGGGAAAAGCATTTTTTTTTAAATTTCATAATCAATATCTTAGAAATTCAATTTCTAAATTGAATTTCTATAATAAATAATGAAAATAATAAATAAATAAAAAATAAATAATAAATAATAATAAAAATAAAAATAAATAAATAAAATAATAAAAAAGAAAAGAAAATTTCTTAGAAAATAAGAAATTGATTTCAGGAATAATGTATAAATTCTGTCTTGATTGACTTACCCATTGATACTGAAGAACAACCAGTAAATATTGGTCGGTGTATATACAGCGTCCAATGGAAGATTGAGACGTTCGTCCGGGCCTACAGTGCCAACGCATTCAACTTCGTTGCCACGTTTTGTCATGTAATAGACGGACACAGGTTCGGAGAAATGATTGTGAACCTGCGAAGAATTTATACGTCAATCTCGCAAGAATACATCTGACCCAAGGCACTTTTCAGATCGTTGTTTTCCGGTAAACATGCATTTTTTTTTCTCTGTCCCATTTTTTATAGTCCGAAATTTATTTTTTGATGAAAATAAAGTCAAAAAGACCCAGTGTGTACTCGAAGGGTCAATGGAGGTGCGGAGCTTAAACGAATTGGGTAAAGAATCAATAGTGAGATTGAAATCACCTGGAGGACGCTCCTCAGAGTGACGATCGTGCTGCCATTTTCAACGATAACGTCCGAGATGACGCCCCATTCCTCCGATCCTTCTTTTCGATATTTGAGCGAAAAGAACCTTTTGTCGGCACGCAAAACTGGTATTTCTAATTTGTTGGCTATTCCTTTGAACTGAAAAACAAGAAAATGCTTGAAATTTGCAGTTGCATGAAAGAGGTGGGGCGCAGAAAATGATTAAAAGCAAAGCAGTACCGTAACGAAAAATTTATTCTGGCCTTTGTCCTTGACCGAAACGACTTTGAGTTGATCCAAAATCTGAGTGTCTATTTTCACGACTTTTGGCGCCAATTCAACGGACGCACCAGACTCCAGCATCACTTCGGAGTAAGGATGAGGATTTTCGTCTGCCGAGTTGCTCGGAACTTCCGATCGATCACCGATTACCTGCTCGTAACAATATTTCCTTTGCCAGGATTTTGTCCAAATTTTGAAAGAATCTTTTCATCATACTGACCTTGAAATTGCTCGACTCCAGGTCAAGCACCAGAGCCAATCCCGTCTCATTCTTGAGTACGTAAGGAGCAGCCTTTTGCGTTGTATTTTTATCCGTTGACTCCATGGCACTGGAGAACGCGTTGCCCAGTTGTTGGAGAACGTCCAAGCACGTTTTCGTCACAGTGATGTCCAAATTATCCTGATGCAGTAAAAAAAACAAGCGTTGAGCTTCGAAATACCCACTTACACCAACGGAATTTATTTTCATTTCATTTTTTTATGAGCTCACGGAAGAAACAATGTCGATCGACATCCTGGAAGACTGATTTATCAGTTCGTCCGGCTCGCTCTCGCAGCTCGGACTTATCGCACTTGCACCCCGAGAATCTGGTGCTAAATCGTTGAATTGTACCTGC
>JBAJMU010000001.1:2433144-2515570 GCA_037952995.1 Hyposoter didymator | reverse complement strand
TTTTTTTTTTTTTTTTTTTTTTTTTAATTTACCACCACGTTTTCCCTTCTTGCTTCTTCATTTTTCATTTGTACCTCACCTTCGTCTTTAGCTCCCATGCGCTGGATTTACGCTCACCATTTTCAATAGTTTCCACAGGCTCGATCAGAGGCTCCCATAGAGCCAATCTACTGTTGTAATACGCCATGATCAAAGACATGGTACACTCTATGGACATCTGCAACGAATCGCAACGACGTTGAGAGTTCGCTTAATTTTTCGAACGATTTACAAAGGATTCAAAGCTCCGCGCTGCGTCTAATTTTGTTTGAAGAAAACAACTTGACGCATTCGGAATTTCTTGTTTAACCCTAGGACGGTAACCTTATTTTTTTTTTTTTTTTAACTATTCCGGTAACCCGGGGTCCCAAATGACCCCAATTTTGAAAAATTCATATCTCCGGTAAAATTCAACGAAAAGCGTTCAACTTGCGGGCTCATTCTTTTCGTTTTTTAATGCAGGACCACGCGAGCCGGGGAGCAATTTTGCTTAAAGTTTAAAAATTAGTCAATAAAGCGGTAAAACTATAAAAAAAAAAAAAAAAAAAANGAAAAAAAAAAAAAAAAAAAAAAAAAAAAAAAACGGGAGAACGAAGGGAGAAAAGGCGCGGGATTCAGAGTCGTCTGGGGTAGTTTTCGACCCCACGTTACCGTTCTAGGGTTAAGCTCGAAAAACCGAATTGAGATATGCTCAGAAAGCCAGAAGCCAAATTTGAAAAAATCGATGACTTTGAAGTTTGCAACGTTGAGATGCAACGAAAAATATTTAGTGAATTCATTATTTATTGAATTTTGAAAATCGTGCCAATTTTTCGTGTCGATTGAATTTTTAATAATAATTATGAGCTCTGCTGAAAAATAACAGAATTTCGTTGCATTCCAACGATGCAAATTTCACAACATCATACACTGAAAAGAAAATTTTGTTGAAAAAGATGAATATTTTGTTCGATACGTTCGACTAAACGTTTTTTTTTCAATAATCCCGGAAAATTATGTCAATGCAGCAAAAAAAAAAAAATGTTAGAAAGTCTCTTCGGAAGGAAATTTTAGTCGTTCCACTCGTAAATTTCGCTGACAATTCCGTCAAAAACCAAATATACTGCCAAAATAACGAGAATTTTGAAATGATAAAAAAATATTTAGTTTACCATGTTCAACAAAATATCGACGATTTTTAAGAAAATTTCATTCCCAGTTGTGACGGTCTGGCAATAATGGAAGGAATAGAGGTGGCTCCTAGCGCAGTGGTTAGCGCTCTGGACTCACAGTCCGAGGGTCCCCGGATCGAGTCCCACTCGGATCACCTTTTTATTCGCTCATTATTCTCAGACCGTGCCTCGTCACACAGTGTATAGGAATTGTAACGTTCAGAATAAAAGAATGATGGGATTTTTTGCTCGTACGGTTTTGGTGCTCCAATCGTTGACGTTGCTTTGAAAACCGACGTGGAAAAGAAGCATCGGCAACGTTTTGTTGCCAACTCCGGCTTCGAGCGTCAAAAGTATGACAGGAGCGGAAATGATGGCCAATTCCGGTTTGTAAAGAGCAGCATCCTCAAAATTCTCGTAATTAAATTCTTCCAAGGCTTCGACACCGACCTCGGTCTTCAAGAACCAATATTCACTCTCTTCGTAGGGCGTGACGAGCCAGAGACCCTCGTGAGTCGGTTCAGCTTTGACAATTTCACCTTCGTCCGCTTCTTTGGTAGTTATTTTTTGCAACACTCTGTTAAGAATCTCAATAACACCTGAAGACAAATTGTTGCGTTAAAATTCGAAAAACTCGGCAAGCATTTGAGTTTGGGGAATGATTGAATATTTAACCTGGTGATACGGAAATGTGGACGTCCGTGCAACACACATCGACGTGTAATCCTTTGCCCTCTGGCGTTGAGCCGGCAATGCTTATGCTGCACGGTCTCAACACTTGATAAATCCAATCTGCGCGCTTCACTGGATTGTAAATTCCAGTCAAAATTGACAAATCCTTCACCGAACCTGTGATAACTTGGTGCTCCCCGATCATCCGTACTTTCAGCAACAATTCCGTCTAAAAAAGCACAACCGGTGCGTCAATAATGTGCAACAAGTTCAGGCCACGAGAGCCCGCTCACTTTTGTAGTTTTTAATTTTAAATAGTTTACGTAACGAACGGGGTATTGTGACAAACTCGAGAATAATTTGGCTACGGAATTTGTGGCGATTGAGTAATTTAATCAATTAAAAAGAAAAAATCCAACGACCTTTGGCACTAAAAACCAAAATACAGAAATTCTGGAACTTGAAAAATAAATAATTTCAACATTTTTTTTTTTTTTGAACTATTTTCACCCCAGAACCATAAGTTGTGCGAAAATAGAAAAAAATGTTGTCAATCGAAATACCAAAAACGTAACCAACATTTAAAACGATGCAGTTGGAGTTGATGTCGTCCATGTCTTCCAGGAGGATTATGTCTGGCTTCTCTATGTGCAAATTTACGGTCAGCATACTCGATGCGTTCGCTGCTGGTTGGGCTGCTTTTTTATTTCGGCTCATTTCCAAGTTTCCTTTCTGCGGAATCTGTGTGGGATTTTGAGACGTGTTTGTTGGCGACACGTTGAAAAACTCTTTAATTTTCAACAAGTAATCCACAGACACGATGATGCTGAAGGAAAAGACACGAAGATCGACTGAAACAAAGTTGGAATAATAATTTTGTTTTGCTTACAAAAATGTCATTCATTTTCTTCATTATTCATTGACAGTCAATAGTATTTGCGACTTTTCATATTTTTTCAACGCATCGCTTAAAATGTTGATCTTTTTTTTTTATATATTTTTGTAGAAAAAAAATCAAGTTTTTCCGATCTTACCGAACATGTCGTTGGCGCCTTTTCGAAGCGTCATGTCCAACATGCTCCTGATGGGTTTTGTGTCGTCTTGTCTGTTGGCAACATCCATGGTAGGAATAGCCGTTGTCCTTTCCATGATTCTGACTAGTGAGCCTTGACGACTGTGCCGAGTATCATCCAAAGTGCAGTTCATCAGTAATATCGACGTCGCCAATAATCCATCGCCGAAGATTCGACCCTTGACAGCAAAATGCGTCAAGCCGAACTTGGCTAGACCGTTCTCTGGCAAATGGAGCGGCGAACTTTTTGTGCTCAGCTGAAATAAACGTTCAACGAGATTTCATCTTACAGGCGACTGTCTCGCCGATTATCGAAATTTCGATGGATGGATTCATTACCAATTTAGATCCTCCGGTGAATAAATTTATTACGAAGCTTCCCATTATGAATTCGAATTTTATTGCCGTGTGGATTTGCTTCTGATTTTTATTATCGCTTTCTTCCGGCTCTTTCGAAAGTTCCACCTCGAATTTAGCTGGAAATATTTTTCTTACAACGTTTTCATCATTTTTCGTATAAATCAATGAATTAGGGATGGGCGATTATTTTCGATTAATCGATTGTACCGATACTATTGTTCGAATAATCGATTATATTTTGTCGATTTATTTTCTGGCCGATTAATCGATTTTCGATTTTTATTCGGCAATATCGACGATTGATAAGCTGTGCTTAATATATATGATTATTTATGTTAACAGAAAAAATTATGTTTAATATTATTCACGATTATCAATAATAATGTTGATAATTTCTCAGGTACTGAATATATCGGCAAAACCGGATTCCAATTAAGGAATTCTCTTAAGAATCGATCAAAAATTTCTCGAGAGCAGTTTAAAATTAAGGTTATTTTTTACAATAATTTACAATAATAACAATAATTTGTTATTCTTCGATTAATCGATTCAGCGATTTTTTTTACTGGAAAATCGATTTTCAGAAACGATTGTTTTTCCAATAATCGATTTCTGAAAAATCGATTATATTTTCAACATCGCCCATCCCTACAATGAATTGTTCTTTCAATTTACAACTGAAAATTCACATCCTGAAAATATTCTTCATCGACGTACTACGACAGTATCAAAAACTGATGAACTTGTGAGAAATCTTTTATTTTTACGGTATATGGAGTTTGCCCGTTGAAATAAAGCAGGAAACAAAAAAAAAAACGAATTATCAAGAAAAATGTCAAAATTGTGCATGTTCAAGTTTTTTTTAGTAAAATTATTATTTGCTTTTCAAAAAATGATAGAGAAATTATTGAAACGAAGCTGCATCCAATTTTTTGTTGCTCCGAAGAGAAAAAAACAATTTCGTCACGTTGCAAGGATCTCTTCCATTTTGTTTGAATGAGAGAAGCAGTTTAATATTTTTCAGGCGTCAGTAGAAATCGTCTCGACGTAAACTCACCTGTAGATTTTTGGGCATCTTCGGATACAGTTTTTTTGGTATTTTGAACGACCGATTGCGCTCGATTAGGTTCCTCGATCACTTCGCCCAAATTTTCGTCCAGAACTCTGAGGATAGTCGCATAATCCTCTTGACTCAGTAACAATTCAATCGTTTTGAGTTTTCCCGACATTTCGATGTCAGGAATAGACTTGAACCAGGCGGTCGACAAATTTCGTTTCATGAGCAAGGTGAAGCTCACAGGCTGGAGCAACAAAACTTCGTTCTTCGAACTGAAATTTTCTTCGTTCAGTAGAACCCTGTCAAAAGAGAAAGTATCGAGCGATCAAAATCTTTCTTATAAATCGGGAAAAAATTAAACGATGCGGAAAATCGTAGACGCCTGGAAAAACAATTCGCCCACAAAATAAAACGTACTGTAAAATAAAAAAATTCGAAAACCCATAAAATTTAAACCGTCCAACCGATTATTCCCAAATTCAATACCAACCTTCCTATTAAGATGCTCTATTTATAAAAAAAAAATTGATAATAAATCTCGAAATTTGCGAAAGTTAGAGTGCCGACACCATTTTTTCGAAAATTTCAAAATGCCGTATAGTTCGTATTTTTTGAGCTGTTCTGACGAAATTGTCCGTGAACGAAAAGCTGGTCTAGATTAACATCTGTGCAAAACGGGAGCCATGTAGCTCAAACCGTTCTCGAGTTATAAACGTTTGAATTTTTCAGTGCCAGAACATACACAGACACACACACACATACACACACACATCCGGACATTTTTTGTAGATATGATTTTTCGACGTTTTGGGACATTTTAAGCACATTGACATTGAAAACTGGAAAAAAAAAATTTTCACCGTCACATAGCTTCCTCTATGAGGTAGCAAAATTTAAAAAAATTCAACGTCGCCATGTTTCGTGCAAATCTTGTTTTGTGCGCGGTCCCGCGCGACCCGACTAACTGAGGAAACTGCATAAAATCTGTTTACTACGAAAAATCCAAATTTGAACATAAAAAAAAAACGAAAGATGATAAAAAATATTGGTACGAATTGAAACAATATTCACCTCGATAATTTCAAATCTTGTAGTTCTATTTTCATCTCGTCGACGACCGGAGAATCCCCAGCCTCGTTGGTAACTTCTAATTTGTTGAAGCTGTTGCAAATGGTGAGGTTACCCATGTCCAGCATGAGGCAATGCTCGCTCTTTGAATTCATCGGTACGTAAATAACTGGAGCCTGCAAAAATGAGAAAATTAATAAATAAATAAAAAATGGTCGTCGATATGAAATTGAAATTCTTGAATCAGAGTTGCTCGATCCAATGGCAGTCTCAAGAAATTCCTCAATCTTTTATATCCGCACGGAAAACGAAATTTTGTTGAAAAAAATCAATATTTTGGTCACCGTGTTTATAAAAAAATATCGACGATTTTTAACAATATTCCATTCGCCAGTGCGAGGAAGCGTTGAAACGAACACAGCATTCTGAAGCGAAAACTTACTTTCAATTTCACAGCCAATTCTATGCGAGCCGCCCTTTCTTGAACGTCCTTTATATTCGTTTTAGCTGCTTCAGCAGCAGCTGCAGAAGCATCCTTGATGGCGAGTTGGGCAGCTTGGAAATTATTGAGAAAATTCTGAAAATTAGCAGCAATCGTCAGTATTAAATAATAAATGATTATTACGAATATGAAAAGTGAATCGATATCGTACCATGACACCGGTAACGAAAGCGTTTAGGAACACCACTCTATGGCATCCCATAACGACTTTAATGGACATATTGTTTTTGTCAACATCCTCCGCCTCAAGGTTGTACATTACGGCCTGTATCTGCAGGGATTCGGAACCTTCGACCGATACGATCTAAAAAAAACGTAACGAAAGGGATTTTCTCAAGTTTTTCATGCACTGAAAACGAAATTTTGTTGGAAAAGATGGATATTTTGTTCGATACGTTCGACTAAACGTTTTTTTTTTGAATAATCCGAAAAATTGTGTCATCGCAGCAAGAAATATTGTAGAAAGTCTCTTCGGAAGCAAATTTTAGTCGTTCCAATCGCAAATTTAGCTGACAATTCCGTTAGAAACCAAACATACTGCCAAAATAACGAAAATATTGAAATTATCTAAAAATATTTAGTTGACCGTGTTCAACAAAATATCGACCATTTTTAAGGTATAACTATCGCAGAATGGGTTGATTGAGGATTTTCTTGAAATTTAGTGTAAATATTCTTGACATTAAANAGGTTGTACATTACGGCCTGTATCTGCAGGGATTCGGAACCTTCGACCGATACGATCTAAAAAAAACGTAACGAAAGGGATTTTCTCAAGTTTTTCATGCACTGAAATCGAAATTTTGTTGGAAAAGATGGATATTTTGTTCGGTACGTTCGACTAAACGTTTTTTTGAATAATCCGAAAAATTGTGTCATCGCAGCAAGAAATATTGTAGAAAGTCTTTTCGGAAGCAAATTTTAGTCGTTCCAATCGCAAATTTAGCTGACAATTTCGTTAGAAACCAAACATACTGCCAAAATAACGAAAATATTGAAATTATCTAAAAATATTTAGTTGACCGTGTTTACAACAAAATATCGACGATTTTTAACAAAATTTCATTTCCAGTGTGACTCGAGTAAATCGAAAAATAATGTGCAAGAAAATTGCTTTGCAGTCTGATCGACAGGATGAAATAATGAAAAAAATTCGGTCACTCACGTTTTTGTAAATCGAGGACGGATTCAAGTCTTTGATGTTGACCGAGGCCAAACTAACATTAGCTTGGGAATAAGAGGTTTTCATAATGTAACCAGCGGTAATTCCCTCGATGTAGAAAGCGCTGATGTCGCGAAAGTCGCTGGACATTTGAATACTGATCGATCCGATTTTCGCTTTGACCTTCAAGTCGATACACTCGACGACAGTTTTTCTGCGACGAGGCGTCGATGGCTTGGTCTTTTGTTTCTGGAGTTGGTCCTTTATGAAGAAAGACGCGTCTTCTTGGATGGTCGCCAGTTGGGGAGATCGAGTGCTCGCTATGCGATCGACGTTTTCCTGGGCTGAGACTTTGGTCGCGGCGCTCATTTTCTCTTGGATACTCGACAAGAACTTGAGTGAATTTATAATAACTTCTTGATGCAGAAGAACATCGAGTTTAGTGAATTCGAGGTTCAATAATTTCACAACGGATCCATGTCGCGTTATGAAATCTGGCGAGTGTTTGTTGACGTTGACGTACTGAACGACGATCAGATATTCTTCGCTTCCGGACGTCATTGGCGTGTTGATAAGAAAGACTTGTCCTTTTTCGTGGTACTGCTTGACTTGGACGCCTCCGAGTCTCAACATGATTTCCTGGTCAAAGGTTCGCTGCAGCATCTCAGCTTCGAGCTGCAAAACCTCGATTCTCACGAAAGGCGCAACTCGTTCATTTTCCTGTTTCGACAAAGTCAACGTGAATTCTTTCATGACGAATTTCGCTTCGAGATCTGTCGTCTGCTTAACCGCTGGCGGCGGGGAACTCTTTTTTTTCTCGTTCGGTACAGCCGTCAATTCCTTGAACAACGACAATTGGGAAAGTGACTTGGCGAGCGGCATTCTCTCCAGCTGGGCATTTTCATCCTCGGGAAGCGGAATGCTCTGCACGATTGCCAGGGTTTTCAGCAAACGAGCATCCGCGATGTTCAGAGCGAGAGACGGCAAATTTCCAATAATTCGCATTTTCGGCAATAGGGGATCGTCCGTTACGAGACATTTGTGGAATTGAATTTCCAACGTTGTCGGCTGGAGGATCGTCATCGCTGTTTCAACGGTGGAAATGGCGCCTCGCCAATCCTCACTGGAGGATGCAACCAATATTTGGAAATTAACGATTTTCAGTGCAAACTGATCGTAACTGTATTGTCGCAAGTGCGTGAGAATGTCTTGTTCGCTTTTTCCCATGCTCACTAATTGTTTAACGGTGGCGGAGGACATGTCGCTTTTCGGTTTTTCCAACGAGTTTATCTTCAAACTTCCCAAGTTAATGACGATCAACGATTCGGTCTCGTTGTATAATCCACCGTAGGGCAACAAAAGTTGCGAAGCTTCCATATCGACTTGGATATCGAGAACCGAGTGTTTTTGAATGGCGTATTCGAGTCCGAGGGCCGACATTTCTTTGAGGCCCTCGAGTCGTTCAGCTGCAGCTGCTTGAATTTGATTGAGAGTCGATTGATTTTGAACTTTCAATAATTTCATGAGATCGATTATAGTTTGTGCGTCGTAAACGATGTGGACCGATTTTGACCTGACGATGACACGATCGCCGCAGAGTTTGTCCAAGGGATTCTTTTCGTACGAAACCGCCAAGAGGACGTCGTTGGAATTGTTCTCGATCGAATTGAAAAGCGACGGCACGTAGTCGGCTTGTTTAACACCAAAGAGTTTCATGTCGGTGATGGACGCTGTGACTAAAATCCCGTTCGACGTTGGCCTCATTTTTAAAGCAGCCTTGACCCCGTGAAGTTGCAGATCAAGAACTTCGGGGCTTTCTTTCTCGTTGTCGGCAACGATTATTTGTAAACCGTGGAGATAAAATCTCGTGTCGACCATTTCATACGGCTCGGGATAATGAGCGGGTGCAGAATTTTCTTGATAATCGATAGCGCGATAAAGTTTTTCTTTTTCCGACGGAGTCATCGCTTCCTCAAATTTGCGCATTATCGCTGCCGCTGAATTGAGATCGTCAACATCATCCGCCGGTGGGGAACCCCACAAAAATCCAAACCAGCCTCTTTTCGCTTTCAAGTTCTTTTCCTTCTCCGCCAAACGCTCGACCTCCATCTCAATCTGTTGTCTGATTCTGACCAAATTAAAAATGTCCAATCTTCTCTCGCACTCTGTCAATTTCTTTTCCGTCTCCGGTATCGTTTTTTTACTCGTCAATTTTGTTTGGTACGTTTTTGCGTAATCGCGACAAGTATCTCTGTGGCATTTCATGTGATTCCAGTCCCAATTCCGCTTGCATCGTCTCACCGTTTCCTCCAAGATGCAAGTGTACGCGAACTGCCACCTGTTGTATCAATTTTTCGATAATCATTTCGGCGAAAATGGATTTTTCTCAAAAAAAAAAAAAAACTAAAAAAAACGTTAAGGTATAACTATCGCAGAATGGGTTGATTTAGGATTTTCTTGAAATTTAGTGTAAATATTCTTGACATTAAAACGAACAACTTTCCTATGAGACGAAACATTTTCTGCCGTCTAGAATTTGAGATATTTCATTTCCAATTTTATATTTTTCCCATCTAAACGCATGTAAATTGAAGTGACGTTTCGTTAAAAAAGTTGCAAGAAAAAACAAAAGAAACGCGACTCCAATTTACATGCGTTTAGATGGGAAAAATATAAAATTGGAAATGAAATATCTCAAATTCTAGACGGCAGAAAATGTTTCGTCTCATAGGAAAGTTGTTCGTTTTAATGTCAAGAATATTTACACTGAATTTCAAGAAAATCCTAAATCAACCCATTCTGCGATAGTTATACCTTAATACACGCGGAGAAATGCGGGTAAATTTATATCACAAATGCCACCATAGTTTTCTGGCGACAGTTTCGTCCATCCTGAGAAATTTTAGCAAAAACATAGTAATTTTTCTAAATTACTATTACATTTAATTTTGCTCAAATTTCCCAGAGACGACGAAACCGTCGACGGAAAACTATGCTGCATAGTAATTTGTGGTACAAATTTACCCGCATTTCTCTCCGTGTACTGCTCAAGGAAAACAATTCAAGTTCGAACGACGTTTTACCATTCTTTGTAGTGACCCCTGTAGGATGTTAATTTCGGTCTATACTTTCTGTAGGGTGCGGCCTTCTTGGCTTGGTCCAATCCTTCCCCCATTTGCAAGAGGGTTTGGTACTGTCGTTTAGCAAGTGCGATACGTAATTTTTGCATTTCGAGATCCAACCATACTTTGGGAATCGTGTAATTACTTCCATCCATTTCCGGCTTGGGGTTCAACTTCAGTTTTGCTTTCACATTTATCGGGCCCAGCACTGCGATGTAAAAAAAAATAATAATCGTTTTTCTTCTCACGTCGATTTCACTAAATACTTTTTTTTTTCATTAAACCTCCGACGCGCGTTTTTTCTTAACCCACGAGAAACCGAATCTAAACCTAAAATCCCCAGGATCCCGATGGTAATTTAAAAAATACGTGGCTGTTGGTAAAGAGCTTCACTTTGTGAATGAATTTTTCGAAAATTCATACCACAACCACCATCGATCAAACGTTAACGATAAAAAATCAAACGTTTCGAAAAGGAAAATGTCCATCGTTGGAGTCTCACGAAAAATAAAAAAAAATCTATTCATTTGCCATTTATCCAGTTTATAGAATCGCTCTCATTTTTCATCGACATTTGATTTTTGAATTGCAAATCATTGTCACAGGAGAAGACTTCAGCTCAATTCGATAAAATTGCGAATTTCTTTGAACGTCAACGATACAAACTTCATCGTTTCTAACTCACTGTACTGATAGTTCTCGGGTATGTGATCCATAGTTGCTATCCCATCGGCAAACAAGCGTAAATAATCTGTAGTTGGTTGTTTGCTGAACTGCATTACATCTGTATTGAGATAGACGGCGAAGCCATCCATTGTGCACAGCTGCAAAAATCAAATCTGTTGTACAATTCGAATCGATTTTTCGAAAAAAAAAAAAATCTAAAAAAAAAAAATAAAAATAAAATTCGATTCGATTCGAAAAAATGCTGAATATTTCGTCGCATTCGTCCAGTTGTAACGTTGTCTCAGGCGTTTGTGTTCTGTTGTTTTTATTCGAATTTTTCGTACGGAAACACCTACAGAAAAAATGTGGAATTTTCTAATAACGAATTCCAGAAATTTCTTCGATCGAAATCTCGTCGATATTATCAAATTCTTGAGATTTAAAAAACAAAAAATAAAAACGAAAATTCCACCTTTTTTGGAGGGTTCGCTTTGGCCGGTTGTTCTACTCTGCTCGCCTTTCCCCTTATTTTTTTTTTTTTTCTCGTATGTCGCGCTCCTCATTTTCTCATTTATTAACATTATCATTCGAGCGGTCCCATGGGGTTTCCCATCCACTGGGAATGAAATTTTGTTAAAAATCGTCGATATTTCGTTGAATGCGGTAAACTAAATATTTTTTCGATAATTTTAAAATTTTCTTCATTTTGGCAGTATATTTGGTTTCTGACGGAATTTTTTTTGTTGCATTGACACAATTTTCGGGATTAATTTAAAAAAANAAAAAAAAAAAAAAAACGTTTAGTCGAACGTATCGAACAAAATATCCATCTTTTTCAACAAAATTTTCTTTTCAGTGTGGGTTCTCTGAATTAAGTGTCTGTTGATTGTGATAAATAAATAAATGCGTAAATATTTATCGAATGAGAAAAATGGTATCGTATCGATCGAATATGGCGTAGAGACTGCTTGCTAATCGAAAATGATTAGCTCCTCGTTGCAACGCACCTTGAAAATCTGTTGAATGGCGTGCATGTCCTTGAGGTTGCCCGTAGTTGTCCAAGTGTCGGTACAACTCTCTAGAGCGAATCTGTTCAACGTAAAGCCGACGGAAAAAGGATGATCTTTGAAAGTCACGTGATCCTCGTATCGGACGTGAATTCTGTTTATTTCTACGTGAATATTTTTGATCATTCTGGCGATGAGCTTCTCGACCATGGAATCGTCCAATTCTTCGTGAGCTGAAAATTAAATAATGCTTTTCATCATTTTAATTATTATTGTTATTAAAAATGGATGAGTTTTAAGGGATCGATACGAATTTTTGAAAAATCAAAGGACAAAGAAAATCTTTTGCTTCGCGGTCGGATTCGCAAAGGATCTAGAAAACTCCGTCATATACAAGATTATCGAATTCAATTACGTTTCATTGCAGCCAATTGCTTATTTTTTTCGACCCTTGCAATTTCCGCTCGTTTCGCCTCAAGCTCTGCTTTTGATTCTTTTTCCGAATCATATTGAACCTGGTTCGTTGGAACGACCAAAATAAAAAGCTCTTCGACGATCGCATCTATTTGGCCATTCCACATGTCCTTGAAGGGAATCTTAAGAATTAGCTTTCCTGAAAAAAAAATAATCTTAACGTTAAAAAAATCATGAATCTGAGGTTTGCAAACGTTGAGATTCAACGAAAAATATTTAGTATATTTATTATTTATTGAATTTTCAATATCATGGCAATTTTTCGTTTCGATTGAATTTTTAAGTCGCAAGCGAGGATCGTTTTATTGTCCGGACCAAATATTTAATAATAATTACGAGTTCTGCTGAAGAAAAAACAGAATTTTGTTGCATTCCAACGATGAAAACTTCAACATCATTAAAAATCTTAGGTTACAGACTCGTTGTCGTAAATATTGTTTCGAAAACTTACCGAGCCGGCCATACTCCAATTTTATTGGTAAGTCTAGCACATCGAGTGCGTGCTCGCTTATCAATAAATCTCTCAGAACTACATCACCTGGAAAAATACAAATCGAAACATATGAGTATCCTCATTTTTTAGTGCTTTTTATGGGGTCCAATTTTTTTGGTGCTTCTTTCAGGGATAATTATGCATTTTGAGCTTTTTTTAAATTCATATGGCGATGACAATTCACCGAGCAATACACTGCATCGTTATCGAAATTTAATAAAGCGTTCGTTTTATCAAGGCGTTGTTCTGATATGACTCTGAAGTTTGCATCGTTGGAATGCAACGAAATTTTTTTTTCTTCTTTTTCTTTGGAAAAAATAATTATTTGAACGCAGAATGTATAATTGTTCTGATGAAATGATCGATTGTTGGAAGCCGAAAAGCATATCGACTCGAAAAATTTGAATGACATTGAAAATTGTGCGAATCATCAATAAAACCAAATATTTTTCTTTGCATTCCAACGATGCAGACTTCAGCATCATGTTCTGATTTCACCTTTCAAACGATCGTGTAATTTTCTATGGATAAAAAAAAAAGCTGAGCATAGGGTCCAGGAATTGTGGATCAACGATTCGTGGATATATTAGAAAATTGATCCGTTTCCCTGAAAATAAAATTTTTTAAACCCGAACCAGCAAAAAAAAATGTTCTATTTTCGAATTCGAATCTTTTGGCAATTTTTCGAAAATCATGCGGACGATTCAGCTAATGCACAATTTTTCTTTAAACGCGTGCTTCCTCCCCAAATGGCGTTTTTTTTTCTTCCTTCTTTCGCGTCAGTTTTAACTAGAATTTTTGATCCGACGTGTTGAACTATTTCGCAAGGCACCCGCATCGTATCTCATGACACAAACATTTCGTTGAAATGGAAAAAAAACCGGTTGTCGCAAGGTCCGAAAAATGAAACTTTGCGTTCGATCGTGTTAACTATGCCATGTTGAAATTTCAGTCAATGGGCTCAAGGACTCATTATTCATCGTCGGCACAGAATAAAAAGTCATTTCATTTGATATTTGAACCCCGCATAAAATAGGTCAACTCAAGAATTAACCCATATTATATTTCTTCAAGTATATGCCATAATTTGATTCTGATTCGCGATATTTTCAAGATCGATTCTCGCGAGCTCTCATGACCTTTTTCTCATTAAGGAGGATGTAGCAGTCGAGTCGAAAAAAAACCGATTAAAAATAAAATGGACCTTATAAATATTTGTGGCATTTAAAATTTCCACGACTCTGAAGTTTGCAACGTTGAACGATGTTGAAGTTCGCATCGTTGCAGCCCAACGAAAATGATTTTATCCAGTCACAATTTTTAAGATATTTGGAATTTCATTAATTTTTATGACTCTGAAGTTTGCAACGTTGAGATTCAACGGAAAATATTTAGTATATTTAGTATATTGATTATTCATTGAATTTTGGAAATCATGACAATTTTTCGTGTCGATTGAGTTTTTAGGTCGCAAGGTAGGATTGTTTTATTGTCCAGAGCAAATTTTGAACAAAAATTATGAGCTCTACTGAAAAAAGAGCGGAAATTCGTTGCATTCCAACGATGCAAACTCCAACGTCATTAATTTTTCTATGGCATTAAGTTTTTCATTTGCCAATTATCATTCCAACGATGCAAACTTGGACATCATAACGTTGATATTCAGCGAAGAATATTTCATCTATTGATTAGTTATTGAATTTTGAAAATTGTGGCAATTTTTCGTGTCGTGAGTTTTTAGGTGGCAAGGGAAGCTCGTTTTATTGACCGGACCAAATGTTGAATAATAATTACGAGTTCTATTAAAGAAAAAACACAATTTCGTTGCATCCCAACGATGCAAACTTGAACATCATAAATTTCCATCATATCGAAGTTTCCATCGTTCAAACGCAGCGGAAAATATTTTCTTAAATCGCCCATCGAACCAATATTTTCTCGAATCATCCTAATTCTTTTCATCGGTCACGACAAACGGTGATCCGAGTATGGAAACCGAACGCTGCATCGAAATCTCAGTCTCCGGAGACGGAAAAGAGAAACTTTGTTGCATTCTATAAGGATGCAAACTTCAACCTCAGAAATTGTCGATCTTCGCAGCAAAGTTAAAGGTAAAGAAAAAAAAAGATCGAGATCCAAATATTTCGGTCAATGAAGTAACTAATTATTTTATACGAATGAAATCGCATTTTCAGGTGTTGACAAATTGACAAAGTTCGTCAAGTTAATTGCACGATCCATTTTTCGAAAACGCGACTATAAAATTAAACTACGAATTTTCGACAATTGAGTTGAAACCTTTTTTTACATCGTTGTTTTGCAAAATTAGACAGTGACGTTTTTTCCCACCGAAACTCAAAGTTCGAGGGTATTTCGAATTTAGTTGCAGCTTTCGCTTTATTTTTGGGCGGTATACCAGGTAGGGAGTCAGGAATCCTAAAATTATATACGATGTTACGTGCCTACTGACGTGCCTATGTGCACTTAAATAAGACGTTTGTGAGTATCAGAAAATGCCACTCCCATGACATTGAATGACGACGAAGAAATTCCACCATCAAAAAAAACCATTTTTTCCACGTCCTTCTAATTGAGGGGAGCGACACATGGATTCGTGCTTTTAAAAGTGTTTCATTCAATTCATCACGAATAATACGAATTGATCAAAATTTATTGACGAATAATCGAAATTTATTCATAAACAATAAATTATTTAGAGGCTGTATTGTCCGAATTATCGTTATAGGAATCCCACAGTGGGAACGAAATTTTGTTAAAAATCGTCGATATTTTGTTAAATACGCTAAACTAAATATTTTTTTATAATTTCAAAATTTTCGTTATTTTGGCAGTATTTTTGGATTGTAACGGAATTGTCAGCGAAATTTACGACTGGAACGACAAAAATTTGCTTCCGAAGAGACTTTGTCAAATATTTCTTGCTGCGAGGACACTATTTTTGGGATTATTAAAAAAAAAAAACGTTTAGTCGAACGTATCGAACGAAATATCCATCTTTTTCAACAAAATTCCGTTTCCAGTGCACACATCGTCATATTTGGGGTAGGGTGACAAATTTCAAAAAAATCCTCGAACTTTTGAAATGAACTGACCAACTTTCAACTCAAACGGAAAAAAGGGCTCGAAATTTTTTTTTCTTTTGACTAAATTACGCGATTCACTTTCGCGACATTTGCATTTGCGTCGCTGTCGCCAGTCTCGTGCGGCTCATAACCGCTGCCGCCGAGCCTGAAGGCGCTCAAATACGAAACGACCAATCAGGATAGAGATGTCTCTAGATCGTCAAGACTGAAACTCTGATTGGCGGCATCGGGGGTCGGTCCAGAGCTCCCTCGAGCCGGGAGCCGGCAGGGAGGCTTGTGAGCATTGCCGATCAGCTGTTTCCGGCGAGAAATTCCGACGCATGAGATTCGGATAATAATTAAAAAAAAAACGTGTATACACAGTGAAAGCGAGTCGCTTGGTATCAAGAAATTTCGATACTATAAATTCACAGCTCTGAAGCTTTTTCAAACGATCATTCTCGCGAGGCTGCAAAACATTTTTTTGTTAATTATTCCAAAGCTTGCGGGTAACGCTTTTACGAAACGAGTAAATTTTATTCGCAATTCGCATACAGGCGCGACCGCCGCGACGATCAAATTCGACGATTATCTTCCTGGAAGACTTCAGTATACGATCGCAAATGATGTGAGATTTCAAAAATTCTACATTATGTGATATATTTGGAGAGATACGAAACATTTAAAAGAAAAAATCGATGACCAAACATGCCCAAATGCGTTACGAATTCTTGGATAATTCGTTGTCGGCATTTTTCTAACGAGATGATCGGATATTATATTGAGCACTTGTTGATTCGACTTAGGCCGTTTGCAACATGTACTAATTTATTTCGATACAATAGAGAAAAATATGATCGAGTTTTGCACAGTCGTATATATGTTTCATGTATTTATAATATATGGATGACATATATATGACATATAAAAAAGGCGTGTGTGTATATTTTATTTTTTTCTAAATATAGAGGCTGATGTCACGTTACGAAATAACGTAACATTCACCGTATGCTAACCTTCGTGTGTATAGTTGGACGGATTACACGCATTCAGGGGCGTAAACAGTATTATAACGCAGCAGTGAGAATATATAGGACGAGTTGTTTGTGTATGAAAAAGTTTTCTACACGCAGGACCAAGTTTTCGTGCCTGCGTGATGATGAGAGGATCGAAAAAAAAATAATGACTTTCTTACCTCCCCATAAGCTCAACTTGAGCTGTGTACAATCAAGATTTTGGATGTATTCCCCCAAAACCTTGTTGAGAAGCTCCGCGACGATCGATTCGAAAACCATTTCGACCGTTTGCTCTCAAAGAGCTCCCTTCACAATCGTATTAATAAAAACCGGCAATCTTGTCACGCACGTTGTCAACTTTTCACTCGTCCACTCGCGGCGACACCGTTTTCAATCCATGAGATGTTTCTTTCATTACGTATTCAATAACATCGTTACGCGATACACTAGATCCAACGATCTTGTTATCATAACCTCATACACGAGTTGCTTGTAGCACATTTACAATTTTTGTGACAGGAGGGCACACTTTTGATGCTGCTACGAATTTCCCAGTTTGCACAAGGCAGTCGCACACGTTCACATGTATTTTACGACGTAGACAAATACGAAGCATGCCCAGCATGCCGGAACCCAACGCGAATGAGATACTCCGAACGGGTGGGGGAAGAATCATCATCCAATGCCTTGTCCCTTGTTTATGTTGCGTTTTCCATGTATATCTATATATCTGTCCACGGTATATACGTTGCGCAAACCGCAATGCGCAAGGCCGCCTGCGCAGTCCCAAAATCACCGCACTAAACTTGCATTTTTCAAGATCGTAAACCTTTTCGATTTACATCCACACACCATACCATCAACCTATTTCAACGAACCATCAAATCTGAAGGGTTGTTATTAGGACGGATTTACTGACTGCAACTTGCTGCGTTGCCAACTTGGTCCAATCACGATATTAAAGATCCTCGAAAAATGTCAAAATGTCGAATTTTTTTCTCTATTATTGAGAGGGCGAAAATCAATAAACTTTTTATTTCGTAATTGTTTATTTTTGTGTGTTTTTTTTCAGAAATTCCGAGATTACACTTCGTTCCAATAAATACAATTTATAAATAAACGAGATCCTTCTGATTTCTTGTATATAAAAACAGAAACTTGAAACAAATTGAACTCGCGATGAGAGACGAGGGGGTTAGAACGCGAATGAATCAAAATTGCATTGTAAATCAATTGAGCTTTTTTTCTCAATCGACTCGAATTGCGCGCGAAATTCGTCTCAGTGAAGCGACATCTATTTTATTTTAAAAAATACAGCGAACTACAAATTTAAATATAAAGTGTTGTATTTTTCTGCATCACATTTGCCTTTATTACTGCGATTCATCGAGTGATTGTAATGCTCACGGCCCATATTTCCTTCGTTGCTCAGCTCTGTGAATTGTTCGAAACTCTGATCGAAGGAACAACTTCGTTTTTAAAATCTTGACAATCCTTTTAAAAAGTACGCGACAAATTCTTTGAAATTTTTCTGAATTTGCAACATTTGCAATTGTTGATTTTCGGTGTTAAAATAATGAATTTCGTGGTGAAGTTAAATGAAAATAAATACCGTGATGATTTTTATATAAAAAACTTTTATTTTTTCTCTTCCCTCTTATTTTTTTTTCTTTTGCGGAGTTCAGTTTTTTTTTTTTACAAACTTTAACTATTTCGTTTAGGGAATTCTCATGATGAAAACATGAGCTCCGGCAGAACGTTGCTCGTAGTTGCGACTCTGTATCCTAACCTCAAAAATATATCGCTGAGGAGAAACATGGAACATAATGAATTGTTACAACGTGTTTGTAAATATATTCTGTGCGTTCGATCCCCATGAACTCTTCCAACTTTTCACACATTGGCCATTAAATGTCGCGGAATCACGAAATTCAACAACAACAAAAATAATCATATATGTTTAACGTCCTTCCATGAATTCACTTGCGCGCCGAATGATCCGATTGGCTTATGATCACAAGTTGCGATGTAGCATATGATTTTTACTCGAGATGAGAATATTCCATTGCTTTCCGTGTATATACTGGATTATCTAACTTCCACGTACTCCAGGTTCCGACCGTGTTTAGAAAATCGTGCCACGTGCAAGTTATTCAACAACAAACGAATATAAAATCTCTGTCGAAGTAGTTAAACGTCGCGATTTGCATCGAATTAACCAAAATGGTAAAAGAATAAAAATTCCATATCCCAAAACTCGCAATCCAGTTTTTAGCATTTGTTTTCTTTTGTTCTTTGTCTCAGATAAAAATTATAACTCACAATTCAGGCTTGCTCAGAGGGAAGGCATTCCCCAAATTACCAGTTTGTTCAATGTCGGCGCAAGCTCCCAGTCCGAGTGAGCAACACGACGACGTATTGTTCGAAGAGGTAAACATGAAATCATTGTCACGTGTAATTAACAGTAGAATCTCGAAAAAATCTTATTCAGATTTTCATCGCAGGCGGGAGACAAAGGGCTCATAGTCTTGAACCGTCCCAAAGCGTTGAACGCGCTCAATCTATCGATGGTCCAAAAAATTCAGCCGACATTGAATAAATGGATAAATTCAAAGAGCGCCATAGTCTTGAAAGGATCCGGCGACAAAGCCTTCTGCGCCGGGGGTGACGTCAAGACGATTGTTCTGGCTCTGAACGAGCCGAGTAGAAGCCTTCTTGGACAAGAATTCTTCAGACACGAATACAAGTATTTTCCAAAACTCTGATACACTTTTTCCTTCTGCGGCGAACAAAGATGGCGTAGAAAATAATGTTCCAATGTTCCAATTTGCAAGAAAATCATATTTCAAAATTGACTAACTTGTTTCGCAAATTCTTGTTGTGATTTTTTCATTCGCATGAAATTAATGATTACTCTCTTACAAAAAAAAACATTTCTACGATATTTTGTGGAATTTGTCAATGACTCGAAACCAAATGCTTTTTAGACCACGTTGGAATAATTTGTCCACAGTAACTTGGCAAAAATCACTTGAACAAAATAACAGCCCGATAGGCTTTCTCGAATTTCTCCATTTGTCAGATTTATGGCAACTCGGTGTAGCGTGAATGTTTATAATTGGTATAAACTTTAGGGATAACGAATATTATTGAAATAAAATCGATTATTTGGCATTTAATTTTCGTTTTCGTCAAAAAATAAATGTCGAGCCATAAAATATGAATAATTTACTGGGAAAAATGGCTTGGGTCAAATTGACCCCGTGTCAACTCGAAGGGTTAATTTTGATTGAAAAATTACAAGACTAACTCGTTAAATGATGATTGCTTCGATTTTCGTAGGCTGGATTATACTTTGGGAACATGTAAAAAGCCTATCGTGGCGATAATCCATGGAATAGTGATGGGTGGTGGCGTTGGGTTATCCGTTCATGGTAAATACCGAGTAGCAACGGAAAACACACTTTTCGCGATGCCAGAAACTGCCATAGGCTTGTGCCCGGATGTCGGTGCGACTTATTTCTTACCTCGTCTACAGGGAAAACTCGGTCTGTACCTCGGCCTCACGGGACACAGATTGAAAGGTTGGATTATTGACGAATCATCGTTACACGATTAAATGAGTGGATGGGACAGCACTTTTTCGAAAAACAATTAATTACTCTAACGAGCCGATACGATAAAACGAAAAATACGTGACGATTTTTCGTTGCAAGTTTCCCCATTCCAAGAAAAGCTCAAAAAAATCAGTTTTTCATTAAAATTTGTAAAGACGAGCGATGATTCAATGATTCTTGAGACAAGCACTATTTCCTGCTGTTAAATCTTGCCCATGAAACCTCGAAACATATGCAATCGGTTGGATTTTCAGGAACTGACGTTCTACATGCTGGTATCGCGACACATTATGTTCCCGCGGAGAAAATAGGCGCTTTGTCGGAAGCTCTCGTAGCCCCTGGATCGCAAGACGTCGGCCAAATTCTCGATAAATTTCATTCGAAAGATATCGACAAAAAGTTTTCCCTCCAAGCGAATATGAAGCAGATCAATGAATGTTTCGCAGCGAAGACTGTAGAAGAAATAATCGACAGGTAATAACTCATTTTTTTTCTCCTTATTTCGTTGTTGGATTTTCGGATTATTTACTAACGTTGTTAAACGTTTCGCCAGGCCTATTGGTGGTGGACGGCCTACGTTTGTTATTTCTTTGCCGAGCAAGGACAAAAACTATTGTTGAACGAATTTGTAATGATCGTTTTGATTGCAGGCTAAAGAAGGATCGAACAAGTTGGTCCGAGCAAACCTTGGAATTACTTTCGAAGATGTCACCGACAGCAATGAAAGTAGCTAAAGTGGCAATCGATAAAGGGAGCGATTTGAGTTTCGGAGATTGTTTAAAAATGGAATACCGATTGTCGTGTTCAGCCCTGACCCGCGAGGGTGATTTTTACGAGGGTGTGAGAGCTCTCTTGATCGACAAGGATCAGAAGCCTGGATGGAATCCGAAATCCCTCGAAGAAGTGACGGACGGGCAGGTGGCTAAATATTTCTCGCA
The DNA here is from genome assembly GCA_037952995.1 of Hyposoter didymator. NCBI lineage: Eukaryota > Metazoa > Arthropoda > Insecta > Hymenoptera > Ichneumonidae > Hyposoter > Hyposoter didymator. Next base: position 2,494,071 of record JBAJMU010000001.1, on the reverse strand, counting down.
AGTTCCTGCCAGCGGAGATTTACAACTTTAGATCTCGGATATCGGCGATTATACGTCGATGAAATGGAATAACGTGACATACAGTTCATTAGCAATAAAATGAATTTTTTATTTATGTAAAACGAATGAAAAAAATAATTTCAATAAATTTTCATGGTAACACAACGTTTAGCTTGATTTGTTGTTTTTCATAATCTACGTACAAGGGGGAATGTTGAAAACAACCAATAATCTTTACGGTTTATGGGTTGGTTAAGAAGTACGTGGCGTAGCTGTGCGACAATGACCTTGAAGATTGACATTCGCGAGAAAAGACATTTTTTTAACTGCTTTAAGGTATAACTATCGCAGAATGGGTTGATTTAGAATTTTCTTGAAATTTAGTGTAAATACTCTTGACATTAAAACGAACAACTTTCCTATGAGACGAAACATTTTCTGCCGTCTAGAATTTGAGATATTTCATTTCCAATTTTATATTTTTCCCATCTAAACGCATGTAAATTGAAGCGACGTTTCGTTAAAAAAGTTGCAAGAAAAAACAAAAGAAACGCGACTTCAATTTACATGCGTTTAGATGGGAAAAATATAAAATTGGAAATGAAATATCTCAAATTCTAGACGGCAGAAAATGTTTCGTCTCATAGGAAAGTTGTTCGTTTTAATGTCAAGAATATTTACACTAAATTTCAAGAAAATTCTAAATCAACCCATTCTGCGATAGTTATACCTTAAAATGTTGCGATTAAACAAAAAAAAAAAAAATAAAAAACAATGTCCCGTAAAAATGTAACCGCGGAAATTTGCATGAAAAACTTGAATTTCGAGGATGCAACGTCCTATTCGAATGTCTTATACTTGAAAGTATCATTTTTCTTGATAACTCGGTGGGCGTTCGCGTCGAACTAACGAGACCGTTGTTTCGAAGCGTGTATCGGTTTTGGCGGAGAAAGAAAAATAAGAATATTCATCAAGCACATTTTTCCTAATACAAGAACCTTTGCGTAATGTATTGAGAAGAAATTGTATCCTCGGCTAGCTAAAAATAACGTCCGAAATGAAGAAACGAGCGTCGATAAAACTTGGCGTCTTTTTAATGAATGATTTTTATTCCGTGATATTTATTTATCAAAATTTGTTTAATCCCCTCTCTGTATTTGTCGTCGCTGTGTCTTGAAGCAATGTTGCACATGAAATTATCAACAGAGATGTCGGCAAGCCAATATTTTCTTTCTCTTTGTTCGAAATCGCTGTTGTCGATAATACGAATTCAATACGGATGTTAATATCAGAACAATCATTCCTAACGGTCATCAGATCCGAGGTACCTCTTTTGTCGTTGCGAACGAGAGCGACTCTCGACCATTCGATATCAAAGTCCTCGCGCACGAAGAAGATGAACCGGATGAAAAGATAAAGAGGGAAATCGTCGATCGTAGAAATCGATGTATGTGTGTTCGTTCATGTTGCTGTTTGTTGTTGTTGTTTGTTGTTGTTGTTGTTGTTGTTGTTGTTGTTGTTGTTGTTATGAACTTTTTGTTGTTTTATAATAATTACGTGGGTTCAGTCAATGTACTGGGCGAGCCAGCGGAATCCTTCCCCGTAACCTTGTCTCTTCAACACTGAGCACATGAACAATTCGAGGGGACGACTGGTCAAGTCTGCACGGGCAATTTTTCCCTGAAAGTAACAAACAGCTTGACACATCCTTCAATCCTTCAGCGCTGCTATTACGTCCTTGAAATTTAAACGCATACCTTTCCAGTCGTGTGTCCATAAAGATTGAAGCAATGTCTAAGTTCATCCTCGGACGCTGCACCAGGCTTATCTATTTTATTGCCTAAGACGAGTACGGGACAAGAACATAACTGCTCGTCGGCGAACAGGGCGTCCAACTCGGCTTTCGATTCTCCTAATCGGCTTCTGTCGCTAGCGTCAACCAAAAATACTATAGCATCGACAGCTGGAAAATAGTCCTTCCAAACTCTTCGTGCTATGAAACAAAACAATATTTTACATTTAGTCGTTTCGGTCTCCACTCATCAACGTTTTTTCTTTTTCAATTCACAACTTTGTGTACATTCCTTCGTCCGAATAATTGTTTTTCAATCAAGCTAACGGCAAAAAGATTTGCTTGTAAAAAGCCAACATTTTGCCTCCTCCAACGTTTCAATATTGCGCAGTTTTATGCACAATTATTACGAACACTATCAAAAATTGGAATAAATTTCATGTTTTTATATAAATTGTCTGGTGCTTTTAATTTAAAAAAAAAAAAAAGAAAACGGGCCGATTGATACAAAATGTATCAAGAATAACGCCAAATGTGGTTTGGCGAAAAATCCGCTAAAAATCTCCACATTTCGAATATTATAATAATTTGTCTAAATAATGACGAAATACATTTTTAAAATGGAACAACTAAGACGATGCAAAACATTATGAGAATGCCTAAAGAGTTGTATCACAGATTTAGCGAATGTCTCAACGAAAAGTGTTGAAACTATTGCTGACGGAGTAAACGTACCTTGCGTATGACCACCAAGATCAAATGTCGTGAATCTAACATTGCCGATGGACAGTTCTTCCGATGCTAGAAACAAAATTCATTCAGAGTTAGTTTTTCGTTTCTTTGCTGATGTCATGTCGTTGTTGGCCATTTTGCTACGCCGAGTCAAAGTCTAGTCCAACATTTTCATGAATATTTCAAAGAATGATTAATCACGATTCGTCATGTACAGAGGTCGAACGTATTTAGAATGTAACAAAGACGATAAACAGAACAAACTCGACAATGGGATCAATTTCCATTCTTTAATCTTCAAATATCGATAGTCCCACAAAAATTCCTTCACAGTTACTAAAATTATTTTGTAAGAAAAAGCCAAATGATGAAGAAATTCCAAATAAATACGCGAGGTAAATAATTAAGGTGGCTCGATGCGTGCGATTTTTATTTTTAGTACTTATAACCCAAACAAATTCGAACAACAATGAAAATTGATAAGATGTATTGAACCAGATGCACAGGAACCACCAAATATTTTTTTTGCGATATTCGAATCATTTTTTATCAGCATCTTTTGACTTGCCGAAAATATTTATCGAAATAAACAGTGAGAAGGTTTGAGGGCCTCTATTACGCCCACAAGCATCATCTGAATCATCCGAAAGCAGTTTTCCTCAGAGGTGTTCGGTATTTTGAGAAAAGTAAAAACACTACTGTGTTTTCTGAAGAAAGGAAACCTNGAAAAACGAAAAAACCACCCATTTTTGAGAATTAATTTCACCCCTTAAATATGCGAGTGGGCCGCTAATTTTTTGTGAGGGTTTATACTTTGGTGTGAACTACAAAATATAATTTTTTTGACCCACGTTGTGGGGGTACAGTAAGGTGACCTTCCTTGTAAGACTCAATTGTGTTGGAGCAAAAATATGCAGCGGGTTTCTTATCGTTAGAGAACCTTAATCTCAAATACTCTAACATAATCAATGGTACAGCTTAGCAATACCAGAAGAAGTACTTGAACGCGAATCATTGAATGTGAACGATCGTTCATTTTCCCAACTTTATCCCCATACCGATAAATCTTTACAGCAAAAATGTTTCCAGCCGTTTTTACTCGAGAACCGTTGAACCGATTCCATTGAATCTTTTACAGTAAGAAAGTGCATGAATTGGAACGAGATCCAAGTTCTAAAATGATCGTATGAACTGTTTATCACGAAAATGTTTATAAAAAATTGCCACGTCCAACTTTCACGATCAATGGGCCATGAAAAAAATGCAGATGGTAACAAATTTGAGCTACCGGTGTAAAGATAATTCTCCAAAACGAGGGGAACGGACGGTAGCCGGGATGCCAATGTTAAAAAGAAAATTTCAAAGTCTATTCCGAATAACTGGATTTTGATGAATTAGTGCATGGCGATTATTAATATCGCATCATCACTGATATTCTTAACCGAAGGTCGAGCCTCAGGCACATTTACAATTAATGTCTGACGTTTGTCTCGCCCAGATTCAGCGAACGATTTTTTTTTGCATTTCTCCCAACGCTGCTCTAAGCTACGAATATCGTTTCGATTTCTTTTGGAGATTTTTTGAAAAGGTCCCGTAATAAACTCGTAAAGAAACTCAAAAAGCAATAAATTAATGAAACAAATGAGCCAAAAAATGCTCCAGAGGAACGAGCTGGATTTTTGATCGAGGGAACAAATGAAATTGATCAATCACCGGTTGATAGAAATTATCATGTGGATTGAGTTTTGCTCGACATGCCACGGCAAGGCTTTGCGACGAGAAGAAAAATTAGAGAGTTTCAATTACTTGGATGCAATGTGGGGACGTGTTGAGCCAATCGATCGTCCTTCAACATATGGAGAAGTGTGGTTTTTCCAGCATTGTCGAGGCCGAGGAACAATAGCTTTCCACCTTTTTTCCACAAGCCTACAAACAGAAAAGAAAATGCAAACTTGTAACGCTTGGCGTACGATAAAACGACGGAGAGTTACCGCAGCGGGATGTATAACGTGATTTTTTACAGCCGTGCGTACGAGAAAACGTTGACACGAATTTGTCGAGATGATTCCGCTTCTTTTAATTGTTGGCGAGTGATTCGTTTTGATAAATTATATTGAAGAAAAAAATACTGACCCAGGTAGCCGAGGACCCCGGAGAACCATTCGAGTAAGAACATGTTTCACTTCTGGAAGATGTGTCGTGTTAACGAGCGCGTAATTATCTCAATACTCGGATGACTCTGCAAAAATATGTTGTCTGAGAAGATGGCCAAGTGCGGATGACACGGAGTTATTTTTCAACAATTTTTTTGTGTCTGTTTTTTATTGTTATTATCCACGCGGAAAGAAAATAAGTTGATACGTGAGAGTTGTACCGAAGGGACGGAGTGGGGCGCGATTGTAAATCGAATCAATGGGCCATGCAGCTGAGCGCAGCGACGGGTGTTTCGAGGGAAACGCGGAAAGAACGAAATTATCGAAACAAAACGACACGGAGGCAATGAACGCTAAAATAAACCTACGACAGGCAAATACACGGGCAAGAATATTTGTTTCCTATTTTTTTCTTTCTATTGCCCGAAATACGTAGATCGCGAAACGGAATTGGCGCTCTCTCGTTATGTTCGATGCTCCAAAAATAACAGCTTCAACCCTCACTGACGCACTAACACACCAAAAGATTCAAGTAATCACGGTCGAGCGCAAAGTCAAGTTGATGCGCGTGGCAATATCGCAGTATTAAACTCGTAGTTTCGTAGACAAAAGATCGTTCGATGTTTTTAACATACCCGATATAAGTATATATTGGAAACAAAAAAAAACAGATGTGCTAAGTCAGAAAGAATAGACGGAAGAAGGAAAATACTTGTTCCCCCCTCCTGGTTGAAATGTCACCTCCCTGTGCGGCTCAGTTAGTTGGCAGTTGGCACTGGTGACGTCTACTTCCGTCGGCCATATTCCTTTTTTTCGCAATCTACCGAAAGCGGGCTTTTTGAAAGTTCCAACATTGCAATATCGGTCGAAAGTGCAGTTTAAACTCCGAGATATTTTCATCAAATTCATAATTGTGTCATTCAAATATACATCAAATTCTTCGTTTTTTTTTTCGACACTTTTATTTGTAGTTTTTCAAAAGTGTATAGCTTTTCGTTTCGATGTTCAATTACAAATAATCGTCGACGAGAAGCAAGCAACTGATCTCGATCGAAAATTTACCAGTTTCTTTGTACGCGAAATGAACTCTTTATATCCTGATCATTTTCTTATTCATGCAAATAAAATTTTGAAAAATCGCTTTACTGGGTCAAACACGTACGGTCGGTATGGTAGTATCCGACAACATTAACACGGTATATACATGAAGAAAATGGTCGATTGATATTTTCGATATTTTCATCGTGGTGACAATATACCCGTGAAATATAAATATTTTATTACATTACAAAAAAGTGGATACATTTTGTGGCCTGCACTCGAGCGTGAATTAACCTAAAAATGGTTGAAGCAACCCATGAGGCTGTCCATGAAAGCGCTATCAAATTAGTGAACGATCTTCATTATGGGTAAGCTGAAGTAACCTCAAATTAAAAAAACAATTGTCAACATATTAATTGCGATTGATTAATGAATTTTTGACGAAATAAAACCTACAGAAAAATTAGTGGAACTTATCACATTGTTGTGGCGACTGTATCGATGCTGAAAGAAATAATCACCAACTCGGAATGGGGCACAGCCAAGTAAGTAAAAAACGTCCTCTCGTCTTTTTCCTCCTCTCGTAAATCGACCACCAATCCTTTTTTTCGAGTTTTCGAATCTCACCAATTTCCTTACTATTATTCAGAAAACTTATGGAGTTGATAACTCTCAATGGAAAATACGTCATTGATGCAATTCCCTTGGAAGCTTGCGTCGGGAACATGGTACGCAGAATATTACAAATTATTAGAGAAGAATACACGCTGGAATTGAAAAACAAACCGGAAGAGGCAGATCCACAAGAATCGCTTCACAAAATTTTGACGTCCGGCGGGGATCAAGACATCGACTTCAACATTTCCATACCGGATCTCAAATCAGCTCTGATCGAACATGTCAACGAATTTGAAGTTGAATTAGACACATGGTAAACAAGTATACGCATTATTTTTGCAAGTCGTACAAACGTCGTTTGCTTTACTATCACGATCAACGAAATTGGAAAATTCTTTGTGCAACGTATGCAAAAATACTGAAAATCATGGGGAATCGTAAACGATTGCGCACAAAGCTTATTCCATCAATCTCCAGTAATTCTTCGAGCAGATGAATCCTCTCAAAAAAACCTTCTCACCTAACTAGACCAACAATTTGTTACTCGTTTGATTTACTTGAAAAAACGTGAACACTGAAAAGAAAATTTTGTTGGAAAAGATTAGGGGTGTGCGAATATTTGAAAACTTGGAATATTCGGCATCAAATCGAATCGAATTGTTTGATTCGAATTTCAAACCGAATATTCGGTTTTTTCGAGCATTCTATTATTTTTCGAATATTCCATTTTTTTTCGAATATTCGATTTTCTTTCGAATATTCCATTTTCTTTCGAATGTTCGATTTTTTTTCGAAACTATTAGAATTTTCGTGTGCGTGTGTGTGTGTGTGCACGCACATACAACGTATCAAATATTTGAAAATTTTAAAAATACTCGAAAATTGCTTGAATATTCTATTCAAAAATCGAATTGAAAATTCATCGAATATTCGGAAATTTATCGAATACTCGAAAATTCGACGAATTCGATTCAAAAATCGAATATTCGACTAGAAAATCGAACATTCGATTCATCGAATATTCGATTCGAAAACCGAATCGAATTTCAATATTCGATTCGATTCGATTCGATCACTATTCGCACACCCCTAGAAAAGATGGATATTTTGTTCGATACGTTCGACTAAACGTTTTTTTGAATAATCCCAAAAATAGTGTAATCGCAGCAAGAAATATTCTAGAAAGTCTCTTCGGAAGCAAATTTTTATCGTTCCAATCGTAAATTTTGCTGACAGTTCCATTAGAAACCAAATATACTGCCAAAACAACGAAAATTTTGAAATGATCAAAAAATATTTAGTTTACCCTATTCAACAAAATATCGACGATTTTTAACAAAATTTCATTTGCCAGTGAATACGCCTTTTTTGAAAAATACCAAAAAAATAGAGTTTTTCGTGTGTTTTATGGATAAAATGCAAGGTTGTATTTCGACGTTTTTGTTACAGTTCTGGAAATATAACGGAACAGGCTTCTGAGCATATTCATTCGAACGAGATCGTAATGACTCTCGGGAACTCGAAGCTGGTGGAGGATTTTTTGAAGGAAGCAGCTGAGACTCGAGCTTTCGAAGTGATAGTTGCAGAAGGAGGACCATTTTTGAGTGTACGTTGAAAATATTGAAACAATCATTTTTCATATGTTTCATAAACGTTAACAACAGAAAGTACACGGAGAGGAATGCGGGGAAATTTATATCACAAGTTACTATGCCACCATAGTTTTCTGGTGACAGTTTCGTCCCTCTGAGAAATTTTATCAAAAACATGATAATTTTTTAACTGAAATTGAGCGAAAAATGTCAANACTCGTTCAGCGAGTCGATAATACGAAAGTTTATCAAAATTCTTTTCAAATTTATATTTTTTATTCTTTTATTCCAGGGGTGGGAACGCACCTTCGTACATCTATCGATTGCTGAGTGAACTTTACCATCCGGACGATTACGAATTATGATACGAACCCGTTGCCTCCAAATACTAACAGAAATCGACTTGGTATTCATCGAGAATATACAATTTTTAATGGCTCGTCAAATCCATAATTATAATCGTGCAACGCCTGGATATCATTTTATTGTCATTAAATTATTTTTCCAGACCTTGGAGATGATTGCAATATTTTCTATATTATTTAAAGAAAAATCAAAGCATGTTTGTGCGAAAATCTAGTTCTAGTTTTATTATATATAATACAAACAAATATTTCGATTAATACCGTAAGTATTTATTCTTTTTACAAAATAATTGCGATTCCAGCTTTAAAATGATGCATCAGTCACCTCGAATTTTCGAAATTAAAATTCTTCGATTCCGTTCGACTAATCAATAAAAGGCTCTGTCAGCGTACGCAGGACGATGACAAAAATACGCTGACAGGGGCTTTTCAATATTGGGCTGCAATTTTTCGAAATATTCAATTTCGAAAATTGCAGCTGTCTCTCTCGCACTTACATTGCGAGAAAGCGACTGCTCCAGCACCTTAAGGAATGAGATCAATCCTTGATTCGTAATCTGTACATTGTTTTCGTTTTTTTTTTTTTTGTCACACCACATCCGCCGACTTTTAAATTCGTCTCATGTATTTTGTTTGTTTTTCTTCAAAATATTGAATAGTAGTAGAAAAATGGTTTTACAAATTGATTCAATCTTGTCGAACGCACGACTCTCACTTTTTACATATTTACAAGTTACATGGATAAATACAGCTCCGCTTTGATGTTTTAATTCGTAATCTTTATACATAAGGATTCCAGTTGCTACCGTCTTCAGGCTGAAGGGAATTCGTCACCAGGAGAATCATGTCAACTATCCACCAGACCCCTAAGCCCCCTAATGACAACAATTTTCCTACCGCTGTTCCTGTCTGCCCAAGACAAAAACGATCCATTCCTAAAAAACCTAACAGAATGCTGTAAAGCAACGTCGTAGCAAAATAGTGTCCGCTGTATCTGATGCAAGGAACACCCTCCTTGAAGAATGTTCTTGGTCCAAAACATTCAATATCCGGCAAAACTGTGCAAGACACTTCTGTTTTTTCTACATCTTCGTATCGCGAGCCACCAAACTGCAAAATATTGACACTTGAAATATTATTTTTATTTAACAGATTTTTCGCATTAAAAAATTAAAAACGCAGTAAATAATTTTTCTGTTTGTTATTCATAAACAACATTTTTTAATTTTTTTTCATTTTTGAAATTTGCTTCAGGGAAAGCTCTCTATTTTATCCAATGGCTGATGAAATCATTAGTAACTTTTTGTTTTACAATACGCAGTGGCTAGTCGTCCGCATAGCCGGACAAATAATATTCGTCCGGATACGCTTTATCCAATGATTTCCCGCTTTATCCGGACGATTAAGGGTTGCTTATTCGTCCGGACATGCTTTTAGGGTAGGAAATATCCGGACGAGTAGCCACAGCCTTTACAATATTTTTCCCAATCGACTTTTCGTTCATTTCTTTGCTTTCAAGAACTATTATGAATAATTGTGATTTTTGGACGTTCGGAGGCTCCGAAAAAGTCAGAACCTAACGAAACATCAATGTCTGGCGAATCGGCATTTGAAAAGCATTTGTAACAAAAGTCTAGCGCTAAAGTAATTTTTTTCCAAACATGGGAATGTAAAAATGGAGCTGAGGTTTTTACGCGTTGAATGAAAAATTATTTCAAATTATTAATTAATGGAAAAAGTACCTTGACACATCCGAAGCCTGTTTCATCTTTGGCTGTTTTGTTGCCCTTATGATCAATGGGTTCCTCACATTCTATGAACTCCTTCGATCTAAAAACAACACAATTGTACTCTCTGATTACATGTAAACGAAAAACTAAGGTTCATGAATGCAGGAATTGTATAGATCACGCGATAGTTGTGCATTTTGGAATTGAAAAAAAAGAGAATGATGAAAATCGTTAAATTTAACATGACCTGAATATTTTTCAAATTTTCGCGTATCCAATTATTTTTTACCAGAATTGTTAAATTGATTTAAAAATCGATACGACTCACAAATATTTGCACATAACCAAAGGGCCCTCAGGTCTGTATTCTTGCTGCGAATCTTCACTTTTGTTGACTGCGTTTTGGAGCATACATTCCGCGGTTATCCAGAAATAAACACTGGAAAGTATCGAGAGCCCAATATTCATTTTCTCAACTCAAAAAATACTGATACTTTGGTGGTTTTCTTGCGTGGAACAGAACGGGAGTTATTCGATTACTATTTTATTATTGTTTTCTTCCTCGTCCGTTCCACGACAACTGGAGTAAGCGGCGTGATAAAGAAGCTTCGTTGAGTTGCGCACGGACGGGTGGTAGATGTCAAATCAAAAGTGTACATCGAAAGGTTCCTCGTTTCACCAACAGTGGCGCTCCGGTATTATTTTCACCGAGTTTCCCGTCGCATACGAAATCGAACTGGGAGCGTAGGCCGTAGGCGTAGGGTTCACCAAATTCTACATCGCCTACTTATTGGCCGGTGTTCCGGGCTCGTTTGTGATTGTCGACGCGCTACTGTTATTGCTTGAACAAAATTCTTATTCAGATTTTCTTTCTTCCCATTCCAAAGACGATAGGGGAAAAAAGACAATCGAAAGAAAAAAAAAAAAAGAATCGCAATGAATAATTCAACCATCACCGATCAGTCCCTGATGGACAAGTCTATGCGTAGTGTGTTCGGTGAGTTATTATCGTGCAGTATCGACGTTGCGCCACTTTGGAGTATCGGTTTTAGTGTTGACATTTGGATTTTTGTTCTTTACAGTTGGAAACATTCCGTATGAGGCGACAGAGGAAAATTTGAAAGACATTTTTAGCGAAGTTGGCCCAGTTCTATCATTCAAGTACGTTCATATTTTGTTATTTTCGTTATTCTGTGCGAGGGTTGCATCCTAACCTATAACTTCGATAATATTCTAGCCATGTAAACAGTGCTCCAATATCACGAATTTAGTCGTTTTTCGATTACGATTTTCGTGTTAACTTGGAAAACTTTGGGTTTCGAATATTTTCTGACTATTGGAGTGGGTACGAGTTAATAAGCCGAGTTGACAAGTTAGAAAATACCGACAGCTCTGCTAATCCAGACAAATAAACAATCCTCAATGTGGTTTCTTGCTGACACAGATTAGTATTTGATCGAGAGACGGGCAAACCGAAAGGCTATGGATTCTGCGAATACAAAGACCAGGAGACGGCCCTCAGTGCTATGCGAAATCTCAATGGGTATGAAATCGGAGGCAGAACACTTCGCGTTGATAACGCTTGTACGGAGAAAAGTCGAATGGAAATGCAGAGTCTTCTGCAAGGGCAGAACACGGAGAATCCATACGGAGAAGTTGTGCAGGCGGACAAAGCGCCGGAAGCAATAAGCAAAGCAGTGGCTTCCTTACCGCCGGAGCAAATGTTCGAATTGATGAAACAAATGAAACTTTGCGTGCAGAATAATCCAAACGAGGCTCGACAAATGTTGCTGCAAAATCCCCAGCTCGCGTATGCTTTGCTTCAGGCTCAAGTTGTCATGAGAATCGTCGACCCGCACACTGCGGTGAGCATGCTGCACAAAGCAAATCCAATACCCGGGCTTCTTGTTCCATCCGAAAAGCCAATGGTTCATGGATTACCGACCAGGATCGAAGAGCCCTGGACAGCGGCGAGACCGGCTACGACCAGCGTTCCTCCTCCCCCTATATTCGCTGGTATGTTTTGCCAAACATGACTTTTGCTTATTCGTAATTACCGATTCATTGAGATCAGCAAAGATATCGACCGACGCATATTTCCTACGGAAAAGTCGCGCCTAAGCTCATGCAAATGAGCCGAAGAACCGAAATGAAATTTTTCTTAGCCATTGCAGTCGGTGATTAGTTAAAAAACGGTCCGTCCGAGTAATTAACGAAAAAAAAACAAAATATTCGGCAACCGGCCAAAGTATCAAATGAATAATGTAAAAGTTTTGAAAATTTTGGTTCTCGCGCCACTCACAAATTTAGTGGCACTGTAAATAATATCACGAACTCGGTTTTTTTGACTGATTCATCTGACACGATCGAATAGGTCAAGATGTCGATCTGCGAACATTGGACAGACAAATGGACCCCCGATTAGCGAGAATGGATCAAGATCTTCGCGGTCCTCCTCCGACACAGCCTGCACCGGTGAGTGCACCACCTCCGGTTCCTCCGGTCGTCGGTGCCGCAGGTCCTTTCAACTTGCCTGAAAAGTTAGTATCTCCCAGTAATACCAGATCCGTCGATTGGCAACGCAAATAATTTAAATTATTGTATGCTCTTCTTTGCAGCACTCTTCCTGTCGAAGGATCCGAGAGGTCTCACAATTGATAACTATGATTATGATGAATTATCCATTTTCACTAATTATTTCGTCTCTTATTTGTAGCTTTGTCCGGGATCCACGCGCCGATAGATTCGCTCGCGACCCAAGAGATCCCCGTGAATCGAGAACCGCTGTTGATCCGAGAATTAATAAAGTAGCCGGTGAGTATTTTTATTTATTTTCAACAATTTTTTCACCCAACGCCATTTCTTTTTCCACTCGGATATTTTTTCTCGGTGATTGAAATTTTTCTCATTCGTCAAACCGGAAATCATTGAGACAATCAAACGAAAAGTTGTTTTTTTTTTTTCCAACAATTTTTTTCCCTTCAATACGACGAGAAATTTCTATTGAATTTCGAGAATTTTTCATCTCTGAAATAGAAATTAATTTCCAGCACCAACTCCAGTCCCGCCAGCATCGGCGCCGCGTCCTGTTGCTCCACCGGCGGTACCAGCGGTAGCTGCGAGTACCGGAAACGCCACGACAACAGCCAGTGTCCTGGCTGCCTCGAATAGTTCGGCCACGTCGAGACTAATGGCAGGAATGTCACCAGCCGGGAGCATTCCGAGCGGCGCGTCTGACCAGGAAAAGGTACGCAATCGAGACGATTACCAAATACGATTTTTTATTAGCGCTCGAACAACTCTTCCGGTGAGGTTTACAAAACATTAAGAAATTGACATTCATTCGATTTCGTAAACTTTAACAAAACATTGAAACTGAAGAATATGTGACGGAACCGCGCGACTGAATTAATTTTCATTTCTCAGATGAAAAATTAGTCAATTTCTGATAAAAATAAAATATTAGTCCAAGTTAATCATAAAATAATCTTCATGTTTTTTTCTTTTCAATAGGCTGCACTTATAATGCAAGTATTGCAATTATCGGACGAGCAGATAGCAATGCTGCCCCCGGAACAACGCCAGAGTATATTAGTTCTGAAGGAACAAATAGCCAAAAGCACCCAGCGCTAATGGCCAACATCGTTATCGTAAAGTAAGTTGATTCAACAAAAACCATATCCTTTTCGTTGAAAGTTCATCGTTGTTGCTTATCCGCCAAGGCCTACTTTTGATTCGCATCCTTAAAATAATACTGAAAAAAAAACAAACTAAAAAGAGAAATAATCGGCTGAATTCGATTGAATTTAAACGTCAGTGCTCTGCGGCTGGTCCTCAACAACAAGGTATGCTGTGCAGAATCTTGTGATGTAGAAATTGCAGCTTATAAATCCGTTGCTACGAGGTACAGGCCTTCATCAATGATTGGCTGATAAGTTAGATTCGTACAACTTGCCTCATTGTACATTTGAATCTGATAAACATCGTTAACTCGATTCTGGAAAGCAAACATTCAAAACAATTTGTTATTTTCGAGAAATATCGTTTTTTTTTCCGTTCAATTGCACCACTGACCTCGATTTTAATGTAGAACGTTCGAAGTTCTGTGCTTCTGCCGTACCGCTGAGACTCGAAAAACTCACATATTTCGCGAGTAGTTTCGCTATCATCAGAGCTCGCGAGTGCATTCCATAAACTGCAGCGTATCAACATGGTGGGAGCTTCGAACCATTCCTCTCGCAAAATTCGTATGCTGCAAATTCCGCAAACGCTTTTTATGCTGCTCATTTAATCTGTTTTTTTTTTTCGTTGTTGTTGTTTTTTTAAGGACATGCACGCCAGATGTTACACAAAAGTAAGAAACAACTGTCTCGAGTGGACACATCGCGNTTCGTTTTTTTTTTTTTTTTTTTTCGGTTAATTGCACCACTGACCTCGATTTTAATGTAAAACGTTCGAAGTTCTGTGCTTCTGCTGTACCGCTGAGACTCGAAAAACTCACATATTTCGCGAGTAGTTTCGCTATCATCAGAGCTCGCGAATGCATTCCATAAACTGCAGCGTATCAACATGGTGGGAGCTTCGAACCATTCCTCTCGCAAAATTCGTATGCTGCAAATTCCGCAAACGCTTTTTATGCTGCTCATTTAATCTGTTTTTTTTTTTCGTTGTTGTTGTTTTTTTAAGGACATGCACGCCAGATGTTACACAAAAGTAAGAAACAACTGTCTCGAGTGGACACATCGCGGGAGTGTCAAGAAAACGTGCTACTTCAGTGAATCATTTTTCAGTTTGGTTCGCTTGATTTTCTACACGAATTGTTTGAAAGTCAACCAGCATCAAGACTCTATGATCGACGAGCTCTCGTGTTGAGATTTGAAACGACAAGAGTTGAAAAAAAAAAAACAAAACAATTTACTATCGAATACAAAGATGAATAAATTTTTTTAAACAATACCCTGATTTTCTTTGCGTCTATCGAGATCACGACTTGGACTCAGAACTCTTTTGCTTTTTATGAATGTGTTGTGCTATTTTACAAGTTGGACGCCGAAAAATTTGCATCGTATCTACTGGGCGACGAGAGTGAAAAAATAAGATACTCACTCCTCGGATTTGACGAAATCATAATTGCCAAAATCGATGAAATAAACTTGGATCGTGTGTCCCGGTTCGTAAGCCTCTGATTCGCTGGACAGAACTTTCGATCTGTACCATCGACCATCGGAGTATTTCGCACAACATAGTTGACCTTTTAAGCATAAAAATTATGTGAAATCGAAGATTCGGTAGATTCGCTTACGATCAAGGCAAGTTTGGATTTATGGGTAAAAAGTTTTACCTGGTTTAAGCAGCTTCAGAACGGGTTGGCTCTCGGCGTGAGCTTGCATGTCATCCATCATTTTCTCATAAAGGCGCCGTTGATGCGTCAGTATCTAAGAAAAGAAAATACATTGGAAAAGTGGATAAAAATGTGCTCAGAAATAAACTTAAAAATTCCCTTCGGTAATGCATTCGAATAATTGTCAAATACTGGATTTAGAAAGTCTGAAAAACATTAACGTTTCAATAAAATAATAAAGAATCGATGCGTCAAGGTGATATTTGCAAAATTGATACGAACTACAAGAAAATCTGTAAATTACAATAATTCAAAATCAACGAATATCTCTCGTGAAGTTTGCGAGTAAAAATTCGACATTCTGGATGCGTCCCTGCAGGGTTTCAAAGTGATTTACACTGCAAACAAAATTTTGTTGGAAAAGATGGATATTTTGTTCGATACGTTCGTCTAAACGTTTTTTTGAAAAATCCCAAAAATTGTGTCATCGCAGCAAGAAATATTCTATAAAGTCTCTTCGGAAGCAAATTTTTGTCGTTCCAATCGTAAATTTAGCTGACCATTCGGGTGGGGGTTAATATTACGAATAACCAAATTGTCGAACAGCTAATAATTCGGAATTTTGGTATTCATAAAATTAAATAAAAGAAAAGTAAGAAAGTCGAAATGAAATTTTTCAAATGACTAAAAATTCGAAATACAAAATAGCGAACGTCAAAAATGGCGAACGTCAAAACGGCGAGCGCCAAAATAACGAATTCTATTCTATTCTATTCTATTCTATTCTATTCTAGCGTTCGTTATTTTGGCGCTCGCCGTTTTGACGTTCGCCATTTTTGACGTTCGCTATTTTGTATTTCGAATTTTTAGTCATTTGAAAAATTTCATTTCGACTTTCTTACTTTTCTTTTATTTAATTTTATGAATACCAAAATTCCGAATTATTAGCTGTTCGACAATTTGGTTATTCGTAATATTAACCCCCACCCGACCATTCCATTAGAAACCAAATATTCTGCCAAAATAACGAAAATTTTGAAATTATCGAAAAATATTTAGTTGGCCGTGTTCAACAAAATATCGACCATTTTTAACAAAATTTCATTTCCAGTGTATGTTTCCTGGCATACCTTTGAACTTTTGTTACCAAGAAGATGTAACAAAAACTCATTGAATCCTATCACAGTGATTTCTGCTTCCACGAGAGTGACGTCGTTAGGAATCTGAACGGGATTGATGTGGTTATCATACACCTCGAATGACTTTTCAAAAGGTGTTGAGATCGTAAACTCATCTTCTCGAAACCCATTCAATCCATCCGGAAGAGATATCGAATCGAGTGGGTCCAGATTGTTTTCTTGCAGATTTACATCAATGCCGTCGGAGTTGCGAGTAAAACAAATTGTTCCAGATAGGATGTCTTCCTGGACGGGACTTCCGATGGGTTTACCATTTACAGCTGATTCGCAGTCGCTATTGTCGCAGGTTATCGTCTCCTTTGAGTCGTTGTCTTCAATTTCATTGCTTTTTTCAAGGATAGCCCCGTTACCATGATCAGTCGACTTGTCCGAATTTTTCTCATTCTCAGTTTCGAGATCCATTTTCTCGAGTCGCGTGTCTTCTTTGATACAAAGATCGTTAACGTCGTTATCGGGTTGCTTTTCCACGAGTACCGCGCACTCACGATCTTCGATATAACCGTCGATTACGACGTCTTCACTGGTCTCTGTGGTTTCGTCACTCTCGTCGTCGCCAGATGATTCGGGATTTTCGGTGTTTGTTCGAATTTTCAGTTTTAAATCGTTACAAAGAAACTTTTTCAAGTCGCATCTCTTCGGATGCAGCATAGTAAGCGACACCTGAAAAAAAAAAGCAAGGATTATTATGTTCTATCCTTTGGATTTATGTCGCTGTGAAAACTTACCACCAGGTGATCTGGTTCTCGTTTCAGCACATTGATGTTGCATTCGTGATCAACGATCACGCCATGAATCCTGTCCAAATCGATCGTTATCCATTTTCTATCGCTCGTATTCTTTAATATTGTAAATTCGGGAATTATAAATATCGTTTTGGTGATTTTTTTTAAGGAAAATGGAAAAATGAATTTAGCGGAACGAGTCTTCGGATTGTTTGTTAAAAATTCCGTGACGATCTAGGGCTAAACCACCAGAACATTTATTTGCCAGTAATTCCAAACACGAGTCATAGCGATTGGAAAATTCCGAAGTTTCTTCGGAAGGAACATTAAAAAAAGGTTTTTATTCTTCATTTAGTAGGAATGAGGTCGATATTCTATTTTTCCAGGACCACGAATGATTGAAATAAAGAATTATGGCTTTGCAAATTCTGACATTGAAAGCCACATCGATAGGTAGTTGTGGGCTGGATATGAGCTGGAACGGAGTAAAAAAGTTTGAGAGCATTTTAGCGGGCAGCTCGCGTGGGTCAAACTTTTGTATCCCGATCCGTCAAACGGTTCCGAAAAAGTTTGATTTCAACAGATCAGGCTGTGTGGTGACTGATCCATATCCATCATTTTTTTGCATGAAATACATACCGGGACCAATCCGTCGATTTTACAAAGGCTGCCTTGTCGTGGAATGTCAAGAAGGGCGAGGGATTTCCTGAGGGTCCCATTTTCGCATTCTTCGAAGTTGCCATAGTCGATGAATTCGACCTGCAAAAGATAAATGCACTCAATACCGTTCCATTTTCTCGTAATGCACGATGCAGTTGAAAATGCGATCGATCGGTATTAAACACGAATTTACCTCAATCATGTCATTTTCTAGCACTTTGTGAACTTGGCCTCTGTACCATTTCTTGTCCGAGTGATATTGAGCGATGCAAAGGTCACCCTTTTCCCACACAAGATCGCGAGGCGTCACTCTCATCTTGTTGTATATCTCAGCCAGTCTTTTTTCAATGTAATGCAATATGTTGCGACCTTGGAGAGATGGGAAAAGTAGTTGAAAAGAAAACAAATATAAAACTGACTCCGTATGAAAATTCATTGAAAAAGAGTAAAGCAACTATCGACAGTTATCGATCGAGCGGTTGTTAAAAAATTGATATGATGGACAAAAAACAAAGGAAAAAGAACGACAGTTTTACGTACTTTGAGTGATCGAGTGGAGATAGAGTCGACAATCATGGTCTAAATTCGTAATCACAGCCGAAAATTGATCCTCCGGAATTGGTTCAGCTGGCAGCCATTCCGTGGCTGTTTGCTCGATCTTTTCCTCAGTCGTAACCTTGTTACTTCCATTCAGAGTTGAATCTTGAAGAGACAACGCTTCTGATTCATCATCGCCAGCGAAGCTCGAATCATCTTGGTCCGACATACAGGAATCATTGTCGGTATCGATTTCCTGCGAAACAACGGTATCGTCGAAGTGTTCTTTTCTCCTGAACGTGCTATTCATAATATCGTTCTTGCGCGTTGATTTTTCTTGATCGTTCGCATTCGAAATTTGGCGCTTCAATTCGGCTGCGAGAATGTTCGCTTTTTTCTCGTGCCTGAAATTCAATATTTGTCAATTACACAGTGGACCGATAAAACACACAATTTCCAAGCTTTTTGACCTAACTTTTTGTCGATTTATATATATTTGCGTATTATTTTTATGTATTTACTGTTTTATCGGTATGGCCATCCCACTTGCGGCGAACAATTTGTTGATAGAGCTCATCTCTATTTTCCCAGCTTCCAGAGGCCCTGCGATCTTAATCTGCTCGACCCAAAGTTCAACTTCAAGATCCTCTGTTTCCGGATTATCCTAATGAACGAGCAATAAACCATTAAATTCAGAAATTAAAAAAAAAAAAAAAAATGAGTTGGATCATGGAATGAACTTTGAAAGGTCGAAACTTACAACTTTGCAAATATAAAATTTGCCATTCTGATTCTCGGTTATTAAATCTTTGAGGGTTTGGCACGAAACTGACAGCCATTTGGAAGAACCACCGCAAGGGCGCACGCCAGCCAATTTGACTTTGATAGCGTGAATCGGAGTGTTCCAAAAACGGTTTATCAAAGGTTGCAGTTCGGAGACTGCAATGTTTTCCGTGTATGTTAAATCGTACAAGAAGACTTGAGCTTCTTTGGGATTGTTGAATCCGAGTATTTTGCCACGACAGAACGATTTGTCACTTGCCGAGTAAACAGCACACTGGTCACCGACTTTCCATTCGGCATCGTTCGAATGTTGTTCGTATCGTTCATAAAATCGTTGCATACTCGTTACTAATTTCTTGTACGTCTTTTCATTTTCTGGGTCAGCAACGAAAATCTCATCCGGCGATGCAACTCTAATAATCTCAATCCGCAACTTGAACGGATCCTCGATTTTCTTGACACTTGATTCTTTTCTCAGTGCAGCAGCAGCTTTTTTCGCTTTTTTTCGTCTCATCGTACGGGTGTTACGCACCTTCGATGCACCAGCTTTCTTCTTCGGCGGGGCCAGTGTCGCTTCCACTCTTCCTGACGACCTTTGAAAATTCCAAGTTACGAGAGTTCTTGATTCAACAACGTAAATATCAAATTTTCGTATTCAATGTCTGGAAAGCAACAGAGTCGAATTCGTCTGAGCCAATGACACGGGGGTCTCTGGTTAGTGATGGAATGTGTATGGAAATATCGCGAACAACCATCGATCGAAAAATCTCGCACAGAAAAAAATGTCTCTACTGAAAACTCGATTTTGTTGAAAAAAAGTTGACATTTGTGTCCAACTAATTATTTTGAGTTGATAACGAGAAAAACTTATCATCAGAAAATAGGTGATCTAATAATATTCACGAAAATATCGAGCTCCTTCAACAAAAGTCACATGTCCACAAAAATTCCATAAAAAGAGTTGTTGAAACGTTTTTTCACGCGTATGTTTTGAATCGAGAAAATAATACCTTGCTCCCGTAGAGATACCGAAGCCCTTTGAAATAAAAAACGCCGCCACGTTAATGCCGATCGACGTGGTGACTGAAACAGTGAAAGTATCGCCGATTTTCTCGTAAGAAAAAACTTCGACCTTTGAATCGTTGAGTTGTTCGGTCATCAGGGTCAGACATTCGTCGCTCCATTTCCCATCGACAGGTTTGATGTCTGCGAGCGATGTTTTGATTGCCTGGGGGATCGATTGTTATCAAATTGTTAATTCACACAATTCTGTGGAATGGCAAGTCCGAAAAATTCGAAATAAATAGCAAAAAGGTCTTTTGTACAACCAATGAATTCACGATTACGCGTCGTTGGTTTTCTCAGGAGTTGGTTGCAAGCAGAATTCGCTTTTAAATAACAAGTATTCACTCGCAACGAGACACTCGAGAGTTTTGCAGGAATAAGACAGAGCGAAATAGAATTGCTCACCTGCGCTGTCCCGGTCATGAACTTGCCGTGCAACGTTCGAATATTATCGAAACTGACATTAATATTTCGACCAACATCAACGAGGGTAACCGTGACCACTCGTGCTTTGGTTGGTTCATTGATAATCATGGCTCGATACCACTGGCCGTCGGCATCTTGTGCGGCACAAGTTATTCCTGTGGTGAACAGAAAACATTTTTGGGATTCGAAAGCATTCAAAAGAGTCGTCTCTAATTTAATGCAATGCGAATCAGACATTTGTGTCGAAAAATTCAACATTTACCGATATCCGGAACGTAAATTATTCCGTAGTCTGATTTGACTTTTGCGTTGTAAAACTTGTTCATTTCGGCCATCATGTTCTGCAGGTAAACAGATGCATCTCCAAGCTGCAAAAAATCCTTATGTTTAAAGGGATTGTTCTGATTTCTTGCTAAACAAATATTATCATTTTCTCATTTTTTATGTTTTTTGTTACGTGAGGCCAATCTTTCAGTAATTTATCGAAAATCATGAGAGCGAGTTAGATAATGGACCATTTTTTTTTCAAAAGCTCGTCACCTCTTTGGAAACCGTTTTCAGTGGGAAAATAAATTTCTACGTTTGTTTTTATTTTTTACTGAAATACATGTAAAATATTTTTAGTTCGAATTTTGACTAAAGTTTTGGCATCAGCCTCCGGAGACGCGTAATAGGATAACTGCTGGAACCGTTTACCATATTATTTTTAAGGATTCTGCGTCAGTGCCTGTCGCACATTGATTTATAAAGAAAAGAAACTTTTTTTTTTTTCAAATCGTAGATTTCCAGAATTGATGAATAAAAATGATGAAAATAATTTCCAAGGACCGTCAACACTGCCTCGAAAAATGAACAATGAATAAATCTCTTAATAATGAACAATTGTAAAAATCGATTTGACGCGTGAGCAAATATTTCTCTTTTAGGAATTTCTTACTTTCCGAACGTATATACAATCCGGTGATTCCGCGTGGCTGACTTCTACGTCGTGGTAGGACTGAACCGTCAGATCTTCGGGGTACAGTTGTAGAACTGCATTAGGAGTCTTCCTCTGGAAGTATATTACGAGTCCATGAGAAATCAAACGAATCGGCATTGAAAATCTAAGGCAATTATTGAATAACATGAAAAATCATTTCGAACAATATTTTCAAAACGTTTTCTCTGCACATCTTTGTACTCGATTTATATTAGTCCTCGGTGCACATGTGCGATCGACTGAAATCTTGATGACTGCGACTGTAAAGAGTTTGGCAAATCTAATGCATAGGAAAGTCATATTTTTTCCATACCTGTCAAGTTCTGCGCGTTGCAGCAGGAAAAAAATGGGAATTATGAATTTTTTACTACAAAAATAAATCTCAGCGGTGTGGCTTTGCAGAAATAGGGTTGACGTATTAATTTAACACTCGGCGACCTCATGATCATTCGAGATCGACCGGAGGCGTTAACTCCGATCGATAATCATCCACGTATCCGCATAAAGTGATAGTAAGTCTTGAGATATCTGCTACGAATGTTGTCATTGAATTTATTAATTCCAAGGCATTCCTCAACAGCGCATACGCGAATATGAGAGATTGACTCGAGGGAAAAAAAAGGCTCAACAATAAAAATAATTGAACGGAATTTCGAAGGATTTTCAAAATTCTCAGTTCGTTCAAACGGAGGCTTTCAAGTTTTGGGTCCCTACCGCCTTTGGAAAACGATGCATGAAAAAGGAAATCAAAGATAATGAGAACGTACGAGCATCTGGTAAGCTGTGTTGGTAACGCCCAACCCTTGATAAACGAGGACATCGTGGATGGAAATTGTTGATGATCCGAATATCAGCTTCGAATTGTCTCGTAAGAGATCGACTAAGTAAGTGTTGCCGCTTGAATGTTTGATGTGCATCAAGAGGGTTTCAGCCGAGTCTCTGAGCAAACAGAAATCCATGTCAACAATGTTGCAACTCATTTGGAAATATGATTACACGGTGTAGTGATCAGAAGAAAGATTTTAAACTCACTGATACTGGGAAATCGCTTCACGAGCTTCGTCGGACCACGAGCCATTCCTTGGGAAGATTCCAGACATCTGGCAATGCATCGCCATCGGCGGCATTTTCGTTATGGGCTCGAAAATGCATCGCATTTGTTTCTTCGTCACACCTCGCTCGATACTTCCTCTATCCACATTGCAAACTTCGTACGTTTGGCAACTGTCGGGGCTCGAGTTAATCGCTGTTACTCGACCACGGTACCATTTACCAGATTCCGTACTTTTCACGGCGTACAGCAAATCTGGAAAAAAAAATCAAGTTCTCGTTTTAACCAGCAACTGATTAAAGTTGCAAGTACTTTCAACGATTGAATTCTTATATGGAAATTATGAATCTTTGTCCATCACGAAATGAAACCTGTTTGTCGGATGAAATGTACGCAAACTTTGAAAAATTTCCTTCAATATTTTCCCCGATTCCCCTTGTGAATCTAACACGCCATTTGTAAATGCCTTTTCGTTGCTAAAAAATGTTATTACTTTGCTCTATTTCACTGGGTTCTTCGTCACTGTGACCCGCACAATTATCGAGCATTTCTTGAAGTTGAGCGATATTTGCAAGGTTCGATACCCGGTACACGTAGAAATCCGACGGATTTTCCACGTAAGAGATTTTCACCGGGATCAAGGAGCCTGAAAAAACGAAAAGAGAATCGTTCAGTAGATCGCGAATACGCTCGATTTTTTTTACATTCAATCCGATGACGGAAGAAAGGAAATATTTCTATTAAAGTCTCACCACCATTTTGTTCAAGTTGTTTAGAATTCAGGGATTGGCACGACAAGGCATTTTTCATTATTGCCGGTTCCGAACACATGGAGACGTCGATAGAAACTAAAAAGTTAAGAAAAATAATGAATTTATATTTTCCATTCCTGCTTGACGTCGTAACAGAAACACGAATACAGAGAAACACTATTTTTACCGTTGGATTTAACTGCGAGAGGCTCCAATTCGTAATCTTGCGGCAGACTGTCTTTCCGATGTAAACAGTAATTTGAGATTTTCGGAATTTCCAGTTGACAATGATTCTCGAGGGCCGGTATGATCGATAAATCCGGTTGGAAGCTGTTTCGAAGGAAAAATAATTGTTCTTTATTGACCGATGGTGAAATACAAAGATGAGCGAATATCGATCAAATTTATGAAACATTTCGGCGTCCGGAAAAAATTAATATTAGAAAATGATCGCGACAGTAACGACATTGACTTTGGTGGAAAAAAAACTTTTGATACGCTTTCCAAATTTTCTTGTGTTTTCATGGAAATTTATATTCTGCACAATACAAATTGTTCAAAGATCAACTTTACGCACATAATGTTGTCAGGACTTAGAATTGGATCCTGAACAAGGAAACACTGTGTTTCGACGGCTAGTTTCTCCATTTTCGAAACAATGTCTTTGAGATTCATCCGAATCATCAAATCGTTCCTAGTTAAGGCCATCTGTGGAAGAATAAATCTCAGTTCTTCAGATTTCAAAGGAAACACAAACTTCTAAGAGTAATATTTCGACGCTCCTTACGAAAAGTAGCATGATCCAAAATTCTTACGAAACCCAGCAATTTTACAGTCTCACCGCGAAAATCAGAATATTTCGGATTTCACCGCGAAAATCAACACGTTTTCAATCCCGCCAAGAAAACCATCACGTTCCATTTTTCACCACGAAAACCAGCACGTTTTTGTTTTCACCGCGAAAACAGCATGCTAGTTTTCGCGGTGGAAACTGAAAAATGCTAGTTTTCGAGGTTCATATCCAAACGTGTTTGTTTTCGCGTCAAAACCTCAAATGTACTAGCTTTCGGGGAATGATTGGAAATGTGCTCGTTTTCCCGGTGATGAATAATGTGCTAGATTTCGTAAAAAAATTAAAATATGTTACTTTTCGTAAGCAACGTCGATTTATAATTCGTTTTTTCTTTTCTTAGCGAAAACTTTTCCAACTTTGGCCATAAAAGGTCAAGCGATTGACGTATAGTTTCATTTTATGGTGCACATTATTTCGCAGATTTTTTTTTGATGAGCAATTAACGCAACTGGGATGCTTACCGTCAACGCAGACTGGAGTTGACTCTCCTGCGCATTGAGACGATGTCGCAAGATCTCCAGATTTTTCCTCAAGCTATCACGTTGCTCGTACAATTGATCCATCGAGCGTTTCTCGATATTCTGCAAAACGCCATGAAGGTGTACAAAGTGTTTGTTGATGGCGGTTTCGATAGTTTCGTTTTTCTGTAATTCTTCGGGGGAGGTCAGCATTTTTTGAATTTTCTGAAACATAAAAAACAAACGTTTGGTTATCACGACTTGAATGACGGTGAGAACAACGATACAGTGAAATTGTAATGTGGCTCTTGGAAGAAGAAGAAAAAAAAAGAAAAGAAAAACAAAATAATTCGATATTTTTTCGTAAGACAACAATAGTTTGAAATTTGTCAGCTGTGTGATAGTTCATTTTGGAAACGATGCTGAAGCTTGCATCGTTGGAATGCAACGAAATTCGGTTTTTTCTTCGCCAGATCCCACGACTCTTATTAAATATTTAGTCAAGAAAATGAAACCATCATTTTTTGAGATCCAACGACAAAATCGATACGAACAATGTGATGATTTTTCAAATTTAAGAAAATATTAATAGAAATAATACTTTTCGTTGGAGCCCAACGTTGCGAACTTGAGTGTCATTTTTGGAACGAATTTCATAGGATGGAAAACTTGATTATAATTGCCATGTTGTTTTGAGGAGGTCGAAAAGTCAAGTGCACAAAATGTTGGAACTAAACGGAGGATTCTCTTAATAGTGGACGGAGGGATGAGGGTGTTTTTTTTTTTTTTACCAAGCGTGGATACGAGCGCTTAAGCGCCGGAGTATATTGTTAATAGTCTTTTTACGCATTATTATGGATATAAAGACATGAAGTTACGGGTATTTACAAGCTTGAGAACATTTTCATTGAGAATTCTTTTTGTTAATTATGAAAAATTGTTGGGTATTTTAAAATGCAAAGAAACACAGGAGTGGGAGAGAATCTCGTTCTTTGGTCTCGTCTCATTCGAGTTGAAGAGATACTCTTTGTGGTACGTTACGCCTGGTGAGAGGCCATGGATTTTGCAGCGAGGTAAACGGGGCCAGCGACGCAGCCTCTCATCCTTCGGAGTGGCATCAAAGAGAGAAAAAAAAGAGAGAGAGAGAGAGAGAGAGTATGATTGCGATTCAGCTGCAGAGAGAGTAAAAGTGAGTCAACGTAACGTAGAGAGCTGTTGGTCGCCAGTCGTTTGTGTTGTTGCAGCACAAGTAGTTAGGCCAAAAGCCAGCCTCGGAGTGTCTTGACTGCCACGGCAACAAGTTGATTGGAATGGCAGGGATAAAGCGAAACGCGGCACAGCGGCGATAGCAAGAGGTGGCCTCCGTTGTGTCGGTGTTGAACGATCGGTATGACGGTGTCTATGCTCAGTCTTTCTCGTTGTAACGAGTCGGTATCACGCGTTAACTCTTTCAGTCACGATCATCAATTTTACAGCCTATATTACTTCGCAATCCATAAGCAGAGCAATTTTCAATTATCTCGAGTGTCGATATATCACCATGACATCGGATCACTTCTTGACTCTCAATTTTTAGTTCCTGCTAATTAAACGCTCAATATTTTAAGCAACTTTGTCTCTCATTTTTTGTGTCACATTAATGCGCGGGATATTCGGATACTAAGTGCTTTGTTAGCGATCGCACGAGATGAGGGCGAGGTTTCTTCAATCGGTGCTCGTTGTTGTGAGCGCCAAGATACTCCTGCCAATCGCCGGTGAGTATATCGCGAAAGTAAATGGCATATACTGCACCCACATATATTTATGCATAATTCCTGCAACTAACCTAGCGCTTGTGCACTCACTATAAAAACCATTACAACAAAAATACTTTCAAATATACTCGTCGGTTGCATGGATCGCTAGGTTTGAGAATTCTCTTTTTTTTTTTTGAAAATGTGTAAAACCAACGATTTTTCCACGTGCTATGTGTAAAATTCGGAATATTTGCAAATTCCATAATAAAAAAAAAATTAATCAGTCAGAATTTTTACAAAGCAATTTTTTCGTAAAATTTCGAATTGATTTCCTGTGAAAATTGCACCATTTTCGGTCGTACCGTAAACGAGAAAGGGATTAGGAATTTCAAGACCCAGTTCATGGATACTATACAGGATTTCCTGGCTACCGGTATACGACGTAATGACCGGCACAAACTGAGTGAAGAGTCGAGCGATGTAATAATAATCGTTAGAGAAAGTTATCAAACCTGGTGACTCGTAAATCATTGAGCGAACGACTATAAACATAACAAAACAATGTTGAATAAATCGTAAATAGCTGAATTGACGCTACGATTTGAATATCAAGGGATGGGGTTTTAGAACTCTCAGAGATTTTCCGACGACGTCTTCTCGAGACGATCGAAACGTTTTTCTCTCAACCCGATATCTCACAGAATAAATTCGAAGTTTGAGTTCGTTTGTTTTTTCCCTCGCTCTAAAACTAAATATTGGATCAATTGGACTAATTTTAATGGAAGAAGTTTGGACTGAAAATGCGGTTTCTTTTTGGATGGCGTTCAGCTTTTACCACTTCGCAATCCACTCTCTTTCGTTCCAATCCGCGATCCGTATCGCGTAATTATTCCTCTTTAACTTTTCCGGTCGTTATTATGTCCAAGACTCAATATTCTTCTTGTGGTCCCCTGACTATCTTTTGTGTGTACGAAGAAGCAGCAAAAAGTGAGCCTATCAGTCTTTGTCGTAGTTCGCCTGGATCGAGGCTTTTGTGCTGATCTTATCGGGCGTTATTTTTTACTTCGATTCTTTCCTTTTGCTCATGATGCACGTCCGTGAATGTTTGACATAATTCATCGATTTTGAAACTCTCATTCACTCCCATGGCCTACTTTGTACTTTATGTTCGAAAAAAATGGAATTTTGCATATTTGTTTATTTTTTTATTTTTTACGTTTTCTTGCATTATAGAAATGACGTGGATGAACGGATGGAATTTTGGTGATTGGGTATTGAACTTTAGGTGATTTTGAAGTGTATAAGAAATCTGCGAGGGTAAATAAAAAATATTAATTTAGTGGAATATTTATTTAATCCAGTGGCAAGGACGTAGATTGTGAGTATGACTGGTGTGGACAGCCGACAGGATATCAGACAGAACAGAGCCGTTTATAATCTCCGTTTACCACGGTAAATTAGCCGCGAGCCCACCTGCCTCTCGTCTCGAAAGGAAGCGTCTTTGGGAGTGATCGGGAATCCGATAGCGTACCGGTAGCACAGGGGGTAGTGTTAATTATGCCGAGGCAAAGGTTGAGACATAGTCAAAGGAGGATTTGCCTTGCGCTTCCCTGCCTCGATATCGTGCTATCCTTTCCTGTATCCTACCATCTGGTTATCCGTCGGAATACACGATTGGACTGGAAACGGTTTTGTAATAGCGAGGGTATAAGATGATGAAGAAGGAGAGGTGAAAGGACGCGGAGCAGCGGCGACGGTGACGACGACGTTTATAGTTGGTAAAGGGGCTGTTCCCGGCGGTTGTTAGAAGCGGCGGATGATCTTTCACTCGGATGCGATCATCCCTGGTGCAGATTTTCACAGAAATCTCTATCTTCGAGGCCGGATATAATCCTTTCTCTCGTGATGCTCTGTTTGTCCGCCTCTTCAAGCGTGCTATCGATGGTAGGAGCAGAGCGGCGTTCTTATCGTCGAGGCGAGACGCGCGTTGAGTATCGCGCACTCGAATATCATAATATATACATAATATGGCGCATGCGATATATATATAGCGGTGATCTGGAGCGTGTGGTGGTATATATGAAAATCGACAAAGATATAGATAGATATGTACAAGCCATTTACGACGCTATAGAAATGCAGCACAACCGGTACTGAATCATCGCGCTCTACGGGTCTTTGATCCTCATCTCACTGCTCACAGAATCCCTTCGCCTGCTCCGAGTTAATTGAATACCACCGACCACCGTTGACGTAGTCAGCTATGGCGATGTTTAGCAAATCGGTGCGTTGCAGCGGAGATACCATGATCCACACAGTGCACGTCCCTACTGTATATACACACACTATAATCTGGTATAGTCGACCGTTTGGACACGTTCGTCTTAACATTGTGTAATTAACGGCTTATCGCAGATCAATCGAATTGTATCAGTTACCGGCTGAAATTTCCGCTCACAGGCTAATGTTCTATAGTCTTTACAAAATCGGTTGTAAGTACCAAACAGTACCGAAATCCCCTTCTAGAATGTGTAATTGCACATATACAATACCGATCAACGGTAACGTTTCCAACCGTATACGCTACTCATTGACAAACAACCCAGAAGCAGTAAAAATATAATGAACACTGAAAACAAAATTTTGTTGAAAATAATCAATATTTTGTTCGATACGTTCGACTAAACGTTTTTTTGAATAATTCCAAAAATTGTGTCGATGCAGCAAAAAATATTTCAGAAGGTCTCTTCGGATTCAAATTTTCGTCGTTCTATACTCGTAAATTTCGCTGACAATTCCGTTAGAAAACAAATATATTGCCAAAGTAACGAAAATTATGAAATTATTTAAAAATATTTTGTTTACCGTATTTAACGAAATATCGACCATTTTTAACAAAATTCCATTCCCAGTGAAACGATGCGAGCAAAGGAATTGTCTTTGGCATCGTAAATAAAATCTTCTTCATACGATGGGAATGAATTTAACGGAGTACCCAAACAAACTGCTGTCTTGTTAATTTTTTGTCAAACGGAATCGTTCGATTGATTGGCACAGAGAAAATGATAAGTCAGTCCCGAAGAAATTAAAATTCAGCAACATCTTTTCCGTAGATTGTGGTTATTCACTGACGAGGTGGTGGGTGCGGAACGAACCGGCTTCAATGTGAACACCATACAGGCAACACTGAAACGAAATGTTGAACGATTGCCAAGAATCAAAGAAGTATAGAAGGTCTTGTGCGTATCACTGACCGGATACTTCATTATCGTTGAATCTCTGATCGAAAAGCTTGCACACCGTGATGGTTTTAGAAATCGCACCCTTCGGCGTTCGGGCTAATTGAATCTGCGGGCGATGAGAGAGACGGAAAGAGCAGCACAAGAGAAAGACATACAGCGAGGGGCGGGGGAGGGAGAGAAAGAGAGAGATAGAGAGAGAGAGAGAGAGAGAGGGGGGGAGAGAATACGTTGAACCTGTGGGTAACATGGTTGCCCTGGCTGGCTTCTCTAATTAAAACGCATTGTTTATATATTCCCAGCACGGTAGATTGAACTCGCCCTTGACTACACACAGAAACGCAGCAGAGAGACTGTTGGTGGAGTGTTCCGACTTTCTCTTCGGAAGTGGCTATCGGACGAGCCAACTTTCTCGTCCAACTGATGCTGGGGAAAAGAAAA
Source organism: Hyposoter didymator (assembly GCA_037952995.1). Classification (NCBI taxonomy): domain Eukaryota; kingdom Metazoa; phylum Arthropoda; class Insecta; order Hymenoptera; family Ichneumonidae; genus Hyposoter; species Hyposoter didymator. Next base: position 2,463,806 of record JBAJMU010000001.1, on the reverse strand, counting down.
GTATGAGGNCCCGGAGCTCGTTATAAACGTGGTATCGCGTGGAAGAAGCAACACAGAGTTCTCCATGCCAGCGTTTGCATAGAACCTATTTGCGGTGATGCTCACCCTGTCGATTCACCAGGTACTCTTTGCAACGTGACTGTTGGCTCTTTTCACAGCGGGCGAACTATGAATTCTCTCGTGAAACCAGAAACAAAACACATTGGTGTCGATCGAGGGATAGAGCAAGCGCGAGAGGACAGAAAAAAATCTGCTGAGTGAATAATGAAAATTGAACGGATGACGTACACATTTTTGCCTCCATCCCGTTGTTCCATTCCTACGCTCCTCACCTCATCGCGGCCGATGCTTTGACTGGAGCCAAAGGTGAACAATCGGTTAAATCATTCCATGATGCCAAAGACAGAGTCTCTGCCGATGGACGCTGTATCGCTCGTTCCATCATCCATATACCATCTTTTTGCATGCTCCTCCTATACCAATCGCGATTGTGTTTATAGCACAATGTTCGGTCGATCGAGAGCGAGGTCGAGAACACCTTGAGCGATAATTATTCATCTTATACACGCACGGCCGAAGATCTCGATAGTGATGCTCGGCGATTGAAGAATTTCAAAGAATCAAGTCCTTGGAGTGTGGAACGAGATAGAAGTGGAAAAAGAGACAGAAACGAACGACCTTCCGGACTCACCAGCTCGACTCATAGCAATTTTTTTCCTTCTTTTTTACACTCAACTCTGACATTCCGCGAATTTGAAGGGATAAAAACAATCACTTCGCGTATCAGGGATCAAAAAATATCTCGACATCTGACTTTCTCGGCTCAAACTCTTTGCTCTGCTTTTCCATTGCCCATTTCATTTTATTCTCGTTTCTTTAGTTCTCTGTCTTCATCATTTATGAAACGGAATTCCGTCATCCGCTTATCTGCTCGAAGCTCGAAATCGAGAGCTTTTTTTCATCGGTCATCGTTCTAGCAGCAGAAGCAATATCTACCTGACCCCTGCACTTCCTCCCTTCCTCCCTCGCTCCCTCCCCACCCCTGCCACCATCAGATCCCTTCTCTAGTTTCGTCACGATTAATTTACCGTCGCGATAAAATCTCGTTATTGGGAAATAACGGAAACGCGTCGCGCACGCGTTGCGCTTCCAGGCTTTTCGGGGTACACACGGATCTGTGAACCAGCACGAAAGAGTGCAGTGGAACGAAGTAGAGTGGCATAGAGCACGCGATCCAATCGGAGTAGAGGGTATATGAGTAGGAGGGAGGGCTGTACCGTACGTTAAAAATGTATTTATATATGTCGATACATGTATATATGCACTTTTTGGACTGAGCCATGAGCGAAGCAGGAAAAAATATGAGCCACATACGTGTACGCTCGAACAAGTTATCTCTGACACTTTTTGTCCGCAAATTGTGACGCAGAGCGGAGTATTTTTTCGGAGAGAGGTAGTCCAGCTTGTTCGAGCGTTCTGTTTTCACGGACTTTCGTCCCAAAATTGTTCAACATTTGTCAATGGTGATGGGATAAAATTATACATACTCGGCTCGCACGCGTTTTTTTCTACATCGGTAACGCTCAACGTTAAGCTGAAAAACAAAAAAACAAATCACCGTTTTTCACAGACTTGTCTTACAGATACGTTCGCCGAATCTGCATCTGCAGAAGCAGCGATATCAGCAGACTTTGCGATGTCATTTTGGATTCTCGAAAAAAAACTGTCGAAAACGTAAATCATTGATTCTTGTAGCTAATCACTGAAAAAATCAATTTCAGAATCAGAATTTTCGAAATCAACGAAAAAGCTTCTTCCCAAAAAATGGGCCCCCATGGAAAAAATTGATATTCAAAATATATTTCGGCTTATATAAAAAATATATCGCGCGCATATAAAAAATATATGCAGAATATATGTTTTTGTACGTGTCATGTATGTAAATATACGAATATTGTATTTTTCTTATCGATGATTTTGCCGACTTCAGTTTATTAAACATGTATTTCTATTGTATTATGCTGCTTCTAATAATATATTTGCTATATTTTTTTCTTATATTAACGATACACAATTAATGAATGCAAAATATATTTTTTTGGCATTGAGAATACATTTCTTCTACATGCAAAATACTATTATCGTAATATCGAAATATAATTTTCCTGTTTCAAAATTACTTTCTTGGTACTTTTAAAACTCGTCTTCAATGAATGAAAAATACATTTTTTGAACATTAAACATATATTTTGCCTACATGAAAATGTATTTTTCATACAAAAAACAGACATTTTCAATTCATGATCCGTATATTTTTCATATATTTTTTTTACATGAAAAATAGATGAAAAATATATTGATAATGTATGTGCCAGCGTATATTGATGATATATTTTTATTATATGTCGGATTTATATAGAATTGAAATTGCGTTGGGCGCAAAAAGTAGGGAAATGACTTGAAAAACGATTGACCCAATGTTGGTAGAGGCTTCGCAAATTTTTTCAGGCATCTTGTTCGACTTGCCTCTCAAAAAAATTGTGTAAAATGCACATGGAGAAAACACGCTCGATCTCTTTATCCAAGGAACAAAATATTTTTTCTTTCCAATTATTGCTTTCACACATTATTGCGCCCAACGCGATTTTAATTCTATGTAAATCCGACATATAATTTAAAAAAATATCATCAATTTACGGTGGCACGTACATTACGAATATATTTTTCATGTATTTTTCATGTATGAAAAATATATGAAAAATATGTGGGTCATAAATTGAAAATGTCTGTTCTTTGTATGAAAAATACATTTTTCATGTATGCAAAATAATTTTTCATGTATGCAAAATATATGTTTAATGTTTAAAGAATGTATTTTTCCTTTATTGCAAACGCGTTTCAAAAGTACTAAAAAATTATTTTTGAAACAGGAAAATTGTATTTCGATTGTACGATAATAGTATTTTTCATGTAAAAAAAAATGTATTCTCAATGCCAAAAAAATATATTTTGCATTCATTAATTGTGTATCGTTGATATAAGAAAAAAATATAGCAAATATATTATTAGAAGCAACAGAATACAATAAAAATACATGTTTAATAAACTGAAGTCGGCAAAATCATCGATAAGAAAAATACAATATTCGTATATTTACATACATGACACGTACAAAAACATATATTCTGAATATATTTTTTATATGCGCGCGATATATTTTTTATATAATGCGAAATATATTTTAATTATCAATTTTTTCCATGGGGGGGACTACACAGAAGATTGAAAAGAAATGAATTTTCAAACTTTGAGTGTGCACCTCCTGTGAGTTCATATTGGGTCAGTCTGACCCAAGGTTATTTTCGAATCGTATGATGAAGTTTGCATCGATGAAATGCCACGAAAAATCATTATTTTTTATAGCATCGCAACAAATTTTTATTCAGCGTTTCTCGACAATGACGCGGGAGAGTCTTCTTCGCCATTCGAAAAATGAATTTACTAGAAAAATTCGAACGAGTCAATTAATTATCAAATCAATGAATCAAATCGTTGTATTTCGATAAATATGCGTTTTTTGTTTTTTCTTTGCATAGGAAGGTTTTTTGTATTGAAAATATCCACATTTTATGGCCCTGATTTCGTTTTTCGACGAAAACGTAAATGGAATGCGAAAATAATATTCGTTGCCATAAGATTAATGCAATTGACACTCACGGTTTCCGAAATGGATTCATTTGCTTAATTATGAAACGATAAAAATTGCGAAAACCGCTTCGACCCTAAATCGAGACTCAAAGGAAAGCCAAAAATCGATTCATCCTTCTCTGTGACGTCACTAGGCTGGGCAAAGCCATAATTCACGGACTCAGGTAGGGACTGGCGCTCAAAGTTTCGTCACCGCAACAATAACATGAGTAGCACAGACTAAAATCGTGAAGTCGTTCTGTTTCGAATCCGCATACATGAATGGCAGTAGTTGAGTTCAAGACTCGAGTGTGATGATAATAAAGTAAAAAGAATAAAAGGTAAGAAAACTGCTGTTGAGAAACGGACTCACGCGCGAGCACGAAATTTTTCGTTACGCAAGCGTGAGACGTGTCAGTGACACAGAATTTTCAAATAAGGATGAGCGTTACCAGAACGGAAACGGAGCCACGTGTGTTTACATACACACGCTTGACGCACAACAACAATTCCTTGTCCGAGTTGGTTTTGTTGCTCCGCGTTGAATGTCCGCGGGTATTTGACGCGAGCACCCATGTTAGCTGTGTCGCCGAATATGGATACGACCAAATCCGTCGGTGAAAAGATAAACGTGTATACTTGCGAATACGCTGAGTGTATATTCCGTAAATTTCAGACAGATTCTCACGAGCCACGATAGCGAGTGCTTTTTGCCGTAACGACTCGAAGTGACAAATCGAGTTTTTCAATAGTGACCGTACAGTGNAATGAAAAAAAAATTCAACCCCCTGGACAGGGTTGTTCCGGAACGATTTTTTTTCTCAGTCTTTTCCTTACCTTTTTTAAATCTCACGAATCGATTCGTCAAATAAAAAAGTGCAGAATCATTTTTTAATTTGTTATTTTCATTTCGTGGCATTGCGTCGATGCAAACTTCAGGCTCATGCAAAGTTCGTGTGCTGCTCGGAGTCGCGAGGGACTTGAAAGAAAATCGCTGTTGGGAAGCATCGAACTAGCGGGTCGTGCGCCACGAGCTCGACATCGAAAGAGCGTATGATGTGGTTAGGTGTTCAGGCAAATCTTGGTATAGAAGTTAAGTAGTCGCGAGCCTCGAGATTGAGGTAGAAAAGAGGTCGTGAGTGTCACGCGGCATTCGCCGTTATAGTTGCACAGGCTAGATCGCAACTATATATGACAATACAGAAACCAATGGTGAAACCGGAGGCGTGGATAGAGTTATGAATTAGGTATCGTGCTCTCTTGCGCACCTCTCGAGCGACCGTGCCTGTGACAACCGTTCAGAAATACCCGGAGCATAGCACTGGAATCAAGAAAGCGTGAGAGAGCGCGTGGATCCGTCTGTCTTCTCTCCGTACGTTTGTAGGCGTTACACGGCGGCCTGCATAGCCTTAGGCTTCATTGTATACGAAGAATTCGCGCAGTCGGCTTGCATTGTCTTGGGAATACGCAAGATGTCAAAACTCGCATCTTATGCGATTCGTTATTTATGTTTTTGATATCGCTAGAAATCAATAATTCCATTTATGTGAATAATAATAGTTCGATTTGTCGTAAGATTTTGCAAGTCGCCATTCATTCATAACGAATGCTCGTTCCTTACTCTTGCGATCAGAGTGAGCATTGAAGGCCAGTGCCTCACGATGCTGAAGTTTCCATCGTTGGAATGCAACGAAATTCTGTTCTTTCTTGACCAGATCTCACGATTCTTATTCAATATTTAGTTAAGACAATAAAACCATCTTTTTTTGCGATCCAAAGACAAAATCGACACGAAAAATGTCTTGATTTTTCAAATTTAAGAAAATATTAATAGAAATAATATTTTTCGTTGGAGCCCAACGTTGCGAACTTCAGTGTCATGGAGCTTCTCTTTTCATAGCCACAATGTTCGTGATCGTGGCAGGCTTTGATTACGACTTCATTAGCGTTGATATTTTTGTTGGGATGATTCGCAATAGTTCGGAAAAGTCGTTCAATCGTTTGTTCGTTGGTTTCGTATTCATTCTGCCCGAGAGCATTTTTTCGCGAAATGCATTTTTATCAAGAGAATATCGAATCTAAATTGCGAGGGAAAAGTTACGATAAAGTTACGTCAACGTAATAGAATAACTGTAAAAGCGTTTAGCTATAGTGTTAAACGATGATTCGATGAGCCAGTGGTTTATAAAGTTTGGAGTTCCTTAACGAAAAATGATATTGTGGAGTTAAGACAGTTCGAAATAGTGTGGCTTGCCCGAACTATTGTGGGAGGCTGATTCGCACGCGAGGTTGTATATGAAAATTGGAACTCCTTGTACGTATACTCGCGCGGGATCTCGCCGGTATATAAAGCGATAACTTGGTTCTTTGAACCTTACGCTTTTCAGTGGCTCACGCGCCTTAGATAGTTGAGATGGGAGTTTTGCCTCGTACACATGACAAATTCGTGATGACGCTCGAGCCCAATCGAAAGTTTGCGAGAACTGCAACTCTGAAGAGAAAGCCCAATGTCCCACCCCTTCATGCAAGTCTCGGAAGGTGTGCCCCACCGTACTCTTGGGACAGAGGTTGAGAAAACAAGCAGCGCGGGCTCGTCTGACACAGTAGAGCAACCTTCCTTCACACACGCGTGTATACAAGACAGAATTCGATTCCCCATATTCGCACGCCCGCGACAGTTAATTGCGTTTACCAACATCTCTCAGGAGCGATTGGCAACCACCGGCAAGACCAAACCACCTCTTTCTCCCGCCCCGATTCTCTTCTTCCCTGCGTCTGCTCTTATATATCCTTCACTTGCCGTTTTCCTAGCACGCGTTTACCTCTAGTCGTTGTCGTCGTTGCTTATAACGTCGTTCTATACAAGATGCGAAACGTGCTAGAAAGGAGCCGCTCGTTGAGGGTTATATTTTGAGGAAGAGGGCCGAAGAACGTGAAGGAATCCGAGCAAGCCTCGCGTACGTAGAGGCTGCGATGCCGAATCAGTCTCACAACTTTCCACCAAGAGAATCGAGAGATTGGGTACCACACGTCTCACCTTTTCTATCGTCCATCGTCGAAAGTTTATCAGCCACGTTNCCCCTCCCCCCCCCCCATCCCACCAAATTTGAACTTCACTGGCACTGCGTATACAAATATTAATTCAGTTTATTATATTATGTGGACTTGACTAATCTGTGGGGAACCGTAACTTTTTGTCAATGTGTTCGTAACGTGTTTGGACAGTTTCGCGTGAACGCGCGAATCAAACTTTACGATTTCTTATTAATTTGACGTACTTGACATTCTGCAGTTAAAATCTCATGATTCCGCCGATTCCCAGGATTAAATACGTTCCTCGGCATGAAGTGCAGATTTATTTGGGCGACGCGTTATTTAGTGTAGCGAGTAACGGCGTGTTCTAATCAATTCTATAAACTTCGCATTCTAATGTTTATACGCTACGTGCATGTGAAAACACATTTTCCATCTGAATATAAAACCAACACACATTTTCTATTTACCCAACGCGTGAACACATTGTTCTCCGAGAGTCTTATGTTAAACTAACATTCCTAACGATTATTGAATTTCCGGTTGGTTGCACGTGCCTCACGTCTACAGCACGTTCCTCCTCTTCGGAAACCTATTTTACTCGATCGAAGTACGCAGTTTGGTTTCCAAGACTCAGACTCTTCCTTTTTATTCTCCATTCCACTGTTACAATTTTTGTAAATCCAATTCCATAATTAGAGCTAATCTTTTGGCAAAAACGAAGTTTCCATTATGCAGGAAACTTAGCAACAAGCTTCTCGTTCTGTTATGCATGGAATTCGATGTTTAACCACAAGTTCGATACTTGCGAATTGAATAAGAAGATTACACGTGTCAGATGGTATTTTACCCATGAAGAGGATGAGAATGATAAACAATAGAGACGCGAGAGAGACGTGAGCGCGTAACGATAATAATAACGCTGTTACTCCAAAGCAAAATCCTTTAAACTTTGCCTCGTGTCTTTGTAGTGTAACGTTCGGATTACCAGCCTCATCGGTCACATTCACCCACATTACGATTCAAAATGAGAATGTCTATGGAATGGTGACCACACCCAGGCGTATACTGCCTTAGGTAATTCATCATTGGACACAAATAGTGAGTAATCGATCGGGTACTACATGTTTGCTTTCGTCTTCTGAATAATGTGCCTCGACGGTCGCCGCGGTTACAAACGATCTAAATCGGATCTTTTATGATTCTCGTTCCAACATCGCCTTAAATCGTTCCATTGTCCGATTGTTATTCTTCTCGAGGCATTGCAAGGAAAAAAAAAAACTGAAACCCGATCTCCTTTGGTAACAAGGCGACAGCAGCTAATTCTCGATCGCGAAATGTTGAGGAACGATCGATCAAGAGACTAAAACGTTAAGCTATTTTTTAATAACCCAAAACCGTGTAGACAATGTATTAGCACATTGGTGCCTGTTATTTTATCATCTTGACGAATTGGCTCGCAATGCTTCCCTATCGAATGAAAGAAATCAAATGTCAGTTCCAATAAAAATGAAGGTATTCATAATCGTTGTGTGTAGAAATGACTTTTGACGGACTCGATGATTTTTTCAAATGTCGAAGATACTATTGGCGGCTGATCTGAAATGTCAGTTCGAGAGCAGCGCTTTTTAAGGTGATCCATCAGTCCCATGAATCGGAAAACTCCTACTGGATGTTTTTTCGCAATTGCCTTCAAGATAAATAAAAGTTACACGTTTCTATACTTTTCGTCGGACAATGAGTCGTGACTTTTGTCTTTTTCGAAATATCAAGCGAGTCCGAGATTTTTTTCTTCGCAACAGGTAAAACGAGTCAAGTTTCTTTATGGAGTCGACTAATGAGCATATTTGCTGGCCACGGATTGTAAATTTTACAAACCAGAAAATAGAACGCTTGTCCAACCACAAAACTATGCAGACGACATTACACTTGGGGATTTCTAAGAGAAATCCTGAACTTGAAGAATTGTTTTGGAAAACATTAATTTTTCAATGAGCCTCCAATCTCAGGCCGCATAGCCGTGAGTCACAATAATCGCGGAATTTCAAAAGTCCTAAAGAGATTATATCGGTAAATCGCTTGTAAGTGATTTCTCGTGGCAGATTTCTCCGAGATGATTGATGTCACGAGTGATGGTGAATTATTACCTTTCGAATCTCTTGCCTCGAATTCACTTTGTTTCGTATAATTTGTAGAATTTTTTTTTTTTTCCCACTGCAACAAAAAATTCGCCACCGACAAACTACCAGCGATGACGATGAAACACTGCGCGATGGTGTTGATATAACAGGGTACAGATAGTAATATTGCGCACATCATTCCTATGTAACACAATGTTTGCCTTGAGAGAATTGAACGGTCATTTTTGACATATTCGCTTTGAAATGGAACGAATATTCAAAGGTACTCTTTACTATACTCTTCTTTATATGCAAGAGTCATGCTCGTGATTTCGTCAGAAAAAATTGCTTCCGAGTGCACATGATTACCAGCTCCGATAAAAAAAATGTATAGACGAAGAAACCGAAATGGCGAGAAAAAAGGTGGCGGTTAACGACGTGTGAAATTTGTTTATTCATTAGTTTTCGCAGTAAGCGATATTTATTCGAACCAGCTGATTGAGTGAATGAAACAGTGGAATTTGTGCTGGAGCGAAAGAAATGAATCGGTGAGCAGAGATTTTGTCGATCCAGCGAATTTAGATTTGCAGTGTGTGGTGCTAGGAAATGTGGAGATGGTAAGGAAAATTGGCAAACAACAACGAGGGGATAAAAAAGTGAAATAAAATATAGAAAATGATAATTGAAAATCGTATTGGTTGCGGTAGGAAAATAGGTGTATGACTTTGTCGGTTAGCAAAGGGATTTTCGTTGGAGAATTTGGAGTCTCGGATCGAGCAGCGGGAACGAGGGTGGAATTGAACGATCTCCGTTTGGTCGAGCGTATACTATAGCATAAAACTATGATCCGTATAGAGCCGTAAAGTTTGAGCAGGAAGGCAGAAGAGGGCAGATGAACCGGGGCTTCGGCCAGAGAGTCGAATTTTATCACCATCGTTTGAAGAAAAACACAGAGGGATGAGGGGATGAAGAATGGTTTGAGAGAGAACCGGGGACTGCGCTTTTTTTATATCTGCTCCCTCTTTTCTGCACATCTCCTGCTCTAAATTTCCCTCTGGTCGTTGGTTGGTGGTGATGGTATCATCGATATTCGTCCAAAGGGTGTAAGGCGAGAGAGTAACGTTGGTTGGGTTTGTGCGAGAATGGCGAGCGCCCGAGGCCGTAAAGGCGAAACTTTGCATCGGTGAATAGGTATAGTCAAGGGTACAGTATATGTACGGAGGAAGGTAGGAAAACTGGCCGGGCTAGGAAATCTGCCGACGGAAAACTCTTTTCCAACCCTCCCCTTGTCTCTATATATCTATCTATATTTATCTCAGTCCTTGCATTTACTACAGTTTTCACGGTGATGCCTCCGCGCCACATTCTCCTTCGCTCATCAGGTTTGAAGAAGAGAAAAAAAGGTAAATAAACGGCGCGGGTACCGCACGGAAGCGAGAACGAGAAGGCGTAGCGCGTTGCGGAGCGAGAGCCAGAAGGAGAGTGAGTCTCGGGGAAGGAACGTTTGCCACCAACCCTCCTGCCGGCTTATACATATGTATATATAGATATAGTATACCGGAATGCGGTATATCTTGCTTCGTTTTACGTTGGGTTTTATTGTATTAAGTGAAATTGCAACGGTGCACCATAAAGGCACTGAGGTTTTACGAGTAAAACTGTGAGGCAGAGGGAACGCGTATTCGCTACGTAGCTAGAGATAGCGGAGGTACTACTATTTTGCCCGGGCTCAGTGCGCAAAGATCGCGAGAAACGGGTTGTACCCTTTAGTTTGGATGTAGTATAGCAAAACAGAGAAAACGTGAGACGCGAAGAGAGGAGAACGGGTGACTGAGACGCAGCGGCATAAAAGGGGCGCGGAGGGGGAGGGCTTGGCAGGAGAAGAAGAAGGCTGAAGAAGGGTACACCAGCCTCTGGTAGACTCCTGGGTACGAGGGTACGTGAGAGAACGAGCTCCGCTGTACTCTGTCCGGTGTAGAACGTTGGAAAAGGCGAGAGGAGGGTGCACCATGAGTATATACGAGAGAGGCCCGGGCCAACTCGCTGGGTAATCCCGGGGAACGCCACCCGACGATATACACGGAAAATGTGGAGAGGCCAGGGGGAGGATAAAATACAGAAGAGGTGTTCCACTCAAAACTCCGTGCAGCGTAAAAGCGTGAGTGAACGAGACTTTCAGGGATCGAGTTGTTCTTTCTCTCCACCCCTCGGGGCTCTGGCTCGTGCCGGCGTTAAAATCCAAATGTTCACGGCGACAGGAGCAGCTCGGGTTTTAAAGCCTAGTGAAACTTGTCCCTATATCAGTGAAGAGTGGAGGGGAGAGGCAGGCCAAATTCTATCCCTTCTCTTTGCGCAAGCTTTTTTCCACCTCTTTCTCTTCTCACCCCAGTCCCCCCAATCTTTCCTTCTCATTTGCTTTTAACCCTCTCGCCGTTGTGCAATTCTTGTGCAATCCTCGCGGCTATATTGTCGCAAATAAAATTTATCCCTGCGATCCTTTGAATTCTGGCTGGATCCACTTGCAACAGGGATAAATGAGTTCTGGCTCTTCTTCCAAGTATGTCGTATTTCCCCCAACTTCCTTTGCCCCTGATTGCCAGCAGTATAAGCCAATTCGCAAACTCAGGCTTTTTGCATTTTATCAAGAAAATTTCATTCCCAATGTTACGTCGATAAAAACTGATTCCACTCGTAGACGAAAACAGTGCGAAGGACACTTCATCGAATTGAAAAAAAAAAACTGAAAAAAAACTGAAAAATATCAATACTTTTTACGCGAATTCGGTGGCAGGAAGTGCGTCCACTTGCGATCAAACGAGTAAAGAGTCGTCACCTTCGCAGAGATTCCACAGATTGTAACAATTTCATCATTATTGTTGCAATAAATTCTTGACATTGCTAAATGACATGACAAACAACATTCTCACGACTTTTCACAAGTGATCTTTAGGAAATTTTTAGGAAAACGTAATTGTTTCGATTTTTTTTTTAAAACGATGTTATTGAGGCAGCAAAAAAATATCTAGTCGCTACGCAGTATTCGCATGGAAATTTGTCGATGCTCAACAAAGCCGCAAAGTTGATCGTTTTATGTAGCGATGGCTTAATAAGGTTGCCTTTGTTTAGGAACGCCAATAGCTGAATAGTCGCGATACAAGAAGACAGACACGACGGAAATACAGAGTATAGACGGCTCAATCTCATTTGCCAATTACTTTGATCTCCGAACAGATTTAAGTCGCGACTGTGCATAATCTGTTCCATATAGTGGTAAGTAACCTCAAGCTTTGTGCTTGTGAATACAACGGCAAATCGGCCTCGGTAACCATGCACAATACCGAACACATTACTCGGTGCTTTCATCTCAATTCCCGATTATCTCCTCTCCAAAAACAGCGGAGACGTTGCCGACGTAAAAGACAAATGCGAATAAAGGGAACGAAATAACTCGAGGGCTCTTTGAATAGGCGTATGACGAAGAAACTAATTAAAATGAGACCCAATGGTGCGGAATCAATTTTTCGAATTAGGATGAAAATTTTACGGTACGCGGATGCTTCAAAACTTCAAGTTATTACTTAACCTTTCGAGTGCACACCTCCTGTAAGTGCATATTGGGTCAATCTGACCCTAGGTGTTTTTTTTTGCTAGTAAATTATCCACATTTTATGGCTCTAAATTTATTTTTTGACAAAAACGAAAATTAAATGCCGAAAAATTTGTTTCCGCGATAAATGCCAAATAATCGGTGACAGAAAATCGTTCGGGTCAAAGCGACCCAGCAGTATGCACTCTAAGGGTTTAAAACGTAAGAACGATGGCTCGTAGAGCCAGACTCAAGGTTGTTTTCCAATGGACAAAATTCATTAGGTAATTGCGTGTAAATGAACGATCGGAAGATGATGCGTTAGAATGGCTTTCTAAATCGATTTATAACTTTTTCGAGCGCTCGCAGCCAGTCTGGGCGAACGAAGTGACATATTACGTCCACACAGTCATTATTTATTCCCTTTCATACCACGTCATATTCGAATACTCGTTGCACGCGAGGAGCGCACATTTTTATACATATGGAACGATCCAGATGCGACATGCGACAGTACCTTTTTGTCACACACTGTCCTCTCGATTTTTCTGAATAATTCGACGTTTGAATTTTTGTGCTGACATCTTTATCCATATTTTTGCTCGTGAATGCCAAACAGAAGCGCTTCCTATCGCTTATAGAAGCAACGAATGAATAGTGAAAAGAAAATTGATCCACGTTTCCTACATTACAAGATCGATATCTGCAATTGTTCTCCTTGCTAAATTCTCAGACACACACCTCTCGAGCTCCTTTGAACTTTGCATTGTGTATTTCTGTTACGCACATATAATCAGAGCCAAACACTGTAATCGAAATACGTGGAAGCATTTCTCTCACCGCAAATATTCTGACAGCGAGTATTCCGGTGTAAAAGTTCCGTCGTGACTCCAGCTTATTGCACCATCAGAGTGATCGCGAAAACATCACTAATCAACGTCGTGCAGGATAATGGAAAAAGATTTGGAATGTTATGAATAATAAAAAAAGTATTCTGGGAATGAGATTTGCGTGGTGCAGACGCGAAAAGTTTCGGTTACTGGTGAAAGTCAAAATATCCATGCAATTTCCTGTTTTTTTTTCCTCACAATCTCTACGGTTTTTGTCATTATTTTCCATCAGAATGAGACACGAATTGAACAAAATTTGAAACAACCAACATAATCATTCAAATCAGTGGGTTTTTAATGTCGGAAATGATTGTGACGATACGTTTGGATTAGAATCGGTAAATCTCAAACTACCAAACTAATAATGACGTGTTACATTTTTTTAATACACGGATTGACAAATACCCGAATTTTCGAATATACGTGCTCATAAATTTATATGAACGTCCATGCATTCTTGGTTCGTAGATCCCGGCGTTGAAACTATATAAATAACATAGTAGTTGGGGAAACGATCATGTATCGGAATGCTCCGCGTTCTGTATCAGGTGGATTCCATTATTTTTTCATCAATATATATTCACTAATTTCATATGCTTATAGTAAATTCAGCAATTAATAAAGATATTGGGAATATAGTAATATATGAACAAGTGAATATAATATGATCCACTCGAAGCGTCGTTAGGTGCAATGCATGCTGCCCAGACTGAACACGGGGCTTTCAGAGTGATTGTGGCAGTGATGCAGTGCGTACGAGTTTCGTTTGTGTCAGGCTGTGTGTGTGCTCGAAAAATAGGCGCGCAATAATGAAAATGAAAGATAAAAGAAAATAAAAATAATGGAAGCTTCCGACAGGTCAGAATAAAAGCGATGGTGGTATTACACCCGATTCACGTTATCGACAATCCATCACAGCAGATCATCCACAACAAATATTTCTACACATACATTGGCATTCCAAATAACTCCAAGTGGCGTGTATAATTGAGAAAGCGCATAGGGGTTCGTCTGACAGAGAAATTATTCTAGACGTTGATTTTAAAAAATTGATCACATACATTGATAAATAACGTAAAGCCTAATGTAATGGTAGAAAGAAAAAAAAAGATGCCCACGAGCGCACGAAAGCCTCCATCGACCGAGGCAGTTTCGATGCAAAATAGAAATCAGAAGAGAAAATTTTGTTTGGGCCATTTTTCTTGCATGGTCTGGAATTATTCGCATGGCTTATCAAATTAATGAAAAAGATTCAATACCCATATACACCGACAAACTACAAATTATTATCATCAGGCATTTATCGCAACGATTACATTCCCTCTTTCCCTCTCGTTCGAACAGTCGATCCGATTCATTATGCTAAATGCTGCACGGTTAGTAAACACTTTATGTGAGATTAGAGGAATTCAATAATTAGCGCGGCAGAGATATTTGGCGAATGTACATTGCAGTTGTGTAGCAGCGCAGGAGCAAACAGAAGCCAGAATTGGGATGAACCAATATCATCAAGGTAGACATCGGGGAAGCACGAGAGAAAATGTAAATGGTAGCGTATAAAAATCTTTTACACACAGAAACTTTGGGATCAATTATCAGTTTGACGTTTCGAGCGCATTACAATCTTGACTAAACTAAATTTCGATAATGAACATAAAAAGATTTTTCCTCCATTATTCGATCGAGTTTTTCGGATGGAGTAGCTATCAATCAGGTTTTCATTTTTACCATGACTCTGAAGTTGGCAACGTTGAGATTCAACGAAAAATATTTAGTGTCTTTATTGTTCATTGAATTTTGCAAATCATGACAATTTTTCGTGTCGATTGAGTTTTTAGGTCTCAAGAGAGTATTGTTTTAATGTCCAGAGCAAATTTTGAACAAAAATTATGAGCTCTACTGGAAAAATAACGGAATTTCGTTGCATTCCAACGATGCAAACTTCAACATCATCATTTACGTCGATTACAGCCATTGGTCGTCAAAGAACTGAAACAGTCTTTTAATCGTCGAGATTTTTCTTACGCACTTGCTTTGTAATAAAAATCACACACAGACGAGAGCGCAGAGCCAGCAAAAAAGTTTGTCAGCACGTGTGGGGAGTGCTTTTTGCTTTACATTAAACTTTCGACGTACGAAAGTTGCCAAGAGTGCGTGGAGCGCGTAGATTCAACTACAAATGATAATTGCTGACGGGTAGCTGGATGAGCAAGATCTACATAAACATCGGCATCAGCGCCTGGAACATATTTTTGAAGCTCAAGTATATTTGTTCGTTGCTTCGTGTATTGCATGTGCAATATGTCTGTACATACGCTCACCACTTTCCTCGCAACGCGCTCGAGAGCTGGTGGTCAGCGTGAGCGATGAATGCTGACGAGCTTAATCGTTCAAAAACCCGTATTAAGGTACTTTCGTGGTATTATCAATTAAAACTACAGCCGAACGAACTCGATATTTACTGGGTTTGCGTACATAAATAAGCTCGGTGCAATTATCCACTCATTATTTTCGGCATTTACATTCGTTCGAGTGTATGGTGACAAACGAATAACATTTTTCCAAGTTCTTTGAGCGAACCCATCTTCTGAGAAGTTGGAAAGAACGTTTCGAGAGTTTGGCTGACATTCCAACGAGAACACTTAGGAAGTTTTTTTCTCGTGAGGCAATTTGTCGTAGATCAAGTTTCTCACGGAAAATAATTAGAACAAGTTCTTGATGTAAGAGAGTTATGCATTTAAAAAGATAGTGATTAAAACGATAATTTTATGTTCGACAATTAATACAAATATTTAGTTTTTCCAAAGACTGTAACAGAAACAAACCGATTCAGAAACGAAAATTTCGTGATGATCCAAACATAGTCGGGTTTACACTATTCGCAACAAAAATTAATTGGTTTCAAGAAAACTGAGTTTTCACTGTAGCAGTCTTTACTATAGTGAAGACGTTTTTTCCGAAAAAAAAGACTTATAAGTCTTTTTTTTATGATGTTGAAGTTTGCATCGTTGGAATGCAACGAAAATCCGTTCTTTTTTCAGTAGAGCTCATAATTTTTGTTTAAAACTTGGTCTGGACCATAAAACAATTCTCTCTTGCGACCTAAAAACTCAATCGACACGAGAAATTCCCATGATTTCCGAAATTCAATGAATAATAAATATACTAAATATTTTTCGTTAAATCTCAACGTTGCAAACTTCAGAGTCATTTTTTTTTTTAATGAAAAGAATAACCAGAATAGCTATTGTTGTGTTATTCCAATGCAGTCTTGCTGCATAAACGACGTGACCATTTGTCAATCAGAAGACTGCAAATCCTTCGAGCATCGTTCGTCTCGATCGAATGGTCATCGCACGGAATCTTGTACGATCTGAATGCTCCACAGAATATAATCCGTTGTTAGATTCGGAAAGCAAGAATCTCCCACGAGAAATTTGAGAATATATTTAGTTGTGGATTGAAGTGGCAGGCGACAAGCTCTCGCGGAGTTGAGGGAAATGCAAGATTTCGCTTTTAGAAACAAGAGAGGTCGGCGATACGGTTGAACGTAAAGGAAACTGGGGTGGTCCGAGGACCGTCTGTATTCTCGTAGTGACATCTCGTATAATTTGGAGTATGATATTAGGTCTCGTTGTTGGGCGACAATCTCGATTCAGAAGAGACGAAACGAAGCACGAGGCAGATGCCACCAACGATAAGTAGAAGCTGTTGGCAGGTTGCGGGGAGTTGTGGCTTACCACACATCTTACGAAATTGTAACCTAAAGCGGAAAGTTAGGGTGAGAGACTGGTGAGAATAGGCTACAGGCAGGAGCATCATGATCGAAAGTGTCCTGGAAGAATAGGAGGGGGCGAACAAGCGAATAACAGAGGAACAGAGAAGGAAGCGAAGAGGGAGAGAGAGAATAGCAAGAGGGATTAGAGGAAGAAAGCTGAGAAGCAGAGCGAATGCAAAACAAAGAGAAACCGCGATAGAACGGGAGAGCAACAGGAGAGAAAGAGGGTTTGGAGGCTTGAGATGGAAACAGCATTTGTATGCATTGCACGCTGTATTACAGTATATCAACCGGATTCGTCTTCCTCTCTTCTTTTCAAGGATCCCCGGACGCCCCTTGTTCTCTTCATCGGTGCTCTTTGTCGCCGATATTTCCCTATCTATTTGTCTATCTTGCTCCTCCATTGTTGCGTTTCCAGTCTTTCTCATTCGCACGTCGGAGCCTCCTATTTCTCGAAACGTAGCTTCCCTATACATGTTTAAGCTCGCACTGCTACGCGGTTTACGCTTGTCCATGTGGTTACTATGATTACTGTTTTCCTGCTGTAGCGAAGGAAACCTCTACGCGCGCACATGCCTTGATTCCTACGTTCCCAAAGGTATAACGACGAAGTGAGAAACCGAGAAATGGCATGCGAAATTCGCTTGTGGAGGCTTCGAATACACCAAGAAAGAGACCAAATACGAATGAAACACATACACACACGCTCACTCTTCCAACACATGCTGCGCCGGCACAAATCTATACAGATACCAAATCGTGCTGACTTGAGTAGTCTGAAAATGGACTTTGTCGAGAATTCGGTTGGTCGCAACGAATTATATGAGGCGTACGGTTCCGGACATTCTATCGCATATTCAAAGGAATTATTCTCATTTGCTTTGGAGACCTAATCCTCCGTCCTGTCAGCGCTCGCGTTACGCAATTTTTTTTCTCATACAATTATTTGAAATTTTTTGATGCACATGAGAAAATAACGATTTTTGTTTCCGATCGATTTCTCTGTATGTAAGAAATGTTACCGTTTTTCAGTTTAATTGTCTCTCCTTCGTTACTCATGAAAGCGATTATTTTTGCCCCTAAGAAAATGCAATCGAAATATCGGGATAATCTTTTTAGTTGGAGACAGAAAATTTGTCACCTCAAACGATATGTTCTAGTGGATTGTAAAGGATTTTTTTCGTGGGTATGGTGCACGCGGGAGTCATCGCGAGCTTGCGGCTATTTTAGCATTACACACGGTCCGTCATGTCCGCTATAGCTATGTGCCGATCCACCGATTCAAGCGCGCATATTTTTTTCACAGTGTTCGTTTTACAAGAATAAAAAAAAGAATTAGAGCTGCCGAAGAAAACGGGCAAGCGAATCAACTCAAACTTGTTGGAACTCTGATAGGACGATGACAATTGAGAAGCTTGGTATGGCACGATCTTTGAAGTGATGTTACAAATTGCTTCGAATCATTCAAGAGTCTAAACTCAGAGGACCGAGTGGAGCGTAAGGAGTTCATGGATCTTTGCGAAGATGCGAGCGAAGGGGAATAATGATGAAAGTAATAATAATAACACGATATCGATACTTTTGGAGGGCTCGATTGATCCCACCCGCTGCCAGGTTCAATAGAGGGCCGAAGCAACAAAATGAAAATGCTTCACGAATCGTTCGTCGCGATATAAATAAAATTGATATCGAGAGCCTGCGCATAGTCCTTTTTAATTCTTTTTTTTTTTCTATATTCGGCGATTACCTCGCGAGTGCGAGATTGCTACACTCGAAATATACTTGGTGCAATTCTCTCGATACTTTCAGCACGAGTGGATTTTGAAAACGCGGGTTAGAGACAGCGGGTTAGGAAAGTCGTAGTTCGAGCTTCAGGTGCAATCGGGAAAAGTGCGAAGGATTTCCTGAGAGGTTATTCGCTCTCTTGTCAAACTCTCATAGCCATTTCTTCTCGACGTTTCCCTTATTTTTGTACCTGAGCCATTTACGGGGTCTACGGGACATTGCCATCAAAATTTCGTCCTGCTTCCAAATCGAATCCATTTAAAATATTGATGGAAATGATGTTCGCTTTCCAAGTGAACAACAAACAAAAAACCAACAATTTTTCACTTATCGTTTGCTGTATATTTCCACTACAAAGTTGAGAAGGAAATTAAATTCATTAGCTTTACGGAAAATTTTCACGCGGATTGAAATAGTTTCAACGAGCGACCTGTCAATCATTTTTATATTATCTGTAATTGAGAAACTGGTCTGTGCATCTCATCCCTGAACCCAAATCTAATGAAGATGGAGATTTAAATGTGATTTTTGTCACACTGCTCACTGGGGTTTTCTTTTTCATCTTTTCGTCTCCTACTTGTCCTGGTATTTGTCTGCATATGCTGAAATCGTAGTCGCAGACGATAATCGTATTCACACTGAGTCTACCATTGAAGAAAGCTCCCTAAGCCTGAGGTGTGATCCACAGCATCTTTTCCACCATGGCGTTATCTTGTTTCTCACCTGTTGGAGCCAGAAATTCACGGCAGGGTGATTTGAAACGTATACCTGTTGCCCTAAGTTACATATTTCTGCCTCAGCAATGAATCCAACCAGCAGCTCTTTTCCCCATGTCACAAAATCCAGCGGATTCTCGCAACGTCCTGGGTTGGAATTTATTCCTCCATTTGTCTTCGCGAACGATTCGCTCGGTAGTTTTTGCATTGAAAAATCGATGGCGTGAAACTGCTAATCGAGGTTTATTCCGGAATAACGGAAAAATTTCCAGAGTCGGGTAAAATTATAATCGGGTTAATTGAAGCAATTACTAATTAACCACAAACAAAAATCCAATCAAAATATTAATCAACTTTAAAAACAATTATTTTTATGGTTCAAGTTCGTTTGAAAAATTGCGAGAGATCGTATTGCTGAATATGTGAAAATATTTGTGTCGGTAATAAAATTGAAATAATCCATAGGCATTTGCAGGATTTAAAAAAACGTGCACGAAGAATCAAGCGAAACCGTTCACACGATTTCACGATTTATATTCTGTTATCTTTCCGGAATCTCTCGAACATTTCGCTTTCGATAAATCCTCTCGATCCGTATGGGCTCTTATGGAACGGGGCGAGTACGTTTTCGAGGGTGACATCCCAGACTTCCACCAATGATTAAATCTGTGTCGTTTACCTGTTGCTCAGAACCAACGGAGGGATGTTTGTGCATATGCCTTTTGGGATTGTTTGCCTATACGTTGAATCTTCGAGGAGAGAACGCCGTTTTATTCGCAAAAATTATAATAAAATGAGTGTTGGTGTTTGTTGATTATTTTCAAAAACCTAAAATCATTCACGCAAGAACGATAATCTGAGATCAAAAACGACCCCAGGCGACTTTAAATCTTGCTCCCTTCGTTCTCCGTTTTTTATCGTTTTACCGCATTTTTCACTCATTTTTTTACTTTAAGCAAAATTGCCCTAGGCTCTCGCGATCTTGCATTAAAAAACAAAAAAATGAGCCCAAGTTGAATCTTTGTCATTTAATTTGACTGGAGATATGAATTTTTTTAAATTGGGGTCATTCCTGACCCCAGGTTACCGGGATAGGTAAAAAAAAATAAGCCCAACTTTCCAGGGTTAATCGAAAACAGAATGATCGAACAATTTTGACTCCTACGAAGCTACAAAATAGATAGACATTCCACTGTTCGTGAATTCTCAAGTCCCGAATATGAATTTTCGTATCATATCCAATTTTATCGATCGAATTATTTTGAACGAGTGAAGCGGCAACTGTACAATAAGTAGTTTTTTTTTAAACTCAATGACATTTGAGTAAACGATTTCTCAAAAAATAAAATAAAAATAAAAATAAACAAAATTATTTTTCGGCTACCAAGTTCAGCTACACTATCGCGTCCGGTGTTGTAGCCTTTACGAAGCGCGAGATGTTAACCGTTTCTTCGTCTTTACGCAATGGCACCTTTAAATCAAAGTTTTTTAGGGACAAAATGGAACGCGAATGATGCACACATTTCTCTTGGCAGGATAATTGCGAATGTAAATATCTATATCGTTGAATTTGAATAATCTTCTGTACAATAAGCGCCAGACTCGGTTAAATTGGAATTAGCGAATTAATCGGAACGGAAAATGTGGATAAGAATTTTCAGTTCCCACACCATTGATATATTGATAAATTTACAGAAATGCGATTGATATTATCGTGGGTATTGTGACAAATATCATGATTATAGTGAAAATCGAAATATAGGGCAGAGCCGGAAGATAGAAAGGAGATGAAAACATGTTATGGATAAATATGCATGGATATAACGAATGCTTTTTGCTCAAATCGAACAGCAGACACAAAGCGGTTATTTCCCACGCTTTAAACGGGTGCGATTTCCCTATGCTTTGGCGCTATAATTTTTGAATTCCTCTCTTTCTCTCTGGCTCCCACATCGCGGCCGATAGGGATGCTACGGGCTGGTGAATTTACATTCGCGCGTGGCCGCTACAACCCCCCTACTACACATTACGGTTATTGACGACGATTTCGGAACTGACCTTTTCTTCTATGCACGCGTAATATATTTCATCGAGATATGTATCGCTCGTCTATATATCTCCATGTTTATTAATGCATGCAAATATTCGCCGAGGTATAATATTTAATCAATTTGCAATTATGAGTATCGATATCCATCGTATTTCGAGGCAAATAACATCCGGATCAACAATTAAGTCGTTCATAAGGAGTTTATGGATAAGTTCCTATACACCATAAACTTTTTTTTTATATTATGGTGATCATCGTCTTCACAGAGATCGCAAAACCGTCGAGAACATTCATCGCTTCATTCTCTACAAAAGATTAAAATGATGCACGCGAAAATGGCATTTTCATGGGAGACGAAGTCACAAAGACTCATTCGTGTACTGAAGGATTCAAAAGATTGACTCTTCGGAGAGGGTCACGATGACGCGAATATTTACTCATCTATCGTATATTATGAGAAATTTATTTCTCATCGAACTCAATTCCTTCGATTTAGACGGAAATTGGTGCATTCAATGTTTTTCATTTGTTTATTTTTTTTTTTAATCCGTCAGATGCACAAATTTTCGAACAACTTGATGGAATATTGTTCGATAAACATTTTTTTATTCCTCCATGAGAGAAGGGTAACGCACGATCTTGGGAAACATATTCGTTTCAACTTTTGCACAGCAATTTACTGATTTATTTTCTTGGCAACGATTTGATGATATCCTATTCGTAATGCATTTTGAAACGTGTGAATTTCGATTTGTTTATCCAATGTGCCGCATTCACAGCATTCCTCTCAGAAGTTGGTCTAATACGAAATCCATAACCTGCTGGTGTCGGAAGAGAGTATCTGTATTTGCGCTTGAGAACAAGGAGAGTACGTCCCGAAAGGCACAATTCGCAAGATAATGTGGCGAACTATACATAGAGGAAAAGTGGATAGACATGCAGAGATCCTGCCTGTATATAGACAAAGTTCTCAATTCCAGTCCCGCCTCACGTATGAGGAACAACCGAGAGACTACTATGTCGTCCACGTGTCACTGGAGAAGTGATCCAATCCCTCGTTGAATCTACGACAAATCCAATCGTTCTCGAAACTGTATCGCTCCGACGTGATATTTCGTGACGGATTAGATCCGCGTCTGTCGTTCGAATTATGATCAAATTTGCAATTTCAAACTTTCCTTTTCCAGTCGTTGCTTTCCGAGTAGAATTTAACATCGGGACCAGATCAGAACGAGATTAGCTTCGAACAAGATTCGGATCAGGTTTAGCTTATCGGGACTGTAACGCTTCGCACACGTCTCGCGTCGTGGCCATAATTTCCTCATTACAGACCCTGATCAGGATTTTCCCCTGATCCTTCAATTTTATTGTAAGCAATGGACAAAAATTGAAAACGCCGATTCTCATGCGATAACGAAAAGTCAAATTTGATGGTTCGTATAAAAAAAATCAGAGATACGGTTGGATCAAAGTCGTACGCGCGGTAATGGAGGAAATCCAAGCAAGGATAGTCGAAAAGAAGTTTTTAATTCAGGACGGGAGTTGAAAACTCTTGCACGATCAGATACTCTCATGGTATAATCGTTTGATGATAATCAAGCTAATTATTCGAGAGTGAGCTTCTCCCCGAATGAGAAAACTTCATGCGGTGTGCGAGCAAGGCAGCTCCCGAGGACAGTACAAAGTTGAACGGTACAAGTTTCGGACATTACGAATAAGACATCGATGTCGAGAGTCTTTATGTCGTTTGGCTTAAACGAGAGAGTGGAAAGCCGGAAGCGCGTAAGCCCGTCTTAGCCAAAAATGATGTAGTGGATAACGCGATTGGTTTATGTTTGTAAGTTGCTCCGTAGACGCGCGGTTATTCATTTTCGCAGAGACCGCTTTCTCTCCATTTCAATTATGAACGCTTTACACTTTTTCATGGTAAATATTTTTTGCCCTCAATGGACAATGCCGATATTTTGGTGTCGAACAACTGGATGAAGATTGGCAGCTCGATATTTTCATTTTTAGCTCAAAACGCAATAAACTTTGCCAAAAGCGTCGAGAGATTCGAAAGTCAGTCCGACTGTTGAGTTTGTTCGTCGTCAAATGGTAAAAACGTTACTCCTTAATTGAACTAAAAAAAAAAAATGAAATTTTGGTAAAACCGGAAGTCTCGTAAAACGCGGTTAGTCGTGGAAAGCTTTCTAAAGATTGGTGAAGAAGTTTGGAAAAGTGAAATCCATGTACGCGACAGACGCGACTTGGAGTGAGTTGTGGCATACGTATAGGAATTTTTTCAGCTGGCCATATAGCATGGGGTAAGCACGGGCTGTGCATTAGCGATAGCCTTTGTGCTGCTTGCCGGCCCCCGTATTCACATGCGATATTAGGAGTTGGTGATGAGATGCCCCGAGTGATAGAGGCCGACGGGAATTGTGGTGGGGTTAAACGAAACGCTGGATGAGTATCTCATCTCATCGGCCTATAGTTTTTCTCGGAGTATATACATACTTTGCTTATGCTAGTATATCTGGCTTGAAGTTGCTCGGGACTGGACTCGTTCCCTTGTCCGTATACAATAAAACTGCTAGCTGACAGCGACTGAAAAGAGAAGAGAGGTACTCTGAAGCGCGGCAGTCGCTCCGAGTTTTCTCATCAAAGGAGAACTAATTACGTACGTATTCTGTTATATTGCGGGTGAGGAAGGGGGGCGGGAGAGGCGCCAGTGGAATAGGTACACGCGATTGAGCTCTGGTTCTCTTCTCGGTCATACTATCGTATCCGATGGTAAATGCGCTGTTTTTATCACCGGCGATATCGAGAAAGAAAGAGAGCGAGAGATCGAGGAAGACGGATGATGTATATAGAAAAAAGGAGAACACGGAGGAAGAGCGTGAGGGGAGAAGGAGAGAGCGAGATCGCGGAGTATAAAGTGTAGGGAAAATGTTGCGATTCTCAATGCGCGAGACGCTGTAGGATGATAAAAGAGCAAATAGAAGGAAACCAAAGTATAAACTCGACGACGAGAATAAGGGGAAGAATATCGAGGGCTTCCAGCAGCAGCAGCAGCAGCAGCAGAGGCACAACTGGCATGATGTGAGGATGCATGCTTGTCGCTATTGCAAAGGTGAAATGGCGGCTGTTGGGGGTGAATGCTTAAGAGGAGAAGGGGGTCGATGGTGAGACGAGAAACGAGAGACGGCGAATACGACGAGGCGAGCTAGGCGATGAAATTCCAGACTAAGGTAAACAGACGGCGAAACGAAGTGAGAATCGAGTGAGATCGAGGAACGGTACGACTCTTTCTCTGGCCGACTCTAGAGCTACGAGCTCTTCACGAGGCGCAGTACGAGGGTGGAAATACTATGGCGCTATCCGGAAATACGAGCTTCGTTAAATAATTAATCGATTCGTTGGCGCAAGCCATCGGAACGAAATGGAACACCTTTTGCTGCTTCGCTCCGACTCAGCTCTTGATGGTGGCTTTTGCCCTCTGATAGCAGTTCCGGTAGAAAACGTTTCTCGCGAGTTCTGGCATCTGAACGAAATCTCACTCGCTATCTCCAGAGCTGAGTCTTTGCTTTGTTAACTTTACACCGTGCTCTCCTCCCTCTTTCACAACCCCCGCTCTTCTTTTCTTTCTTCCCATAGCGCGGCGTTATCCTCTTCTCCGACGGATCGATGAGGCTGAGCTACGGGGGTACGAGCACACCTATTACCTCTTCCGCTCTTGTGAAATCATTTATTCTCGTGACTTCACACGCAGCAGCGAATTGTCGAAGCGAAACGTAGATTGAAATGACAATTGATGGTCAATCTTTTATTATGTACTTCCTCTAATTAATCAAACTTGTGTCAGCACTTCCGTTTGCCTCCTTGTAATTTATTATAGCGGAATGATCAACATGTTCAACACAAAGCAACAAAACATAAGTTCCTCGATTAACTACGTTTAGAAAAAATATTGATACACTAAAAACAAAATTTTTATTGGAAAAGGTCGATATTTTGTTCAATACGTTGAAACGGAACGTTCTTTTTTCAATAATGCCAAAAAATTGTGTCATCGCAGCAAGAAATTTTCTAGAAGGTGTCTTCGGAAGCAAATTTTTGTCGTTCCAATCCTAAATTATGCTGACAATTTGAAATTGAAAAGAAAAAAATCCGGTCCACCGTGTTCAACAAAATATCGACCATTTTTAACAAAATTTCATTTACCAGTGTATTGGCGTACATTTGTCTCTTCAATTGTCGATATTTTTCTAAATACCACGGAAAGTGCAAATAATATTCTTCGCAGTTGCAGCTCGATCTTCCGAAATATTGGCGCGGATTTTGATCGATGAAATAGAAAATAATAATTAAACTAAACGATCGGGAACAAATTGATATTTCTGGGCGAATTAGTACAGGCAATTTTGGATAATACCTGAAAGCTCGACAAATATTATCCCAAATTATCAGAGATGCATTAAAACAGTTCCACAGCTCAACAATAATATATTCATCTGTTTCAGATGGTACCGAGAGAATGGAACAAGCTGATCCTGGATCAAGCAGTAATACCAACAGCAGTACTAATGGTGGCAATAATCACGAGTCCAACCGCTATCAGCATCATCATCATCAGCAGCAGTACAATCATCATAACAAAGTATCGAAACGCGCTAAACCACTGGATGCGGCGGAGTACGATTACTATTACGATGACGAGGATGTTGAGGAGAGGAACAATCCAACGAACGAGGGTCCTGTAGTTCCACCAGGATTTCTCAGTCCATCGGTACGAGAATATCTCGATCTCGGGAAATCGATACCCGGTAAGTAAACATGATCAGTGCGATAGGATCAAACACAAAATAGGTACATTCGAATTGAAGCGAAAACGTTAAAACCCTTGGACAAGCTGCGACCACACATGCGTTGCATACTGCAGTTTTACGGCTATCTCATTCGTTTGAATTTGTTGCTCCTCATCCCCTCCTTCTATGTATGTATCTCCTTCTGGTTTGTATACAGTCCAGCTAGTATATATATCGCGTCAACAGCATCACCATTGTCAAACGAGAGCGACTAGAGTTGAGTCGTGAAGGAAACCCGAGGGATTTGAGATCCGTACACGCACACGGAGGTCGACACCGTCTCGCTGCTGCACTACCGACGTTTATACTCTATCTTTTTATTTATTTCTTTTCCACGTTACTTTCTCCCTACAGCGATATATTTTATTGTATTCATATTTTCAGGTATTTCCTCTTTATGGAAAAAATGTCTGTATATGTTTGCGATCTCTGTATCTTCCTACAGTTCGTTCGCGTCACAAGAACGAGAAGCAGGTGAATACATACTCTCGAAATATGTACGCGTCAAAGAACTTGCTCCAGTACGTACCTCGAATGTTACAGAACCCATAGCATCTTCTCCCCCCTGTCGAGGATGTAGCGCTTTATTATATGTCGATGTAGTATATTCATATATCTCTCATCAATGTGCAGTATTCTTGCATCTCAGCCAAGGCCACTTTTCACACAAGGACCCTTTTAAAATTCAAGCTAAAGGATTCCCGTATGTGCAAAGGCAACCATGTGTGTATCGCGAAAAAAACGTTGGAGTGCAAAATTTCATGTGATGAAAATGAAAAAAAAAAAAAAAAATAGAAGAAATTCGCGACGATATTGAGGAAAACTGAATAATTCGGAAAATCCGTTTCGAAGTTTCGCGTACACGCAGCGACCTTCGGATATCGCACAACTGTACGGAGAA
Organism: Hyposoter didymator; assembly: GCA_037952995.1. NCBI lineage: Eukaryota > Metazoa > Arthropoda > Insecta > Hymenoptera > Ichneumonidae > Hyposoter > Hyposoter didymator. Next base: position 2,436,410 of record JBAJMU010000001.1, on the reverse strand, counting down.
GAACAGTTAACTTTATATTACAATTTTGCGAATCGATTCAGACGCGGCGTTGAATACCGTTCTGTTCGTTAATCCCTCAGAGTCATTTGAACGGAAAGAATTGACCACTCGCCGAGATTATAACGATTCGCTCACATAACGCGGATAACGCATTTGGTATAAACTTATTTGACATTAGGTGTCGCGACAAGAAAAGATTACGAGCCATTTGTTTATTTTTGTAGAAGCGTGAAAAAAATTCAACTGGCTTTATTTTCTTCGAGTCTTCGATCATGACCAGAATGGTCGATGAAGATCGCATCAGTGCACAGTTATTTGCGCACAGACAGCTTAAAAAGTGTAAAGAATGGACGGGGGAAGACTTGGACATGCGGTTGGAAATTATTGCAACAATCGCAGGAATAGTTCAGACCTCGATGGGATTCAAATTTTATTTTACTTCTATTTTTCACACAATCTTTCACAATTTAATGCCGCCACACCCTCCGCCGTGATAATTCCTTTGTGTCTTTATCGGCGGAACTCACCCTCGAACGACTTGGTAACAGCGAACAGCCTCTTACTAAAGTTCTTACGGAGTCTGTCTTACGTTCTTTTATTTCGATCAATGCACATCAGTCATTCTTCTTTCGCACTTGCCTCTCAAAAGCAATATCTTTTGAAATTCGTACAAAAGGCTTACCTCTGCGAGAAGTCTTGGACCGAGAAGAAATCATTCCTCTCGCGCATAAAGACGAAAAGGATTTAATGAGCTCGATTGGGTCCAGGAAGTTGTACGGACCAGACTCATTATTAAAAGAAGTTGAATTATTGAAGAGTAATAGCTCGACATTGAGATTACGCGAATGGAGGTTTTCCATGTTATCCAAACGTGTCGTTCGTTTTACGTCACGTTAGTAGAATGTAAAGAATTCATTGATTTCACACCGATGCGGACTCAATGCTTCAGCAGAGCGTGTCAAAAAAAAAAAAAAATTAATGACAATTATTGGAGGACGCGACAGCAACATGGCGATGCTTACTCAAGGAGTTGCCGAAAATTCACATCAAAATCGAATCACGAATGCATCAGCGTACTGGAACGTGCGTATACGATGATGATGTTGAAGGTTATGATGAGGGCGCTCAATTGACGTACAACTATGTATGTAAATTCGCTTAATTATTTTCGATTCATTTTTTCTGTACAATTTCCGCGCTCTGCACTCGTTGATTTTATTTGATTTTATTTTTCCCACAAGAGAACGTTGCACGGATGTACGCGATGTCGTTGATGAGGAGAGCATAACGCGGCTGCGTAAAAATTACGAATGTAGGTAGTACAAGCGTGTGGGCTCAACGAAAGCTGAAGGAAAATGGAATATGAAGGAAACAAAATTCAGCACGAGTCGTACCGAGGTTCGTTATCACGTTGCACTGCAAGTGAAATTCCAGCAATGAAAACACGCCTCAAGAAATCCTTGTTTTTCTAAAATATCATTGTTAGCAGCTAATTAGATTGAATGTAGACGTTCCGTGCCACTTCATCATTCTATTTTCATTGTGTCGGCTTGAAAGCTGTGACTGGATACGAGACACCAATTATTCAATTAAAACAACCGAAAAATTCACATTTACAAGATTTTATCGCTCAGTGTTGAAATGCTGCAAACTTGTTCATTTCATTTTGACAACTCGGACTAGCTCGGTTTCAATTGTGCCTGGTGTAAGGAGGAGCCCTATTGTAGTCGGGAATAACGTAGATCATTTTCTCTTCACTAATTACATTAAAACTTCTCATACACTTTTCCACCCTTTTTCAATTTCTTCGGAATCAAAAGTTTTTTTTTTTGTTGATTTACATTCCACGACCCCGAGGAACGTCCTCTACCAACATTTCACAACGATATTCATTTGGTTCTGCTTGGACGACAGTTCACTCCTTGCACTCGAGTGCGAGAGTGAGAAGAAACGCTTTTCGAAAATGTCCATGAAATTTGTTATTTTTTCACGACAATATCTTCGAAAATGTAGAGAAATGGAGATTTTTCATGGTGTCAAAAATCAATACTAAATGGCAGCCTGTTTTCGCCGATAGGAGAACGCGAGAACGGAGCAAGGTTTAAAAACGTGTGGTACTCTCCAGTTTAGGGTGCAACACGATGCATTGTGAGGAACATAAAGTTGGCTTAGGTTTGGAATCGGAGCTTTCGCTTTTCCGTGAAAATAAAGTACGACAGTGAATAGCGAAGTATAACCGTGGTTCACACTGCTTTGCTCGGCTTTTTCGCGACTCCCTCTTCACTATGTTCAACGCTATTTTAGTGAGGGAATGCCTCCCTCTCTAGTCTACAAGATATTCATACTTCTCATGCCCAACAGCACCAGAAAATTTTCCTCCATTCTCTCATTTTATTCCAAGGCAAATAGCACGAAAGAATAGTCGGACGAAAACGGAGAGAGAATCGATGTTTTCGTTCCTGCTACTAATTCCTTTCGCATAGATCTCCACGTGTGTTTTATCTTCTATGCGAATATTCACAAACGTAAAGTTTATTCATTTTTCACCGTTTCCTTCCAAATTTCGCACGTATTCCTTGCTCTCGTCCTCTTTCCTTCCTCCTTTTTCACACCTGATGAAAATTTGATGAATTTGTAAGAACTGAGTTCTTAGTGAGAACACCAGGCAACGGAATCAACGTCATCAATTAATCTATCTGCGGTGTATGGCTTTATAAGCGACTGATTGAGCTGCCGAGTGAAGAAATAATTTTTCTCTGTGCGAGCTTCGACAGTTGTTAAGATATTCTTCAATCATCAAGACGAAAATGTTTTAGCAGACACGATTCTCTTGATATATGTAGGAACGTTTGGAATTTTCCGCCAGACAGCGATGCACAGTGCAAACGTTTGCTGCACTCGCTTTTTCGGAAAAAATCAATTGGAACGATGGAATGCATGTGACACCGGAAATTCATGTCCTCCTGTAGAATAGTGCATGTGCAAAAAAGCCTCGATGCTCTTCGTCAGGCAAAAACTTGCTTGGGAGGTCCGAACCGATTCGAAAAAGGAGTCGAATCGAGATTTGCTCCACGAGCAACTCCCAAATAAGATTCTAATTTTTTTTTTTTAACTTTTTACAAAAAATATCTCAATTATTCGTTTCTCATCTTAACTGACTGATAAGTGTTCTTGATGGTTTTTCCTTTGTTTCGAAGCGTATGCCTAAATGCGAGCAGTCTGAGTGCGTTAGTTTTTACAGAAAGTCTCGTTTGGAAGGTTCTTTT
>JBAJMU010000001.1:2379484-2427356 GCA_037952995.1 Hyposoter didymator | reverse complement strand
TGGGCGGGGTTCTTAGCTCAAGTGGAATTCGGATAAGTGTCTGAAACGAAGAAAGAGCACGTGGTGAAAAGGTAAGAGTGTATTGCTGCCGCAAGAAATCCATCGGAGAAAGCAGATAATCAGGTCGATTCGAGGACAAGTTGCCCTCGCCAGAAGTCTAAGGTAAGGTTTTGGCACCATCGGTGGGCCACTTTCGAAAATCCAATCTCACGGGGTATTCTTACCCCTCGGCTAGACACTGCCACAGTGCACAGTGTACATAGTAATAGAGCAATTCAGAGCAGAAAACTAGCTCGCAAACCTCGAAAGTCTCTCCACGCGTCGCGACGTTTTAGCTCGAATAATAAGACCGAGAGTTTCGGTAAGCTTCTGGCAATTGCATTTCTCCTGACGATCGAGCATATAGTTAAAAATATACGCATGCAACGGTATTCATAAGCCATAATAGTATCTGATGATGTACTTATAAATAGGTCGAAAGGCGCAAAAAACGAGGATCAGAAGGAAAGAAACTCCATCGTTGCTTGTTACAGTAGAAAAAAGTGAAAATGAATAACTTGCTCAATAAAGTACGTAGGTAGCTCTGCAGAATGTTGAACGCAGCGGCAAGAAATGCACACAGCCTTTGGAGCGTGCTTGCCAAGTGACTATATCGATTAGGGAAAAATGAGAGCGATTCTAAATTTTGTGCTTTTTAAAATAAACAGTGCGAATATTTTTTAGGGTGGAAGCTCTTAGGATACATATTAGACCTTCTTCAGAGTCAATATGCACACGGTGTGTTTCAGCGCAAACTCACGTTATAGCATGTGTGTAGGTGTATGTACACACGCGCGCACCGCGGCTCGAACCGAAAGAGATATACAGATGAAACGGGAAGAGCAATCGCAGGCAAGCGAGTTCACAGGGGAGATTCGTAGGCGAGAATATAGGACGGAGATGGTGGCTGAGTGGAAAGGGTTGAAAGAGTAACCCGATGGTGAACGGGGCTCGCCCACCCCCAACTGGTCCCATATTCCCGCTCGACGCGTTTAATTACCGGACCGGTATATCGCACGGTGTAGATTCTTATATATGGTATATGAATATATACGCGTTTATGCAGGTATGTATATCTATATAGACTGACATAACCGAGTTGGATCCCATACGCGGCTCGGATCCCTTTTCTCGTTGCTGTAAAGAGGACCGTTCCATCTCTCATGCTTGAACAGTCCTCACACCCTCTCGGTCTCAGTCCTTTAAGGGGGTACTGCGAATTGAGCCGTAAAACCGGGTGAGCTCCTTTGGATATGGCGGACGGAGACGGCAGCTATGACACCGAGCGCCCAGCAGTAGTGAAGCGGGAAGTGGGTAGACAGACAGCGTAGCACGAGCAGGTTGGGTTTGCGTCACCTACCCTGTGCAACCTCGATCCCTAGCTACACGGTGCAACCGCCGGTGCTGGTAGCAAAAGCAGCGTTTACGAGCGACTCAAACTTTGAGTCGGTATATGGAGTAACTCGCTCGCTCGCTTGCTGCTATCTCGTTCGCTCACACGCCCGGGCAATCATCCCTTCTCGAAGAAGGTGAAACGGGGGGAGGGCTTGTGGTCCTGTTTTATCGGTCTTCGAGCATATAGGTTCACGTACACTCGCCGTGGCGTCACTATAATACAAGAGAAAAGTGGCGTTACTACTGCGCGCGTTGCTGCTGCTGCTGATGCTGCTTGGTCTACCTGCTCTCCTGGTCTCTCTCCCTCGTTTTCTACCCACGAATCGTGCCGGGTTATACTCTATATAGCTTCAGAGCTATACAGGAGTTGGAAAGTAATCTTCTTAGTTGGTACTCCAACCGACAGACAGCGACTATGCTTCTCCGGAGCGAACGAGTGGGATAGGAACGTTGCGAGATATACGAGCTATTACCCATTTACGTATATGAATGTATATACATATATAGAGGAATATGCTGGCTGAAGGACAGAGAGATAGAACCCGAATGTGGTCGTCGTAGTACGAGAGAAGAGGGAGAAATTGAGTGGGTGAGGAAAGATGAGAGTAAGCTTCACAGTGAGAATGCAAACTGTTCGGCGAGCGAGCGTTAGCTACAAAAACGGTTTGTTGCTTTCTATACACACGCCGCCGCGCGCTCCTCGCTTCACATCCGTATCAAATTTTCCTTCTTCTTCATTCCGTCTAAATAATTCCCTTTGATTTGAAGGAATTGTCGGTCTTTTACCCTTTCCCATCCTTCCCCTGCTGCTCTCATACCTCGCAGCATCATTCTCCTTTGACTCGGAGAATTCCATCGAGCAGGATACATGCTGTTCTAATTTCTTGCATAACTCATCATACGTTAAGGAGATCAGCGCGTATACTTACCACTAAATACATCACAGAAAAAATAAGAATAGCGCACAATATCGTAGATATACGCGCACCCATACCATTCTACCTAATGCGTGACGGTTGATGTATCCACGCTCGGTGGTTCCATCCCGAACCAAGATTCAATTTATGCGAACAGCATAAGAAGAATATTGTAAACGATATGAACGACTTCTGAATTGAAAAAATCGAAATACGACCGTTAACGTGTTGTTGTTCTCATCGTCATTGAAATTCTAATAACGAACAATATAAAGTCTTGAAGATATGACCGTAGCGACACGCCTTCACAGCCTAATTAGGGGACAGGAATGTGCCATTGCGTCTGGTATTGCGTCTGCATGGACACTCGATGCAATAACTTTCTTGATGAACCATCGCTACTCCAGACTCCGAACGGTAAACCGTTCGCAACCCCCTGGCTTACGGGCACGTCTCGCAGCAGACAACGGTCAATCAATGGACTTCAAGCGCACGCTCTGCTATCCTACGCAAGGGGAGCGGTCGAGAGCTAGAGGGAGCGGAGATAGCCCGACGGATCTTTCACTGATGGACAGCGAGGAGCCCCAGGGGCTACGAAAAACTGCAAAATAATTTCAGACCCCCCCCTCCTATCAGTCCTCCTATCTTTACCTGCCGTTGAACGCGCGTATTCTTCGACCCTGCACCTGAATTCCCTTTCAAGTTTTCGGCTTTGTTTACGTGCTTCATAATAATTCGATGCACTACAGCAGTTCACCTCGAGGTTCAGGCCAACGAGATATAAAACCGTGGAAAATAATATGCAGTACACCACGCTTCTATATTATTTTCACTAGTTTGGAAAGCAATGTGCAATTAATTATAAACGGCCAAAAAGCACATGAAACTTTTTGCCAAGCGGCACTTTGACAATCATCGAGGTGATGTTTCTGATAGGTGCAACGCAAATGTTGGTTTTATTATGTATGCGAGTCTTCGAATATTTCCATTTAGAACGATTATATCAATTTTGTGATAAACTGCAAGTTTTTATTTTCCTCTCGGTCAATATTGAAAAGCACATTCGCAGTGACATAGAGCGGAATCAGAAATATCAAATCACTGTTCTCCACATTTTCAAATCTATTTACGTTCAAACTATCCGAATAAAACATTCCGACTAAGCAACACCAATTTCTTTCAATATTTCAATCAATCTGCTTTTTTCACAATATATTTTTTTAAAAACTACACACGGGAAACAGCTCTATTTAAAAATACAAATAAAATTCAGTCGCTGCAAGGCATGACGATTTTTAATGTCGCTGCAGTCATTACATCGTGTCTGGAAATATGATAAAAATTTTCTAACGTAACTTTTGGATCAGGAACTAGTTTCACAGGCTGGCATCGCTATCATGAAAATCCATGAAAATTGCAAACAAACTTCGATGTAAACTGCGACATCTCGAAGTGCTCATATCAATTTTTTTAGGCAAGAGACTGGGGAATATACATAATGAGAACGATATGGAAGAAAGTTATTAGGGGATGTCGAAAATTAGTTGACTTTTGAGATGTCAAATCATACCTCGAGCTGGATGAGTTTTGCGATTCGTACTTTTATTTATCACTTGTACGCAGTGTACGGTTTTCTATCCCGGCCAACAGCGTACCTATATTGTATAACAGTTTCCCCCTGCAGAGTTTTTCCATTCCAGTTCAATATTCTTGGTCATTTCCATGTTAATTTTCAACGAGTTTTTATGACGCATGCCCCGGAGCACAGGCGTCGGGGAAATAGACTCTAGAAGGGACACATTTCAAACGGCATGTGTTGAATGATGGCATAGGGAGAACAGCACCGAGCATATTCTCGATCGAACAACGATGGAAACGTTTTTCCACTTTTTTCTCTCGAATCTTTTATTTTTCCACTCTTTCTCTGTCTCTCTCTTTTCCTCCTACTAAAAGCTCCATTTTTACAAATATTTCGAGAAGTTAATTGCGATAACAATTTGACAAACACGGAAGAAACTACATCAACGGTTTACAGTTGAATTTAAAGTCGTAATTTACCCGGAATACTAATTTCTCTGCCTTTGCGACACCGTATAACCAAAAGATTAGCGAGACGAACCTAGAACTCAATTTTTGAGTACATTAGTTCTTTCCAACTCTCGTAGTCGTCGATGGAACGCGGAACACTCGACGAAAACTAAGGAGAAGTGACACGGCACAGTTTTACCAAGTTTTATCTCGTGGGAAGCAGACAAGAGTTCGGCAACTGTTGAATCCGCTCCATAGCGAATAGTGTAACTCGTTACAGTTTCATCTCAAGCGTTGAAATTCTTCTGGAGTTAAAAATTTCAAATTGCTGAATAATTTTTCTCCCATCAGTCGTCATTAAATTCCGATAATTGTATATTCGCGAGAAAATAAACTCCAATTTAAATCAACTTTTTTTTTCATCGCACTGTCCAGAAGGCAGATGAAAATTCTTACGATTAAAATGAAAGGAGCAGAAGGCTTAGCACGAACCTCACGAATGCCTTCTTCAAAAATCCTAGACTTTCTCAACATTCAATCCTCGGAATGGACTGGGTAACGAAAAATCGCATTAGCTCATCAGATCCCAAGCATCCTTCGCTCCGATATAGACCGGCCAAATGACGAGACCGTGCTGATTAATCATTACTGGCTCAACTACGACTCAGCTATATCGAGAAAAAAATTAATGGATACTGTCTGCGCATAATTATCCCACGCCGTTATTTATTGCGAGGCTCACGCGTTCTTGAAAGCCAATTACTATTTTAAAGATCTGTAGTTCAAAAAAAAGAAAAAAAAATTAAAGAAAGGAGGAAGTTCGAGGCTAATTTGTATTGATATTTGTCGTGATTTTGTTTTTCGCATTCAATCGTTCCGATCATATTGTTCAATTGCAAGAAATAGTGAATGTTTATATTTTCGATCAGCGACGAGTTTCTTGAGCTTGAAATAAATAGTGGACGAATAGATAAGCTTCAGATTTTGTTTTCGAAGTAATGAGAATATTCTGCGAGCAAGTGTATGAGAAGTGTAAAGTTTGTTCGTCCGACACATATTTCGGTGTCGTGTGTGATCGTCGAACGACGATATACCGAAGGTATGAAACCGGAATAGGTAATTCGTGGAGCAGAAACGATCTCGAGGCTGTGATCTTCTTCCTTGACCACTGTCAAAGAGCCAAACTGGTTGTAAAACTTGGTCACTTTTTCTCGGTCCATCGTATCGCTCACTTTTTTTTTTCTTTACCTTGTTTGTGCTCGATCTTTCCGACGACTTTCACACGGTGAATCTCACCTCGTTCCAATAATTGTTCTGTATCATGACGATAGTGAACTGACGCAATGAAGAAACGCGTTTTCAGTTTAGCTGTCGTGCCATTTCTCAGATATTTAAATATTTTTCCGTCAGAGGAATGTGTGATTCAAGGTCATGCTGAAATCAATTCATTTTGAAGCTTTGTAAGTGGGCGAGAAAATGCCATTATACAAAGCGATCAAAAACGAAATCAAAAGATTTTTCGCAAGCGTTGCCAAAAAGAACATCTTCACATATTATTTCCACTATTCCATTGCGTCACGGTCATCTATTGACGAAAGTCAATGGCATAAAAAAAATGATCCTCGCGCTGGAAATGAAATTTTGTTAAAAATCGTCGATATTTTGTTGAACACGGTTAACTAAATATTTTTTTATAATTTAAAATTTTTTGTAATTTTGGCAGTATGTTTGGTTTCTAACGGAATTGTCAGCAAAATTTACGATTGGAACGACAAAAATTTGCTTCCGAAGAGACTTTCTAGAATATTTCTTGCTACGAGGACACAATTTTCGGGATTATTCAAAAAACGTTTAGTTGAACGTTTCGAACAAAATATCAATCTTTTCCAACAAAATTTTGTTTTCAGTGGCGAGTTGGGAGTGCCTGCTAATTTATTTCTCAAATTGCCACAATTATCAAAATAACACAAAGAATTTAACGAAGCGACCATGAATCATACTTGGCGAAAATTCACGATTTAAAAAGAAGCCTACAATTCCTACAGAAGCAGGAAGTTGAGAGGTCATGTTGGGCCAGCGCGGAGAAAGGATGTCGATGTTGGAAGGAGGAAAAAACCATTGACCGATATGCAATACGATTCGAGACATTTCTTGTCTTACCTCTGCTTTCCTCCATCGAGTTTACTTGATACTTTCAATCAAGACCTACTTCGCTGATGACTGATTCGTGATTTGGTGACAATGATGTCACGCAGTTATCACTCCATCAGTGCGATCCCTATGCAACTGTGAAAAAAAGAACGCATGGGTTTCTCAATCCAGAGAACTCAAAAAATGCAGGAATCTTTGTAATTCTTCCAAATCTTCGAGTCTGGAACTTTTCCGAATTGACTAAGATCGTCCGAACAAAAACGATGGTACAAAAATGTTGAAAAAGTTGTGTTAAATTCTTTGGTGTGTTCCCCCAACGGAATCGCATTGCTGCATGAGAAAGAACGGAATTTGTCGACTTTTTTATTTTTGTATCTAGCGTTGTTGACGATGCTGAAGTTTGCATCGTTGGAATGCAGCGAAATTCTTTCGTTTCTTGAGCGCAGAACTCATGCTTCTTATTCAATATTTAATCAGGACAACAAAATCGATACGAAAATTGTCTTTGTTTTTCTAAATTGAACAAACAATGAAAAGGAAATTTATTTTTCGTTGCACCCCAACGTTGCGAACTTCATGATTCACAACGTAAGTCCCAGCATATGGCTAAAAGGGAAGAACAGTGTCATAATGAAATGCAGAAACCAGCACCGGAACACGATACGTTAATTAAATTATTCTAAACGTTTAGCTGAGTTGATGGACGATGATGGTTGCTTGTCCGATCTAACGTGACAGCGGTGTGTCTCGTGAGAAGGAATCTAGCGGGTGAATGCTGCATGACAAAGGGACCGGTATAGACAAGTCGCGACTACGATTTCCTTTTGGTTTAGAGCAGATGCCTGGTCCACGCAAAACAGGTGTTAATATACCTGCAAACCGCGGCGCATTACGATCAATTTACCATGGCCTGTGTCACAACACACGCTTAAAACTGGTGCACCGGCAAACATGAATACTCTCAGACATGGACATAAAAGTCCCTTTGTCGATATTGCTATACGTTGGCAAAGAGAATGTCCCTTGGCGAGCACCTACCGGGGAATCAATGCCTATCCATAGCATCACAGGTTCAGGATAGAGAGCTACCGGAGACCGTATCGAGAGAGGTTTGCCAGGAGAGCTATGCAGAAGGGAGTGAGGGCGAGGGAGAGAGAGAGAGAGAGAGAGAGATAGCTAGAGAGAAAGACGGAAAACCGATCGTTTCCGTAAATGCGGCCACACGTATCGGGTAACGCTGAGCGTTCGTCCGTCCATTCGTTTGGTGTGTACCTGTTGTTAGGTATACCACGTATTACTTCGGTCGGTCCATTTTGTGCATACCTATACGCGAAAACAGATGCATATATGACGGATGCGTGTGTATATGTACTTGTATAATCGACATGCACTTTCCACTGCGTTGGATATAGACACATGTATACACACGAATAGGGATCGAAGTTTGGTAGGTTTGGGCAATAACACAGTGAGTTCCGACACGCGGGAGAGGCTCAGAGAGGGGTTGTGTATGTGTAGGGCGAAATCGCAGAAACACGTGTTTCGTGTTCAACAGCCAGTGGAGCCAGCTTGGACCACGACGATACCGCACACAGGGCGTTTGAATGCGATTAAGCCAGTGGAGCAGTAGCTTCGAGCGAGCGACTCCACGCTTCGAGAACGCAGCTTGCCAAAAAACATCGGCACGCTCTACCTCCCTCTTTCCCTCCTGCCCTCCTCTCTCTCTCTCTTCGTCTATACGTCGTCACTACCATTCGACCAGGGGGTTGTTTCCGTACGGGCAGTTTCATAAATGAGCGGAAAGAGGACGCTTTGCCGCTATTGCTCTGTTGTGGCCTCTGTTCAACGTTATAACTGCGACGGGCTCAGCGAGACGGTGCAGAGGACGGCGGGATCGGTAGGTCGTACATGGCAAAGTGAAATAGTGAAGCTACCAAAAGGAGGGAAATGTATATAGCTGTATACACATAAAGAGACAAAGCGAGAGAGAGAGAGAGAGAGAGAGAGGGAGCGCGCGCGAAAGAGATAGGAAGAGGCAGAGAGGAAGCACATGACATCGTGCCAGAAACAGCGGGACCAGGTAGGAATCGTTCTAGTTGCTCTGCTTCCGGGTATTATTTCGTTACATTGAACATGTACCACCCAGCAAAGGATTGTTTTATCACAAACTTTTGCACCGATGAGTTCGTCTGTAATGGAACGCTCGTTCTCTCGTTCTTTCTTTTTTTTTTTTTTATTATTCTTTTTTTTTAAACTTAAACTCTTTCTCTCCACGTTATGTAATTAATTCCATGCTGCGTTCCATTATTCAAGCATCCATCACGTACATTGCGCTGTCAGCTTCTGAGATTCGAATTATACTTGTTTCTCCGAAGCCACAAACAGTCCATCTTTTTGGATGTGAAGAATTGTAAACGAACTTTCGTTAAGATTTTCCATCTCATTTAATGCCTCGAGAAATCCCCATCGAAATGGCCGGTCAAAATTCTTCAATCGTCTTCTTAATAAGCGAAACAAATATCCCATGAATAATAAATTACTGCAAATTTCGAACGAAAAAGTTCAGAAAAATATATGTGTGACGAGGCACGGTCTGAGAATAATGAGCGAATAAAAAGGTGATCCGAGTGGGACTCGATCCGGGGACCCTCGGACTGTGAGTCCAGAGCGCTAACCACTGCGCTACGGTCCACCTCTTATCCTCCCATTATTGCCAGACCGTCACATATGTAATGAAATTTTTCAAGGATTTTCCAAGGGCCGGCCTAAATACGACACGCTGCATGAAAAACGGTCGGAAAATGCCAAGTATTTTTTGGAAAACCTCAAACACCTCAAAAACCTCAACACGATTTCGCAATTCTATTGGAATTCATTTTTTTCTACGCCAATGAGCCATTACACTATGGAATCTGGTCGCCCTGAATATATCCCCTACAATTTTGTTGATTGTGACCTCCGGGGTCTCAACCAAAGATCGAAAAAATTGAACGCAAGAAAAAAAATTGATGAAATTCTGATGATGAATGTGCGAGAAAATGTTAAAGTTTTCTTGAAATATGCTCGTAGTAGACTAAATGATTAATAGATCCACGGCGTATGAGAAAACATTGTATAAAATATATTCAGTGCTGTGATATGTAAAGTCACAATAAATCAGACATGTAAAAGCTGCAAAAAGTATATATTATTCCGACGAGAGAAAATGGAATATGCGGCTGTTTGGTTCGTGTACATCTTATAACGCGGTGCTTCAAGAGCGTGTTTCATACGTCGGAATCCCATTGCATCAACGTTTCTATACGAATTTGTTGTGATATGTATTTGCCCATAACGCAAGTTGTATAGTAGTCGTCGAGAGGCTGATATAACTGTATTTGCAAGATGACACTGAAATTCTCATATATAGGCCGATCGAGCTCAGAGTCAAAAAGATCTTCACGAGAATCCAATTCGAACGACTGTTTTTATGTATTCCTCGTGGTAGACAATGTTCCAAGTTGTACGAGCTTCGTATAACTATAAAATTTTTCATACAGCATGTATATCGTGTGTTTATATACCGTGAAATATGGAACATTGAAGAAAATTAATATTGCATACAAATCATATGCAATGCAGTGTTCGTATTGCTGCATCGTTTCTTCTCTGTGATAACAATTATTTACCGATCATGAAAACTTTCAAGAACGACGATTCAATATTTTTCATATTGCTTCCCAATTCGTAATTATTTCCTCTTTGGAAAAGTGAGCTAGAGGAAGCAACAATTTAAAAATAAAAAATAAATCACACTGCTCGTCCATTTTGAATAGAAATAAAAACTTCAACTCATTTTTAAATTTTTTGCATAGCCAATAGTATATTACTCTACAAGGGCAGAAAGTTTAGGATTCCTGCACTGCGCAACTTCTGCTCGTGTGGTGTATACTATTTTTCTTCATAGCCGGTCGAAAGTACGATTGATTCACGGCAGATTCATGTATTGATGCCTGCCCCGACATTTGCGGCACGAGCGAAGCGAGTGCCAGCTGGTCGGGGGCAGGCATCAAATACAAAAACAAAAAGTACATACAAATACAATAATAACAATTACTTTCAACTCGTACCATTTTTTTTTCTTCAAATTTTAATTGATGAAGACCGAAAATGTAGGTTACATATCATTAAATAATTAACCAATAAAATTATTATATTTTTTTTAAAGAATTTCATTTCATGTTTTTGTTTCCATTATTCTTCTCATGTTGACATGAGTAATGAAAATTGTTCACGATATTTCCGTGAAATACGCAATTTTCATAAAAATTGGATGGATTTTCGTTAATCGTTCGATTGGTTGACGAAAATTTCTGTTGATGTCCATTTTCAATACGATTTTGGAGAGGTTTGTTTTCTAGTTTTTGTTCAAAAACTTTGATCGGAGATTTTTTCAGAAAATGTGTGGGCACTATCGGTCGTTTAATTTGTGCTGCTAGAATTTTTTTGTTGTTAGCGGTTGTAAAAACAGGTGTGGGTGTTTTTTCCGAAACTTTAGGTTGATCCAACTCGTCAATTTTTGCCAGGTCCTCTTCATCGACCTCGAATTCTTCACAGAACCGATTTGATTCGATTTCTGCATCAGCAGCCTTTTTATCATTTTTCTGAACAGTTTGTTCATCGCGAAAGTCGTTCGCAAACGAACTAGTCGACGGTTGTGGCTGCATTCCATCGGATAAAGATGCGTTGGTTATCCGCTCATAAATTTGCTCTCTATTCTTCAGGGAATTTTTCACATATCCTGTAAATAAGGGGATTACTAATGGATGAAATGTACATAGAAAAAAAAAAGTATCGTTTGGACGTTCCATGGAGAATCAGCTTTAAATATGATGAACGCACTTGTTTACTTTCTAATCAAATCTCAATCAATAAACGAAAAACTAACCTTGAGCAATTCCAGTTGATTTCCACCCTCCTAGTTGCTTCAGCATGGTTGTATTCGCACCTGGATTTGATAACAGAGTTGCACCAGTCCTGCGGAAACAATGGCCTGTGTATGATTTCGCGTTGGGCAGGTTCAAAAAGGTCGCAATCAAGGTTGGCGTTTCTCCGATTTTATTTCGGCCGATGACTTGTTGATGGAATTTTTCATTGTGGTATTGGATGAATAATCGGTCGGTGAATGATTGTTCGAGTCTCAACAAGATGTATTTTTTGACTTTTTGATAGAAGAGTTCGCCAATTATAAATTGGCGAGGAGAATTCGTGTCACAGACTGAAACAAGAAACTTGCTGCGAAGATCCTCTACGTCTTGGACAGTGAGTTTCGTTAGCTCATCGCACCGGAGAGCCCCACAAATTCCAAATATAAGGATAACCTTAAATCATTACAACAAAAAGAACATAAATAAATTAAGAAATTCATAAAATTGAATATCGATACCTATCTTTGATGCTAAATATGTGTGGTCTGATCCGTCGTTCACGAATTGCATAATTTCGCTCCACTTTAGCACTTGAGACTTTTTCGGTTTCTAACCCTTCGAATTGTTTTCAATCAGACTTTTGAAATTTGGAAATTTGTTAAGATCAATGTTGTCTCTTGTGTTCAATGTTTTTTTTAACATCGACCAAATGAACCATAATGTTGTCAGTTTCAGCTTCTTGGTCAATTCTTTGAAGTAGACGACTAAATTCATTTCTTCTGCACGGGACAGTGAACTTTCATGTTCCACCTTCCAGTTTTTGTAAGCCTCGTAGACGAGTTTATACCGATCAGCGGACTTCTTCGGTAAAGTTTCCGTCTGTACAATGACTTGACCTTCTTCATCAAAATTGCTCAAAACCTCTTCCTCGTCTATGGTTTCGTCAGATGAGATCATTTCCGCCATTATTATTTTCACAATACCGATTCGTTTTGAGCAAATGAAAAACAGCGTTGACGTTCATAAAAATACGGTTAGAGATAAGTCCAGTCGTGACAGGTGAGCGTGAAAAGTTTTTGCTCCTGCTATTAAAGAGAGCGATCGTGTTGTTTTTTCCAATACACAAATCTTGAACTTTCTGCCGCGAAATCGATGCGGAAAGGTCGTACTTTCGACCGAGGTATGAAGAATTAGTATATTACATACCTAGGCCATAAAAATAAGAAAAGTCTCGGATCACATGTAATTGTTCGCCGAGGCTGACAAACATGTGATCTGAGACTTTTCTTATTTTTATGGCCTAGGTATGTAATATACGAATACACACCTCGGCCAAAAAAAAGTAAAGCCTCAGACCGCATGTTTGTCAGCCTCGGCTTCGCCTCGGCCAACAATTACATGTGATCTGAGACTTTTCTTATTTTTATGGCCTAGGTATGTAATATACTATTTTTCACTTATTAATCATTTAGTATTGTTTCCATGTCGTTAATATGTCGCGACCATCTACGAATAATGCTGGGAAGACATGCAAGGCAAATGTTCTGTACGCAGGAGGGAACAAAATTATCGAAAAATATTATTTTGATTAATATTGTCTCAAATTTGAAAAATCACGACATTTTTCGTCTCGATTTTGTCTTTGGATCTCAAAAAAATTTGATTTTTTTGTCTTGACTAAATAGTGAATAAGAGTCGTAGGTTCTGATCAAGAAAAAACAGAATTTCGTTGCATTCCAACGATGCAAAATTGAGCATCGTAATTAGGTTAAGCCTCTATTTTATTCCAATTGATTAAACAGAGTTGGAAAATGTTGATTTTGAAATTTGGAAGCAGGCGTCTAACTAAACTTTATTATATAGTAAATTTTTTTGGAAATTACGAACGTGATAGTAATTGCCTAACTTTTGAGGGTAATGATGGTGACTGGCGAATAATTGGTTGAGTTTTTTGTAAATGTTCCGAAAAGTATAGAACTTTACTTGGCTGCATTGTGTATAGTCCAATTTGAGAAATTTAGCGTGCCGCTGCTATGTATCGAATAGATATTTCATGAAGCAAGGTTTATAGGCAATCGAGAAAGGTTGGGAAGAAGAGAGCCAGTTAGAAAGACCCTGTGTGAGCTTTACCACGTGTGTATACTTGACAGCGTGCTTGCGCGAGTTTTGTACCGAGTAGATTGTGTTGAGCATGAATCGGGGAGAGGGAGGAGGGGGTACGGTGTAGATATAGTTAAGCCGAGGGGTCGTGTTCGCTGGCACGTATTCACCACCGCCAACAACTTTGCAGTTGCAATTGCTACAGGGATCGAAAGACTCTCTTCGTCGTGAGGGTAGTCGTCCTTGTTGGCATCGTCGTACACCTTTCCTTCTTCTCTTAGTCCTCGGCGTCGTTGTCGCGCAAGGAAGGACCTGTAAATCCTTTGGTGCGAACGAGCTACACGATTTTCCGGGTAAACGCTTGTTGCAAAAGCTTCTCACGCGTCTTTATGCCTTGCGTGTGTAAGTGTCACCTTCGCACCGATAATATGAACGTAGCATGCTCAATCATTCTAATGCACATGCGATGCACCAACGTTCTTCTACTCTTGGATTTGCGTAGGAAGTCAACGGCCGTCTCTTCCAGGTCGAAGCGAAAAATATGAGAAATTTATCATTCTCATCACAAATGCGTTTCTCGTTTCGTATCCGACAGCAAAAAGTTGTAAAGTTATAAAGGAATAGTCACCATGGTTATTGAGCCAAGTTCGAAGGGGATCAATCGTCAGTTTTGAAGGAAACATACGCGGAAAGAAATGTACTAACGTCTACTTGGTACTCTTCGAATTTGAGTTTGCGCTTGTCATTGTAGTGCGGACAAACTTGAAACAAAGAGGAAAGAGGAAGATTTCTCGCGACAGTTTGTAGCTTAATAATCTCTCGTGTAATAATGCACAACGGGTTATAAAACGGTTTATACGATGGGATCTCGGGGTGTTGATGCGTCTCGTCGCTTGACATTCCTGTGGTGGCAGGTCTAGCCAACATTAGGCGTATCGCGGGAGCCTCCTAGCATGGTTTGAGTTGCGGAGACGAAGCTGCTGTAAAGGGCAAATGCGCGAGGGAGAAAGGAAGATGGAACTGTTTGCAAGTTACCGCGCGACTAGGTGGCGGAGGAGCAGTCATCCATCTGTGGCATTAATGAGTAGCATGGGAAAAACAGATGGATTCCATTGCGAGCAAGAGGGAAAGACGATGCTGCGACGCCATGTTACTCGGTATAGTTGTACATGCATTCGCTGACTAGCGCGATGTATGTCGTGCGATGTTGTTTACACTTACTCGTTGGTGTTGCACACAGCTCTCGCGATGCAGCTCCATACACGACGTACAGTTAATTAGGACGGAGTGGAGGATGAAGTTAACTAGGAGAAGAATGAAGCAAGTGTGAACGGAAGAGCACATAGGACAAACTCGGTACGGAGGAGATACCTGCGAGAAATTACGATTCGAAAACTTGTGAGGTGAGATTTTCAATGCTGTTGTATAGAAGCTATTGCAAGGATTTGCTATCCTTGCAAATGGTGGAAACGCTGAAGCTAGAACTGCTACTCCATTTCCCCATCCAATCGTCGATGAGCTCGTCGAACTTGGATCTGACTTTCGTATCTCAGACTTGGAACTTGTGCTTAGTTTCTATAGGGTGTCTATGCTTTTCCCTAAGGTTGCTAACATCCCTTGCACTATTATACATCGAGTCATGGACTAGATATAGTCACAACGACCCAACGTTGCAAATCCAATCAGACTAAAACGTCAACAGCAGGTATGCAGAAAAAACTTCTTTGGAAACGTGGAGAAAAATTGAATGAGACACACGGTTAGTATAATTTCTCACAATTTTTTACTCATTTATTGCCAACGACGATCAATTGTGTGTAATAAACAATATGATTGTTGCTTAAGGGCGTTTACGTTTTTAACGAATAAGGGAAGGTAGTCATTCATGTGTGAACATAAATTCAACGAGCATATAGATTCGAAGGTGGCCCGAGAAATTCATCGGCCGAGAGTGGTCGATTCACCGAAAAATTAGCATTAATTCACGGCGATGGAGAGTGAGAGCAATTGAAGAATTACTTTGGTAAATACACGATCCCGCTGCACGTCTCGAGGGAGGATAACACCTAGTTAATAGCTCGGGCGAGAATAAAAGCTCAAGGGAATGTCCCTCGTCTACCCTCTGCTTCCATCATCTCAGATTCGTCGAGCTGTGTGGAGGTTTTGGCAAGAGAAGTTTCTCGCTGAGCTGAGTGGCTGGGTCGGAAAGTAGAGAAGAGTAGGAATTTCGAGACAGTGTACCGAGAGAGTGTTTCGCTGTGTAACTGTATCTGTCTAGCAAGTAGCCAAAGTAACGGGAAACCTTCCCCTCATCGCGGTCCTCGCTAAACTTTTTACGCAATTTAATCGAGGAGAGAGCAGCCCACTCGACGATTCTTCAAATTATTAATTTTGCTCCCATTATAATTAACATCGCGTGCTACTCTTATCTTGGAACAGAGCATAAGCAGTCCTCTGACAGCAAGTTCCAATTATTGTTCGCACTTGAACCAATAATCTCATAAACTTGAATGTTTACGAATAAATTGCTAATAAAGTAATAAACTAGGCGAGAGCTTGTGTATATGATGTTTTTTGGAAAGTCGTTAGGTGACGGATCCTCGTGTGCTGAAAATAGGTAATATCGAGTGGAGCGAATGAAAAGCTGTTATTGGTGCGTCATTGAATGGCGAAAGTCACGTTCAGGAACAGAGTTACAAATTGATGATACATTCATATGCATCGACATCGATAGTATTCTAATTTGCAATGAAAGGATAATAAAGAGAAAAAATGAAAACGTGAACTAGGGTTCGTTATTCTATGCGAAAAGGGGATTGATTGATTCGAGGCTAAAATCCGGGTGGCGTGCCTCTACAGTTGGCTATGGTACGTATGATGGGTATATACTGAGAGAGCTTCGCACGTGGTAGGGAAAACGTAGTGTGGGCTTTAGATAGCAGGTTGAGCCACGAGATGCCCGGGAGCTGCCCGGAAATTTATTACCTCTCTACGTACTATGAGATGCAGTGGTGTGATGAGCGTCCAACAGGAACGGAGCTCCGGAAACGTGCCCGCAATGGAGTTGTATCCCCGAGCCCCAAACGGTGATGACTGTTTATTGTACGTTTAACGGATAAACAACGAGAATCGAGATGCGACGCGATCCCAACAAGTGTAGACACTCCATACACCCCCGACTCACTAGGATAACGTCACGAAATCGTCCAACCACTCACCATTCCTCCTACCGATTGACCACCCGGTGATGCTTTGCTTCAGCAGCATCACCACCACACTTTATCGCAAATCCTATGCATATTTAATCAGCCAGAATTATGGCTGGTCATGTAGCAGTTCTGCAATAGGTTTCGATCCTGTACCAGATCACTAGATTTTCCAACCGCTCGATCCACCAATTGGGAATAAAATTAACGATCCCACCAGAACTCCCTATCTCCATACCATTCTTGTTCATCACATTACGAAGTATTCGAATATTTTAACATACGCTGTGGCTACCATAACGCTCATTTGTCCGCATCATCAGACTCCTTCATAATCCGAGTCAATATAATGATTAGAGAGACTAATCCCATCGAATCTGGGAGATACGTGAATTCTACGTTTCTCTGCAAAGCAAGAACCGAAAACCTATAAACAAGTTAATTTCGTCTTTTTACGTTTTGATTTTTTCGAGATTTTTGCAATTAAAAAAAAACTGTTTTCAGTCTTGGACGACGCCTGTTGATACTTGACTCCATTTTCTCATCGTCTCGACCATTTGTCTCAGAATCGATGAGAATAAGTTCCCGGTTCAGGAAAAAAAGTTGAATTACTCTTCGTTATTAATTGTGACCGATTTTCAGACATAATCGACAAAGTCGCATCAGCCCCTGAAAACTCTATCGGAAAGGTTAGTTCGGTACCGCGCTTCATGGATAAAGAAAGTTTCGAGAGCCATTTGAGTATTCCTGGTCGACGAGAAATTTCGCAAAATAAATCAACAAATCGTTTTTAAGTTTTTTTTTTTTTTTAACATGAGACTTATATTTATAGGACTTGCCGATATGCATTGAGCTTGTCAAGATTACGCATCCCAGAGAATTCGTTTTTTCTTGGCTTTGAATTATATCCATTTCCTTTCTATTACCGCTGATCACATTTCACTATATCCCGAAAATTCGATCGGAGCTATTCACCTATCCCTGCGCTGAAACGTTCGGGAGATACTTCTATTATGTCATTATCTTCCGCATAAATTCTAGTTAAATTCCAGTTGATACGTAAATCGCTGAATCTTCGAATAATGGGCCGAGCCCAATATTCACGATTGGAAATTCGAAATAAACTAAAATTATCCATATCTTGCTATGGGATTGCTCTACAGCATTTCTGTCGAAAGTTTAGTCCATTCTCTGGTGCGTTCACGGCAGAAATTGTTATAAATATATTATTCCGTACATGATGATTGACCTCTCGCTCCTCAACAACCTATTTTTGTTGGATTATTAGACGGACAAAAAAAAAAGTTAAATAATATCGAAATAACAATAAACGATGGAAATATTCTCCAGTTCGTTTATCGCTCGAGTCACCATTCATATTTGTTCACATATTAGAATAATTAATGAAACATATTTTTCGTGTCGACTGTAACGTTACACTTTAACCCTTCGGGTACAAACTGGGTCATTTTGACCCGAAAAATTTTCCGTCACCGATTATTTGGCATTTAATCGCACCGAATGTTTTTACACATTCAATTTTCATTTTGGCCAAAAAATCAAATTAGGGCTTTAAAATATGTATTGGTAATTTACTACAAAAAACAAAAAATGCATATTTGCCGGAATAAAAAGTTTTGAAAAACAATATGAAATTCGCTTCCTAGATTGGTGTCCGTATCGGTAACACAAAGCGAAACTGCCGGTGTGTAATGAGCGTAAGAATCAATGTATGGACGAGTCCGATTTCTTTTTCTTATTTCACTAATGGAAAAAAAATTAGAGATTATTTGTGCTCTATGAATATTTCGACGAGTCGATACAAGGATCATAACTCCCTTGTACTTTCCCCGGTATCCGAGCGTCCAAATTTCATTTACCACAAAAAAAAATAATAGCCAAGAATATATTCATGTTGTTGCCTCGAACAGAAATAATGAAAAAAAAAGGAACGTATAGCAACGAACACTGTTTACGAGCGTTGCACCGAGAGTGTTGCTCAGACAACTGGTACTTTTCGCGAGAGTGTTGGGAAATCCCGCAGTAGAAAAAACAATGAAGAGATTATTTTAGACCATGGCAATTATGCTCTTGCTTAATTATTAACGACACGATGGCAAACAAATATAGCAGAAGCTTTGAAATCTGAACACCCATGAAAGTGCCAGATGTACTAATGAAATGTCACCTGATCATCAAAATAAAAACCTGTGGTCAGGTGACCGAACGTTATAGAAAAAAAATATATATATATTACGTGAACCTGCAATAAATATCGATTAGAATATCCGAATGATACGAATTTGCATAGTTATCGAACTGAATTATTAGCACGGAAGGAATTAACCCGCTGTTACACCGTCGGTTGCAAAGTTGTAAGAGTAACATGGTCAGGCAGTGCTATAGGTACATAAACGATGGAAAGAAGAGTCATCGAAGGCGCATCACACTTTCTCGTGGATTTCTACCAGCCAACAAGTACAATCGAGGTATGCAACCGATTGCAAGATACCAGTGGCCGAGAAAGTGCTGCTCAATGTGAATGTTTGCCTTGCCAGGAAACAAGTGTGCGTGAGTATGCACCTTGGCGTACGAAACGAGGGCTCGCTTCCTCGCTGTTATGCACGTTCCATTTTAAACATTTTCAATGTGCGTCAAGCTTGCGTACTACTCAGTCTTTACTCAATTCTGGTGAGCACCATTTTTTCTATTGAGATCTTCTCATATAACAAATTATAATAATTATGCTCGAGCTTAGGTTGGAGCTGGGAGGAACGTGGAAATTCTAAGAGAATGCTAATGGTGTGCAGGGAATGTAGTAGAGAGGCAAGTCGAGTATCATTTTCTAGTGCACATTCATGAGTATCATTTTTTTAATAATGTTTAGATGTATTAAGGATTTTAATGTTTGCAAATTGTGTTGACAGCGATAAATAAATGAATAAATTGATTCGAAAAACAGTTCCAGCCTTCGCATATTTTTTATGACACCGATTTGGAAATCGAGAATTTTTTGGAATTGGGAATAAAATTTTCAATCTTTATTTGACAGATGCATAAACATGAAATTATTTTTCAGGATGGCACTTTCGGAAATTATGACCAAATTGTGTATAGCGGAACTGAAACGATTGATTTTTGTGAAACATGCTGCGTTTACACAATAATCCAATGTGAAAACGTAAAATCTCGATTTGCATGAAATTACATGGGGTCACAAAGTTTTCCCAACGAAAAAAAAAAATATTTTTTTTTTCACAAAAATGAAATTACAAAAATACGTTTTCAAATATAACCAAAACGTTTTCCAGCGGATAGATTTTTGGAGTGTAACAAGAAATAATTGAAACTGACCCTATTGGCAACACCTCTCCGGATGTATGCGAGCTCTGAATTGCAATTGGTATTGATAGTTTTTTGGCACATGGAGCCGGAAAATTGAGGAGAAAAATATGAATTTTTAGTCGCACAAAGTTGGCCATTTGGTTTGTATCGAAATATAAATACAGTAGTACCGGGATAGAGCGACCTATGAGAAGTGCAATCCGAGATGACACATCCTCGACATAGGGGTCAAGTTAAAAAAGCTCTGGGGAGCAAGAGAGGTTTGCAGGAGGTGGAGAGAATGGAAAGAGAGGGTGCCCGCGCGCTCGGCTCGCGAATTACGTTTCTACCGTCAACACAATTTCACCCGTCTGCCATTCAGATTTTAATATGCTTTTCCTCGCTAAAACGTGTCGCTTGACGTTCCTATCGGCTCAATTTTACCGAATAGCGCGCGAGCGAGTGCGCACTGACCAACGAAAATCTGTCAGCCATCTCGTCGTTTTCGAGCCCCCGCCCCCTCGCTTTTTACCACCTACCATGTTATATACTCTGTCTCTTCTCGCTCTCGAGCACTGCACCAGTAACTGCAAGCCTTTTTGCCTGCTAAATCTCCCGAACCCCCAAAAAAGCTACAGCCTTTCTCGACTCCCTAAACTACCCCTTCTAGAGCCTTTACCGCCCCTTTGCTATCGTTCCTGGGCCGCAATGATTTTCCGATGCTAACAGATACGTTCCACATTCACCGCGACCATGCATCACTGCTCGAGCCAACAGAACGTTTCCGAAAAGATTACTCAAACGCGCTACACCGGTAAGTTAGTCAAACTCGGACAGAATTTTTATTTTTCATTTTTCAACGAGCGTCTACTCAGGATACGAACGCCTGTTCGAAAATTTCACCAGAACGGTTGATGAATTTCTGTTTCAATTTCATGTTCGATTTCTTTTGTCGAAAATGTTCGAAGGAGAGTCAAGTATGAGGATGCATCGATTTGTGGATTCGATCGAAAATATCAATGTTGTTACGATCCACACATTCGTNTTTCGACTTTCTTACTTTTCTTTTATTTAATTTTATGAATACCAATATTCCGAATTATTAGCTGTTCGACAATTTGGTTATTCGCAATATTAACCCCCACCCGCCAAAACGCTTATGCTAATCTGAGACAGGTACTTGCAGATATTGTTGCTGTACAAAGAGAACTCCCTCACCATAGATTTGGACTTTGGTGTACAGCACATTTGTGAAAATAAAATGCCACCGTATTGTTGGATTTATAAGCCCCGCGCGATGGGTTTACGCTAAGAAGATTACTCGCTGGCGTGAACGACTNAACGACTCGTGGAGCTTTGGATTACAGATTGAGAGTGTAGATTTAAAAAAAAAAAACGGATTTTACACTATTTTTCATTTTTCTCGCTGGGTCAATCCTTGAGACATTGGAACGTAACGATGCTCCATATTATTAAGCTGCATGAAAGAAAGTGTATCCAAGATTTTTCATACATATAGAGACAATTTTTTCGAATATATAGAAAGGTACACTGGAAAAGAAATTTTGCTAAAAATCGTCGATATTTTGTTGAATACGGTAAACTAAATATTTTTTAAATGATTTTTAAATTTTTGTTATTTTGGCAGAATATTTAGTTTCTGACAGAATTGTCAGCGAAATTTACAAGTGAAACGACTAAAATTTGCTTCTGAAGAAACTTTCTAAAATATTTCTTGCTGCACTGACACTATTTTTGGGATTATTCAAAAAAACGTTTAGTCGAACGTATCGAACAAAATATCCATCTTTTTCAACAAATTTTTCTTTTCAGTGTAAGAAAAAATACAATTGCAGGTCTGATAATCGTTTCATATTTGAAGAATCACTCCGAGGAATGATTGAAAGTTGTTTTGTCTATAATTCCTCCGCAGATTTATTGGAGTCTTTGCCTTGAGAGGACTCCTCCGAGTAACTATCTATCGGAATGGTATCAGCGAATACGTTGGAAAAAATCCCCGCACATGATAGAAAAATGAATGCAGAACTGGTACGCAGTTTGCAATATCGATAAAAAAAGATATTCGGGGAAAAAAAACACTCGACAAACACAAATAAGAGTGACGGAAACGAAGCTCTCTGTTTTCCTATACGAATCTTTCGATAAAGGTCATCGATCGACGTGTATGAGCAAACGCATACGGATGGACCGAGAAATATCCAGAATGGAAAGAAAAAAAAATGCAACCGAAGCTAAGGTACAATAACAGAATGCAGAAAAACGACGGCAAAGTAATCTGGTCGTTGATTGACTTTAACAGTACGTGGACTCCCGTTCTGTGCGCAGTGCTCTGCTACAAAACAGTCTGGATGACTCAATTTTTATCCTTTTTTTCCTTTATACTTTTTCTACTTCTCTATACCTTTTTTACATGTCCCTGTATGCCCAAACCTTTTTTTTTCAATTCATTTCTTTTGCCATGCCGAGTGTGAAACGTCAATTTTGAAACTCCTAAAGGTCCAGTGAAAAAAACGACTCTATATGGATAACTTGAAGGACAGAGAAACGACCGAACCAAGCCCCAGTGATTTACGAAAAACATTGTTTCCACCAAAAAAGTATCAAAAATCCACCACGAAAATGTGGAAAATCAATTTTTCTTTCGAAAGTTAAGAAATTCTTGGTAAATTCCGTACGTAATTCGAAAGACAACGTTACTCGCGTGTGTTTTCTTGTTTTTCAATTTTCTCTTAAACAAACTGCGCAGATGAGAAAAATCAAAAAACGAATCTTGTCTCCAAAAAAAAAAAGCAATAAAACCAAGAATATTACGATCGCATATTTAAATAACGTTCTGAATACGAGAACACATGATACTAGTTGAAACGATAATTTACAAGAGAGACAGAAAGGACGGATGAAGGCAAATGATATTGCACGCTCATAAAAGACAATATATATTTCCGAGATTTTATGCCTTTTGAATGGGTGGAATGAGTAGAATTATAAGCTTCTCGGATTTGCCTATATGCATTCACAGCTCTGGGCATTCGAATAGCGCGAGTTCCCTGCCTGTCCGGAGGCCCTTACTCCGTTAACCGACAGGGGTTAACTATCATGAAGGTCTGCCGCTAGCCCCGGAGTCGCTAGCACAAGCGGTGAATAATTCAGGGCGCACGAATTCGCAGGAATAAGTGAATATCGTACTCGTGATAGCAAAAGACGAAAAATATTCATGGCATTGAACGATCGGGCTATATCAACAAGTGCTGGCATTAGAAAAAAAGCCAACGTCTAATCGCTAAGGAAATAATCCGAGAATTTCCAGGAAGTACATTGCAAATATCATTTTTTCCGAGCAATTTTTATTACGTGTTAATGTGAAAATAGTCGCATAGGGATACGTCCGAGGCTTCCGATCCGACGATACACAAAATTAAGTTGGTTACCACATCGGTATGTACTTTTTCATCTTTCATACATTGTAGTAACCGCGAACACGCGGATGTAATTTTCTCCATGCACTCACACACTGTAAATAACACGCATGGAAAATTTCTAGTAAAACGTAAACCTTAAGTAACAACGGCATAACGTAAGATGGTCGCATGAGGAGAAAATGGAGAAAAGACGATTTCACTCAGAAATCCATTTGTTGTGGTCTCAATCGTTCGTCGACGGATAACGAAAACAACGTCGTGACAATGACGAAAATTGTACAAAATAATTCCATTTAATTTCAAGTATTGAACGAACTTGAGGTAAGAAAATCATCGACAACGATTGTCGCGGAGTCTGCCAGTTGTTCCACTTGCAACACACAACGGAGAGTAACAAGAATTATGAAAAAACTATGCAACTTGACTTTTTCTGAAGGTTTCAACACCCTGTCAGCTAAATGTTGCGATACATGTTCAACGTGTAAAACAACAGCACAGTCAATCGCTGCAAATCCGAACATTTTTGGCCTGGCACGCACGAATCCACTATTTGAAACAGTTACAGAAACGTTCGCTAGTATCTGCGTGTATGCATATTTGACAAAGCAATAAAACGTACAAAAAAAAGAATATTTTGTATCGAGTGCGTCAGTCCGTGGGAAACGGAGTTTAGAGCGAGCTTAAACACAGCTGCTCAAAGAGGGATGTTATCCCTCTCAGTCGGAGATTTCACAGCAGAGTATACCGATGGTACTCTATGACTCTGAAGTTTGCAACGTTGAGATTCAACGAAAAATATTTTGTATATTTATTATTCATTGAATTTTGGAAATCATGGCAATTTTTCGTGTCGATTTTGTTTTAGGTCACAAGAGAGGATTGTTTTATTGTCCAGACCAAATACATATTTAACAAAAATTCCAACGATGCAAACTTCAACATCATTGGTACTCTGCTGACAAGTTCCATCAGATCAACCCAATACTCCGATTAGGGCGAGATTACAGTATCAAACGTTTGTTCAAAATTTACGATATTTTTTCTAATACTCTTAGACGAACGATTGCGACGTGGTGAACGGTTTGCCAACGATCCATTGTAAATAATGATCGATCTATGGAAGTGTCACGTAAATCGAAAGTATTGCATGGGACAACTTCAGATGTAAAACGCGATTCAATACTGCACTCTATCGAGAAAACTGAGGTCTCGATATCGCAGAATGTCCGCATATACCACAGCATGAAAGTACCGAATTTATTAGTGCAGTGCCAAGCATCAATCATGAGAGAAAGGAGCTGTAGGTGTGTGTGTGTGTGTGTGTCTACTGCAGAAGTGGTAGGAGGAGAAATTCAAATAGCCGGGGTTGCGGTGAAACGAGGATTCGCTCGGCTTTCCGCGGGGAGTGCCTGGATTCTATGTACACAACACAACGATAGAACGCATTATTATCAATTGCGCTTTGAGGAATTCCAAAGATTGTACGCCGGCAAACGCGAATGATGAGTCGATCGATTGGCTGAGTTCAGATTAGGTCAAGGGGTCGAGGTCACAATGACAAAAATCGCACGCAGACATACGTTTTTACGACCAGCAGTCACGCTAATGTTCATGCGATACCAAGAGCTAATAATATAATTGAATTTGGCTTTTTCGTCGGTCAGCCTCTTCTCCAGAATAGGTACGAAATGGCAATCGCGAATTAATACCGAATAAACTTGTTTATCTGAGTCTTCTCTGTACATAACTTGACTACAGCCCCAAAATTTGCAGTCAGTGGATCCTGCAGCGATTTGTTGCTGGCGGAACATACGGGCTGGTCAAACGTATAGACAGTAACCACGGAATATCAATGCATACATTTGCCAATGGGAAACTACCCTATGTCATTTTCAGTTCATCTCCCCTCGGATAGCTCGTCGGACCCTCGTCTAAACGCCATATGAGTTAACGGGACGATGCCTCGAAGCGCCAAATACGTCCGAGCGTAAGCGGATATCGCACAGAGCGCGGTATACGTTTGTATATGACGTGAATATTTATGCGCGTGTAATTGTGCATTTTATGCCAAGAATGGTTGCTCGATCCTTACTATAACTGCTCCGCCCAACTGACATCAGAGATAGAAGGAAGATGAGCACATAATTGACTACCACCGACCACCCTCAAAATGCCAGATCCTTTGATATACATATCTCTTGCTACTTTGTGTTGTATACCAACCGAACAGTTTCTTCGGACCGAGTACTTTATTTATGCATGGCTCTGCATTTCGCACGACGGACAGATCTATCGATACGTAAACACAAGTTGGACTGAGCGCGAATTATTGCAATACCGCGTCAAATTATAAACAGAAAAGTTAAGGGCATCGGACTGCAGCTCGATTTCCATCGGATTTTATTGAACGCGAGAGCTCACGCTTTACGAGAGCTCATTTGCTATTGAATTCAAGTTGAAGATGTATTATTAGATGTGCGAACAGAGCGAATGGCGATGCTCGACTTTCGAGTTAAATAAAATATACAGTCGTGTGTACGATATGAAGGAGATGCTTCAAACATTAACATCTCGCGTGAAGAAACAGCGGACTTCGGTGAATGGAACCAAGTACCTTGGTGTCTATATCTCCGCGTGTATCGTTTCGATCCGCGCGGGATTGCAAGTAAAGAGGTTTGAAAGTTCGTGAGATGTTCAGTCGGCATGAAATCGGAGGCTAGAGAGACGCGAGAACAAGACTCTGTGCGATGTATAGAGAAGAAAAAGACACCCGCACACTAATACACACGAATAAGAGCGAACACCGACGAGCATGAAGCTCGAAGAAGCGCAACCAATTCATCCCGCGCTATCAAAGCTGCCAGGCCGATTCCATAGTGTAACCAACACCATCTACTACGTGAGTATTTGGCCACTTTCTTTTTATTTCTTCTCCATTCAGCCTCAAGCGCTGTTGGCAAAGTTTTTCTATTTATCTTTTGTTCTTTCACCAGCAGCAAGCTTTTTCACTGATCGCGTTCCTATAGCCGCGCTAAGTAAAAGTCGGGTTTACCGACTTTGCGTTGCTCTGAGTTATCTAAAGCGTCGGCGGAGCTCGCACGATATTCGACAAGACTTTCGAGACCCCCTCGATAATTTGTTTTATCGCCGAGTAACGCGACACTTATTGCATCCCGAGAAAACGCGCTCCGGTTGCTACAGTCTCGGCACACTCGGCTCGGCACAACCTGCGACGCGGCCACAGCGCTGTCAAACTCAACAGAGACTTGGAAAGAAGCCCGCGGATAGGATAAAGAAATCCTTGAGGAAGCTAGTGAAAGGATAAAATCGCGAAAGACAACCGCACGAAACTTGAATTGGAAAAACGTGGACTCGATATTTTTTCTTGTTTGCACAGCTTCCCGTTGATAACATCTACGGGGAAGTAAGGTCACGGTGGAGTTAATAACGCTTGGGATTCTCAGTCATATTTTTATACTCATTTCAAACTTTAGGAGATAATTTTATACAAAAAATTACTGTGCTACCATGAGAAATTTTAGCCAAAGACATAGTCATTTTTCATTCATACTCTATCGGAAATCGCGGAAATGTTGGTATTTTTTGACAAATTTCGGCCCAATTTCATATGAAAATGGACAATGTATTTGCTAAAATTTCTCAGAGGGACGATATGGTACCAGGGAACCATGCTAGCATACACTAGAAATAAAATTTTGTTAAAAATCGTCGATATCTTGTTGAACACGGTCAACTAAATATTTTTGGATAATTTCAAAATTTTCGTCATTTTGACAGTATATTTGGTTTCTAACGGAATTGTCAGCAAAATTTGCGATTGAAACGACAAAAATTTGCTTCCGAAGAGACTTTCTACAATATTTCTTGCTGCGATGACACAATTTTTGGGATTATCCAAAAAAACGTTTAGTCGAACGTCCGAACAAAATATCGATCTTTTGCAACAAAATTTTGTTCTCAGTGTAGTAATTTTTGATATACAATTCTCTCCGTGTATATGTGAAAATTAGGTTGAATTTGTTTGGATTGCGAATTGAAATGAGAGTCACGTCATAGTTGAACGAAATTACCTGCTTATTGCAATATCATGCGAGATAAATAATAATTCAACGTTAAGGTAATATTTTAATTAGTGTTCTCCGGACTCAGCAAAGAGCCAGTGACAACCTTAGGCGTACATCTACGAAAGATAACAATTTTTTATGAATTATTTTTGAAATGATAGAAATATGAATAGAGCTCCGAAGTCGAGTATTGTGCAATAATTTCCCATATCTTCGTACAAGCCAAGAGGATGCGACGGTGAGCGAGTGAATAGTGTGCGTCAGAGGAGAGGGCTTGTGGTCGGAACGGTATCGTGCAGAGATCTTGAGTGTCTCAAGGCGATGGCGGTTTGTCGTGTCTACGACGACGGTCGGTAGTTCCTATCGATTCGATTACGATAACACGATTAGAGGGATGTTGCGGTGTCGAAAGGTACGAGGGATGCTTTGCAACGTAAAGGGTGAAGGAAGGAGCAAAGGAGAGCCCAAAGCTAGTGAGACGCTCAGCTTTGCCTTTGATCCGTGTTAGTGGAATGGCTCTTTTTGCCTTTTCCTTTTCACATTATTATTCTTCTCAACAATTCCTATCTCTGCTCCTACTCTTACCCCGAGATCTAGCCAATTAACTGATGTAAAAGTCAGATGATTCGCTTGCTCACGATTACCAACAATAGCTATTCGTTGACGTGTTTGAAAAAAATATTTTCTTACGTTCTACTGTACACGCCTTGACGCCATCCACTTGGCAAGATCGTATCAAAGTTTAGCTGCTTTGATTCGTCACGAAAAGAAAACTGAGAATTTANTTCCTTTTTTCTTGGCCGAGGTGTGTATACGATTTTTCTGCCCGACGTGGCCGGAATGTGGCAACTTCGGCCCGGAGGACAGAAAAAATATTTTCTTACGTTCTACTGTACACGCCTCGACGCCATCCACTTGGCAAGATCGTATCAAAGTTTAGCTGCTTTGATTCGTCACGAAAAGAAAACTGAGAATTTAAGCAAGGATATGAATCTGACGAGACTGCATATGGTCTCTGGATGCATCGTCAATTCCGGCGATCGAATTGACGCGGCTTTTCGCACCCTTAGAAAAAAGGGAGCCGAGCGGCTGCGAACGTTAATTCTGGTATAACATGGAGTTTCGAAAAAAATCTAGCACCGTGTGTACAAGTGGATGTACATGTTGGAGAATAATAAAATTGCATGACGAGACTGGTTCCGTCAGGAGAGGGGTGGGGGGGGGATACACGAGAGTTTGTCATGAAACGATGATTTTTTGCACGCTTTTGTCCGCGGGCCTAGATGCGAATGAGCGAGAAGTGAGTCAAATGCAATAGGACGTGGAAGAAAATAGTGGGAAACAACGGGGTATGAAGCGATTGAGTGGGAGATATTGAGGGGTGGTTGGTGGGAATGGTAAAAGTGCAACGGTACACCGAGTAAATGCGAGAGGAATCGGAGGCCAGGGAGCGAGTACATCACTACGAACATACGTACCGATGGTGTGCTAGAGCCAATCAAGCCGTCATTTGTAATCCATTAAAAGCCAATAAGCCCGTCGCTGATTGGGTTTGGTAGTCGGGGGTTCAAGGCAGGCTCGCATGCTTCGGTTGCTCGCTCTTTGCTGGCAATTGGTAAATGTGCGCACCCGGAGAAAACGGGAACAATAATAGCGGGTTATTAGCGGTGGCGCACGGTTTATTTCTATGGGACGTGTGGTCGTTGCGCCAACTCTGCGTATACGAAGCTCACATTGACGACGTCGTGCGTTCTCATTGTCAAGAGGTAACTGAATTTGCTAAGGTAGTTCTTTGCTTCTCGGAGCATCCACTTGTCGGTCCTTATCGAACATAATGCTCTGGTGCACTGACGGCGGTGCACGTCGTTCTTCTTCGTGCAAATTCTACGGGAGTTATACCGAGGCCAACTGGATCGGTGAGGGGCTGCCTCACGAATCACTAGAATCCGATGTATTGCCGAGCTTCCGCGTTCAACGCGACATCATTCCCACAGCAAGAGCGTTTGCGGCTTGTACGATCATTCACAACTAAATGACTAAACTAATTATGCGATTAATTTCTCTTTAAAACCGGAGGATTTCGCGAGATTCGAGTGCATCGTTCAACAGCCGTTTCCCAACGACCGTGCGGCCAAACACTTCAACTGCCTATAAGACCTTTCGCATATGATGCTGAAGTTTGCATCGATGAAATGCAACGAAAACTCATTATTTTTTATAGCACCGCACCAAATTTTTGTACAGTGTTTGTCGACAATAACGGGAAAATCTTGTTCGCCATTTGAAAAGTAAATTTACTAGAAAAATTCGAACGAGTCAATTAATTATCAAAATAATGAATAAAAAATTTATTTTTCGTTGCATTGCAACGATGCAAACTTCAATATCATCCTTTCGTCCTATATACATTTTTTTTTACTAGTAGTCGACGTAGTCAAATTATGCAAACCATTCACTTCACCCTGGCGAAGAAATGAAAAAATATGAATTTCTATCAACTCCAGAGAACTTTTCGAACTTACTAACAGATTTATGGCATTAGTTCATTCCCCATGCGTGATCAGAATAAAAAAATAGATGCGGTCGTGCATTTGGTTAATTCTGACGAAATGAAACCCCGATTAAATCTTTGGAGATTAAAACGTTTAATGCCCGTGAACCTGCTACCGGTGACGCGAGCCTTTTTGAGAAACGATATTTATTCCTCGTCATTTGTTCGGCTGCATTGTAAGAGGGTTTTGTACCCTGTGTATTAAGCAGCATTCATAGATGTCAGCGAAAAAAATGTCCTCCAGTTCTAGCTCACGACTATTGAGTGTTTTTTTTTTTTCTATCAAGCGCGACAGGAATTATCTCTCTATGTACGCAGAAGCGTGAGCGGAGAGCAAAAAGCACATTTTTCTTTTTCCACTGTTGCTCGGTAAAGCTATATGCAAACGCCCCTGTGACAAAATACTACTCGAAGAAATTGGTAAGAAGTTAAGTTTATGCTCTTGTTGCCGCATACACGCTCGATTTGCTCTAGAAGCGGGAATAAACGCAATAACGTAATAAAATGGAAATGACAAACCACGTACTGGGAGAGGATCGGGTATAATTTAATTATGGATACAAACGGAATACTTGGCATAGTACATACATAAGTGCGTGGCTATGTATGAATATACAGGAGCGATGCTGTTTATCCGGTTTGCAGATGATGGTTCATTATTAATCGTAAATAAATGCCAAGAACCGCGAAAACGGTGGTGGTGGAAAAGCGTTTGAAAAGCTGAAAGGATAATATAATTTGGGCACAAAATATGTCAACGGGAGAAGTTTCGGAGGAAAAGAATGACAAGTACTGTTGACGAAACGCGGGAGAAGTGTAGCTGAGGGAAAATGAGAAGAAAGCTGAAACGAGAGACAAAATTCGTCTCTCGGTAACTGGATCTACGAAAATGCGTTCACGTTCCGCACCGGCTTTTCGCTTTACGAGGGCGTTTCTCTGTGGAACCACGTTCGTTTTCACCCCCTCCATTGCACTGGCATTTCTCCTCGTGTGCACTTTTAGTTCTAAAATCTCCTTCTTCTCCTCCCAGGTCTGGCGCGCGTCTCACTCTCGCACAACGAAAACTTGAATTCTCGTTTCTCCAAATGCGCATCTATCTCACGTGCGAGCCGCAAACAAACGGTCGTCTATTTTACTGCAGCGATGAGCAGCGTGACGAAGAGAAGAGGATTCGGAGGTGGAAGGAGAGGCGATGTGCTTCTAGTTACTGCGAGACCAGCAGCAGGGTAGAGAGGCTAAAAAGCCCAAGAGAAAGTGAGAGAGAAAGGCGTTGGTGCAGCACTTCCGGGAAGGGTAAAGAGAGGGCGACGACACAATTTTACGTCCTTCTATATGGCATATACGTGTATGGTATCTTTCCCTTTTCCACAAGGGTAGATTCGAGATGGTACCACAGTCGCTCGCCGTATTCATCCGTTCATCGAGCGAGGGTGGGTCGCAAGGAAGAGAGCGAGAGAGAAGATCGAAGCGACGAAGGATCGTCGGGGTTCGCTGGGTCTGCGGGACTGTGGGAGCTATGGATAAGAGGAAGGGAGAGAAGATAGTCAAGTTATCTAAGGAATTTCTAAACTGAGATCCGCGCTATGGGGCCGATGGGCTCTGGCTATGTATGTACATACAAATATCTATATACACACATATATGTATATGTATATAACTGCAACGTCATATATACACAGTCAGCCATAGATTCTGTAGGTTCTCGTCATCCCGGACGTTACGAGCGGCAAATTTCGCGGGAAGGTTTGACGACATCACCGACATGGTTATGCTACGCCGGGGGCGAAACAGACGGAGGAATAAACTCTGGGGTGGCGGGGAATGAGCGCGACCACGTTACACGCGCTATGCTATCGCCAACACGAGCACCAGCCACACGGCATCGTGCAACCGCGTTTCCCATTCCTTCTGATACACTCAGCAGTGCATGTTCATCAGCTCACCGTTACATTTATATAAATATACCTCGATGCTTGTTCGTTTGTAGCTTTACGTCAGCGCGTTGACTGCGTGCATACTTCTTTTCATCATCCATTCTATTCCAACAGTCTCAGAATAGTTCTTTGTACGAATCGCTGCGGGGATAATTTACACTTTGAGGACGAATCGCCGCCGCATATACGCGTTCATTTCGTTAATACAAACACTCGGAATATCCCCTAAGGGCGAGGACCTGGTGAATGGAGTCGCTAAAGCAACACTGGGATCAGCAGTTTTTCTTTTTATAATTCTGGACAGACACAACGTGATTGTGTAAAAAAATGACCACGTCTGTTTTAGTGATTTCCAAAAGCAAGATTAGGAGAAGTTCGTAAATAATAATCGACCAAGACGAGGTAAATATTGGCATGTGAAGGACGTAGTTTCATAGATTGACATTGAATTGATTTTACTCTAAAAAATGTTGAGAGATATAATGAAGATGGATGGACGCATGATGGATAGAAGTTTTTTTGTTGTTTTTATTCATTAAGTTCATATTAAAAGAACAACGGATCGTGCGAAAACAAAATGCGATGAATGATAAATTGACGACTTTGTTTAGATAACTTGGTGTAAACTGGTCGCGACCCACGAGATTTTAAAATGGAGTGTCGCAGAACTGTGTGCATATTTCCTGTTGAGTTCTTGATTGATCACATAAGCTGAGAGCAGTCCAGGGACACGATATTCGACGGTGTATTACTGACCAATAGTGTCACTGCCATGACTATACTAACTTTCCACGGAAACTCCAATGCGCAAACCACACGAACTTTTACATGAGGTTATTGCTATTTCTACGACTCAGACTTTGGCTCAACTATGAAATTGACTTGAGGTTACGCAAAATTCGATATCGCATGGAAATGCTCGCTGAAAAGTCAGCAGCCTGCAATTTTTCTCTGCAGTGA
Source organism: Hyposoter didymator (assembly GCA_037952995.1). NCBI lineage: Eukaryota > Metazoa > Arthropoda > Insecta > Hymenoptera > Ichneumonidae > Hyposoter > Hyposoter didymator. Next base: position 2,394,319 of record JBAJMU010000001.1, on the reverse strand, counting down.
GCTTTCCTGCTTTTAGCATTTATTCCACAACACATTTCGATCAGAAAATCTTATGGCAACATCGAGCCATGCTACAACTTTTTCAATCGATCGGACCTGCTTTCGTTCTGGTACGCTGTTTTCAGATTCGATGCCATTTGTTAATATAAAACAAAAAAAATCAAAGTCACTGAAAGAGTCAGTCCATCGACGAGACCCAAAAAGCAATTTTCACTCAATTTTCTATGTTACATTTTCTTAAAATTGAAAATTTCTTAAAATATAAAGGGTAAAAAAATAGTTGTAGATTTTGGAGTAACGTGTGCTTGGTGTATGGCTGCCAAAACTTCATTGACTGCCTCACAAGAACAATCAATCGTCCATAATGCCCACCAAGTCAAAATTCATGCAAAAACCTTCTTCGCTCGGTTGAGGATGAACAAAAAAAAATATAGCGATTGCCACATTCTGATGTTACGTTGTTTGTCATATTTTATATTTACCACACAGACACAGACAGCGAAAAAAATGAGTTTTTTTAATAAATAAAATTCAATTTTCGATCATATTTGATCGCATTCCACTTTTTTTTCATCACTGTCGATAGGCATATTCGTCGAAAAATTTTCCAACCTACTCTGGGACCTGATCGAACTTCTCTATCGATTGATGGGTCTCACCACATACTCACAGCCTGCACGGTCAGCCCAGCGACAATATGTGGTCAAATAACTCAACATACCATCAAGGGTTTCAAAATTGACAATCTTTATATCAAAAAAATTGAGTAATTTTAGAGAAAAAAAATAAAAATCTGTCATTTATTAAATGAACTTTGAATTATTATCATTTTTGTTTTTTTTTCTTGCAATAATCGCACGAAACTGTCGTTGTAAGAGATCGATCTAAATATTTGCCAGCATTTTTCATGTGCCCCATTTTGGCCTTACGGGGACTGACCCAGTGTTTCTATAACATTTTGATTCATTCGATTGCTTGAGAATGCGAAAATTTTGAACAGTTCTCGTGAACTGATGTTATCCTGCCGAGGTAAATCCTATGGCACAGAGCATCGTACGATTCGGCACTCGCGTCTTAGCTCCTTATATAATACAAAAAAACTCTGATTAACGATACGGCTATCCGCGGCGATTTTGACGTACAGGATTATTACGAAAGAAAAATGCGCTCGGAAATAAAAATTATCTACTTTTCTGAATGAGATAGTTCGATATGGAATGCGACGTGGTGTCGGGAACGGGATACTAATCGATAGATTCCTCGCTGTCATTTCTGTGACCTCACCACAATTTTCGTTGCACGCACTTTGCGCAACATCAATATTGCACCGTACGCTGTGCCTCGCACCCCTCAGCAGATTTCTACCGTTTCTATATTTTGCTCTCTCTCTCTTTCTCTACTTCCTACTCTTCCGCTTGTGTTCATTTTAGAGTTCGCTTTCGCTCGTTACCGATATATTGATTTAGCTCGACGCGTCACACCTTCCCCATTTTCTGCCATTATGAAGGTTCCAGACTACAGTTCCAACGTTAATATAATATCAGATATTTATTATTCATTCTCGTAAGCATGACAAGCAAAGCTTGAAATTTTGTTTGTCGCGAAATATTTTTCGCATTATTTTCAGTCATCTGCTGCGACTCGTCATATATATCATTACAAATTATGTGAAAATTCTTTTGACGTGCATTGAATAAATATGGCACGATTATAATTTTGTGCAGTTTGAGTTTTTCCACTCTGGTTCGGAAAATAAATCTAAAATATTGTCAAGTTCTGTCAGCGTAGTCCCGAATTTGTGCAAATTTTTATATTTCATTTCAATTTTCGGAATATACGTCACGCGAGGACAGCGAATTTAGAATCCTTCCACTATAAAATGCGCACGAGGAATAGTAAAATCTGAAAAACTCGGCGTGATATATATATATTCAATGGCACCGGATCTAGGACAGCTCTTCAAAATTTATGTAACCGCAAAAAATGGTATTCTCGAGGTTTGCGCAGCGAGATTGAAATGAAAAGCAAAGGGAGAGCACCGAGAGCAGCTCCAAACGAGAAAGACAAAGAGTCAAAAATTGATTTATAGGGTTTACTCGATCCGCGCTGTGATTGACTATTACGGCAATATTGACTCGAACCTCCCCAAACACCATAATTTTTAAGATAGACTTGCAAATTACATGATAAACTCGAAGAAGCTGAAAAGGAGCGAGTAAATGGGGAATCGAATGATGAATATACTTGGGATGGAGATTCCTATAGCTTTCACGATATCACTTCGACATTAATATAATAACCTTTTCGTGCATACCTGCACTGGAAATGAAATTTTGTTGAAAATCGTCGATATTTTATTGAATACGGCCAACTATAGGGGAGTATGGGGCAAAGTGGCCTACTTAGGGAATTAATCGAATTTTATGGATGAGCACAGGACCATTTACTTATTTTGAAGTCCCAAAATTGATTCCAGCTGCTTGTTTCCCGAATTTTGGCAAGAAAAAAAATCGGGGCAAAGTGGCCACCCCCTCGAGTCGGTGAAAATCCATAATTGTCAATTCTACGACGAAAAAAGTAGTTGAAAATCATCGTGCAATTAGCACGATGATTTTCATCCTTCTAGGCCTAGACTGCCTTAAGTTTCTCGGAAAACAACCATTTTTTTCGGCGCCAGTTTGTCTCAGATATCAAAATTTTCGAGTGGCTACTTTGCCCTATAAATCGCATTTTAGTGAGTGGCCACTTTGCCCCATGTGACCACTTTGCCCCATCTTCCCCTACATTTTTCTATAATTCCAAAATTTTCGTTATTTTGGCAGAATATTTGGTTTCTAACGGAATTGTGGGCAAAATTTACTATTGGAGCGACGAAAATTCGCTTCCGAAGAGACTTTATAAGATATTTCTTGCTGCGATGACACAATATTTGGGATTATTCAAAAAAACTTTTAGTCGAACGTATCGAACAAAATATCGATCTTTTCCAACAAAATTTTCTTTTCGATGTGTCAAGACCACCCCCGAATGGTAGAAAAATGAAAAACTCACATTTTCAATCGTTTTTTCGTCAACCTCACGAAATTCGTTTTGTTCGTCGTCTCACTCGACTAGTAATTCAAGCTGTGAAAGTATAGAGACGGAGTAACAAGTCCCAGGGACGAGAGAGACATGAATTAAGAGTCAATGAAGCTGAACCAACAATATAGTATAACTGACTCGAATCTAACACGGTTCACACGACTTAAATGGATAAGTATCTCGCACTTTGTCCTGAGACCATTGTCAAGGCAATAATCGCATGAATCAGTGAAAGAATAGAATTATTATTTTCACTCTTAAAAGTATGACTGCGCCTGTCGAGAGTGAGACGTTTCACTGTCATCGGTTGATCTCAAGGTTTTTCAATGCTGAGAGAGTTCCATGAAATCACGACTACGAAGATTCGTTGGGTAGAAATTTCTACATTTTCCGAAGTCCATCAATTTTTTTATCGATTTCTCTTAAAACTATTGAGTTTTCTGCTCGTCCATTCGCATCTGCGGAGGGAATCCGCGCGAGCATAAAAGTCTGGCAAAATCGAATCTGGTTGCAATTACGAAACGTCGAGGGCCCGCGAATGGAGAGTGGCGAGAGAGGGAGCGAGAGAGGGAGTAAGCGCGGAAGAAGTATGTTGAAGGGATGGCAAAGGAAAGGGAATGAGCGCGGGAAAAGGAGGTGACGACGACACAGATCGGCGGACGATGTCGTCGTCGTCGTCGTCGTCGTGCCACGTAATTACGTCTTTTCACTCGTTCCAGTTTTGTCGATTTGTCTTGTCGCGCGACTCTCCCGTTTTAAACGAACAACTCAAGCGACCGTGTTGATCACTCGTTTCAGCAGGATACCTGCGTCGAAAAAAAAAACGCAGAAAAAAGAGAAGACAGAGAAAAAGGAAAATCACTTTGACCGAAATAAATTATCGTTTGAATTAGAGAGTTTGTATGTAAACAATCGACAAAGTTTTATCCGCTTGCAGACCTGTCAGCGACAAGACAAACGCGCTATGTATACAATTTTGAGTACAATCGTAGAAGTGTGTCGTAGAAAAAGTATTTCAAGCCCGTTCCACTCGCATACTGTCCCAATTCCAAATCATATATTTCATCACAATGTCAATGTTCAGTGATCGAAGAACTTCGTTTTGCCCAGGGATAATGTAATTATTGTTTTTTTTTGTTGGTATATCAAAACGATTGTACCAAAAGAATTGAAACAAAATTAAATTCCGTATGATTGAAGTAATTCAACAAAAATTCTGACAATTTTTTCACGCGAAAGCAACGAAACCGATGTCCAAGAACCATCGGCAAAAACTAGGACATATTATTTGCGCGGTGTTGCCAACAAAATATTGAGAATTTCAATCCCTCTTCTATCCCGGAAGTTCATTGAGAAATACAGAGGAATGAAGAATTGAATTATCACATTGAAGTTGTGATCGAAAAACCAGGAGAGTGAACACCCAACAAGAGATGGGCTAGACAAAAAAGTATGAAAAATGAAAAAACTTTGAAAAAAATGCATTGGAACATAAAATCATGAGAATCGATTGCCCACCATCTCAAAACTATAAACCCAATGGATCGCGATATTCCCGACACAGCTTGTGTGAGTGTCGTCTACGAGACCATGATCTTCTTCTATTTTTCCATTCTTTTCTTATTTTACAATAATAAATCAATGATCACACGATCGTTGTTGGTTTTTGTATCTCAATCAAAAGAGTAAAATCACACACCTTGACCCCTTGGCAGATCGTCAATGAATATACTAGCGATTAGTGTGGGAAGTGGAATCTCACAGCAGGACTTTTTGAATCCCATTATGCATTATCGAGTGCAATTGCTATAGTTCTGGCAACGGTTACGATCTTGTAAGACTTTACCGGATCCTTTCACTTTAGCTGAATACACCGTGATACTCGACACCGCGAAATCTAATGTTGGAGAGTGTGCGTGTCATGTGGATGCGAGAATGTGTACACATACGTGGATTTGTGGCTGCGGGAGTGCATCGATAGAGCGGGGAGGCTCGAAGAGTTCATAAGACGAAAAAATGGAGAGTATACAAGCATCGAATAAATGTATCGCATGTGCCTCTACCAAAGTAAAAGGAACGTAGAATCTTTTAGCCAGACTTTCATTTAATACGGTTAAATTAAGTTTTATAGTCGGCTCTCATATAGAAATACATTTGACACTGATTGATGAATTTATCGTTAATCTCGATCTATAAATTGGCAAAAATCAATACAGGTGCTTGAGTGCACACGGGATGAAATTATTTTTTTTCATAAATGAGAGAATCACTTTCTTCGAAATGCTCCTCAGACCATCAAGTTTCAAAACTTTAGGCCAAACTCAGTATTTCGTAATTTAGACGGGAAAACACGTGGAGAAATGTTTGAAAATGACGTTGCTCCAGAAAATAGTTAACTGTGAAATAATTGGATGGCTCGTAATTGAATCTGGAATGACACGCTGAACCGCAACGAATTTCTTTATTCATTCTCGCAAGAGTCCAAAATTCAGTGAAGTGGAATTACGATTGTTTTTTTTTTCTTTCTCTTTCGCGAGCAGGGGACTAAAAATCCAATCCACGAAAACCATTTTAGGAATCAAGAGAATTATGGGTACAAGGAAATTTTCGTTGCGTTTCATCGACGCAGGCTGAAAATTTCGTTGAAAAATTTCGAAATTTGTCGAAAATTCTTATTTTTTCACTTGCGGAACGATTTTTTTTCGCCGATCAAGGCTTTGCATGCGTAAAATATTGTGCGAATTGCGCAGGGATTTTCGGCAAGTGAATTTTAAGCTCCTCTAAATAAACACAAATTACATCGTCACATTGCAACGATTTGTACTGAAAAATCATTGAGCACACAGTGACCCGGCGAATATTGTTAATTGCCAGGGTCCCAAGAACCATGATATTGAAGTTTGCATCGTTGCAATGCAACGAAAAACATATTTTTTATTCATTATTTTGATAATTAATTGACTCGTTCGAATTTTTCTAGTAAATTTACTTTTCGAATAGCAAATAACACTTTCCCGTTATTGTCGACAAACACTGTACAAAAATTTGGAGCGATGCTACAAAAAATAATGAGTTTTCGTTGCATTTCATCGATGCAAACTTCAACATGATCAAGAACCGAGAATTTGTTGAAACTACTCATCCGTCGAGATTGCTTAAAAAAAAAAAAAAACTGTGGTCGTTATACCAATAACCAGCAGAAACCGTTCGAAAAAGTGTGAATAGCAAAGACAAGTAAGAAGTGGTATAGCTTTGCATGCAGAATGAATGTGTATAACATATTGTACACACGCAACCGTGTAAGTACAGTACGAAGGTGCGGGGAATGCTAGTCTAGTCTCGATCTTGGCGTAATAAGGATAATTAATTTGCTCGGTAAGCGAATCCAGTTGTGAAGAAATTTAACCGGGCTGCAAAAATAATACCACGTAGATATCCACCGCGGTATACCGCGAGAACGAGCATATATAATTTATAACGACGCAGGATAAACCATACTTTTTATATATGCATGAAAAGTAAACGAAAAAACAAAACTTACAGCGGAGAATTTTACGTCCGCATTCTGCAATCTGGTCGCGGCAGAATGTCTCATCAATCGAACATCGATGGAGTATGCTACTGATTGAAATGTCTTTCGGCATAAAATTACATTAAAAATAGAAATTTACAATCGAATTTTCTAACCTCCCTTTACGATTCATTTGAGAATTTAAAAAAATACACTGAAAACACAATTTTGTTGGAAAAGATCGATACGTTCGATACGATCGATTGTTCGATACGTTCGACTAAACGTTTTTTTGAATAACCCTAAAAATTGTGTCATCGCAGCAAGAAATATTCTATAAAGTCTCTTCGGAAGTAAATTTTTGTCGTTCCAATCGCAAATTTTGCTGACAATTCCATTCGAAACCAAATATTCTGCCGAAATAACGAAAATTTTGAAATTATCGAAAAATATTCGAGAATTTTTAACACAATTTGATTTCCAGTGTACTATTTCCAACAATATCACGATTCTAATTAATTGAATCGATTATATAATGGAATCCAAACCCTGACTGCTCGAAGCTTCGATAACGACGCACGAAATTGGGAGAAAAATGGGCAATTTTTCAAAACAAAAACTACACAGCTCTTCTTTCTTATCACGTGTATATAATTGGCAGTGTTGTACTTGCGTGACTTATCGAGACGTGTACTGCTACTACTTACGTTACACGAATATATATGATTCGGACACCTTTACGAAGGCTGTAATTACCCGGAAGTAGGAGAGTACGTGTGGGCAGGCGAATGGATCGGAGAGCTCTGTTACACGAGGTGGATTTCCTGTAGACAGGACGACGATCGTGTAGCTAAGAATTATTTTGTATGAATAGAAGAGAACGCGTTCCACTGAGGTTCGTTCTCGCGCGTTGCTTTCCTGAGAGGAAGGTGGATGGGATGGATATGTGCTGTAAACTACGTAACACCTTTTACCACCCTCTCGATGGAAGGAAACGTTTCTTTTTCTTCGTCACGGTACACCAAACGTACGTCAGAAATGCCGAACTTTCGCGCAATGCATAAGCAAAAGTGTGCAGGCTGATAGAGAAACGTTTCTGCTACGAAATTAATGCCAAATTCTTCTTGTAAGGACGAGAGAAAAAAAAACCCCGATCGCATCGAATCACTCTAAGAAACGCATCGGTGCGTTATTTCTGAAGGACCATTGCTCTGAGAATAAGCGAATAATAAACAGTTGGACGAAAAATGACGAGGAAACAAAACGTCGTGTTGGAGACAAGTGACTCTCGTTACCTTCATCCGTAAAGACAAAAGAATTGTTGCGTCCGGTATGATTTTTCTTCGATTGCTTTTTATATTCTTGCATAAATTAAGTAATTAGTAAAAAAAATAAAATAAAAATAAAAGTCCTGAAGATACGCCCAAAATAAGCCAATGATTCAGGCTTCATTCGTGATCCCAATATGGCTCGTCGTGTTTAGCATCTGTATTTTGCAAATGCGTAAACATTTATTTTCCACAAATCCATATTAATGAACTGGGCATTCCAGACGAATTAAAAATCCCATAAACTCGACGACCTCGAGCTCATTGTATCGGATGAGATAGAACGTTGCGAGGATCGTGATAAATAGTGAGCGAGTTGGTAAGAATAAGATGAGGACATATTAGTCCGCATGGGGGCCGCGGCGAGGAGAGCTGCCTTGCAGGCTGACACGGTCCGTTTGTTTCCCTCGCTCGGACGTTTGCCTTATTTTGCGGCTACTGAGGCGAGTGAACGTCTCCGACTGTATAAAATGCGGCCTACTCTTTCCGAAAATGATGCCAAGCTCCGCTCCATCGATCGATGCAAGCAGAAACTACGAGCAGGGGAAACGGATCTGCGAGGTATCGGCCTGCATCGTCAAAAAACAGCGATAAAAGTTTGTATTTTTTTTTTCTGTCAGTTTGGCCCGCTGTTTTCTCTGCACGTCCGAGCCAGGTCAATCAGTTTTTTTCTTACGGTGCAGCAACAAAAACCCATAGACCGTACGATAGAAAAGACAGTTAGAAAAATTACCAGCTGGCAACTACTCGTTGGATATCGCGATGATATGCAAAATGATACTACTACGAGGCACAATTCCGCGGAGATCGTTCATGTACACTTTATCAAAACACATCCATTTCAATTATCTGAGCAACACAATATTGCATAGGGGAATATGGGGCAAAGTGGCCACATGGGGCAAAGTGGCCACTCACTAAAATGCGATTTATGGGGCAAAGTGGCCACTCGAAAATTTTGATATCTGAGACAAACTGGCGCCGAAAAAAATGGTTGTTTTCCGAGAAACTTTAGGCAGTCTAGGCCTAGAAGTATGAAAATCATCGTGCTAATTGCACGATGATTTTCAACTACTTTTTTCGTCGTAGAATTGACAATTATGGATTTTCACCGACTCGAGGGGGTGGCCACTTTGCCCCGATTTTTTTTCTTGCCAAAATTCGGGAAACAAGCAGTCGGAATCAATTTTGGGACTTCAAAATAAGTAAATGGTCCTGTGCTCACCCATAAAATTCGATTAATTCCTTAAGTAGGCCACTTTGCCCCATACTCTCCTACTACTATTCAAACAAAAATAATCATCCCCACTTTGTATCTCGGTTATCAAGTAAATATACCGTCCATTGAATAAACAATTAATCATAAGAGCATCCGCAAAAATATACATTCCATGAGTTAATTTGAGTTTCAAGTGCGGTATAACTAGTTGCAATGTTAATTCCGGTGTAACTCCGGTCAATGTGCGATTCAGTTTGGAATTTGGTCGTTAACATTGATTTATCTACCACAAATGCATGTGTACAAATGAAGGGGTTCGGTGTGTTTGCTTATGGAATCTCTCGTTAGGAGCACGATTGGTTAAAGTGGCTCCAATTTCATCGAAGCATTGCTGCTCGGGCGATAAGCTTCATTCAGAAGCGCAGTAAATGTAAAATAATGTTGTTATACGATTTCGTCTGACCAAGTTATTGTGCGTGGACATTCCTTTTGCTTAGTTTGCGGACCTACGTCGTAATATTCGAGCAAAAAACTAAGAGCGAAATTGAGGTAAGTGAAAGGGCCGGTGTCCATGGTGAAGCGAGGCAGGTCGAAGGGACTTCGAGGACACCGATTTGGGGCCTGGATCCAGGATTCGAGGGCATCGCGGTCTGTCAATTCGTTTGTCTTGTGAAACGTCGAGTCTCGAAAGATGAAACCTGGGGAATTTCTTTTGATTCATAGGCGAACGAACGTGATAACAGGAAATCGACACATTTTCGTTGTAAACTTTAATAAAAAAAAAATAAAAAATAAAAAAATAAACAAGTTGTGCAGGAATAATGAGGTTTCGAGTGAAAACGAAAAATTAACATCCGAAGAAGTGATAGTAGAGCGGGGAAAGACCGTGTGCAGTGGAAGTGGGCCCGTCGGAACTGCGAACGTCCTTTCGTCTTCCCCTTCCATGCACCTTGACGCAATACTCAAGCGAGAGGTATCTCACGGTAAGGAGTATACTGGCCGGTGAAGTTTCACAAGTTGTTTCATGGGATAGCACAAGCAAAGGTGATTGCCACTCGTTCAGTGTGGTGACTGGCGCGCTCTCGATTAATTCGAACCCCGACTCTGCGATCGTTTCGCTCCTTTTCGGTTTTTCGCGGGTGGACACAAGTTTCAGTGTGTACAAAGAACAGTGTCTATTTGTGTAAACCGCTTTGAAAAAGTTGGAGACTTGGGAGAAAAACGGTTGACGAGAACGGACAACAACGAAAGGCGTTCGCCATGTCGAGGATCGTTCTCCTGCTTCTCACTTTCGGTGAGTTTTTAAAACTTGGCATACTGAGCCAGCGTAGAAGGGACCGAAATAAAAATAACAAGAAAAAATAAAAGCCAAAACGACAGAAAAAAAAAAAAAAAAAAATACGCAGCCACTCGACACCGCGACTAAGGTGACATGCTGCAAAGAGTTGCCCAGTGAACCCTGCTCCTGGAACGTTGGCACGTCGAGTGCCAGTTGATTCCGCGGGCATTCGGCCGGAGGCAAACACACTTGGTCCAATCTTGTAAATAGCCGAGTGCTTTAGAGGCCAAGTACAAAGCCCGCGAGGACGCAATGGCACACACTCTGCTGGAACTGTACGCAGGCGCTCTGCTCCCTGCCTTTTTTCACATGATATTAAATCCCACGTATTCGACAAAATGCTTGCAGCACGAGCGATTATAAATTTAAACCGTATCGATCGACGAACGATACGTCAAGTAGGGCTGAATAATGTGTTGGAAAAAATGCTCGCGAGATTTGTGCTTTCCATCAAATACTATACGGAATGGCCAGCGTGCTCTTATTCCGCGACTGCATTATAACCCAGCATCAAAAACCCAACCTTCTACACTACAGCACTAGCTAGAACCTCCACAACTGAGCACGAACTCTCTCGTTGAGTAGCACGTAGTACCACTAGAGCATATAATCCGGCGTACCATCGACAATAATCCCCGGGCTGTATACAATCATTTTCCCAACATTTGTGAAATGTCGATAACATTTGGAGCTGCACTACATATCTCTACAGTACGTTTATAAGCGCCCAGTTTATAAGTAGTCTTGTATATTAATCGACTATTGGGTGTTATGATAACCTGTGTACATGGACATTCGACATTATCTCTTTGGTAAAAGAGCACTTTAAAAAGGTTAAGCCAAGAACCAATGAATCTGAGAGTGCCAGACGGTCAAGGACGAGCTAACGTCCTTTCTCCCAGATACCGACTATGTTCTGGTCGAATTTCCTAGGCATCATTGGTACTTGGAAAAAGTGGTGGTACGTGATTAACCGCGCGAGTAGATTTTATGGACATCTAAATATCGGCACAATCGAGATCGACTTTTAAGCAGAGCAACTTCATTATTTAGGGAAGTTCTTAGCGAAAGCAGTGACAGATGCGTTTTCAAGTTTTTTTGCATCATTCGAGGGTAACGAAAATATTTTCTTCCTCCATTTTTTTCTGGGTTTGAGAAATCGTCGCATGAATGATTGTAAATTCGAAAGATGGAAACTTCAGTCACCGCGGGGACCAGGACATTTTTGGTAAATTAACTTTCCGTTTGCGTACGTTTCTAATAAATCCCCACGAAGTTTTTTGGTTTCTCAGGAAATTGCAAAAAAAAAAAACTGTGTCCATCTTTTTTCAACTGGTGCAACGACTACAAAAAATGTAAAACATAATTTTTGCTGAAAAAAGTAGTTATTTTTATTTCCAAAAACGCAAAGATACGCTTCATTTTTTTCTGGGTTTGAGAAATCGTCGTGAATGATTGTAAATTCCAAAGATGGAAACTTCAGTCACCGCGGGGATCAGGACATTTTGGTAAATTAACTTTTTGTTTGCGCACGTTTCTAATAAATCACCACAAAGTTTTTTGGTTTATTATGAAATTTCGAAAAAAAACTGTGTCCATCTTTTTCCAACTGTTGCAACGACTACAAAAAATGTAAAACACAATTTTTCTGAATAATTCCAAAGATGAAAACTTCAGTCACCGCGGGGACCAGAACATTTTGGTAAAATAACTTTTCGTTGCGTACGTTTCTAATAAATCCCCACGAAGTTTTTTGGTTTCGCATGAAATTCCGAAAAAAAAAACTGTGTCAATCTTTTTTTAACTGATGCAACGACTACAAAAAATGTAAAACATAACTTTTCTGTATTTTTGCTGGAAAAAGTAGTGATTTTTGTTTCCAAAAACGCAAACATATACGCATTATCGATTTGTGCAAGTTCCTGGGTGAGTTTTTTTAAAGTGACAATCTTGATCGCTCGTTCGATAAAATTCGCGAAAGCTTCTTCATTTTCACAAATCTTTGAGCACCGCGGTCTGATCCAAGGCATTTTTATCGCTTTTCTATATTTAAGAAGTCAGTATGTGTGCGAAGACTCAATGGGGCTGACGATACACGAACAACCAAGTTTGCATTGCCAGTAGAAAATGGTCACAGGGTTTTCTTACTCATGGTTATTTTTTGGTAGTATGGGGAACACCACGGGGAAATCAAGCGTGACTGGGGCTTTTATATTTGCATAAAATGATGGGACCAGAGCTCGTCACGTTTCGTCGACGTCGGTCTCTTTGCTTGCACCGCATCCTGTGGGTTCTGAAGCCCAACCAGATCGCAGACCTTGGGTGCACACTTTTTTCTCTCTTTTCTGCACGCCTCGTTATTACGTTTCGATTTTTCATTATTATGATTTGTTTTTAATAGCGTATACGGATACAGCGCTGTCTATGCTATGAAAATAATAAAAAAAACTTGGTCCCTCCGTTGTCGCACGGCCAGAACAAAGCCGATGAATCATTCATGGCAAAAGTAACTCGCATCCCTGCTACCTCGCCCTTTGGGACGAAGTGTATCACTTTCGTTACATTCATTTGAATTTGCATATCGGCGATTAATAAACCTTTTTCACTTGACGTCATTTTTTTTTTTTTTTAATCCTTGCCATCAGCCCCTTAATTCGTATTTTGGGGTCTTATGAATCATCGAGTGTCTTTTAATCTCAAGGTGATTTTTCAGGCTCGAGGTCGCTCGTTCCGGAGCACGCTTGATAAATTTCGAAAGAAAAAAAAACATTCTACTCACTTCCCTCGAACTCATGCATGACGCTGGCGCCTCTAAAGGTTTTTACGAATGAGAGTCCAAATGATAATTGCGATGCTGTGGCTATGGAACGTTTCTTGGAAAATCGAGTCGAATCAAAAATATTCTCACTAGTTAACGTTCGAAACGAGCGTGAGTTTATTTTCACGGAATTAGTACAATCTCGGGCGACCTTGAAACAATCAATTACTCAAAGTTTCGATTGACGTGAAATTTGACAAAAATTGATTGAATGAATGTCTTGTTTGTCATGATGTTATTTTCACAATGTAACAGTGAGATTGAGTGCCTGATGAAATTACGTGATTATAAATAGATTACGCTGATTTATCAATTGAACGAAGTTAATGAAAAAGTCGGAGTTCGTGGGACGAGAAAAAAAAATGATCCAAGGCCGACTCCAGATGGCTGGACATTGTACTTCCTCGTGCTTGGTCGGAATCCGCCGCGTACTTGATTCAAAAGTTTCCAACCTAATTAGTGCGGCACGCTGCCACTCACCCATTGATTATACTGAATTAATTCGATTAAAATTCCGTTCACGCGTCCGATTCTTTTGCCCGAGGGGTAACGGTTCGATGCTTCTGCGCTTATACATATCGAGGGATTTTTCATGTTCCTTGCAACAGAATATGACGCTGAGCTTCGCAACGTTGGGGTCCAACGAAAAATACGTTTTTCCATTAATTGTTCGTTCAATTTTCAAAATCACGACAATTTTCGTATCGATTTTGAGTTCCGATCCTAAAAAATGATCGCTTTATGGTCCTGACCAAATATACAATAAGAATCTCGGGCTCAGCTCAAGAAAAAACAGAATTTCGTTGGCATTCCAACGATGAAAACTTCAGCTTCGTAACAGGATTGTTCAACCTGAGTCTCGAATAATTCGGAGGACCGATATAGTTTTTCCTCGAGAGTAACATTTTTTCAGGGCTTCATAATTTGGTGGCATGTAAAGATTCGAAGGCAAAGGTGGGATTGGCTGTTTTTCTTGCGACTTGTACAGCTTTGATTACACAATTGGCCGGAAACAGTAGCTGTGGGGCTGTGTAGTAAATCGGGAGTTGAAGCGTATACGGTAAACTTGAAAAAAAATATAAAAAAAATGTAGACACATGTTTTTTAATACTCTATTTATCATTTTTTCACGCCTCGTGTAGCGCGTGTAGAACGAAGTGGCGACAAAACTGAGGGAACAGCTGCTAATCGTGTTTTTGCCTTGGTCGAGTAGTGTGTGTGTGTGAGTGACACAAGGATAGTTAACGTGATGGGAATACATGGGACAAGTTTACTACCCGTCTTTCACATGTTGCGACCACACAAAAACAAGATTACGAAGAGGGATCCGGGGGCTGGGGGTGGCTGGATGAGGAGAAGGTTGTTGAGCAGCGAGGCTCTATATGCTTGTACTTTTAAAACCAAACGAACAAGCTGCGGCGGGAGTTTAAAACTAGCAGGAACGGCCTGGCAACTTGCATATAGAAGCTCTGTCGTATTTACGATAGACGAATGTCTGTACAAAGAAGAGAGGATAAGAATAAAAGAAAGAGAGGTAAA
>JBAJMU010000001.1:2340678-2378538 GCA_037952995.1 Hyposoter didymator | reverse complement strand
TTTTTTTTTTTTTTCTATATATGATGAAAAAATATTCCTCTATACAAAGTACCGATTCGAGTAGCCAATTTTTCACACAACCCAACGCTTTGGCGTCGATTCGTTAATTCGAAACAGCGCGTAACGCTAACTCGAGAGCCGCGAAAAGTTCTGATAATAGCGACGCACGATTATCAGTTTTCGTTTGTAAATTATTGACATTCTCTGAAGCGCCCATTATCTCAAAGTTAGCGCATAAATAATTGAAATTTATAGCCGAATTTTCGAAAGTTGCAACTTTTTTGAATTTTTCTAATAACCTTCAGCATTTGAGAAGTGATGAACGAGGCTTTTTCGAGTTTTTGTGGCTTTACCTGATCGATTACAATGAGTTGAACAGTGACAAAGTAAATTTCCATATTTAGTTCGGCGAGAATTTCAAAGAGATGATTTTTATTCAACTATTTGTGGAATTATTCGGATGAATAAAAATTAATGAAATGGAAGAGCAATTTAACTCTTGCATGAACAAGATCGTATGCACGAACCATGAAAATCGATAAATAATTACACGACTGAGTGTCCAAATTGATGTTCGATTTGTTTATAAGCGCTATCCACACGCTGCCCATACATTTAATAATACAGCATGCAATGGAACGATGAGAGGTAAAGTAGAAAAAACCGAGGGATACAGAGAGAGAGAGAGAGAGAGAGAGAAAGAGTGTGTGTATGTGTGTGAGGAGAACGAGAACTTTGAGTTAATCAAACAATTCGCGAGGAAGGATTCGGTACTGTGGAGAACCGAATACAGAGTGCAGGAAGCAGAAGAGCTACAGAATTACTAGTAGATGAAAGGATTCAGTGGGTAATGGTGGAAGCGTTCTATGCGGTGTATTTATGCATTTGATATAATCGGCCCAGACGGACGATGCAGGGACGCACATTTGGTAAATTCGCACGTGTGGTGCATAAAGTGGATTACGCGCACCGTTGATCGTTAATTAGATACGAGCAGCCGATTAGCTTGGTGAGGCATGGGGAGCGTGCTGACATGGAGAGGAGGTCGAGCGAGGTATCGTGCTAAGATTCAATCGACGCTTGCCTGCGCAACACTATGACCGAATAGCCCACTATTTTGAGTGCAATTCATCCTCCTATTCACGGCAACGACGTAGGAAGTCTTTAAAAATGAAGAACCAAGAAAATAGCATTGAAACGCGAGGCTTTCAAAAATTTATCAACAGGAGAGCGTCACTTGTGTCAACTGAATGAATAACTTGATAATGATGATGATTGATTTCGGACTCACCTATCACTGGCATGATCGATATACGAGTTAATGGCACGCAAGCTCGTACTCACCTGGAACATGTGAAAAAACAAAAATTCATTGTGAACTATAAACTTTCGTTATTTTCACGGCGCTGAAGTTTGCAACGTTGGAAAAATTTCATGATTTTTCAAATTTAAGTAGGGGAAGATGGGGCAAAGTGGCCACATGGGGCAAAGTGGCCACTCACTAAAATGCGATTTATGGGGCAAAGTGGCCACTCGAAAATTTTGATATCTGAGACAAACTGGCGCCGAAAAAAATGGTTGTTTTCCGAAAAACTTAAGGCAGTCTAGGCCTAGAAGGATGAAAATCATCGTGCTAATTGCACGATGATTTTCAACTACTTTTTTCGTCGTAGAATTGACAATTATGGATTTTCACCGACTCGAGGGGGTGGCCACTTTGCCCCGATTTTTTTTCTTGCCAAAATTCGGGAAACAAGCAGCTGGAATCAATTTTGGGACTTCAAAATAAGTAAATGGTCCTGTGCTCATCCATAAAATTCGATTAATTCCCTAAGTAGGCCACTTTGCCCCATACTCTCCTAAATATTAATATAGAAATAATATTTTTCGGTGGAGCCCAACGTTGCGAACTTTTCAGTGTCTTTTATTTTCATCCGCGCGTCGTTGAACGATTACGATTGTCATTACAAATCGCGGTGATCCGTGTATATTTGAATATTTAAAAAATGAAAATAGCTACTAAACTAAAAGAGATTCGAGTGGTGACCAAAACTGAGACGCGTTTCAACGTTTTATCCAAACGATGTTATATATGTTTGTAAACGGTATTGCGGTGAAAGCGAGTAGTGCTCACTATTTCACGCGCGCTCACTTAATTACTTTCGTATTTCGAAAAGTCGGGAGCACTCATCTTCTCCCGTCACCTCATCAGAGCTTGTTCGTAATGCAGAGGCGCAGCAGGTCACCATTTTGAAAAAAAAGATGCGACCGCTTCGGTAAGTGGGAGCGATAAAAGGGAGGAAATGAGGAAACACGAGTCATCATTACTCACGAGAATCGCGCCACTCTCGTTAGTTTATACTTGTAGGCAAGTACATACTACTTCACCTGCTTAACGTTCGTTAAATAACTCAGCAACGTGTTAACCTCCTGACAGTAACTTGTGATTTCCTGGCAGTTGAAAAACTTGACGCAAACAACTTTTTTCTCTTTTCTGGAGCAATGGCTCATCGTCGTCGGTTTTTTTTTATTTTTATTTTTCTAAATTCTTTACTGGAAACTGACTGACTATTTTCGAATATCGCACTCTCCCTCGAGTAATTCGATACCCCGTTCGTTCTTTTTCTCATCTCATCAGAAAATAAAAACTCGCATCGCGGAAACAACAAAATGGAAAAGTTTGTGAAATAAGCCCGACTGGAATTTTCGCTACTCTGGATAAATGAGAAGCGAACTGAAAAAGACTTTCGTTCGCCATTTTATGTTTTACAGAACGTATCCCCTAGCCGCGCGTCCCTCGATTCGTGTTTCATAGCGCAAATGAGTACATAACAAAAAATTCAGCAAAGCGAAGTAAACGAGATACGAGGGTAACAGTCCCTCGAGAGTAACGTCAGGTGTGTATAGGATCGTCGCATAAATAGACGAGCGTATAACCTCCTCTTAGGAGGCACCGGCATCGATTCATTTTTTGTACGTACGAGAAACACTGGGCGAGATTAGTCGCGGTTAATAAGCGAAATTGCCAAAGGGCTGCGTACTCACCCATTACAGAATCGTTCGAGCATTTTGTCTTCCGTAACTTGGAGTTTGATACTCGGGAGCTCGCGCATTAATTCTTTAAATTTTTGGACAATTTGAAATTTTTTTAAATTACGAAATTAAATTTGTGCAACTTTCAGCAATCTTCAGAGTTCGTGAAAAAAAAAGAATGAATATTTTCAGTAGCTCATAAAGCCCAGAAGCCTCGTATTTGTTGTTCGCGAGAAAATGCAAAGAAAAAAAAATCCAAGCTCAAGCTTAAGCTCAATGGTGGAACTATACCTGTTTGTTCATTAGTCAAGAGAAAAGAATTTGCTACTTCCGGTAGCCCTTTTTGGTACAGAGAGTCCATATATATGAAACATCTTGCGAAAGGAATAAGTGAACGACGTTGGAAAGGTAAAAAATAAGAGCTATGATTATAGCGAAAATGTATTTTCTCATTCGTCTATGCTATCCTCTTTGATCTGTGTATCACGTAACNCTATGATTATAGCGAAAATGTATTTTCTCATTCGTCTATGCTATCCTCTTTGATCTGTGTATCACGTAACCAAGATGGGCGGGAGGGAGGGAGAAGGAGGGAAAACATCTGGTTCGCGCGGCAGCGTGCCTCGCCAAAATTCACTTTGAGTTGTCGGCGAGAAGAAGAACGAGAAGAGGATCGAGAAAACAAGGGATCACTGCTGCGATCCCCATCCTCCGGTGTGCATTCGCCTCGCTTACCCGGCGCTCTTTGCTCTTGTGTCCGTATTCGCCAGTTTTTTCGTCGTTTGATTCCATTTTAGTTGTGCGCACAGGGACGACGAGTTGGTCGTATACCGGAGCCAGCGGTGGGTAAATAAATTTCGTTGGACTGTTCTCGATATTATATGCGAAACAAGGTATGGAAGAGTAAATAAACGAATGAATAAAAGCTCGAGAGTTCCAGACTCATATCGAGAAAAAGCGAGAAGCAAAAGGCGCGCGCAGAACCGAACCGAAGGCGAAGAATACGAGAAGGTAGAAGCGTCGCGCGTCGCGTCAGTGTGGGTACCGGTTTTGTCGAAACGATGTACTGCTATACCCCTGTGCAACTCCTTGTCGGTTGTGTATATATGGCAGAGCGTAATATTTCGGATGAAGGATATCGCGTGTCATAAAGCCATTGTCGGGGTCGAGACCTGGGGATCCTACATGCAAAAGCCCGCACCGGACGACGTTCGCGTTGTCTGTGTAGTCTACCTGCGCATCGGTTATCCGATTGACCACATATCTATAGCGCGACGCAATAGAGTACTATATGAAAATAGGATGGAGGAGGGATTGGCGGATGTGCAGGAGCCAGCAGTAGATTCCGATAGTTGAAAACAGAGGCGGCGGCAGGTACGAGTGAGCCGCAGTGAGAAATGAAAACACGAAAAAAAAGGCAAGCACGAACGGGCGGACGAATTCATAACTTCGTAGCGTCGCAAATTTCACGCGGTGGTCATAAAAATGTTCCGCCACCGCACGGCTCGACGATGCGAGAGCTTTCTGGCTTCATTTGGAGATTCGCGGCGCATACAACGCAGTTTCCTGTTGGCCACGATGCGGGGGACGCCGCTCAGCAGATAGCACGTTTCTCGTAGCGGTTTGTTATCCAAATAATAGAGGTGTGCACTCTCAATCGCCAAACACGAGGATGCAGTCATGCTTCTTTCTCAAGTAGACTCCTCTCGTTCGATCGAAAGCTTTCACTTTCATTCAACAATGACGCGAAAGGGCAGTTCCGTGAGAATCGCACTCTCCGGAACTGCTGTCTCTTCCGTCGCAACTATTTGTTCTAAACTCGGACTCCTATACTATTTTTCAATCCACCGATTTACATACAGAAAGATACGAATCCTGCTGTGACAACGCGAACAACACACGACGACGAATGGTACTGCGACCGTAAAAATACTATTTGTCATACTATTCGCGGATCATAAGAGAAGCTACGAGCGATTGTTTCATCCGAAGAATATATCGTATATGTAAATACCAAACTGCGTGTTTATTTCTCGCGTATTATTCGATCGCGAATGACTCGAGAGCTACTTTGCGAAGAGAGAGCGGAAAATGAATCTCTGAAATGAGTCACGAGGATGCAGCATGGAATGATCGAAAGGAACGATACATTTTCATCTCGACTGAGAAATCTCCTCGGAGGATGTTTTTTTTACGAGACGTAATAGTGAATTTCCGGTATCCTTAGCGGAACGTCTCAGTGTAAAGGGCAATTGAAAGAGGGTGAGAAAAGAGCTCCCAGCAGCATTATCCCACACCTGGGACCGACATGCCTACGCGCGCTTCATCCACCAAAAAGAGAACCGGATGGAGCAACAGGTCCAGGAACAGCCAGCCAGCCAGCCAGCCAGCCAGCCAGTCTGGTCTTTCCCTTAAACTTCCTCGGGCTCGAGGAAGTGTTTTCCTCCGCCCGCACCCCTATAATGTATCCGTTGGCTTGTGCTCTGAACGAGGGTGAGCACGGCAAACGATAAGAGAATGGGAAGAGGTGAACGCGAGAGCCTCGCTGAGAGGCTCGACACTTAATAGCATAAGCCTACAGAAGTCATATCAGAGATAATCCAAATTGTCTTGGGCTGATGACCTAACTTCCGGAACAAATGCGCAGATGGTGTTAATTACGAAGCACCCAGCAAGGCCAACATTTTTGGTGTATCGTCTGCTTTACCGAAAGAAATCCAAGAGAAATGTAATCGCACCGAATCAATCTTTATCAAAACGGTATACACGGAGAGAATTTTATATGAAAAATTACGATGCTACCAGTTCCCTGGTACCATATCGTCCCTATGAGAATTTGTAGCAAATACGTAGTAATTTTTCATCGGAAATTGGGCGATAAATGTCAAAATTTGACGAAAAATGTCAAAATTTCCGCGATTTCCGATAGAGTATGAATGAAAAATTACTATGTCTTTGCTAAAATTTGTCAGAGGGACGATATGGTACCCGGGAACTGTGGCATAGTCATTTTTTAAATAGAATTTTCTCCGTGTATTATTAAAAATTCGAAAGCGTCAAATCGATGTGATTGAACATTTTCAGACAAAAAAATGGCAAATACTTTTCCTGTAGTTCGATTCATAGACGAAAATTTAGGCTGGATCTATCGATGATGATTGATTCTCTGGATTTTGTGACAACGTATACGTACACAGAAAAACACTGCATTTTGAGCTGATGCAGTGAAGGTCGATATTTTAGGATCGGTGGTTATACGCTGGCAATATATTGAAAATTTGGAAGCAGGGAGAAGAGGCGAGTGACGACACACTCATTCAGGAGGGTGATAATGGACCGAAACCGAATGTTGAGTTTGGCTTAATATCTCATGGACAGACGGCCACGCGGTGAGGTTGGAGCAATGTTGATAGGCCTGGGTTCTGATGTACCCGGGGCGGACAGGCGATTGACGCTCGTACGTACTATAGTGCCGCGCTGTTAGATGCATTGGTATGAGGGGGAGTGAGGCGGCAAGAAGGAGGAGAGGAGTGTCAGAAGCGAGAGTCGGTACACACTGATCGAGGGTGTACAATGCCGTCCTCGATGGCATAGAAGCTGATGGAATGTGTTTGTGTGTTTAATAATATCGTTTGGTCTCTGTTCACCCGTACAAAATGAGCCTGCGTTATCCGTTGAGACAATGATTCTGTGCATTCAAGGCAATTGATAGATAGTTAGAAATATTGAAAGAGTGAGCGGGGGGGATGAAATGACAGTATGAATTTATAGTAGCCAAGTGTTAACAAGAAGACAAACCGATTTTACAGAGGGAGAGAGCAGGATGTATAGCTGTAGTGGCAACCACAGTCCTCTGTCGGGGGTCCATTGGAAACAGATTGAAACTCCTCAACAGCATAGCCAGGCCAAGCCACGGCAACTGTGTATAGTTGCGACGTACTCAACCTACGAACCCAACCCCTTCCAGCGCTCTCTCTCTCTCTCTCGTTCTCTCTATCGACTATCCCATCGCGGCTGCTGAACCACCTCTTGTACAACAACCCTCACTAGCTCACTTTCCGTCACTCCCTCTATTCTCACCGAGATCTCTCTTTTGGTTATACCGCGCTGGTTGTTCCTCCGTTGTAGCAGTCTCTCCTTCGATTCGCATGAACTCACAGGCTTTTCCATTCCTCCCGTATACTCACACGTTGCTTCTAAACCCCTTGATTTACCGAAGCTGTTTACAGAGCGTGCCCGCCCCATCTCACGGCCACACTTCTCAAACCGCCGTCTGTTGCACCCCTTAAGTAACAAACAACGGTGGTTACCTGGCCCGGGACAGAATGCCTGACAACTCCATTCCCTCTTCTATTAACAGGTGTTAGAGCACGCAATTATCCCAAAATCCTTTGGGCTTTTCCGGTGGAGTCAACACCGCGCTCATCGATCGCAGAGCAGGGTATATCGAAACTTATCCTCTCCTTATTTCTATGGATAGGGGTATCTATGACCCTGCTTCGTTTTGTTGTATCTCCCGACTCTACTGGACGCTTCAGTCATATTCACCCATCTTTCTGAATCGCTTTTATCTTCCAAAACAGAATATCTCTATATATCGCTATATACGTCATACAGTCTGAATATACGCAGACTAGGAGTTCGACAGCCGGTGATATGGAGATAACACGGTTGAATAATATCAACGAGTGCATTGAATCAATATTATGAGTTGGACATTATGAATCCACAATCCCTCAAAGCACGCTAGTCAAACATTGGCTTTAACCATTTTCGTTCGATATTAATAATGAGGATAGGTAAACCAAATGTGCACACGTACGCACAGGCGTTACCTTTCTCCCATATCATTCCTTTTATCCACCCTGCTTTCGAACATGAACGCCAAGGGCGAACGACCAGATGGAAACTGTAATAATAAACGGTAAACGCAACAATCACGCGTTCGGAATGCAAATAAAAACAAACATTCGACGACTCAACATTCCATTTGGCTATTTTGGAATCCGGTGGTGCGAATAGCCGTAGGAAGACCTGGAGCGACCAATAAAAATTGAAGTAGATAGAGACTGTGAGGGCGGACACAGATAATGGTCAAAAAGTGAGTAGATTCTAATCGTCAACATTTTTTTCTTCTTTTTACGAGCTTCGTTGTTTTCTGTTCCTACCGCAGCCCAGAGATTAGCAGCTCTAATTAAGCATGTCATTAAGTCTGTTCTTTGTGCCGATTCGAACCCCCAGGGAGTGACAGCCTCGTGTGGCTTGAGTTGCAGTTGGAAATCCACGATCGCAGAAGTTATGAGCTTCGTGGCACATTCACAGTTATCCATGTGCTTCGCCTTTTTATAATTGTGATATTCATCGGTTAATACTTTTGGAAAAAAATTAAAACTAGACTGAGAAATAAAAAAAATCGTAACGCTTTTTGGTTTTCCCTGTAGAGCGAAGGGATAAGCGCACGTAGACAGTACATATTCGCTACGTGTTTATACCTGATTCGCGTGACACGTAGGGAAAGAGCGTCACTTTGGGCCGGAGTACAGTGAGCAATAATTCGTTGGATATTCGATCGTTAATCCAATCCATCTCGTCGCAGCGGATTGAGCGAGTGATGACAAAACGCACGAGGAGAAAGCAGGGACGAGAGAGAAGAAAAGAGGAGGGTTCGATAGAATGAAAAGCCCCGGCCACCCGCAGACTGTCGAAATGCGTGAAAATACAAAGGGAGCAGTTGGTAGTGTTGGTGCATCACGACCAAGCCCATTCTGGCATCCTCATAGCTGCACCGCGTACCTATGTAAGCTCTCTGCGATAACAGCAAAGTCGTAACTGAGAAGCATGGATGTTACGGCTGTTCGTAGCAGCGCCAGCAGCACGCTTCGATATAAACGGAGCTCGATCTCGCATTTGCGACCTGGCAATTAAAGTTTACGATCGTCGGAGCCCAGTGCGCATCCCGGGCTGGCGCATTACCTGTTTCGAACCCCTTCGAACTTGATGCGACTATACCGTTCCCGCATGCTGCTGCCTTCGTCTATCTCGCCGGCTCTCTGGCTCATCCATCCTCAGCCAATTTCGTATCCCCTCAGGGACACGGACCCTTGTCTCGGTACATTCTTTTTCTCCTTCCCTTAAATAACGAGTTACGAGAGTGCCGTCAGTCCGTTGAAGCACCAGTTCCATTTTACTACACCACCAAAACTCTATTTGAGCTCGCCTTGTCAAGTCCAGACAACGGATGGCGAGCCATCGAAACGTATACCGCACCGCATAAATCCAGAACAAAAATTAATCTCACTCTGACTTGAATATTATCTCAAGGCTGGACAACCTACGAGATAGCGAAGAATTCTTCTTTTTGTTTTCTTGAAAACTCATTTCCATTGCATCCAAGCAACTGATTTCCAAACATCTAGCACGAGCTGTATCGCGCATTCATCGGAAATAATGGAAGCTCCATAGGGAGAAACCACGCGCGGAGCGATTTCAACCTCAAGATGATAATTTCTTCCGGCAACATGTTTGGGTTGAGTTGACGCGTTAAGAAGAAGCTGGCGAATTAAACCCCGGCGTCCGAAATGCAAGCTTAGCCGCCATTCCGTAATGTCAATTTTTCCATTTCAATTTTTTTCCATCCAGCAAAGATTGGATTTTGCCCAATCATTTCGCGATGATAGTGAATAATCAATTGCGCGTGATAAATGCTTGAAAAATGAATCGGGTAAATTTATTGAAAAACAGAATATGATTCTCGAGAAGTTGTCGCAGGAACAAAATAAAACGCGGGGAAAACACTCGAGCAGAATGAAAAGAAGAAAACTTGAAGAAGGTATAAATGTAAAATGACGAATAAATGAATCGGGGGCGGTAGAAAAAATGAAGATAATGGGAATTAGGACAAAGGGGTATCGAAGTTCAAGGAAAGTAATGGTGCGAGTAAGCGGGATTTTACAGTCCGGAAAAGAATTCTGTTTGCTGATTTAAAGACTGAATATATTTGTGAGGCTGATTCGGAGAGATGCGAAGACAAATTCAACAGCACCGGAATGGGAAAAACAAGCCAAGATAAGGAAAACCATCTACCGGCTTATAAATAGAGAACGAATCACGGATCCGCGAGAAAAAGCAACAATGGAGTGAATCCGTGGAGCGTGCATTACGAGAAAAAAAAACAAGCCCCGGACTCCGATACGAACTGCGTTTGTAAAAGGAAAAAACACTCATTGTCAACGGGACGGGTCATGGATCGATATAGACTGCAATACAAGAAATATGATGTTGGATTATCAGGAGAAAAAGCAACAAAGCATATACTAAGAGATCGCAGAAACTTGCGTCGAGCTCGATCAACTTGCGTCTTTGCGTACTTAATAGTCATTGATTTCAACGAGGTACAATTTTAGTTGAGCCAAGTCTCGATATTCATGATGTTGAAGTTTGCATCGTTGGAATGCAACGAAATTCCGTTCTTTTTTCAGCAGAGCTCATAATTTTTGTTCAAAATTTGCTCTGAACAGTAAAACAATCCTCTCTTGCGACCTAAAAACTCAATGGACACGAAAAATTGCCATGATTTCAAAATTTCAATGAATAATAATTATACAAAATATTTTTCGTTGAATTTCAACGTTGCAAACTTCAGAGTCATCGATATTTTGTAATATTTTATGTCTTTAGACTGTCCAGAAGGATTGCCTTGGCGAATGAAAAATTTGAGACAGGGAGCAATGAAAAAGAAAAAAAAATGAAAAGCAACACAAATGTATACATACTCGAAGAAATCGCGGAAAGATATGAAAGAAGGACGACGTGAGAGGCAGGTGGTAGCTGTTTAAGAAACTCCTTGGAAATCAGGCATCGGGGATAATTGGAAATTTCTGTGAAGCAAAGGACGAGACGCGGACAAACGGAAGGAGGAGGAAGCTTGAATAGTTTAAATATAGAGTATACGTATAGCTGCACTGTGTGTGCTCTGCAGTGCTTCTTACACTCTGCTACGCAAACATCGGAGCACAACGAGAGAGCGAGTACCGATAGAATAGCTAAAAGAAGGTTTTTCGCGCGCGAATGAAGATTCCGCTGTGTGAATGCGAACTCGTAGATGGGAGCTGAACGATCGAACGAACGGAGACGCAACGTTCAAGTTGGACAAGATATTTTCTCGTTCTTCTCGCGCTGGGCTGCTGTCGAATTCATTCGAGAATATACTGTTCACTAGACTGAACGTCGCAGAGAAGCAGAGAGGGAAGGAGAAGAATTAGTCAAAGTAGAAAAAAGAAGGAAAAGTCCATACGTTATTCTTGGACGAAGAAAACGAGTGTTGGCGAATGTTGCGTATCGGAAGTCTATATAGGAACGACTGGTTCGTTGTCGACTTGGAAATACTTGCAACTTCTTTATCAGTGGCTTTAGGTCTACGAGAGAGAAGAGACTCTTCTCCTTGAAGCTTCCGGAAATATGCATACGAATAATACTTAATAAAAATAATTCAAATGTGATCGATCTACTTTTCAATTGTTGTGCCCATCGATGGACGAGTAGAAAAAAAAAAAACTTTTAATTAGCACGCGAAACTTTACACCCCGACGACAAACTGAAAATACGCGGGGAACCAAAGGGACCGGCGAAAGTTTAAGGTGAGAGCTGCCATAATAAAGAGAATTTCACGGTTCGTGGACTCATCCACCGAGGTCGGGAAATAATTGCTTTATTTTGTTTGTTTGTTTGTTTTTTTTTTTTTTAACAAGGTCCATGGAATCAAGCTCCGAGTACTAGACCACGTATGCCAGAACTGCGCTAGTAGTAGTCACGTAGACGCTAAAAACTCTCAGCATTTCAGTGCAATGGTACTCGAGGCAGCCGCGGCACCGATTACATAACTCGTTTCGCTGCTTACACAAATTATTCTCAACCGAAATTTGCAGCTATGCTTCTTATTTTTATTTTTCTAAGATAAACAGAGCTGTGAGGGGATAAAAATTTCCTAGATTCATTGTTCTCTTTGGATTAATTAATGAACCCTCGAGGCTGATTAAATGGAGAAGCCTTGATGCGTCACTGCGTACTGCGCTAAGAAATCGGCGAAAACAAAATGTTGAAATGTTCACCAGATACTTACGCTACAAACGGATTAATATGAAACCGATGGCGACATACGGTCGACGAGGTATTTATTAAAAATGGAAATGGGAAATCCACGAATGAGAGTAAATCTGCGATCCCAGGTCAGCAGGTTAGCTCAGCAGTGCGTAACCTCAGCGTAACTACGAAATCGGATCGCCTCCGATGTATCAAACGCCTCACAGGTGCTCGGAAATAATTTTTTGTATTTTTCAAAATTAGGGAGGGATTTTACAGAATAGAATTTTGGGTTCGCCTCGTCATTTTGTGTCTTTCCAAGGGTACCGAAAACTACCCGCGTACAGATGAAAAGCTGCAAGGGTGGAAACTATCCAGTTACTAACTAGCGAAATGGGCGGCCAAAGCTTATCCGTCATAACGTTAATTACGTCGCAAAATCACGACGGAGAGTAGGGAAGTGGTGGGCGGCGTCACGGCCTGTCATAGAATTTCTGTGTAAGAAAAACGGCACGAGAGAAAGAGAGAGAGAGAGGATACAAATGAGTGGAGAAAAGGGAGAACGGTCTGGGACCGTTTCGGGAGGAACGGGTAAAGTACTCCGTGACACTCACCGCCTGCTCTTCCTCCTTCTCTTCTTTGCTCCGGTTGCTTTTAAACCTCTCTTACTTCCTTAAAACGAACAGAAGTCACGAATTCGTTAATTATTAATTGGATACGCAATTACGTTGTTAACGCCAACTTCGCAGCAGCGTAGTTATACTTGCTTATATTATGCTTCAAATGCAATTGACATTCCTACTTTAACCCTGCTCGATCCTAGTCAGAAATAAAATATATACATCATCCATATTCGTCCTAACACACTGTAAAGAATTTTTTTTTGAAAAAGATGGATATTTTGTTCGATACGTCCGGCTAAACGTTTTTTTGAATAATCCCAAAAAGTATGTCAATGCAGCAAAAAAAAATTCAGAGAGTCCCTTCGGGAGCAAATTTTTGTCGTTCCACTCGTAAATTTCGCTGACAGTTCCGTTGGGAACCAAAAATACTACCAAAATAACGAAAATTTAGAAATTATGAAAAAATATTTAGTTTACCGTGTTCAACAAAATATCGACGATTATTATAACAGAATTTAATTCCCAGTGCACAAATGAAGCATCGATAAACATGTGTAGCTCGAACTCCGTATAGTTTTACGTCTTTTTATTATTAGATGGCAAAGCAATCGATTCTTTTCGACACTCGAGTGCCAAATATATCCCGAATTTTTCATTCGTTTTCTTCTTGGCGAAAAGCTACAGCGTAAAGATTTTTCCATTCCAGGAACCATGTGTAACGATGAGCTTAATTATCATTTATAATTAGACATGTTGAGTACTGATCGAGAATTCAATTTTCTGAAGTAAATTGCTCGTCAAAGAATCGATCGAACTCATGCAGTCCTCTCATTAGACTCAAGAGCTTGTCAGCTATTTATCGTGTACTTTTTGACATTTACGTGTACGTCTTGTTGAGTCATTTCATTCATCAATAATTGAGGCTTCGAATTATTGATAATGACATGACCCTGAAGTTCGCAACGTTGTACCTCAACGAAAAATTAGTTTTTCTATCAATTATTTGTTCAATTTTAAAAACCAGGAAAGTTGTTCTACCAATTTTGTTTTTGGACCGAGAAAAAAAATGGTTTTATTGTCCTGACCAAATATTCAATGAGAATCTTGAGATTTTCTCAAGGAAAGAGGGAATTTCGTTGCATCCCAACGATGGAAACTTCAACATCGTGTAATAACCGGTAAAGATCTTGTGAGTAAAGTTCGAAATTTGGTCCCAGGAGTAATCGGGATTCGTTGCTGACGAACCCGAATGAATATTCGTTTTCCAGAGAACGACGCGTTGCACGGAAAATATTGAACAAATTTTTCGAAATCCTTGAAAAAAAAAGTAGAAAAGTAGAAAATCGAAGGATCCAAAAAAAAAAAATCGAATTTCGACTTTCCGTTGTTACGTGGTATTTGGGCGATCGATTTATGAAAAAAAAGTGCAAAAAAAAACAAGTAATTCGAACGCGATCTCCAGTGTGGCTCGAAGGGTTAGACAAAGAGTTGGAAACTTGAATTGAGATAACGGACGGACAGCAAATTTAGCTCCAGAGAGAACACGAGCGTGAAAGTAAATGCAGGCTCGACTGGCCGCATGAGGAAAATAACTAACCGACATAATAGAAACTTGGCTGGTTGGAAGCGTGGCTATCAATTAGTTTGTTATCAAAAGTCATTTAAAGCCACGAGGGAAACGTTGTTGGCAACATGATCCCCAATGATCGTAAAACAATTATCTCCGTGTAATCAGGCCGTTAAATAATTTGTTATAGATTCCTGATGGTAGAAACTTGGAGCTTACGGCAATGCAGCCAATAATAATTGTTTATAAAGCTCTGGGTATGAGGATGATACTGAAGTTTGCATCGTTGCAATGCAACGAAAAATATATTTTTTATTCATTATTTTGATAATTAATTGACTCGTTCGAATTTTTGTAGTAAATTTACTTTTCGAATGACGACAAAGACTTTCCTCTTATTGACGACAATGACTGTATAAAAATTTGGTGCAATGCTATAAAAAATAATGAGTTTTCGTGGCATTACATAGATGCAAACTTCAACATCATGTATGAGGGCTCACTGAAGGAATCGACGGCACATTGTCACGGTTTCAGAATATAAACGTATCTAAACCGAAACGTCGATTCAGTTGCGATCCTAAGGTGAGAGGTGGACATTTTTCTCAAATATTTGAAGGATATCGGTTACCGATGCACGAAGTAAGATAAAGTTCATAGTGTTTCTAATGGTCATCGGAGAGGAGAGAGCAAAAGCCTGGCTTTTCCTTGCTACGAAAATTGTTCAAGGGGATCATGGTGTCACGGGTTAAAAGCAGAGCCTCCGCCGCAGACTTTATGCGGAAGCGAGACTGAGAAGTTGATGCAGCCTTTGGATAGACGACGTTCGTTCGCTTTCAAAAATTTTGACGAAAAATGTGTTCTCGTTTATTTTCTTATGGAAACTATGATCCATATGCATGGTCGATATTCATGGAGAGTTTCTTGTTTCCGCGTATAACCTCGAAGGTTTTTACGAGCCCATCTCATTGTTCGAACCCAGAATTGCTTTTAGCTCCACTGTTCCTTCCTCTAAGAAGCCCTCGTAGCAGTCGCTATTTTTATTCAGCGCTGGCTAGTGAGCAGCATCAAAACCTGAGGGAAACCGCCTCGGGCTAAGGGATGACCTAACCGAGCATTGAAGTAGACTCGATGGTGTTTGACTTCGGCGTCACTCGGAGTCTCATATCAACCACCCAAGCCATCGCTGCTACCGAGATGACAAAAAGTGTTGGAAACTTGTCAACGTCCTTGTGCCGTGACCAGAGCTATCGGCAACTTGGACAGTTTTGCGAACTACGTATGATTTGAAGCTGAAGTGTAGGTACGACTGTGTGCAGTACTTGATCAATATTGGACTAGCCAACACATTTGGGAAAGGTGCAATGTAGAAGAACAGTGTGAATAATTCACGGACTACTAGCAGGGTGAATGCGTATTTCTTTAGTTGCGTTAATATCAGTGATGGTCCGTGGAGTTGCCACCAGTTTGGCTCACCAGGGAAAACTTGACCTGTTCCGCGCATTGCTGGGCCGAAGCTAGAAATACGTATTATTGCCAGAACATCCTCCCAGCCAATGAGGATACGTAGGCAATGAGAAGCAAGTACATACCAAGAGGGAATCGTATAGTCTACCAAGAGCGGCATATAAGCCATTGCGTTGCCACTGAGAACCCGGAGAAACCAGCTTTCCGTATACAATAATAGGACACGAAGTTATGTGTGTACCGACAAGAGTTGCAGCACGAGGGAGGAGAAGATGTGAAGGAGGAAGTGCTACGCTGTGTAGAAACCCAAGAGCTCCTCTACCACTGCTTGTAATTTCAGTCTGGCCGTACACCATCGACTTTACTTCGCCTTCCTGAGCTCACTCCAGCGTGACAACTTAAATGCTCGCACACGGAACGTCACGCGTTTCCCACCCATCCCTCCCCCGCACACGCTCGCTCTTTTAAACCCTTCTCGTTTCTCTGCACGTGTATTTAGGCTTGTGTAGGTTTATGCATAACACGCTAATACTCAAACTTTGCTATATGCGTACAAGTAGACGATTATGGATTTTTTCCAGTCGACAATCGCGCTGTTGATGTCCGAGTGTATTTGCAAAACTCAACCCTCCGAATGCATGTTTTGGGTCGTTTTGACCCCAACTGCCCCCTGACTGTTGTCTTGACATTTGATTTTCCGTTTCGTCGAAAAATAAATTTAGGGCCTCAAAATATGGATAATTCACGACAAAAGCCGTCGTGACAAAAAAAAATGCATATTTATCGGAATAAAACGATTCGAAAAACGCCTTGGGTCTGAATGACCCAAAAGATTCACTTGTAGGATGTTTTCACTCGAAGAATTAAAAAACAATATTCATTAAATGAAATGACGTCACGATGAGGAGAATTCGTATGACCAGGTGGTAACGACAGCTCAACAAAATCTTCCGCGTAAAATGATATACAAAAAGAGAGGGAGAGGTATTAAAAAATTGTGTGATAATTGAGTCCTCTCCGCGGTGATATTGAGGAAACGAATCGTGAGATAAATTGTAGGCTTTGCAAGTAGTCATTACCCTTAATCAGTCATCTTTCCCCTCGATAAAATGCCGTAGTCATGAATTATATCAAACTATTATCCATTAGAGAGAATTGAGCTGAAATGTGTAATGACTTTTGAAAATTATATGATTCTAATGAAACGTCCCGTATCTCATGATTCTTGGCTCTTTTATATTCGCGATTCCGGGACTGGTATACACCGTTTAAAAGCTTCATGAATCATTGAACGCTGTCACGACGTCGAACTCCACTACAGGCTTTTCCATAAACTGATAGCATTTTAAAAGCATTTCTTAAGGTGATGGAGTAGTCGCGCTTCTCGCAATGTGAGTGCGAGAGAGATAGCTGCAATTTTCGAAATTGAATATTTCCGACACGATTTCACCAACAACAAAAAAGCCCCTGTCAGCGGATTTTTGCCATCGTCCTGCGTACGCTGCACAGAGCCTTTTTCTGATTAGTCAAACGACATCAAAGAATTTTAATTTCCAAAATTCGAGGTGACTGGTCCATCATCTTAAGGATCGAAATCAATTGTTTATTTTCACCAAAGGAATCTATTGAAACTTTCACATATTTATATCCGCCTGTTTCAATCATCGTATACGAATAACAACGCAGATTCATTATTCACATGAATATTCTATGATCTGGAATAAAAGTTTTATTCGTTCCAGGCATCGATTATTTTTCATACGGACATGTTGCCTTCGTGTATTTTAAGGAAATTTAGTGACTAGTAGCGATCATGTAGTTGCCGATGTTGTGTGACGCCGTTCGAATCGAATCGACATGTCAAAAAAAGAGCTAGGTCGATGATCGAAAATATTTTTTAATTTTTGAAAACGATGAGTGCCGGCGTTTGTGATGAAAAAGTTAAACAGCTTCCAGCAAAGTCAATACTTGGTTTGGTGACCGGTTAACNTATTTTAAGGAAATTTAGTGACTAGTAGCGATCATGTAGTTGCCGATGTTGTGTGACGCCGTTCGAATCGAATCGGCATGTCAAAAAAAAAAAAAACTAGATCGATGATCGAAAATATTTTTTAATTTTTGAAAACGATGAGAGCCGGCGTTTGTGATGACAAAGTTAAGCAGCTTCCAGCAAAGTCAATACTTGGTTTGGTGACCGGTTAACCAAGCACTGACTTGTCTGTCAATTGCTGAGCAGGAGCAGACGGATTTTCCCAAAGTCTTGATGATGCTAACGGAACTTTAGTAAAAAAAAAAAAAACTAAAGATCTCTGTGTCAAGCTGATTTCCCACAGTTTCCTGTGGCCCTCGTGCAATGACAATGCCTTGGATGGAAAAAAAGTGGCTGTGGAAACTCTCCGAGGGTCTCTCACGGTAACAAAAACGAATTGTCACAGCGAAGTCGGGGGGAAAGTGACGGGATGGGTTCGTAAAAAGCATCGAGAGTATACGCAAGAAAAATGAGTAAATATTTTTCGATTTTTATTCGATCTATATACCGTTCAAAATATGTGAACATGAGGAAGCACAGTCAAGCTTGTTCGAATGTTAATTTCCAGCAGGGAAAGGAATGTTGGCTTACGAAACGGTATTAATACGTAAGACCCATTTTTAATATCCCGGGAATTGAAAAAAAAAAAAGAAGTTCTTCTCGCTGTAGAGCACGACAATAACGATTCCAAGTTATCTTCACATCCAAACTCGCAGTAAAACGAAGCGCGCCACTTTTTTTTTTTCATTATTCCCAATGGACCTGTTTTTTTCGCATACTCGCGTATGAAAGCGAAATGTATTGCGTGATCGCCGACAATAAAAGTAATTGCAGGCTGAAGAAAGCGTTATACAATACCGAATTAAAAACAAATTCTTTCCCTGCTACACTCGCTAAATAACAATTAAAAAAAAACAAAAAACTTTCGAGACGTAATTACGTAAAAAACCAAGTTTTTAAATGACGAATTAACGAGAATCCGAGCGATGACATGATTTTTGCATCGCTCTGTACAAACGTTTCGGATATGTATATGAACCATGTGTTGGGCCACTTCCGACAGAAACAAACCAACACTGCGTACGTATGAAAGGTAAATAGAAAGTGTAAGTAACGAGTATAAGTAGAGTGTGCCAGCGGTTGCAGCGTGATCACGTTGCAAAGCGAGCATCATAACCAGGTGATACAGGCACATTTATATGTATATACACAAAGCACCGTATATATAGATATTATTGTCGTAAGTCTTCGCCAATGGAGTTTCACTGTGAGCAAACACGTGTACGTATTCAACTGCATTTCCTCAGAATGTGGCTTGTAGAATAAGAGAAAAAATAAGGTTACCGTCCAGCCTCGAGATGATAAGAGGAAGTACGAAGAAAGGAAAGGAAGAAAAATGATAAAAATTGGATCACGGATTAGTTGCTCGGCGCAGCGAAGACCGAAGGGGGGAATTGGTCAAACCATTCCTCACATGTAAAGTGATTTCTGCTTTAATGGTGAAAGGTTTCACGCGTTCACCAGCATGAACGGTCGCTGGTACAGACCGCGTCATAAATCTTGTTACCCGATTTCACTGTGGCTCACCACGCTCCTAATTTCCAATTTACCCGGAGCTCGTGAGGCTTCCAACTACCATACATCGAAGAATCAAATTATGGGGGTCACGAGCTAAAATTCATATGATTTTCTTAAATTAACAAAAACCAAGAAATTTTTCTTATCTATACTTGACCGTCTCTTCTTGAGATATCCTCATTTCCTTCCGTCTTTTCAGTCATCGGGATTATTATTTTTTCCAGTGACCTTCTCCGAAGCTTCTGCGTCACACAATTTTTAATCTGTTGTTGAATTCTTTTCGCGCAAGTTTCGGCCCGATTTTTAAAGAAACTCGTTCTACGATCCCGTTCGAATGCATGAAAATGATGTGTCGATAAATTCGGTTCTGCTGTACTACTAGGTGGAACTTCATAGACGCCTAAATGGATGCAATTCCAACGTTTCTTCCTTTTCAATCCTTCTACGATCATTTTTACACCCACGCGGCACTTGCAACAAGACTTTTTCTCCAGTTTTTAAACCTTCCCAGTCGGAGTGCATCGCGAGAGAAAAAAATATTTTTCACCGTTTTTTTTTGTCTATTCTAATGAACGAAGACGACGGTTAAAGCTTCGATTTTTTTTCCTCGCGAGTTTCGCGCGATTGGTTTACGTTTTGAATTTCTAGTGAAAAATACGGATTCGGAAGGATGGAGTCTCTAAAAAAATTATTGGGATAAAGAGGGAGTCTGAAAAGGGCAAAAAGTCGCGTCGATTTTTCGGGATCGCAGTAGAATTTTTTGAAAAAATTTCCCGCGACTGTGGCGCCATAAATCTGGAATTTTACATTTCCAAAAAAAAATTTCGAATATCCTCGGATAGTCGTGATTTTCTAGATTTACAGAGTTTGCGAATTTTCATTTCCGAAATACGTTCTGCAGGTACTTGAAAATGAATGAAAAACGAGTTGCATTTAATTTTCAGTCGGAATCGCAGGTTCTTTCGAAAAATATAGAATTCCGAGGTTTTCGTCTGTGAAATACGTTCAGAAGGATTTTCTGTCCCTAAAAGTTTTATTCTTTCTTGTCAAAAATAATCAAATTGGACTTTCCGTTTATTTTTACTTTTTTTGTTCATCACGCTGCTTCTCAAAGAGGATCTCATGTAGCGGAGAGAACTACAGCGCACAGTCGGTAGCTATGGCAATATCACGTAGTTTCTTGTGTTGCATTCGATGGCATACGAGAGGGTCGACAACGCGCTGGTATATTTATCAGCATATAAATGCAAATGAATAAATATTCATTTGCACTCCCGAGGGAAATATATTACAGATGGATGGAGAGCACGACGCCCTCATTGAATACGTTTTAATATACCTGACAAAATATTGGTTGAGGATGAAATAAATACTATTATGACGAGCGTTTCCAGCTGCACGCACAGTTCGAGCCAGAACTAAAAATTTTCAAACCACATCGAAAAAACGAGGAAAAAATGTCTTTGACACAGCAAAAATAAATAGAGAAAAAAAACATGCGCACCTGGAATGCATTTGTAACAATCTGTTCGTCAAACTCTATTTTATTATAGGCTCGCCAAATAAATGAATGCATCAAAAATATATAGAAAGAGAGAAGAATAACGGGGAAGCGCGTGTGCAGAACTGATCATGCGTGAAACACCAATCCCGGCTCAACTGCATTGCGAAAATCTCGTTCTTTTGAGCATATTGAACAAACAAAAACCAAATGATGCGTCCAGTCCTGTTCGCGTAACACAAGATCTATCTGCATGTTTTTTTTATTTATAAAGTTAAAGCTGATTCGTAAACTTCAAACTGGACAGATTTATGAAAAAAAGTTGCTCGTAGGGGAATATGGGGCAAAGTGGCCACATGGGGCAAAGTGGCCACTCACTAAAATGCGATTTATGGGGCAAAGTGGCCACTCGAAAATTTTGATATCTGAGACAAACTGGCGCCGAAAAAAATGGTTGTTTTCCGAGAAACTTAAGGCAGTCTAGGCCTAGAAGGATGAAAATCATCGTGCTAATTGCACGATGATTTTCAACTACTTTTTTCGTCGTAGAATTGACAATTATGGATTTTCACCGACTCGAGGGGGTGGCCACTTTGCCCCGATTTTTTTTCTTGCCAAAATTCGGGAAACAAGCAGCCGGAATCAATTTTGGGACTTCAAAATAAGTAAATGGTCCTGCGCTCACCCATAAAATTCGATTAATTCCTTAAGTAGGCCACTTTGCCCCATACTCCCCTATGCAATAAATCATTGTACGATTTTTTTTTTTTTTTTCATAATTATTAAACCATTAAAATGATTTGCCATTTTTTTTAACAAATAATTTTCGTATCAATCGATTTCGACTCGCGATCGGCTTGGACTTTCGAATTTCAAGAATCTCCAAGAAAAAGGTGTCTACGCTTTTTGATTATCTTCCGAACACTAACCGTACGCAGCAGCGAGGCCGGACAGTCACTTTAGTGGAAATCGCATAAATTGGTAATAACAAAAAATTGAAGGGACAGCGTAAAGCCCACCATGGGACCGTACACTGGAAACAAAATTTTGTTAAAAATTGTCGATATTTTGGCAGTATATTTCGTTCCTAACGGAATTGTCATCAAAATTTACGATTGGAACAACTAAAATTTGCTTCCGAAGAGACTTTCTAGAATATTTCTTGCTGCGATGACACAATTTTTGAGATTATTCAAAAAAACGTTTAGTCGAACGTATCGAACAAAATATCAATCTTTTCCAACAAAATTTTGTTTTCAGTGTAATAATGAGTCACTGCAATGCAAAGCGGCATTGCAAAGTGCACGATTAAAAATGAAAAGGCGATGAACAGTTCGAAAATTGGAGTTTGAAAGGAGAGCGAGGGCCAAGGACTGTGGCGTGCTCTCGGAGAGCGCACGAAAAACTTGAAAAAATCGTAAAAGCGAGTCACGTGTGCGGAGTGCATAGCATTATACAATCGCGGCAGTGCAACACGGGTGGCACTTGTCCCCGGACAAGTAATATGAGAGAAAGAGAATACGAGTCCGAGAGGAAAACCGAAGCAGGGAATTAAAATTCCCTGAACGTAGTTGGACATACGAGAAAAACTGTATGGAATTTGAGGAAGAAATAAGAAAAGCAGTCGGCTCTTTGGGTGGACGTACCGTTGACAAAGGCATGCGAGCGAATGAGAAGAGCTCGAAGAGTGCAGAATAAATGGTAATATTGCAAGAAACGATGATGTCATCGTGCTGCAGTGAGTTAATGCGCGAGCAAACAAGTTCGAGTGGAGCTTCGGAGGGGGTTGAAGAGTTTTCAATTCGATAATCAAAGGAAATCGATGATAATGAACAATCGAAAAGCGATCGCGACGCAAATGAAAATATCGAATGAGTAGTTCAGCAGGCAGCCGTGCAGTGGCAAAAACATGTAAATTGAGAAGCAGAAATTCAGTTCCCAAAGATTCTTCTCGCGTTCTTCGTGACTTCGTATTTGTTCGAAATCATGAAAAACTCTGTGATGGAAAAAAGGGAAAAAAGAAAAAAACTAGGGTAGAGATATTTGAGATTCGTGTCCGTACAATTGAATCGCCTCAAGCTCATCCCCCATGCCAAGCCGTGTACCCGTCACGCCCCAGGTCACACGAATCATGCTCGTTGAACTCGCTTCGACGATGCTACGGGCTGCGAAGGAAGGTCAATTATAAACTTTCATAACTCAAATAATTAAACGCACGGTGTACTTGAAAGCAAAAGCACCGGTATCTATTTTTTTCCCTCGTTTTCCGTTTTCCACCGACTATTCTACACTCTACTACCTAGTTTTTTGAGAGCGTTTTTTTCTCTTCACCTGCAGAGTTGCAAACTAGCGGGACGAATTATAATTACCGGTTGCACGCGATCGCAATACACTCAACATTTCAATTACGTCATTCAATTATTCTCCAGACGTATATTTAAAAAGTGCTCCTATGCGTACGCGTGTACCTCCCAACTTCATGACTATACACAACGAGCTTAAAAGCATAAACTTGTCTTACCGATGCGGCCAACCCAAAATTATACATTTTCAAAACATTTCGATTTTTCCAACGCCTGCCCCGGTTCACTTTGCACAAGTCCTCGCGCATTTTGTTGTCGGCGCTTCAAAAAGTTTCTTTACAATTAATTCATTGGAATTTCCTTGCGAAAAGCAAATTCGAGATCCAAAGATAAAGAAATTCTCGAGAAGAAAATAAAAGATGCAGAATCTAATTTAGAAAAAAACCTTCGAACAATTAATCAACTTTTTCATAACCCCGAAGCAACTTCAAAATCCTTCAAAATGGTAGTAAAATTTCAAGATTCCAGAAATTCAATATGCGCCATTCAATTTGACAAAATTCCGAGTCAATTGAATTTTTTTTCCCCCTCCCAACATTGTCAGAGTATCGTCTGACTTGGTAGAGTCCTGAATTTCATTGAAATCAAGGCTTGCTATCCCGACGAGGGCGATGAAAAGATTTTTCGCAAAAGTGTGAAGCGAATATTGAAAAAATTGCGAGTGATTGATAAAATGGAGGCTGCAGTGCGAGAAAAACTTTTTGTTTTCCTTACAAAAGTATTATTTGGNTCGAAGAACAAAAATTAATTGAAAACGTCAATTAATCGATTAATCGTAGAAACAATTAATCGAAATAGCCGATTAATTGGTTGATCGAAAAAACAATTAATCGGAATTCCGATTGATCGATTCATTGTTTAATCGGAAAAAAAAATTAATCGATCACTTCAATTAATCGATTAATCGCACGGCCCTAGAAATTCTCGAGAAGAAAATAAAAGATGCAGAAACTAATTTAAAAAAAAACCTTCAAATAATTAATCAACTTTTTCATAACCCCGAAGCAACTTCAGAATCCTTAGAAATGGCAGTAAAATTTCACGATTCCCGAAATTCAATATGCGCCATTCAATTTGACAAAATTCCGAGTCAATTGTTTTTTTTTCCCTCCTCCCAACATTGTCAGAGTATCGTCTGACTTGGTAGAGTGCTGAATTTCATTGAAATCAAGGCTTGCTATCCCGACGAGGGCGATGAAAAGATTTTTCGCAAAAGTGCGAAGCGAATATTGGAAAAATTGCGAGTGATTGACAAAATGGAAGCTGCAGTGCGAGAAAAACTTTTTCTTTTCCTTACAAAAGTATTATTTGGCCAACGATACAGAAATGCATAATAATCGGAGAGATATCATTCTGCAGCATCAGTCTTCGTTCTATCGTGTGATGTACACACCGCACATTGGTCGAAAGCTCCTGCGAAAACAATTAAAACGTATCGATCCGCTTAATGCTGGCTGGCTGATCCTGATAGAATACAGTGCAAGACACCATGCGTTAATGCGTTACGCCCGACGCTCCTGGCGTAATGTGCTCTTCTGTGCACGAGGGGAAACAGGTGAGAGGGAGGGGGGTGGGAGAAATAGTGGGCAGTGTGAAAGAGGAAGACGAGTCAAACTGTGTGCGAACAAGCCGGAGAGAGGGGGAGGAGTTGGAATAAGCCCGTGCGAGGGGCGACACAGCGCGACAAAGCATCGTCGGTTTCATCGACGTACTATATTTCATGTATTTATGACGCGTTGCTGCCATTGGGCTCGATTCTCGACAGGCTAAATCTCTCACTCGGCTTCGAAATGAAAAAAAAAAAGAAAGAAAACAAAAATATCGCAATCGACAACCGAGAGGAATCCGAGGAAAAATCATATCTGTATGTAATATAGTACCGCGAATTGTGCGAACGAAAGAGAGACGACGAGCTTCCATACGCGAAAAAAGTTAACACTCGCGCGTGTACTAATTCTCGCTGCTGCTGCTGTTGCTGCTCTCGTTGCAACTACCGAGTGAGACAAGCCGAGTAATTTATTAGGGATAACGAAGAGACAAAGGGCCGAGTGTCAAACATTTGACGTATTTTGTACTACTGAATGAAACTTCAGCGGATGAATTTACGGTTCTTCTCTCCCGCGTCATTTCAAACTCTTCTCTCGCCCAAACTCGCACTCTCTCCGGATTTCGCTGTGTTGAAGAATTAAAAAACGTAATATAAATAAATGGGGAATGGATGTTTCTTTTAGAGAAGAGAGAGAGAGAGAGAGAGAGTGACACCGGATTTACAATTCCAAATAAAGTATGAAAACCATAAAAAACTCGACTATATCCGTCCGTCGATTTTCGAATGGGCTGAAAACAAAATGTTGTGTAGAAAATCTATAAATTTATCTCGAGACGAATGTTTTTTTTTTTGTTTTTTTTTTTTTTTTCCTAAAAGACTCTTGGCAACTGAAAAATCTGTTGCACGAAAATCCCTCAACGCGTAAGCCCAATATTTCGAAATTTCGGTGTATTATAACCATTCGAAAATGCAGTCGGAACAATAATTTTCGATTAAACGACGAAAATTCGATGAAAATTTGAATAAAGCGTTGAAAATGAGGAAAAAACATTTCAACCATCAGTTATTTCGTATCAACGTGTTAATCGATGTAATTATGATAAATAATGAGCTGTATTATTTGTGAAAAGCATAAATGCGCTAGGAAAATGACAATAAAATTTCATACAAATGAATGACATTAACGGAACACCTGTCATTATTCCAGGCCGTTTTGGAGAGGCCGCGCGATTCAAATTAAAATGAGAATATACGTGCTCATTCATTCAAATAATGAGATGCTATCATACATTTTTAAGCTCGCAATTATGTAGACCTCGGCGAACCTCGGGTATCAACGACAAATTAGGCTCAGCTTGCTCTCAACAAAATATTCATAAACTGTATCAGTTCAAAGTGTAACAAATGTCATTTCTAGAAGAATATAAATGATAACTTTATGTCGCAGCAATCAACAGTCCTCGAAACAACAAAACCACCGCATAATGGATCGTTGGGTGTTCATAATTATCGCATATTCGCCAATGGATCTCTTTGGAACCGTTCAACAAATAAACTCATCGAAATAATCTTCGATTCAATTATTTCAACTCGAATACAAGTTTCTATTAAAAACCTTAATATTTCATTCAATAATAATTGAATTCAGGGGAAAATTTTAATATCGACGCAGTTTTGTAAAACCTTGAACTGATGAACTGATATTTTTAACCATTCGATCTGACACAATGCGTTTTCCAAACCGTTATATTCCAGTAAATGTGAAATTTTTTTCTTTTTTTTGTAGTAAATTATCCATATTTCATGGCTCGGTGTCAAAACGACCCGGTATGCAGTCGGAGGGTTAAAAGTTCAATCCCCAATTTTCGAGCTATTTTATTGTCAGCCAATTTTCTTCCTCGAGCGATTTAGATGAAAAAGAAAATTAAATGTCAACTTTTTAAGATGTTGGTTGTGAAATAGCAGCAATAAATTCAGAGCTTATTGGAAAGGAACATCGAAATGCTACACCGGGAATGAAATTTAGTTGAAAATGGTCGATATTTTGTTGAATACGGTCAACTAAATATATTTTGATAATTTCAAACTTTTCGTTATTTCGGCAATATATTTGGTTTCTAACGTAATTGTTAGCGAAATTTACGAGTGGAACGACAAAAGTTTGTTTCCTAAGAGAATTTTCGGGATTATTGTGAAAAAAACGTTTGGTCGAACGTATCGAAATAAATTTCCATCTTTTTCAACAAAATTTTATTTTCAGTGTATTGCGACTGGCCAGAGACACGAATTAGTCATGAATCGAAAGACTAAAATGGTAGAAACGCATTACGTAATGAAGAAATGAGGAAAATGTGAAGTAAAAGCTTGAAAAGTCGGAAATGAGATAAAGATTTTGTGCGGAGAAGAAAATCCAAGTGTGGCTTTAGGGCGCAGCGTTTAGGAGGGTCGAAAGGTGGGGGTTGATATTACGAATAAGCAAATTGTCGAACAGCTAATAATTGGAATTTTGGTATTCATAAAATTNCGTTCGCCATTTTTGACGTTCGCTATTTTGCATTTCGAATTTTTAGTCATTTGAAAAATTTGATTTCGACTTTCTTACTTTTCTTTTATTTCATTTTATGAATAGCAAAATTACGAATTATTAGCTGTTCGACAATTTGGTTATTCGTAATATTAACCCCCACCCGGTCGAAATAAATGGTTGAGAAGTAAAAGGAGTCGCGGAAAATAGAGGAACGTATTGCAGGCAAAAAGTATCTATAGAAGGATGAAAAAATCGAATGAGAAGAGAAAAGGGGAATGGAGGAGAAAAGGAGGGAGTAGGGAGAAGAAAAAAGGGGAACAATGAAGGCGTGCATTGGAAGAATTGTGGAAAATGATTTTCCTCACTCTTTGGTCATAGTTACGCTCTTTACGGGGCGAGCCGACGACGAACAAAGGTGCGGAGCGAGGCTAGGACTCTCCAACGGAGAGGAATGGAAAGGAATAAAAAAGCATTGGACAGCGCGAAAGAGAGAAAGAGCGAGACGGTACAACGAAATAGAGATAACGAGAGAGCGAGTCGTCAGAGGCTGCAGAAAGAGGAGGAAGGGAAAAAGTGTATGTGAATGAGAAAAACTGCAACACCGCGCGTCTCATCGTCAACAACACCAGCATTGAGGCAGATGCTATATAATCGCTGGAGAGTAGAATGAAGAGGCAAGAGACAAGTATCTCTGTAATCTATTTTTTGTTTTTGTATTTTCCCAAGCCGTTGCATCTGGCTGAGGAATTCCCGGAGCAAGTGAGGTTTTCTTAGTATTGCGAAGATGGCAAAAGAGAAAAAGGGAGTAGGGTGAAGAAGATGTCTTCATTGCGGAAGAGCAGGAGAAAATAAAAAGGGAGAAATAAAATAGGAGAAGGAGGAGGGAGAAGAAGAGAAGGAAGAAAAAAGAAAAAAGAAGGCTGAAAGAAAATGAGTAAGAGGAGCAAAAGTTGAGGACGCGCTTTGCGGATTTTTCAATCACGCCTCGCCACTGACAGGATTAATAAACCGAGCGCGCAGAGTTTCTAGACTCATTTCGACCAGAATAGAATTGGATTTCCAGGTCGGGCTTGGCTCAACGCTATCCATCCATCTCTGTCCTCGTCTTGCTCGTTTCGTCGTCTATCTCGTCTCTCGTCCTGCGCTCTATCTCACTGTATCCCTGTCCGTTAACACTTCTATTCTAGCGTCCCTCTCGATTTGAGGTAGAGTCTCGACTATACAGAGACTTTTGCGTACTCTCGTGCTCGTGCCAGTGCCCACCATCGCCTNTCTCTCTCTCTCTCTCTCTCTCTCTCTCTCTCTCTCTCTGCCTCTGCGTCTCCGCGTGTACAAATGCACGCCCATTGCTATAGTGTGTGAGTATTACGGCGAGAGCGATATCCCTTTGATGTCCCATGAACGTTGCGAGAGGCTGCATCCTCCATGCATCCTTCTCGCTCTCCCTCGTTCTCTTCCAGTCGAGCTTTCCTCTATGCACCCTCGATGGCCCTCCCCTCGTACCTCAGCGTGCTTTGTTACATCGGACTAAATAATAGGTTTATAAAAATTCATGGCTTGTCTAGTGAGGCGGGGGTTTATATCCGCTCGGTCTCTTGCTACAGACCTCGCGTCGTTTTCCTCTCACTCTCTTTGTCTCTCTTTCTCTCTTTCGAGTGACAAAGTGACCAACTGTGGCA
The DNA here is from genome assembly GCA_037952995.1 of Hyposoter didymator. Taxonomy (NCBI): domain Eukaryota; kingdom Metazoa; phylum Arthropoda; class Insecta; order Hymenoptera; family Ichneumonidae; genus Hyposoter; species Hyposoter didymator. The sequence goes on along the minus strand of JBAJMU010000001.1, from coordinate 2,349,544 downwards.
ACGAACGCACGAGCAAAAAACGCTACAGCCACAACCTACAGACTGTCCAAAGTGTATGCGAGCTTGTGTCACGTTTGTATATGGCTATATCGTGTATCTGTCTATGCCTGAAAGAGAAAGAAAGAGAGTGCGAAAAGTACGTAATGGTCACCGAGCGGATGAGACAAACAATACAAAAGTGGAAAATCCGGGGCTGGCTAACAAAAAAGAATGAGGCAAAGATATATGCGAGAAGTATGCAGCACGCGATGCTCGCATCGTTCGAACGTGACCAACTCACCCGAATATCATACACACCCACGCTCCAACAACAGAATATTGCATAAAAAATTATACGGTAAAATTTTATTTATGCCGATTGGTAACCCACGAGCAAGACTGCAAATACACTTTTTGTTTTTCCTGCACTCCCACCACCAACCAACGGACTCGGATACGATAACGAAATAATTTTCGCCCGTATACAGTGCCGATTGCCGAATTATTTAATTATCGACTCTGCATTTTTTTCAATAGCATTGTGAATTGTGAGCGATTGAGGGGAACACGAAGGTGTTAATTACAGCCACTCGACGATTCCCCTCGACGTGCTTGCAACTAATTAAAACCTTGAAATCGAATAAATGACTAAAACCTCAAAATACCCGCTCGTTTCGTTCTGTTGCAGTTTTCCTCGCGCAGCAGTTCCGGCCTGGCGAATCAACCGGCAGCAATGATACTCGGACAAGCTCGAACGAGGAAGATGAGATTGATGCGATATTGGAAAACATGAACTTTGCCGAGTTCAAGGAACGCTACAGGCGACTTATTCCCTACATGTCGTACTTTGTCGCAAACAATTACGTTAATTCACAAGTTTTGGGCGGACCTCAGCAGCAGCAGCAAGGATACGATCGAGACAACCTCCAGCCGACGAGCCCATTGACAAGAAAACCTCAACGTCTTGTCCCAGTCGGTGCAAGAGGCAGCAGCGATTCCAGAAACAAATCAAACCCCCGGGGACCATTGAATGGACCGAGGAGTACGTTACACAAACAAGAAAATAACTTTGTGCCATCCGTACAATATGATCCGAAGGATGCCAGTGGTGACAAGGATTACTTTGCTCCGGTCAGATACAACGTCAAATTAAACTACGACACTATGCGATACAGCGGTTCTGGGTTAACGGATCAGTACACGGAATACGGAGCTCGATCACAGCAGCAGCAGCAGCAGCAGCAGCAGCGACCAATCATTCATCAAGAAGCAACGAGCTCAGCAATATTGCATCAAGATACTCAACATTATCATAACAACGGACAATCCTCCAGGCTCGCTCCCTACGATCCACTTTACGAAAGGAAATACTTGTCTGACAAGATGAATCCAAGAGTCGCAGAATTTCATCACGATTATCCTTTGGATTACGGAGCGAAAATTTCCAACGAGAAAGTCCCGATTAGCGGAACACCAGATTACAGCTACGCCGTGGACAATACCGAACCAGTGAGATACATAAACGTCCACCCACCACCGAGGCATCATCCCAAACCAACGAGAATACTCGCTCAATCCCCCATAAGACGACCGCCCTCCCAACAACTTCCTTCTCTTTATTCAACGCCAAATAATCCTACGGCCAGTCTCAACGATATTATGAAGAGTCTTCGCTTGACCGACCGTTTACCCGAGATGCTCAACAACAATAACATCGACAGCAGTATCAGAACGCTCATCGAAATCCTTGGAATATTAAACAATGCGAAACAGAACGAATTGCCTCGATCGCGCCTTACGAAGCCTTCTCCGCACAGAAATCTTCAGAGTTACGATCGCTTCAAGCAGCCAGTTAATACGCGGCCCAAAGTAGTAACGGAAACCATTTTCCAAGCGACTCCCAGTCCTCTCTTCGTTCCAAAAGAACAGCCTCTTCGCCACAAGCCCGTAGTCACCTACGACACCAACGTCGTCAGACACAACGTGCCTCTGCCGGATCTTAATTACGAGATCGTCAACAACGAGCAACACGAAAATTCTGGAGAATATTTCACGCCGTTGATACAAAATATCCAAGAGCAAGAAATTGACACCGCGTACAAGTCAACCGAACGGCCTATCAAACTCGATAAACAACACGAGTACAAATACCAAATCAACGATGACCCAGCCGCTGATATTTCGGAGGAACAGGAAAAATACAATCTGCCAATTACTACCGAAACCCCGATCGACAAGTTCCGTTTACCGAGCGGCCCCCCGGCCGATCAACTACTCGTTCCACCCACTGCCCTCAAATACGGCGCCACCAGAGGCAAACCCAACGTCGATTATCCTGCCTACGCTGTCATACCGGAGACTCAGTTCAACTGCAAGGAACAAAGATACAAAGGATTCTTCGGTGATCCCTCCACCGATTGCCAGGTTAACTTTCGACGAGCTATCCACTCGAAACATTCACGCAAACAAATATTAACGCAATCACTTCGATACGCTGATCCGCTAACCACCAAACCTCGCAAAATCAATTTTTCATCTCAATGTTAACCCAGAAATAAAGCGTCGCTTGTAGAGCCAGTGAAAATCCTACTTAACATTTTAGTCGGGGCAGCTCGATATTTCAGGAAAAACACACAAGTTACAAGTTGTTCTCCCTGAAAACAAAAATTCCTTGTGATTATCGACATCTCCACCGCGCCACTCCCAAATCAAATTTTCATCTCCATTGAAGTTTAAAATCTGAGACTCTAGAAAATATGTGTGACGTTCTCGAGTTTCGATAATAAAATCGATCGCAGTAAAAACTTGATTTTCCGATTTTCGTCTCGTTGGAATTTTGCAAACTGCTTTTTCATCTGCCGGGAGTTGGACGGTTATTGTTGAAAAATATTTTTCAATTTCCGGCGAATTAATGGCGTTTTAAAATTTCTGATAATTAGAAAATCCATTTTTCTGTATATTTTTCTAAATTTTGTTTCTTTTTCATGAAAAATTCTCTACGCTAAAAGTTGGCGACCGTTAATTTATCGATTTTAATTCCCTTCGTGGATAAAGAAATATTCGATGGCTATTCCTTGTTCGACGACGTTAAAGTTTGCAACGTTGGAACGCAACGAAATGCAGTTTTTTCTTCAGCAAAGTTTACAATTTTTATACCGTTTTTGGGGCAGAAGGATAAAACGATTCTCCTGCCGGCCGGAAACCGAACCGGCGCGTAAAATTGTCGTCATTTAAAAAATTCAGAATCATTAATGGAAAGAAATATTTTTCGTTCGATGCCAACGTTGTAAACTTCAGGCTCATCTTGTTCGAGCAAAGTAGTGAAATAACAATGTTTGTGTTTATGTTGATCCAGGTGTGGCATTACTGCGATTTGAATGGTGGAAAATCATCGTTTTTGTGTCCGAACGGAACGATATTCAGTCAAGTGGCCTTGACGTGTGATTGGTGGTTCAACGTCAAATGCGAATCAACGACCCAGCTGTACGTGTTGAACGAGCGTCTTTACAAGTACATACTGCCGATAATGCCCAAGTTTCCAGAGGACTTTAGTGGACCGGAAGTGGACCGATACTTGGAGCTCAAGTTCAAGGAAATGGAGGCAAAATTGAAGGAAAAAAAATTGAAAAAGCAGCAAGAGAAGGATAAAGTGAAAGAAAAATTGCAAGGACTCGAAAACGAAGAATAAAATAATTCTCAGTATGCTCGTTAGTCCAATTTACGGGTTTTGTTGCCATTTTATTATGATACGTTGCAAAACTAGACTCACTCGGAGATAAGAAAATCGCACGAAAAACCAACGTCGTTAAAAACTCGAGCGTTTTTGTTGAAAAACATTTTTTGGATGATAACGAAATTCCCGTAGTTTCCGAAATCTATTGAATTTTTCGAAAGACTACCAAACCGAAATTTTCGAATACCAAACGTTTGGTTATCATCCAAAAATAATTTCGTTTTCTACAAAATTGGGTTTCAAGTGCGCGGTAAAAGGTTAAAACTTGCGCGAGTCCATAGAAATGGATCAACCATTTCTTCATAAACATTCCTTTCGCTCTTTCGTCCTCTAGTCATGTTTGTATTTGCTTTATTATTTATGAGACTGTGTTCAAGCGACCGACGTTTTCAAACGGAGCGTGATTCGACCGCCTCGTGCGTCGTCTCTCATCAGCACAGTGGATGAAAGAGAAAAGAACAAGAGAGAAAAACCATTTGCTATCCCGAGTGATCGTCCTTCGTATTATATTCAAAATTTGCCTTAAATATCCATCAAGATTGCGAAAGACATACATAGCTTACGGGAACGTAAAAAAAATGGTAATCGAGATAATCTCCTAGAATTGAGGCCCGATTTTTATTTTAATTCCGGGCCTTGTGTGCGTACCTTATATTTTTTAAGTTCATTCATTGTTACGTCTTCAATTGTTGAATAAAAACGTATTTATTCAAAATACTGTTTCCTCCTTTTTACTGTTGAAAAAATCTCGAAAAGATCGAACGAAAAACTCACCTTTTTTGCCTGCAAAATCCGCTGCACCGTGTCCCCAATCTTCTTCTGAACGTCGTGAAATTGCGCCAAGTATTCCTCGTTCTGTAATTAAAAACCATTTAATAAAAATCTGTTGCATGAAAATCCCTCATCAACACGTAAGCCCAATGTTTCGAAATTTCAGAGTGTATAAACCATTCGAGAATGCAGTCGGAACAATAATTTTCGATCAAACGACAAAAATTCGATGAAAATTTGAATTGAGTGTTGAAAATGAGGAAAAAACGTTTCAACCATCAGTTATTTCGTATCGACGTATTAATCGATATTGTGCGATATTTATGAGCATTTCACACGATGCTGAAGTTTGCATCGTTGGAATGCAACGAAATTCGGTTTTTTCTTGACCAGATCCCACGATTCTTGTTCAATATTTAGTCAAGACAATAAAACCATCTTTTTGTGCGATCCAAAGACAAAATGGATACGAAAAATGTCTCGATTTTTCAAATTCAAGAAAATATTAATAGAAACAATATTTTTCGTTGGAGCCCAACGTTGCGAACTTCAGTGTCATGTATTCCACAAAGATATTTATGAGTATTGCACCAAGTTCTGTAATTAAAAACCATTAATGCAATTTCAATACAAACAAATAGCAACGTCGAATTTTCCTGTGGGCCCGTTTATTCCACCAGTTTTTAACTCAGCTTCGTTCTTAGTTGTTTTTTTTTCTAACCGTGTTCCGCTAAGAATACTTATTAATTTGGACATTTTTCCCAGCTAAACGGGCACAAAAAGGAAAAGTTTTCTTTAGCATTGAAACTTCCAGTCGTGGGTGATAATGACACTGAATCGTCATCGTTAGTTAATGACGAAAAAACAGTCCACGATGAAGAGTCGCGTATCGTAGAAATTCAGTGATAAAATTTCTGTTATAAAAAATCGAGCAAAACGCAGGTTTTTACGGAGAATTCGCCATCTATTGCGAGTCCCACAGAGTCTCGAGTTGGAAGAGGAAAAATGTTGGAGATTTCGTGAAATTGGATAATTTTCATGTCAATCGAAATATTTCTAGGAGATTGAGGAATTCACAACGTACCTTTGTCGCTTGAGGCACAATGTCATGCATTCTATGATCCGCCAACATACAATGGTGGCAGCTGGAGAAAGAGCAAGTTTCGCAATAATAATCCATTATTTCGTTGTGAATGGTACATTTCTTCTCCTCAAAAACAGAGTTGTCCTCGTAGCTTTGTAGCACAATTGTCTGATGCTTTTCGGCCATTTGAAAATTGACGTGGTCCTGTAAGCAGATGAAAACCAAGTAATAAACAGCCCAAAAAGTGTGGACGTGTTTTCTGCACTTCGTATTAACTCTACCAAAAGCAACAATCCTGCATCTTAACCCTCAGAGTGCACACTGGGTCATTTTGACCCCAACAATTTTCTGTCATCGATTAGTTGGCATTTAATTTTCATTTTCGTCAAAAATTAAATTCAGAGCCATAATAAAATGGACAACGCACAAAAAAAAAAGAACGAAAAATGCGCATATTTACTGAAATACAACGATTTGAAAAATGCATTGGTCTGATTGACCCAATATGCACTTGTACGAGGTGGGCACTCAAAGGGTTAACAGTGACAACGTTAAATACTAAACTTTGCCACAACTTTTCTCATCACTGCTAAACGTTGGCAAATAAATTCTGTACACCAATTATTAAAAAGTTTCCAAAGTATAGAAAATTTAACACAGATTCCAAAACATTTACAATTCAATTCCATCATTTTTAAAATTTTTTTCAAAATTGCAAAATAATGAAAAGTGGTTTCCGTGGTTTGAGAAATCAAAATGGAACCAATTTTGACTTCCAGAGACAAAAAATTGTTGTACGCGTCTGGTGGACCCGTGCTTTCTCCAGTGCAAAGCTCTCATGACGCTACGACGACTGCCGCGCCAATAATTCGGAATTATTTTCTAGACTCGTCCGTAGGTCGAGACTCTGCCGAGGCTCTCGACATAAACTTACGTTTTGGTAGCACTTCTGGCAGAACAGCGCTTTGCAATCGAGACATCGAATGATCGCGCGATAGCCACATTCGTAACAACGATCTTCTTTGGAGCCATCGAGCTTAGACTTGGAGGATGCTTTTTGTGGAAACGTTATGTCCGGTTCGGGTCCGTACGTCGGACTCGGCTGACTGAGGGCGATCAAGCCAACGATGTAAGTGTTTGCCGGAGGGTGAGAATCTTTGGAGGCCATGGACGATCCTGGCGACGGGGCGCACAGCGGGCAAGGCTCTCGCACGCGTCTTTTGAGACACTGGCTGCAGAATGGATGACCGCAAGCCAGGAGCATCGGTACGGGCGAATGTCGCAAATCGTTAAGATCTACAAATATTTTTTCGATATTGAGATTTTTTTTTTTTCTTTTTTTTTTCAAAAAATTATGTTTGCATTTTTTTTTCGAGCGACTGATTGGAATGTGAAACTTGAATTTCACTTGGATGAAAAGAAAAGGTGAAGAGATACGCGAAACGGTACCATCGACAGAATCCAAACAAACACGTGACCTTGAATCGCAAGGTTATCGAATTTAGATCGCTAGACAATGGAAATGTTTTTTTTTTTACGTCATTTCACGATTAATGTGAACCGAATGGGAAAGTCTGACGGAAGAGTAATTTTTAAAAGTGGATTTTGTATTAAATTTATATATGAAGAAAGATTTGGATGAAAAACTTACTTTTGAGAATGAATTGAGAGCTGCAGTAAACACACGTGATATTTTTCAGTTTCGTTGTTGGAAAAGTAGCTTTTGTTTCCGGTTCCAACTTATGATGACGATGAGTTAACATTTTTGACATTTTTAGAATTAATTTTCGATTTGTTTGACGAAGATCACAACGGTATTCTTTTTGCCGCGAACGACTTTCGTCTAACGCGGTTGAACAGGAACTCAGGAACAAAGCAACGCTTTCACGTGTGCGAATCGCCTTCTGGTTATCTCGCCGGGCCTTCGACCAATTGCGAGCCGAGCCGCTTTGTCACGATTGGCTGGAACGCGACCTAACACACTCGCCTGAATAATGCCGGCACGCGCTTGTTGTTAATATTTATGTTACGTCCCGAAATCCGATACGAATTGTCCACGAAGAATGCCTGTGATTCCTTTCAACACACTCGACTCTGACTCAACGCGCTTCTATGACCGTTTTTATTTCGATAACAAATACTTGCCGAGATTATTGAGCGGTTTCCGCGTCCTATTCGAACTCGCTATACGCCGGAGGTGTGTCGCTCGTAGCTAGGCAACCGCGGCCTCGTCGCGTCAGTTTCAACCCTGAAATCTCTCTATCACGTGGTAGTCGCACTATCCACGATGGTAATTCCAAGAAATAAATAACAGATTTCACGATTCACCGTTCTACATATAAACAATGTCAAAAAATCGATTTTCATACTGAGTCAAAAATTCCTTTCGTCTCTAGCTAAAATTTTATAAAAACGCGATTCGATACAGAACAGTTATGAACCTCGCGCGAGTGTTTTCATTCTCTCAAAAGCTTGCTGTTTGCGTTCATCCTTTTTCTACACAATGACATGTCCTAAAAAATCACGTTTTCTCACAAACAATTCATTCATATTTTTCGACCTTTCCAAAATAAAAGAAAATCGCGTTTGTTCATTGTCATTTAATCGACGGAATATTATTGTCTTTTAGAGGCTTCGGATTACGATCACTTATTGACCATTCGTTTAGTAAAGTATTCTGTCGAGAACGGAAAACTTTCAACTTGTCAAAAACATCATTTTTTCGATCCCGATTTCAATTCCGTGGACACGGTAATGAGCGAAAAGTCACGAGCAAAAGAGATCGTTTCATTTACAGTATTTAAACACGTGTGTGTGTGTGTGTGTGTGTGTGTGTGTGTGTGTGTGTGTGTGTGTTTGTGTGTGTTTGTGTGTGTGTACCTCGTACGGAGGGTAAACTCCAGAAGAACAAAGAGACGCTACAAGAAGGCAGCACCATACGGTCGCGTATGCGTTCGCGGCGAGAAGCCGCGATAAACACAACCATTCCCCGAATGCTCTCGACCAATGAGAATCGAGGAACAAGCTCTGGTTTGTAAATTGTAACAAAGAAACACTCCCGGGCAAGCTCACTCGCTTTTGAGGAAGCACGTGGACGCCACTTGTTGATTATATATACAATCAAGGTCAGTTTGATTGTTTTTGACGATATTATAGAACGGAAATGTCGGCATTTCCGTCGTTGCTCGAACATTCCGAGCCTCCCGCACATCGTCGATATCCATCGGTCGCGTAAGTACGAGAGCGAGAACCCACGTGACCACAGACACGTTTTTCGCGGACATCCCTGATGTTCATAA
>JBAJMU010000001.1:2325282-2335682 GCA_037952995.1 Hyposoter didymator | reverse complement strand
AGCATGAGGCATGGAGGGTGACGGAGTAGGGATCGCGCGACAAGTAACCAGGGAGTGCATGCTACGCGAGAGCGTATGTATGGGAATAGCGATGAAGGGATGAGGTCGTACGAAGAGCAGGGAGTGGATGGGAGGCGACAGGTAGATACAGAGATTCAGTGGGGCGTGAAGCCATCGGTTGAAATTTTCATCGGCTTTCGTGTGTTGGCATCGATTATTTATTCACGAGCTAACGAACGAACAACTGACCGGACAAACGGGGGAGGATGCGGTAGCAGGTACGGCATGTACTACGAGAGAGTTGCAGGGTGTGGGTTTGAGGAATGAATAGAAAAAAGAGACCCGACGAAAAATGTGGCTCAACAAGCCGCAAGATAGAGAAAGGAGCAAGAGACGGAGAGACGCGAGCGCAAGGAGAATGAGCAAATAAAGAAAAAACTCTTTCCGCGCGAGATTTCGGTACAAATATGAAAAGGCACAAAAACACATAGAAACATCCTATACTTTCTGTGTATGTACGTGGTTGAATCGACTGCGTGGAGCAAAGTCTGAACGACGGCTCTGCCAAATACTTGCAACTAAATGCACCCCATTTTCGCCTTTTTTACTCGCCACTGAATCACGCGATTCGCTCACCAGGACAACGAGCAACATTTTAACTCGTGCGGAAAAGGGGAAATTCCCGTACCGGAAACCCTTACAGCAACCTTCACCATGACCGCGCGCGTCCAGTCTCTGTACTTTGTGGTCTGCCCGACTTGAATGCGACAGCCGACGAGCCGGCATTTACGTAGTTCCTTTTCCCATTCGCGGCCTGCACTCGCCCTCCCTCCGTCTCTTTCACTCACTCTCGGCTTTTCCCATTCGAGATTACTCGACCTATCAGATTTCATTTTACGCGCTTCCGCTTTTCGGTGTAAAGTGAAAAACATTTTGTGAAAACGCGCAAGTTCCAACGTAGAAGCCATTGAGCTAAGAAAAAGGGGGGGGGGGGCGGAAAGGTTTGGAAAAGGGCCAAAACAAGGACGTTGGACACGTCGATGTAAGGACCACGGGTCATCGCTTTCACATCGTTTCTCCGCGGACAATGCCCTAAGTTTGTTTTTCACAAACTCTTGCGTGCATGGCCCCTCGTGACTATATTTTACATTCATTGTTTTTTTTTCTCCTATTACCGCATATATAGCCAAAGTTTCAATAACTTGAAANAGCATGAGGCATGGAGGGTGACGGAGTAGGGATCGCGCGACAAGTAACCAGGGAGTGCATGCTACGCGAGAGCGTATGTATGGGAATAGCGATGAAGGGATGAGGTCGTACGAAGAGCAGGGAGTGGATGGGAGGCGACAGGTAGATACAGAGATTCAGTGGGGCGTGAAGCCATCGGTTGAAATTTTCATCGGCTTTCGTGTGTTGGCATCGATTATTTATTCACGAGCTAACGAACGAACAACTGACCGGACAAACGGGGGAGGATGCGGTAGCAGGTACGGCATGTACTACGAGAGAGTTGCAGGGTGTGGGTTTGAGGAATGAATAGAAAAAAGAGACCCGACGAAAAATGTGGCTCAACAAGCCGCAAGATAGAGAAAGGAGCAAGAGACGGAGAGACGCGAGCGCAAGGAGAATGAGCAAATAAAGAAAAAACTCTTTCCGCGCGAGATTTCGGTACAAATATGAAAAGGCACAAAAACACATAGAAACATCCTATACTTTCTGTGTATGTACGTGGTTGAATCGACTGCGTGGAGCAAAGTCTGAACGACGGCTCTGCCAAATACTTGCAACTAAATGCACCCCATTTTCGCCTTTTTTACTCGCCACTGAATCACGCGATTCGCTCACCAGGACAACGAGCAACATTTTAACTCGTGCGGAAAAGGGGAAATTCCCGTACCGGAAACCCTTACAGCAACCTTCACCATGACCGCGCGCGTCCAGTCTCTGTACTTTGTGGTCTGCCCGACTTGAATGCGACAGCCGACGAGCCGGCATTTACGTAGTTCCTTTTCCCATTCGCGGCCTGCACTCGCCCTCCCTCCGTCTCTTTCACTCACTCTCGGCTTTTCCCATTCGAGATTACTCGACCTATCAGATTTCATTTTACGCGCTTCCGCTTTTCGGTGTAAAGTGAAAAACATTTTGTGAAAACGCGCAAGTTCCAACGTAGAAGCCATTGAGCTAAGAAAAAGGGGGGGGGGGGCGGAAAGGTTTGGAAAAGGGCCAAAACAAGGACGTTGGACACGTCGATGTAAGGACCACGGGTCATCGCTTTGACATCGTTTCTCCGCGGACAATGCCCTAAGTTTGTTTTTCACAAACTCTTGCGTGCATGGCCCCTCGTGACTATATTTTACATTCATTGTTTTTTTTTTCTCCCATTACCGCATATATAGCCAAAGTTTCAATAACTTGAAACTGCAATGCCAAGAATCGTTACTTCCTCTTCTCTATATAAATATTTATTTCTCCGATCAGATTCGGCACTGCATCGGGCTCTGTGAATTCATTACCTCCGAATGGTCTTTTGGAAAAGTATGAAAAAATTCGACTAAAAGTTTGTAACACGCGCGAATGGGATTTCAAAAAACTAGTTTTTCGTAAATTGTATCACTGGGTCTGCATCGATGACTTGACGCTTTTTAAGAATTCGAAAAATCGTTGACAACGCGTATTTTATGTTCGGGCTACGAAAAAAAGTCAGAAAAGAGGAAAAATTTGATTGTCAAACCTCATTGAATTTTGTCTTTGCTACTCGGAGAAAAAAGTGAAAAGAGTGGCGACAACAAGGAGTTGGCTATTTTATAAAAATCTCCCTGCTTTCGCGTATATGCGGAAACAGTTGAATGTGTATTTGCCATAACGAAAGTAGGATGGATCCAAAGAAGAGCGCGAACAGTTGATCTGTTCGGATTCTATATATATTGCTGATAGTCTCTATGCTGAAAGAGTGGGGCGACTCTGGAAACGAGTGATGGAGATACCGAGAGTTTGCCTTGAGGAAAAAGTCACCCGTTTTCATGTATATAAATATATCGCTGAATATATATAGCGCCATCTTCTTTTCCAAGTGAATCACACTATCTCCCAGTCTCTATCTCAAGAATTGCATTCGAAATCCAGGAGCCAGAATGAAGCAGAGCCCGGGCAGGAAGTAATAACGAAATGATAGAGTCGAGAGAGCGGGGAATTTTTATGGATAAATCGATGTTGCACGCGCCGACGAAGAAGTGGGCGTGAGACCTCGAGCCCTAGCTACAGGAGGGTCGTTCTGTATATATATAGTTAGCTACTTCGCGTACTCGATGCTTCCGAGTACAGTGATTGGCTGTGATGAAAGTCCTTGCGAACCACTGCGGTTTCTGCGTGCGATTTGGCTACTTCGCAGCTCCTTGAGAATAAGAAGGATTCCATGCCCTTGCTAAGATGTTTGCTTAAGCGACTGTATATATGCGTAATTATTCCTCGTCTAATTGAGAGCGAGTGTTTTAGGAGTAAACGTCAAAAGCTACGGGCAAAACCCCACGCACGTACAGATTTCGAATTTCCCTTCATTATCAATCGATGTAAGCTCGCGATCGACGCAGGGATAACGAGAGATCAACGACTTCGAACGGTCGACACTTGGTCAAGCAAAGGAAACAGGAAACTCTATACTCTGGAATTTTTAGTTTCACTGGCGCATTTTATTGGATCGATGACGATCGACTGAGAACGATTTTTGCAATGTATACGCAGTGCTGCTCGAAAATAATACATCATTGCATGAAATAGGGGAATATGGGGCAAAGTGGCCACATGGGGCAAAGTGGCCACTCACTAAAATGCGATTTATGGGGCAAAGTGGCCACTCGAAAATTTTGATATCTGAGACAAACTGGCGCCGAAAAAAATGGTTGTTTTCCGAGAAACTTAAGGCAGTCTAGGCCTAGAAGGATGAAAATCATCGTGCTAATTGCACGATGATTTTCAAATACTTTTTTGGTCGTAGAATTGACAATTACGGATTTTCACCGACTCGAGGGGGTGGCCACTTTGCCCCGATTTTTTTTCTTGCCAAAATTCGGGAAACAAGCAGCCGGAATCAATTTTGGGACTTTAAAATAAGTAAATGGTCCTGTGCTCACCCATAACATTCGATTAATTCCTTAAGTAGGCCACTTTGCCCCATACTCCCCTACATTTTTCTCGCTGGAGAACCGAATGCAAAAACTTGTCGCCGAAACCCTTGAGCCTCGGGGCAGATTTTTTTGCCCAGAGTTAGCAGGCAACGATGTGTTTATTATTTACGCAATGATCAAGTACATTCGCGAAAGCTTCATTCCACCATCGTTAATTTTTTCTTTCGATCGTAGGCATTATCGTAATTGAGTTATTTCCATGCTTGATCTCGAAGCACGTGCGATGCACCCCAGAAGCGGACACGTTTCAAGTTTCACGCTCACCCACGTATCGAGTTTTCTCTTGGCACAAATCCTGCAGACACTGCTCAACACCCTCGAGCAGAATTTAATTCTCATCATTGGAATAATTGATACTTCGAAATGAGTATCATTCTCCGGATCCTTTGGAATGCGGAGTTTGCGCTTGGACGACTGCGCCAGGCCTTCGTCACAATAGATTGGAATGTTTTTGAAATTTTGCAATCTTGCATATCGATCGATGGAACAATCACGTGTTTTGGTCCATTGCCTTTGCTTTCTTCTGGGCTCAAGTGCATACTGGGTCAATCTGACCCAAGGCGTTTTTCAAATCGTTGTATAGCGGTAAATATGCATTTTTTTTTTTGTTATGGACCTAAATTTATTTTTTGACGAAAACGAAAATTCCGTGCCAAAACATTCGTTGCCATTAAATGCCAAACAACTGGGTACAGAAATAAGTTGTTGGGGTCAAAATGACCCAGTATGCACTCGAAGGGTTAAGTAGAGCGATGCAGCTTCCATTATATTATAAGAAAGCTCACACATCGGGCGAGTGTGCCGCATGACAACGAGTTTCTCAAGCCCAAAAGATTCATCGAAAGCTGAAGAGCGCAGCAGAGAAATTTTTCAATCTGCAGCGAAATTCTTGAGCCCGCGGATTCGGGAAAATGTCATCCGATCATTTTTCATTACGAATTACGCAGAAGTCTCAGGCAGTCGAGGAGATTATTCGAATAAATCAACTCTAGGTTGAGTAACGAACTGTGTGCTCGAATCTATAAATCGCTTCAATTCTTCTCGGGAAATGCATTTTATGATGAGATGACTTTCCCATATATAAATATACCTACGAAAATCGTAGAACGTTATCACATTTTAAAAGGATTGTATTCCGCACGTTCTTCGCACGTCAAAAATAAACTTTTGCATAGATAGCGTATAACATTCAAGCTAATTCGGCACTGAATGTCCCAACGATCGATACCGAGGTTCCGATTCCCAGTGGATTATTCGGCACAAGTCAGAACTACGTGAAAAAGCTGAAAAATTTTCTACAATTAGCATTCTATGACGTTAATTCCGACATTTATTTTCATTTTGTTATTCAGTGACTCTCGCATTGCATAAAATATAAAAAAAATAACGATAGCTCTGCGTGACAGAATTGAAATTCGAAATGGTGCCTGAAAATGAAATTTTGTTAAAAATCGTCGACATTTTGTTGAATAGGGGAGTATGGGGCAGAGTGGCCTACTTAAGGAATTAATCGAATTTTATGGGTGAGCACAGGACCATTTACTTATTTTGAAGTCCCAAAATTGATTCCGGCTGCTTGTTTCCCGAATTTTGGCAAGAAAAAAAATCGGGGCAAAGTGGCCACCCCCTCGAGTCGGTGAAAATCCATAATTGTCAATTCTACGACCAAAAAAGTAGTTGAAAATCATCGTGCAATTAGCACGATGATTTTCATCCTTCTAGGCCTAGACTGCCTAAAGTTTCTCGGAAAACAACCATTTTTTTCGGCGCCAGTTTGTCTCAGATATCAAAATTTTCGAGTGGCCACTTTGCCCCATAAATCGCATTTTAGTGAGTGGCCACTTTGCCCCATGTGGCCACTTTGCCCCATATTCCCCTACCGTGAACCGTAAATATTTTTCGATATTTTCAAAATTTTCGTTACTTTGGACAGTATATTTGGTTTCTGATGGAATGGTCAGCTAAATTTACGATTGAAACGAGAAAAATTCGCTTCCAAAGAGACTTTTTAGAACATTTCTTTACAGTTCGTTCGACCGTGTACACGACATTCTTCAAAAAGTCTTTTACTTTGCTGCTGGTCGGTGGCCGACCACTGGAGTCTTTGCTGGGCCCAGAATGCACAAGTATAACGGGACGTTATATGGAAATGGGCCGCCTGACTGACAGTAAATAATTGAACAATGAAAAGCAGAGAATTTTGTTGCTGTTGCTGGTTTTCCGCGAGCTACGCTGGTAATGTGAATTCCTGATCACGCGAGTAAGTATGAGAGGAGAGAGAAAAGCGATGTATATATTAATATTGGCTCCGGTCGCAGGAGAAAGGCGATTTCTTGCTGTGTAACAGCGCAGCAGCAAAACCATCAGGCCAGTGATAAATCCGCACTGTGGACTGGCACGGCCTTGAATCTCTACGCGCCGAGCAGCCTAGACCTTGCCTTGCTGTTCCGTAGTAGGTCTCGTGGCTACGGTCAATGACCTGTTTCCTTTCCGGAGTATCACTGCGGGGCTTTGATAATAAGTATCTTGGGCCCAACAAACTCGATACGTCCTCCCTGCATCATTTCCGTTCTCCAAACTTGTGCCGCATCGCGGTTGTTCCGTTGTTATCCTAGTCGCTCCATATTTTTACGTTACTCACAGAATTGGAACCGAACGATCTAGACTAATCGATTGAGTCTGAACGATAACACCGGCTGGTGTATCGAGAATCGTAATTGATTGAGGAAAAAACGAAAAAGTTGAATGAGTCGCGCCTCGAGGATCGGGACTTGGAGTGAATTTTTTGATAGAATTTCTACTTGAGGAAAATCGGTGGAAATTCACGATCGAGAGATGCAAATATTTTGAAAAAATCGGCCAACTGAATTAAGAAATTTTACAAAAAAATTAAAAATCAAAAAAACTACGTGGCTCTGGATCCTTAGCGATTTTGCTCACTTTTGAAAATAGTTTTTTACGGATTTTTAAATATCTGTATCCGCAAAAAAGCTCAAGCGCTGGAGAGAAAGAATTGACAAGAAAAAAAATTGAAGCATCAAGCTCCGATGTGTACACAGATCCGCGTACATGCGGCTGGCTCGCTGATTCACCGACACACTCACAAAGAGCCATTAAATCTCGTAGACTCGCGCGAACACGCTCCTGAACTTCACCGCCGACGATAAAACCGTCGACGTATTTTCTCGAGCTCCTCGTACTGTTCACATCAGCGTCCCCGCGTTGCCATCGGTTTTCTTCCTGGCTCTCTCTTGCCATTCCTCTTTCGCGGTCGGTCGGAAAAGGCAAACGCTTCGGGTTCTTATCCCGGTTTTACGGCACAACCTGTTCGTCTAGCACCGTAAGGGCCTCGTCTTTTATGACTTTTAATTTCCGTCTTGCAGACTCACCAAACGCGGGCTCTACGACGGCGTTCGCTTCCCGTAATTCGAACAGCATTCGTTCTACAAAGAACCCCATCCTTTTATCCTCCTAATTCCCCCACCTCGAACTTTCTCATATCGAAAATCTATAACTCGATGTTCAACTTGATGTTCAGCATGCTCCTCTGTTTTGTCAAGTGAGTATAAATCCCTCGAAGGATAAGTGACGTTGCCGCGGCATTCCCGCTCTCTTTTCTCGAGCTTCTCGCATATTTCTCGACACATCACTATATTTCCGTCCATTTTCCAAAAAATTATCGCGTATGTGGATTTAATTACTATAAACTCTCCATCGATTCATAAATAAGAGTTCTCCAGTATCCCAGCTAGAATTTTATTCGCTCGACAAATTGACATAATCGAAAATAGGGGAATATGGGGCAAAGTGGCCACATGGGGCAAAGTGGCCACTCACTAAAATGCGATTTATGGGGCAAAGTGGCCACTCGAAAATTTTGATATCTGAGACAAACTGGCGCCGAAAAAAATGGTTGTTTTCCGAGAAACTTGAGGCAGTCTAGGCCTAGAAGGATGAAAATCATCGTGCTAATTGCACGATGATTTTCAACTACTTTTTTGGTCGTAGAATTGACAATTATGGATTTTCACCGACTCGAGGGGGTGGCCACTTTGCCCCGATTTTATTTCTTGCCAAAATTCGGGAAACAAGCAGCCGGAATCAATTTTGGGACTTCAAAATAAGTAAATGGTCCTGTGCTCACCCATAAAATTCGATTAATTCCTTAAGTAGGCCACTTTGCCCCATACTCCCCTATAGCGAGAGAGTCCAACTTCCATTCTAGAAAAAACAAATTTTAAATAACCTGCCAACAGACATACGTTGGATACAGTGGAAATGAAATTTTGTCAAAAATCGTCGATATTTTCTTGACCACGGTTAACAAAATATTTTTTGATAATTTCAACATTTTCGTTATTTTGGCAGTATATTTAGTTTCTAATGGAATTGTCAGCAAAATTCACGATTGGAACGACAAAAATTTCCTTCCGAATTAGAAGGTTTAGATTTAGATTCTCATTGATTTACATTTTTTTTGTTTGTTTTTTTTTTTACTAAGGAATCGCTGTTGCATGTCCCTCGTGACAATCCTCTTCAACACCCGATACGAAACACTGGGAAAAAGTCACGAAACTTACCAAGTCCCGACCATATACACAATTCCCCTATCCAATGAACACGTAGACACGGAGAATGCAAACGGCAAGTATTCACCGCTCGGAGCACACCTTTCTGCATCGATCCTATAGCTCAATTCATCCATCGAGCTGTGTATCTCAGTGATGGTTAAATATCGAAAGTATTGGAAATAATGAACAATAATCTGACGTCTAATAGGCTGCTGTGCTTTCGAATGTACTCTCCTTCGCACACGCCCTCCAATTTGTTGGCACCCACACAACTGCAGTGCAGGCACTGTTGCAAACTGATTCGTCATTCAACTGCGTACAGTCTTTATCCATAGAAGTGATGTTGGCTCGGAGGAAATATATATTTACAATAAGACACGCGCCGTTTCTTCTTTATCCGTTTCTATTTCTCCCCGTGTGGCAATCTTCCGCTCGTTCCGCAGTCCCGTTTTGCACGCGATCTTTCCTCTTATTCACCGTTTGTCAGAGTCTCAAGCGATTCGCATCGTGCAAACTGTGACAATTCGATTTCCAGAGATTACACGTGCATCCAGGGAAAGTGATGTAAATTTATAATCTCGTTGAGATTCTTCGAAGCTCTCCAGCGAACTAGCAAAATGGTTAGCAGGGCGCGAGTCTCCACCAGCAGTTGAAAATGAACTGATCACTCGACTACCCCAGTTTAAAATAGTTCAATTCATTCTGGGGTTTCCGCGGTGTACGGAGAGCTGGAAAGCTGCAGAGACGATTTATCTCCGTGTAACGGGTAATAACGACAATTTGGCCTCGTTTATCACCACTTGTAGCTTCTACCCTTGGTCACCCTCTGCCCCAGGGAAGGTAGATGTGCTTCACCCATTATATATACATTTGTATGGCGTTCCCCGTGTAAAGCATTCGCAATCTTGATCGACCACCGATTCCATTTGTTCAGCCGATCGCATCCAGCTCGTCACTTGATTATTCTGTGTAATTCATCTCACCAGTGTCATCCACGCGTTTGGCGACACATTCCCAAATCAAATTCAAACGCGAAATAATGTTTTTGCTCAGTCTTCATCACCCTCCGAGTACACACTGGGTCATTTTGACCCCAACAATTTTTGTCACCGATTCTTTGGCATTTTATGGCAACGATCGTTTTGGCATTCAATTTCCGTTTCCAAAAAACGTTTCTACAAAAAAAGAAACCGAGAAATTCGTCTTCACTGGAATACTGCAGTGATTTGAAAAACGCCTTGGGTCAGATTGACCCCATATGCACTTAGGAGGTGCGCGCTCGAAGGATTAATGATCTGTCATTAAGTGTTTTTGTGCCTTCGAGTAAATTTTCATTGGCCTGTGACAAACCAGCTAGCAGACGATATCCTGCACGTGAAAAATTTCAACGACGATTTTTACCCGATTGACCTATTGCACGGATTATCCGGCATTTCACATGCCACTAGGGGAATATGGGGCAAAGTGGCCACATGGGGCAAAGTGGCCACTCACTTAAATGCGATTTATGGGGCAAAGTGGCCACTCGAAAATTTTGATATCTGAGACAAACTGGCGCCGAAAAAAATGGTTGTTTTCCGAGAAACTTAAGGCAGTCTAGGCCTAGAAGGATGAAAATCATCGTGCTAATTGCACGATGATTTTCAAC
>JBAJMU010000001.1:2307230-2319809 GCA_037952995.1 Hyposoter didymator | reverse complement strand
TTTTTTTTTTTTTTTTTCTCAGTTTGTTGATATTCTGATAAATGATGAATTATTCATCCAACTGGCAATCGTTAGATACGGCAAATGCTCGACTGGAATCAGTCGTTGT
This sequence comes from Hyposoter didymator, assembly GCA_037952995.1. Taxonomy (NCBI): domain Eukaryota; kingdom Metazoa; phylum Arthropoda; class Insecta; order Hymenoptera; family Ichneumonidae; genus Hyposoter; species Hyposoter didymator. The sequence goes on along the minus strand of JBAJMU010000001.1, from coordinate 2,319,700 downwards.
CGATGTGTGCGTCGGATAATCGTTGTAATGTCAAAATTTTTGGTGATGATTCGTCGGCTGCATGGGAATTACATCGAGCTCAACATTTTTTGACCTATTTTTGGAGAAAAAAAAAAAACTAGACGTATTGTCAGTGTCCTATGCTGAGGTGAAGTTTGCATCGTTAGATAATAAACAATAAACAATAAATACATACAAAAAATTGTTCGTTGAATCTCAACGTTGCAAACTTCAGAGTCATCAGTGTCCTCCAGTATTTGAGGACATGATAGTCACAACACTTCCAGTTGCCATGTTCCATGTAAATGCTTCATCGCATTAATCGCTCAGCAACAGCCACTAGCTGTCGTGCATCTTCAATTTCATGATCATCGTTGCCGCGGAGGCGGATGCGAACCTGCAAAAAAGTACCCTGGATTATTGAGGGCCAACGCTTTGATAAATTCTGAAATCTTTATTGGCCTCCTGGCCGGGATTTCGAAACCTGATGTGACTCGCTCAACGTGCGAGCCCCAGCCCTGCATGCTTTTAAAAAAATTTTCGACTTGTCTCGGTAACTTAACAATTCTAGTATCGAATGATGGCGAATGGATCGAGTGTAGGTGTGAATGCACGTCGTGGAAGAATCGCGGAGTTGCGTTTTCCGCCCACGAAATTCCAGCCAGAAAAGGTTTCGTCCTTCGAGGCACAAGGGCAGACGACGGTTTACGGTTTCGTGATCGAATCAGACGTTTGCTCGTAAAATGGATGAGATCGAACGTTGGGCATCAAGAGAAAGATGAGCAGAAAGAGGGGCTTGACTCATGACGCGGAGCGGGAAGTACGATAGGGGGTGGTGCAAGTGCTTAAAACAGCGGAAAAGGCGATGGAGGATTGGAAGGTCCTCCGATATATCTATGAGCTACCGAGCAGCATAACAACTGCGAGTATGCCAAAGCTCAGAGTCGTCCGGATCGCGACTATATACGAATACGATAGCGACCGCGTGTGAAAACGTCCACGAGAGGTAACGGGAGAGTATATATAGTTGCGCCTTGAAATAAGAGACGCGATAGACGCTTTAGCGATGCTGGTCTTGGACGGGCTACAAACCCTATAACCGTGTATATAGGTATAGTTCATTCCATTGAGTTGAAAAGGTGGATCGGACCAGCGCAAGGCGCAACAACTTTATCGTTGGATTTCGCCTTTACTTGGAGAGAGATGACGCCGTAGAAACGACGAAATTAACGACTCAGTCCTTTTCTTTTTCTCTTCAATTTTATTGCCTCGTATTTTCATGTCGATCCCTCTGCCCCGCTAACTATCGTCGTGCACTCGCAAAAACATATTTATCTGTATAGAAACAAAAAACCCTTAAAGCATTTCATTGGAGTCTCGAGCATCCTTGGTCCTTGCACCGCCAGCGAAAACTTCATATATACGTCACCGATTCGAGTTCCGGAACGTAGAATAATATTCATTCGATACATACACCGGATGATAAGTCAATCTTCTTATTGGAAACTCTTCCACATAAACGCCATTTTGGCTCTGGCTGGCGAGACATGTTTTTTCTTTATTTGAAAAACCGCTTTTTTAAATGACAGTCTGTTTTTACTCGCACGCGCAGACCCAAAAAGTACGATTGATTTATATAATCCAATCAAATCATTGCCCAAGTCATCGGACACGCAAGTTTTCCGTGCCTGCCGAAAAAACGATCACGCACTTATTTTTTATTTTTCATAAATGTGTCATTAGTTTCCTGAATCGCCCTCCCGTTTATTCATCACGGTGTTTTTTTTTTTGCATATGATCCTAGCAGATCCTAGCTCCCTGTGATTTCGAAGGTCCTTATCGATAGCAATTATATCTTCATTTTACATCAGCACACTGCCGCGTTTGACATAGATTCTGCTGTTGAATGGCCGAAAGAAAAATCGATAACCTCACAATCGAATCTTTCTTGTAGAACCAAAAAAAAAAATTTCATCGAGTATGTATCGAGTGCATACTGGGTCGTTTTGCCATAACAATTTTCTGTCACCGATTGTGTGGCATTTAATGTGCGACGAACGTTTCGACATTTAATTTTCATTTTCGTGAAAAAATTTGTTTAGGGCCATAAAATGTGAACAATTTACTACAAAAAAAAATGAAAAAAAAAATGCATATTCACTTGAATACTTTTAATTTGCAACAATCGTTATTGTTATTATTATTTCAACTGATGTATAAAAAATGTCGAAGTCTGAAGATCGATGAATTTTCAGCCACAGATGTTCTCGTATCGATCGAACGTTCGTTCAACAAAGTAGTTGCACAAGATTTTCAAATATGATGCCCAGTTTGAAGGATGTATTCATTTTTATGAAAATTCATAGCATCAAAACGCGTTGCGATCGATTTGTCCAGAAATTTATTCCAGAACATGCTCGGCATACACTAAAATAAAGGACAAACTTCCGAGCGCGTGTTTACGGAGCTTCGAACAGGAGGGAAATTCCACGAGCATTGAGCAGAACATTTTTGCTGCAGAGGTAAACAATAAAATTTTACAACCATCAAGCGAAATCGAATGACGCAACGATTAGGAGTTTACAATGTGAATTAATCTCCGTATATGGAGAATTCTGAAACGCAAATTTTCACGTTCTTGGTTAGGAGGTTTTTTTGTGTGTTGCTGGAAGAATTATTCACCTGAAACGCCCTGTTAGAATGGTGAATGCTCGCTTTGGATATTTAGGTTAAAATAAATGCTTGCTATGTACCTGCATAGAGAGAAGTACTCCTCGACACTTTATACGGTTTTCGTTGGCTTCACCATTGTGCCTACGTTCTCCGTAGAACCGAGCGGCAGTGGATGAAAAAGTAGCTGCACAGGAAACGTTTTACTTCGCAGCAACAAAACTCTGCGCGCCGCAAACCATTCCGACCGAATTGCATTTTCTTTTTTCTCGTTGAATCCAAAAAAGTGTACAAAGAATGCATAATAGGACGTTCTGCGAAGCATCAACAAAAATATCGAGTTTCCTCATTTGTCCCAACTGGTGTTTCACATTGCTTTGCAAAATCTTGGTTGCGCACCGTTACATGAAAAACGCGCTTTCTATTTTCAATCAATTGACAAATGCAACATTTTCCTTAAAAACTATTCAGAATCGGAAGATTCTCGTTCATATTTGGTGCGTTACGAAAAATCTTTTATGCATAATAATGATAATTCCACGAAAAGTGTGTCCGATCGAACGTTTAGAAAAGAATTCCTTCCGTGAATATTTTTTATTCGAACAATTGAATTGTAAAAGTTGTCTTGACATTTTGCAATCGTGTGCACGATCTAACAAGTGCATACGCCGGGTCAATCTGACCCAAGGCATTTTTCGAACCGTTGTATTCCGGTAAATATTCATTTTTTTTTCTTTTCAAACGTTTTTTGTAGTAAATCATTCATTTTTATGGCCCTCGATCTATTTGTTTACAAAAACCGAATATCAAATGCGAAAAAATTAATTGGTTGCCATGAAATACTAAACAATCGGTGCGACAGAAAATCGTTTGGGTCAAAACGACGCAGTATGCACTCGAAGGGTCAACTCATAAAAAAGTATGCAATGATTCAACAGCCATTAGGTTTCTACAGCTCGTATACTTGTCTCGGTACACGACTTGCTTCGGAGATACGCCGTCAAGACTAGAACATATACGCACGTTACTACATTTTAAATCTTTTCCACCTTCGGCTCTTGCTACTGAATCTGTCAGTTTGAAACTCGAGAAGAAGAGCTCAAGGCGCATAGAAAATAGTGAGGGGTGTGTTCTAGGGTTTGCTCCGGTGAAGGGTTATCCCACGTGGGAAGAGTTGGCGGGAGGAGGAGGAGGAGGATGATACCTCTTCCGCCGTAATAGCGTGTAGGTACGGGTCTGAGGGAGAAATAAGAAGAGAAGAAACTGACTTATTCAAAATGTACTCGAGCGATGGAACGGTTTGCTAAGTGACCGAGTTACAGGGTGGTTTGAGGTATGAAGCGTCTTATCATGCACGTATATAGGCTGGAGACTACTATATGCAATCCGTGGGCCAATACCGGAGCGCTGCATGCGCATAGAGGATGAATGTAAGTGTACGTGATTTACATTTACAGTCTTAAAGACTGAGCAGTATACATGTGCGTTGAGGAAAATCGTCGGTTGGAAATTTTCTCCTCCAGTAGTTAACTCGTGGTATTGAGAATCGAGCTTGAATCCCGAACGCTTTAATGAACTTGGTAGGCGCTTCTAAAGATTCTCCTTGCAGCGCGATGTTGTGTTTTCAGCGCTGGTAAAACTCTGAAGAGAGTAAATGAGAAAGAGCAAAAAGGGTATAGAGGGTGATGAGAAAAAGAGAGACGGAGAGAGAGAGAGAGGGATCGAAACATGCAACATCGGTGCGAGGAATCGAGAGAGTGGAGTATCTAGTGCCCGCGTCCGTCAAATGCTGCTGCCGGCTTTCTGGTAGAGTTAAGTAAAGTGTGGTCGGAGGCTTTCTAGCTTTCAGTATATGGAGTAGTGACAGTGAGGCCACTGAAAGGGTAGGAGTTGAGGGAGGACGGTGAAACGGAAGTTAACAGCTCGTAAGTACGTGCAACACCACGAGAAAATATACTTTGGCAAATAGCATTGCAGAATTATTCAGACCTTTTAATTTACTTGCTGTAGAGATATCTACGTGATTAAGCCCTTTGCACACACGCTGCTGCTTTTTTGTCCTCCGCGTGAAGAAAATATATGCCACGCATGCAGTTCGATACAAAAAATCTACTGCGTTTTGAAGCGCTTCGTAGAAACGTGTACGGATTGCTATAGCACCACCTGCAACGTAATTCACACAACGTCATTCTGAAGGATACGGTTTCAGGACAACGACGTAACTGAAATTATTCATTTTCAGCATTAAATTGCATGCTTTTTGGTTGGCACCGCAAGGCTACAAATAAAATGCAACAAGTGTATCGTTATGGCACACTGGGAATGAAATTTTGTTGAAAATCGTCGATATTTCGTTAAATACGGTAAACTAAATGTTTTTTTGATATTTTCAAAATTTTCGTTACTTTTGACAGTATATTTGGTTTCTAACGGAATTGTCAGCGAAATTTACGAGTGGAACGACTCAAATTTACTTCCGAAGAGACTTTCTAAAATATTTCTAGCTGCATTGACACAATTTTCGGGATTTTTAAAAAAAGAACGTATATTCGCACGTATCGAAAAAAATATTCATCTTTTTCAACAAAATTTTGTTTTCATTGTAGTTACAAAGGTTGAATATTATAGAATGCACTTTATCGTGGAAAGTCGAAACCTGTAGCCAGCATTTACAGCCTTAAAACAATCCAAGGTTTTGAAAAAAGTCTGCTTAGGAATATAGGGGTCAAGGAATTCTGACCAAGACCCAAGGAGTGCGAAGTGTTGCAGCAGTCCGCGCGGGTCAAGCTTAACCGTTTATTGGTCTCGATGTTGCATTCTAATGCATCTGATTCAATGAGTTCCAAACGAGGTTCCAAAGGTAAACAGGCAGCTTGCACAAATAGGATGAAAGCAAATTGTTTGAATTTTCACGTCGAAGAGATTTTCGGAAGCATTGTCAACATGTTGCATAGATTCGGTGCAAACTAGAGTTCGAATCAGGCCCTTGGAGCTAAGTTCTTTTCATCAACGAAAAAGAAGAAGATTTGTGGGCGAAGATGAGTTCGGTCTGGAGTTGTACAGAGGTCGAAGTCGTTTCGCTCGATCCTGGAAAATTCTTTTCACGCTAACTATCTTTCCTTTCACATTAGCGACTCTGTATTCTTGCTTACCATTGTTGAAACTACTGTAACAGTTTTTACCATTATTCGATGCCTTCTTCGCTCCTTTCTGTCTGTCGTTCGTACTCGATTTTCTCTGAACAATAATTATTCATAATTTCCAAGTTTGCCAATCGGTGCATGTTCTCATTGGGCAATGTTATTCGTATCAATAGGGGAAGATGGGGCAAAGTGGCCACATGGGGCAAAGTGGCCACTCACTAAAATGCGATTTATGGGGCAAAGTGGCCACTCGAAAATTTTGATATCTGAGACAAACTGGCGCCGAAAAAAATGGTTGTTTTCCGAGAAACTTAAGGCAGTCTAGGCCTAGAAGGATGAAAATCATCGTGCTAATTGCACGATGATTTTCAACTACTTTTTTCGTCGTAGAATTGACAATTATGGATTTCCACCGGACTCGAGGGGGTGGCCACTTTGCCCCGATTTTTTTTCTTGCCAAAATTCGGGAAACAAGCAGCCGGAATCAATTTTGGGACTTCAAAGTAAGTAAATGGTCCTGTGCTCACCCATAAAATTCGATTACTTCCTTAAGTAGGCCACTTTGCCCCATACTCCCCTATAAGAAAAAAAAAACCTTTGCTTATTTTCATTCACGATTTTCATCCATTTATTAGTTCGTTGAGAGCTGCCGCATTCGTCGCCGTCCATTTTTCTGGATTGCATGACTATTAACCTGAAATTTAAAATGGTAATGAGCTTCTGAGCCTGCGAAAATTTCCACAATCGGAAAATAGTTTTCTGAATTTTTTTTTTTCGAGATAGAAAGATTTGTGCACAGTTAACGGACATTCATTGACAGCGAAGAACAAACAGGATTGACTAATCTGTATGCGACGTCTCAAAGTGCAAGAGTGCAACGTGCACTCGTCTCTCTTTTTTATCACCAAAATTTGCAGACATTTGTCGGATCAACTAATATCTTGGAGCTCCTTGGATAACTCATCAGTTGCAACAAACATGAAGTCCGTTTCGCTCAACCCGTACGCAAAATTCAAAGTAATTTTCGGGAGCATCTCACGACCTCACTATTTTATTCACTCGCTCTAAAACTTTGCGTACCTTTTTTGTAGAAACTTGTTGATATATTAATAAGTCAAATTATTCAAGATTTATCAGTGCGGTGTCTGGATAATAGAAATTTGTAATTTATGAACAATGTTATTAACTTGAATGCAGTGAAAACAAAATTTTGCTGGAAAAGATGGATATTTTGTTCGATACGTTCGACCAAACGTTTTTTTGGATAATCCCAAAAATTGTGTCATTGCAGCAAGAAATATTGTAGAAAGTCTCTTCGGAAGCAAATTTTTGCCGTTCCAATCGCAAATTTTGCTGGAAATTTCGTTGGAAACTGCCAAAATAACGGAAATTTGGAAATTATCGAAAAATATTTAGTTGACCGTGTTCCACAAAATATCGACGATTTTTAACAAAATTTTATGTCCAGTGTGATGTAACTGACAAATATGATGTTTCATTTTTATTGTAAATATTTGGATGTTAATTTTTCAATTATTAATGCAATATTTTTCAAACGCAGTGATTTGTTCGCCAACGAAATTAATTCCAATGTACAATTAAACTTTTCGATCGCTCTCGCCGGGGCATGAAGCGCGACCAAACGAGAATCATCATGCTCGGCGATCGAGTGAAGCCGATCGAATGTTTCCGCTGGTCCAGACTTGTATCCAAGCTGAGATTTTCCGTGTACTCGAGTATTTTTCTGTATAAGTAAAAATGTAAATATGCGAGTCATATTGGAGATCAAAATAGGAAAACTCTCGGTCAACGTTAACTTTTGCACCTTCAAGTGACAGTCTGCATCCCTCGAATTCACATCTTTCTGTCTCGTCTCGTCTCGTCTCGTCTGCCCCGTCACCTTGGTTACGAAAGAGATGATTCGTGGCTATAGAACCAGTAGACAGAACTTTTTCCAACTCGAAGGTGGCGTTTAATTTTCAATGTAGCGTACAGCACTCTATCAATATATTTAACGGATGCAAACAATATTCACGGTTGTTAAAAAAAAAAAAACAAAAAGAAAAATTATTTGAGATGGAACCCAATACGAAAAATTAATGAAAAAATAACTATGCCCACCGCGCAACGTACACGCTTTGAAATATCATTGCTAAAGCAGCTGCCACGATGATATCGATTATTCACTAACTAACCAAAATTTAGTACCTTAAAAGGAGAAAATAATTGAAATTTTCAGTTTAAAAGCTGATGGGAGTTGGAGTTTTACATTTATCTGCATTTTGCAATAAAGTTGAACTTTGCAAGTTGGGCAGAGAAATAAATATTCGAATTTTTGTTGCGCGGAAAACGAGCAAACATGGATTTTCAGTAGAAACGCGGATGTTACGTGGAGCAGACTTTTTTGAATTTCATGGCATCTGGAATGGACCGAAATAATTGATGTCTTGTTCCAACTTATACGTCGCTCAAGTGGTTATAATTAGGTATATGTAGCCGTGATGAGAAAGCGCACGAGGAAGGAACTTCTGTTGAAGAAAATGGAGGAAAGCGCAGGACATTGGATGTACGTTGGGAAAAGACTAATCTCCAGACGACGGTGAAAATGTGAAATGCTGATCTCGGAGGGATGTACTCATTGGTTTCTAGAATGTAAGCGGATATTGCTGAATCGGTAGTTAGGAATAGGCTATATCTGAGCTCGACAGATCTCGCTCGAATTATAAATGTTGCTACGCAACGCGGGAATAAGCCGCAAGTTTACAGAGACGCGCGACTGTCTCTAGAGGGAATGCCTATAATTATTTGTTGATTTGTTAATATAAGCCATGCAGACTAAAGTTTATAGTTGAGAGGAGTATCGTGTCGATCGAACATTAAATCTATGGCCAAAGTGACAAGAATGTCACTTTGTAAATCGCGCGGATAGAGAGTGCATGAGCTAGACTGGAAAAGGGCGTTAAGGTGCGTAAGACACGTTGTAAAACGACCTCGACGCTGCCGCTGCCGCGCTATCACAGTTGACGCTGGTGCTGCTGCCTGTCAACCGAGGGATGCATGCAGAGAGTCGAGTACTTTGCTCGCATAGAAAGAGAAAAGCAGCAGGGGATGTGAGCGGTGGAAGCGGTCCATGGTCATAACCAGGAAGGGAGAACGACGCGATATACTATATACGTGCAGTGTGGGAGCAGAGAAGGAGAGAGAGAGGGAAGCTGCTGAGGTGGAGGTGAAAGTAAGGGAAGAAGAACGCGCGCGGTGCATCGGGCGCGCGACGAGTGCAGGAAGGAGAGGTTGAATGCGCCGGTGGGCTTCTCGCGCCGCCGTTCGCTCGCCGAGTTTACGTTGGATCGGGGGTTGGTGGTGGTGGTGGCGCCGCCGCCGCCGACTATCGTTGAGGCGACGCCGCTACTGCGTCGGCGAAGGATGAGGGTCGTGGTGGAGGTGGTGAACATAAAATGCCTCGCACATGCCTGGTGCATTCATTAGAGGGGATGTGCCCGTGCAGCGTTGACGTATTTCCGCATAAACGTAGCGAGTCTCGTTGTAACAAGAACGGCCACCCCGAGTCGCGTCTTGCGTGTCGCTAACCGCATCTCTTTTAGCTTTAAAAATTCCGCGCGTCAATCCTAGCGTTTATCTCTGCTTGCTCGGCTTTCAAGCGTTATATCTACTTAACCAAACCGAGTTTCCTCAACTTTTAACTCAAACAAATCTGCTATCGATGTTACGCTCATTATCCAAGTCCATCATGTCTCTCTGTAGCTAAAGTAAGCCACATTTTTCGATGATAAATCTTGGTGTTAAAAACATATCCTCTAACGAAATAACAGCAATCTTATATCTAACTTTTTAATAATCTCCAAAGTGTTATTCTTCTCCATTATACATGCATATACCCACATGTATATATGCATATACACGTATAAACATAACTCTATATGTACGTACGTGTGCATATGCTTAATAATATAAACCAATTATAATAAATGCATTGTAATTATCATTCTATGCGGCTGACTCGAGGTACCTCGAGTTGTTTCAACGACGACTTGCGTAAATCCACCCAATAGTGATCTAGATCTTACGGGCGCGTTGGATCCGTTGACGCGACAAACTCTCATTACCATTCCGAGATTAATCTTTTCAAGTGAAAAGCCAATGAAAAACGGTTAAATATTCACAAATAATCAATCTGCGTGCGTTCTCGGTGTTTTTTTTTCTCTCGCACTCAACTTCAAAGCTTCTTCCGTGTGCGTGTATGTGTACTGCAAGCAGAAATCCATAGACATTCAACAACAACAACAACCAACAAATAGACGCTCGTTGCACTTCGATGACGGTTAAAAAATTAAAATACATCGATAACACCGATCATTCGCAGACTTTGGTGATGAATAAATGGTAAAAAATAATATAAAAACGCTCGACGTATAAGTGTCGCGATAGTAAAAATAAGGAAAAAACGTACACGAGAAGATATTCAAAGTATAAAAAGAGGAAGTAAACTAAAGTTTGAAATCTTTGTTGCCAAAACTTTAACATCGCGTCGTCAAGAAACCCGTCTCCATACCGGAAGATTGCATCGTCGATCTCACTGCCGACAACTCCAAGACGAAGATACGACTCGCAGCGAGTCTCGCAACAACCGAAGATTGCCGTCACATCTGCAGCAAGACTTGATCCTATTTGAGTTTGATCGGGCCGCGCGTCATCGCCCGTCCTTCGGGGTCCTTCCCCCGAGAAGATTTTCATGTTCACGAATTTTAATAGACCAGGTAACAAACACGCTAGCCCAAATTGTAGAAATAAGTATTTCAACAACAAGAATATTTATAAACGGGCTGCATTTTTTATTCTCCATCATTAACTTTCATTAACGATTGAATTTTTAACGAGTACACATTGATTATTGGTTGGTATTTGCCGCGTGAACCGGATATCATTTTGCTGAAATAAGCGACACGCGTGACTCGCTTCGCCTCAACTCATTCGCGAAAGCATGTAAACTTGAATTTGTAGTTTTCAAAGCTACCAATCTGTACGATCAAGTCGCGCGATCGCGTGATCGCGAGACATTTATTTATTATACATACCGTTTCGCGATGAACAACTATGAAGACAACGTTCTCCGAAGATATCATCGTCGTTTCGATCGGCTTCCACGCTGCTCCTATCGAATTCACCTCGACTCAGGATGAAAAGGGTAATCAGCGCTTCCGTTTATATACTGAATAATACGAACGAATCGCGCCTCTTGTTATCAATCTTTATTAGGAATCTCGCATTTCTGGCTAAAAAATACAAACAATTTATTTTGCACTCGACTGCGTCGTGACAGTTTTGAAAATACAGGCAAGAAAATGAATTTATTTGCCTGAATTGGCCTCTCGTTTCCGCGCGTTGCGATTATCACGGAACGACTCGTGGTTTTGCTCAAATATACCAGCAGCTATGTATGTGGAAAATGCGCGCATCCAAGAGCCAGAAAATAAGCCGGAAAATAGCGGCACAAGGGGAAAAAGCAAGAAAAAGGCGAGAAAGAGAAAAAAACGAAATACACTGGCGGCCGCATTCCTCCTGGAAAAGCTATAGTCGTGTTGGTTCCAAAGGTACGAACTGCAGAGCTTTGACTGCCCGCAGAGATATAGATCGAGTGCATTGCAATGATATATATCCGAACGGCACAGCTTTACGTACAAGTGTCTTATTTCGCATTTGTCGCATTATTGCCTCGATATATATTCACATAAACTGTCGACAGCAGGGAAACGAAACGAATGTTCCGATTATACAGTTTGCTCTCATTAGCGAAAATATAGAAAATTTCGGGTCAATTCGATTTGAATGAATGGAGAAAAAAGGAGGATCGATTAAAAAATCGATACTTATTGGAAATGCTGTTTAATTATGATTTTCCGAGCTCCTACGTTTCCAGTTTGTTAGGATTATTTGTATCGGAGAAGGTTGAAAGGTTCCTGCGAACGCGAGTGAATTTATTCGGACGAGGAAGTTTGTCGTTGATGAATAATTCAATGCAACCAAGTGGCGAAAAATACCTAAACGTAGAGTCGAGTAGAACATTTTTTTTGGAAACTGTACGAAACATATTCAGATCCAGAGACTAAAGGCTGGAAGCTGAAAGCACGCGCGGTCCTCCTGTTGCGCTGGAACAAGAATATACATGTAGTGGATTGTGGAAGCGCATGGTCAGACAAAAGTGGAGGGAACTAGACGTTAATATCGTTGGGTTATGTGTCGACGCGCTGCAAAGCCATTTTTTCTCTCTCCTGCTCGGCAAACTTTTACCGTTCACCCTTCGTCATTCGGCACGAAGTATTTTATCAAAAGAAAATACCACGCGGACAAACACTTTGAATATGAAGAGCTTTTAACGAATGTTTCACTGAACGATGCACAGCAAACGATGTACAGCAATTTTTACAAATCGTTGATGAATATCATGTGGGACATTGGTGCTCTGCACGCTGCACTATTTTGCCCAGTATATTTCATCCCACAAGCATACCAAACTACTTGACTGCACAGCGCAATTAACGCGAGAATCGAATGACCAAAACCGAGTGTCAGGACGTCTGAGCAATATGTTAATGAAAATAATGAGCCATTATTGTTTGAGGGTGAAAAAAAAAAAAAAAA
>JBAJMU010000001.1:2229314-2267815 GCA_037952995.1 Hyposoter didymator | reverse complement strand
CGAGAGGCCAACACGGCGCGGCACCTTTACAACCTCGTCGTAGATTCGTTTGAACCGTGCTTACCCTTGGGCAATCGCATAATCCGGGCAGCCTCGCCGAAAACACGCCTAACCATAACCACTAACGGATCGGTACAATTGGAGGGTAAGTTGTCCATGCTGGGGAACATACTTTGTCGAAACGGCTTGATTTTCTTTCAAACGATGGGAAACAACTTTTATTTTCGTTTTTATCAATAGCTCATTCTATTTTTTCGTTTATACACTCTACTCGCCCCCTCGACGACGAGGAATGAAATCGTTTTGTTTAAAAATACAATCAACGACGAAATTTTCAATTTCCAAGGTGCGACGATGCTCCCGCCCGGGGACATGGATACGACGATGGTCGCCTCTAACAAATTCTCCATGGTTGTGGCCAACTCGAAGCACACACCGCAACATTCGACTCTTGATGCCCGCACTGTCAGGGGCCATACGGTAGACGACGGCGAAAAATTTCGACTCGTGACCTTTGTCCGGTCGATCCGAGAATTCCGGACTCACTCGCGTGCATTGGACCGCGGCGCTCATCCCGAGAGGTATCACAAACAGCGTCACGCTCGCTCGCTGTCGGCGAAAACAACAACAACAACGTAAGTGTAAAACAAGAAAAGAGAAGGAAAAGAATGAATGGATGACAAAAATGGTCGCACCTTTGACAACGCAACCGTGAATACCTTTAAATTCGTGCGACGATGAAATTTGTTCAACTTTCGAGCGAGAGGATCATTTGGCGTTGGAATACACTAATTGATGAATTTTTCGTACTAAAACGCGGCCTCGTGTAGCAGCACCGCATCAATAGGATCACGGAAAAGAGGAAATATCAATTTTACATAAACATTTTGCCACACGATCTCGTGATAATTCAATTTACCCACTCGCCTCTTTGGTGAGCAAATGTTTCTCGCGATAATGCGGTGTGTGCAGCTGATGACGGAGGAGAGAGCCACAGAGATTCAGTAATTTGTGACTGCAACGCGTAAAATCTTTATTGTTTTGTTTATTGTTCCAGAGGAAAGAGAGTCTCGGTCGCGCGGGCCGGAAGGACCGGAAAACTGTGCCCTGCTTTGGATGAAAAACTTTTCAACCTATCGACGTCAGATCCGGAAACGTTTGCTCTTTTTCTTTCAACGACATCCTGGGAGAATTGAAAAAATAGACCGATGAATAANGCCACGATGCACCGGGCAATATTCGAGGCGACGAGGACGCGAGCCAAGAGATTGCCAATGGATAACGACTAAGAATCGAGAGGCCGACACGGCGCAGCACCTTTTCAACCTCGTCGTAGACTCGTTGGAACCATGTTCACCCTTCGGCAATTGCATAATTCGACCAGCCTTGCCGAGAGCAAATGTTTCTCGCGGTAATGCGGCGTGTAGCTGATGACGGAGGAGAGAGCCACAGAGATTAAGTAATTTGTGACTTGTTGTTTTGTTTATTGTTCCAGAGGAAAGAGAGTCTCGGTCGCGCAGGCCGGAAGGACCGGAAAACTGTGCCCTGCTTTGGATGAAAAACTTTTCAACCTATCGACGTCAGATCCGGAAACGTTTGCTCTTTTTCTTTCAACGACATCCTGGGAGAATTGAAAAAATAGACCGATGAATAAACCGACGAAGAAGCCTCATTTCTCCGGAAGAAGGATTTAGAAAAGTGCACGGTCGCGCTCTTACCGTACTTGAGACGGGCAAATTTTGCTCGCGAACCATTTGTCGTGAGTAAGAAATATTGGCATCCTTATTTTTCACTTGTCTGGACGATGAGATGAAAAACTCGACGCCCGTTTGTCGAGTCCATTCCCTGAAAGGAAGAAAAAATGAAGAATAAAAATTAAAAAAAATATTCTCGATTGGTTAATTTCATCGACGCATCGAAACGGCTTAACGGAGAGTTCCCGGAGGGCGATTATGTAATTATGTTTGGGTTTGTTTTGGTCGATTTCTCTCAATTTACGAATAATTTGCTCAAACGTGAGGTCGAATATATCAATTATAATAATAATGGGTGTACAAAGTGTATCAGCCAATAAGCAGAAAAAAAAGCGACGCGATGCAAAAGTTTTTATTGGGATGCGGTGTACAAGTATATTGTACGAGGCGGCGGCGCGAAGCGGGGAAAGGCAGCAGTTGTGAACGGGGCTTTAGAGGCAGAAACTGGAAACCGGGGCGGTGGCGGGTGCCGTTTATCGATCGCGCCTTGCTCCTCGCGCAGCAGTACCATATTTCAGTTGGCTCTTGTCACACAATAAGCGTTCGCCATATTGTCCGTTTCCACCCGTAAAACGTGCCTTTTGCTCCGAGCAGAGGCGGCGGAACAAAATACCGAATCGCGTCGATCGGATATTTTGACGCGTCATACAACGATCGAGCCGCGTCAAGAGAGTGGTTGACGCGCGAGATCGCACGAGTGAGTTACCATTTTATTTTAGACTCGAGTATTTCGCTTTCGGTCCGCTCGGTCGACAAACCATCCAACTCGACATATATGTATACTGAAAAATGGCGGCTAGATGCGGACGTCAAATCTCACGGGACAACTGCGCTGCTGCTGTGCGACGATGAAATTCTCTAAACTCGCTCATTTACATTTTCATCAAGTATATAAAACTCGCGAGCGGTGATATCGACCGACGATTAAGCGCGAACCGTCGACAACGTAGCAACCGCGCTTTTCACGACGCGGCGATATAAATTGCATTCGTACGTTGAAATTTTTATGTAAATTTGCCAAAAAATAATATTGCCAGTTTTTCAATTTTTCAGTCAATTTTTGCGGCATCGACGCGACTCGGACCGGTGGAATCTCTTTGGTCCAATGGAATTTTTCCGGAATCAAATAAGGCTGGGAATAAGCAACGGCAACGATCCGGACCAAGCAGAGGTGATTTATTGCATTTTCATTTTTGGCAATCAATTTAAAATTTACGAAAAAAAAAAGATTTATAGAAATTGAACCGGATGAATAATTAAGGTTGAAATTGCGTCGACGCGCATTCGCAGATTGTGCTCTCGAACAAAGGTGGTCCAAAGTTGATAGACAATGGCTTCATGTACACGATGCACAAAAAGCAAACAAACAACATAAGATGGCGGTGCGTGTTGCGTTCGTCGCAATGTCGCGGGAGTCTGGTGACATCGACGGATTTCAAACTTCCACGAGTTCGGATGGAGCACAACCACGGCCCGGATTACGCGGCGGCGAGATTGGCACGAACGCGATACATGGCACTGAGGAAGCCGGCGGGACTCTCCCGAGGTTCGTATATATTTCGCCGCTGCTTTTGTTCGCACCTGCTCCGCAATTTTTTTCATCAAACGCGGGAAAATGCGCGATACGAGTACAAAGAGAGCGGGAGAAGAAAACAAAATTTGTGTCGCAGAAGAAAATCCAAACGCGACGAGCTTGGAGCATCGGGACGCGCCACTGCTGTTGGGAAAAATAAAAGATGAGCCGCCCGATTACGAGGAGGAGCGACCGGCAATGCCTCCTCAAAAATCTGTAGTCCAATTGCAGCGACGAGCCGTTGCGGGTCGAAACATTGGCAGCGGGAAAAGATTGAACAAACGTGAGTAGCGAAAATGAACGATTTTTGCCTTTTTTTATTTCAATACATTTTGCAGCCATTTATCTTTTGTGATGCGCTCGTGGTAAACGCTGCACCGGCGGCTGGTGTTTACGCGTGCCTCAAAAGGGTAACGGCACGGTGTAAATCTCTGCGTTATCGTCGGCCAGGGAACGGCGGCGTTGTACGATCGCGGTGGATTCGTCCGTCGATAACGTAAAATGTTGTTTCGATCGGAGCGTCCTCGAGGTCGCGGCTCGCGGTGATGAACGCGCTTCGCGCGACCGCGCGCAACACAATCACCCCCGCCGATTGGCAAACACTATTTTTGTCACGGCAATCACGAGAAATATCGTGAAATTTTTTTTGGCATCGCGGCTCCACAAAAACTGCTGCTGATGGAATTCGAACATGAAATTTACCAGAAATATACGCGACGCGACGCACCCCAAGGCCCCGCCGATTTCTCAGCGGGAATAAAGTGGTTGAGGGCCTGCTCGGAGGAGCGGATGACACGGACGCGTCGATACGAAAAGAGACGACGTTTCTCTCATTGCGCCCATCAATATTTTCCAAACGAGAGATTCTGTATTTTCCCATACGCGCGCGCGCGCGCGCGGTCGCATAAAAATATAACGACGAAAATCGATGGTAATAATCGGGCGGCATCGCTCCCGCAACGGCGGCACCTCCTCGGAGAGCGCGATCGGCTCGTGCGTCACGCTCGCGCAGTAGGTATATGTTGGAAGAGCGCGTGGTCACGCTGTGTACGAAAAAGCAGAAACAGCTGTGCACGCCCGTACAAAGTAACGGAGGACCTCCCCGAGACGGGCGGAAGTTGTACAGGGGAGCAGCGCGTTTGCCGCGTCGCGCGGTCACAAATTTCTCGTTCGCTTCATTTTCGATCGGGTCGTATCGTTTCTTTGGTTTTATATCGCGCGACAAACACCGCGTTTGCCAGCTCGGAGCGGTTGGCGGACGAAAAATCGTCAAACGCGTCGTTACGCAATCGAAACGCAAAACGGGCAGCTGCGTGACGCAATCCCTCGAAGGGCACGCAACAAAAGTATTATCCCCTCCACACCCTATACATGCTTTTTTTTTTCTGTTCTTCGAGAAGCATTCGCGAAGCCTGCTCCGCACCAACGGCTGTTATATTATATACTATATATATGCCAAACGATTTATTTCGGAACGACGGCAGTCTTTTCATTTTGTCGTACGAAAAGTGCGAATAAAAAATATCATTTCGTTTCTCACTATTCAACCTGCTGCTCTGAAAATTCATTGCATGATTTTCTTGAAAATCTTTTTGTAATGATAATGATGAAAAATTGAAGCAAAAGAGACAAAGAGAGAGCGATCTCGGAGCTGGTATAAAATCCGGGAGCCCGAATCTGGCATTCCAGAAAGCAGCGGCAGATGTGTCTCATCGAGAGAGCGCCAACGCGAGCGAAGCAAAGAGGCCAAAAATGGAACATTGATCGATCGTCGATACGAGTCATTCGCGATGGCCCACGACGCAACGACAAAATAATATTATTAGGTCCGCTATACATGGAAATGGCCGATATATACAAATGCGAATTTATAAGAATGTGTGTGTGTGTGTGTGTGTGTGATTGGCAGCGGTTGCGAGAAGGGGTTGATGCGGGGCTGTTTCAATGTCGAGCGAAAAGAGACGCGCAGCAGCGGCAGCAGGTTGAGGAAACGATCCGCGATTGAACCATTTCATTTGGCACAAGAGATGAGAAAAATTGACTAGCCATCGACCAAGGTGTGTGTAAAGTAGACTTGGATTTCCGAGGATGCGATTAATCGCGCGCGCGTCGTTGGTTTCCTCTCGTCTCGCACGGCGGCGAGAGCCGGGCTGCGCGAGCGAGATGCGGAAAGCTCGAGAGAGAGAAAAGAGGCGGCGCAGAGAGAGAGAGAGCGAGCGAGAGTCGTAGTAGCCGGGCTCTGTTCGATCGATGAATCCGGCGCTCGACAGGGCGCGCTGGGGAGGCCACCGATGTGACGAGAGCGCGCGCGGTTAGTAGTAAAGCGATAAAAAGAGAGGCAGAGCTATGGGATGTCGCGTGGTTCGGAGAAGGTACGAGAGGGTGAGAAAATAGGAGTGTTTGAAGCAGCGAGAGAAAGAGAGAAAGAGAGAAAGAATGAGGGAAAAAGTGAGATTGCGAGAGAGCAAGCGCGAGAGGGAGGAGTCTGCGAAATCGGGGGAGCGAGAGAGAGAGAGAGAGGAGCGACACACACACACGATAGTACGGATAATGCGTTGACGACCGGCGCCCCGTTGGCACATGCGCGCAACGACGCGCCCCGACCGTCCACCGATTTCGATTTTAGTCGTTCGCTGCTTTCGGGTTGGGGGAAATCGTGTTGGTTCTACGCGGCGCCGAGGCTTTTACCGAAAAACAAGACGGTCAAATAAACCGCGTATTTCTCGTGTCTCGCACGGTGCCTCAAAAACGCACAACTTTTAACAAACTCGAAGAAAAAGCGAATCGCGGCAGTGCATGGTTTTGAGAGAAAGAGAGAGAGAGAGAATTTGAGCGGAAGGTAAATTGAGCGACAACACGCGCGCGCCTCGCAGATCGTCGAGGGATTTTCGCGCCGCGCGACAATGTATTTCGCGTTATTGTCGTAGCCGCCCCGACATTTTGTTTCATTTTCTTTGTTTTTTTCTTTCATCTCGATTCTCGCGAAAATATTGTCGTCGTTGTTGTTGTTGTTGTTGTTGTTGTTGTTGGTGGTTCGGGATGCGCGTGCGATCGGTCGATCCGCGCTGGGTAAATGGCGATAATACACCGCGGAGCGAATTAATACGCGCGTACTGCAGAGGAACACCGGATATCGCTTCTTGCTCTTCTCAATATACTTGCGCACCGACGTACATGTGTGTACAGAGCTATATATACATCGCGCGTAGCAGCAGAAGACGCGGTCTAACGTGTGCGCCGGTCAAAAGATACGATAATAACAAACGCGAAAGAGGTACAGAGCGAGAGAGAGAGAGAGAGAGAGAGAGCGAAATAGTTTCCATCGAGTCGTTTCGTATGTCGCATGGGAAAAACGTGGTGGGCTTATTTCGTCGACTGCTTCTTTTTCCCCCGTCCTCGCCGACTCCCCCCCCGCGCGTCTTGTTCCAACTCGTCGCTTCTGCTCCCAAGGGGCGGTGAGAAAAGGGGGAAATCTTGACGAGAGGGAGAGAGATAAGATACATATCTAAACCCACCGCGCGCGGAGCAGCGTCCGACTCTCGAGACAATTTTCCTCGTCGTTGGAACCGGGAATATTAACTTTTCTCCATTTTAACAAATGAAACGGGCGATTTTGACCATTCGACAACCGCGCTGCTTATTTTGTTGATACGGCGGGGCATGTACACGCGCGTTACCGACCGTTGTTTTCCTAACAATATCGCATTCGCCATGTCCGACGGCGTGACGCCGCGTTGAGAAAAAAAAAAGACGAAAAAACGCCCTACCATTCTGCATCCGCGCGATAATAATTTCTATCCCGAGACACGGCGGTTGT
Organism: Hyposoter didymator; assembly: GCA_037952995.1. Taxonomy (NCBI): domain Eukaryota; kingdom Metazoa; phylum Arthropoda; class Insecta; order Hymenoptera; family Ichneumonidae; genus Hyposoter; species Hyposoter didymator. The sequence goes on along the minus strand of JBAJMU010000001.1, from coordinate 2,260,671 downwards.
GCGACCATCTCGAGGCAATTCCGGTTCGAACGGTTGTTTCTTTCTTTCTTGCGATGGCGAGAAAAGCACGTGGCGCTCGAAAAATGAACCGATTCGCGCTCGTAATTTCCATCCTCATTCGTTTTTTTCATTTGTCCTCTATTTCGCTGTCAACGATCGATACGAGTTTTGCCGTCCGCGTGCGACGGATAACGCGCGGGATACCGAACATTTGGAATACGCCTAGCGTTCCTCATTGTCGCAGCGGCATTGTGCGATGATTATATCTAGGACAGATTCTCCGCGCGCGCGAATCGTCGCAAGAGCAATCAAGAAGCGGCGGCGGCGGAGAGGCGGGGCTCGTCTACATTTATCCATTATTTCTCCAAATCATAAAACTATCGCGCGCGCGTATACGGTCGAGTCTCGAAATAACGGACAAGTGTCGACGCAATGGCGCAATTTTGTCCATATCGCGTACTCTCGATAAGGCGCGAACCTGTTGTCGCAGCAATTCCTGTAACCGAGCCGCGTTCAAACCCGCCAACGCGTCGTTGGCCAAGCGGATCGTCCTGCTGTCGAAAGTCATGCGCGCGTTATCACCGCCGCGGTATAGGAAAGAAAGATTATTTCAACAGCCGCTTCTTATTTCCGATTGTTGGAAAATAAAAATGATGCCAGCGGTTTCTCCGAGAATTGCTCCTTTCGAGTGCGCGGCTGTGCCAGAACCCGGAACGCGATAATAATAGCGAGCGAAATATTCGTCGTCACCGCGTCTGCGCACTTTTTTCCTGCCTCGTGCTGATCATCTCGCGCGCCGCAATATATATATATGCACACGAGTATATGTCTGAGCATTAAAAAAATCTATAGCTCACGATGCCACTTGTGTGTTGCAACGAAATCCTTCGAGTACCGCGTACGCGAGTGTATCATCGTTTTCGCTATCGCTCCCCCGGCCTCTCGCTCTCTCGCTCTCTCTTCCTCGTTGCCCACGACCTTCGGCCCGCGCTCCCACGTTTGCAAAGTAGCGATATTTGTTTTCGTACTTGGCCCAAACACAAAATGCTGACCATCGGGGCAATAATAACGATAGAATCACGGCGTTACGTGCTACAGATTTTCTCCTTGTCTCAAAAACATTGCGTCGCAATCGGATCGATTTTTGCAGGAAAGGATTGTTGCGCGGCGCGTCGACTCGTTTGGAGAAAATTGGATAATTAGTCGCAGCAGCAGCGGCAGCAGCGGGTAATGGAGAAATGATGCGGCGCGGGTAATCGATCCGAGGACGTGAAATAAAATCGGTAGCGGTGGTGGAATAAAAAAAAAGGTCGAAAACGGCGGCGAACGGTAAAATTGTGATGAGCGGGTCGGATCCCGTCGCAATGAACAAGTTGTTGTCCGCCGGTTCGCACCGAAATTCCGAGCAGGCGAACAATCGTCTCGGTAAACGACCCGGTGGCAATAATATTATGGAAAAATTGGAGCTGAAGCAGGAGCCACCGGAGCGGGACGAGGAGGAAGATTGTTACTTGGAGGAAGAGCGGCAACTGCCGAGATTACAACCGGCGGCAGCGACAATGCCGAGTTCAGCGCCAACGGCGGCAGCGTCCTCGTTGCACACCGGGCGCGTCCGTTCGCACGCTCGTAGCCTCCGGGCGATGGCCAATCCGAGCGCCGTATGGGCACATTTTGATCTTTGCGCCAACGATGCTCTTCGGGCTCAGTGCCGAATTTGCGGCTCGGTCGTTGTTCGCGGTGGGGCTAATCCCCGTCAATGCGGCACCACCAATCTTCATCGTCATCTTCGGGTCCATCACGGTGGACGACTAATCGGAAGACGTTATCACGGTAACATATATTAAAGGGTGGAGAAAGAATGGTCGTGGGCGGTGCAAATCAGTCGCGACAATTGCGAGACGACGTCTCGGACTCGCGTTGTTTTTTTCCCTAATTATTGCTATAGAAATAACCCAAATAAAACCCAAACAATTTCGTTTGTTTCAGTGATGCAATCGGGTTCTCAGGGCGCTGCCGGAGGAAGAACGATCAGGATAGCCGCGCAATCGCTCGTTAGACAACCGTTGAGAAATATAGCGCCGGCCCCTTCGGGGCAACACCGTCAACAACAGCAGCAGCAGCAGCAACAGCCAAAGACTCTTGTATTAAAAACGATACCATTGAAGGTGAAACAGGTTGCGCCAACGACCATCAAAATGGCACCTCGCGCGCCAAACGTTGCAATTCCCCAAAACATTTTGCCTCAACAATCCACCGAGGTTTGTGCTGCATTTTTTTTTTTTTTCTGTCATTTGGCCAAAATCGATTTTCTCGGAATGACGAAATATCTGTCCGCCGCACAGGTTTGTCTGAGGTGGAACAGTTACCACAGCAACATGCAAAACAGTTTTCCCTCGCTGCTGGACACGGAACAATTCGTGGATGTAACGTTGGCCTGCGAAGGACGTTCGTTAAAGTGTCACAAGATGATACTTTCGTCCTGCAGCGATTATCTGGCCGCTCTCTTGCGAGAAAATCCATGTCAGCATCCTATAATACTGATGAAGGATCTCAAGTTTTGGGAAGTCGAAGCTCTCGTTAAATTCATGTATCGCGGGGAAGTAAACGTCGCTCATGACAAATTGCCGCAGCTGCTCAACGCCGCCGAGGCGCTTCAAATAAAGGGTTTGGCAGGCCCAAGTCCGTCGCTCCAGGTAACTCTCACATTTGCATCAACCGCGGACAAAAAACACCCACCCCCCCGATTGACTTTTCATTTTTCTTCTCTCGACCGAATTGTTAAACAGAATCCAAAACCACCGAAGTTGGTGCCGGCACGGTCGAAGCCTCTGAATCACGGCGCAACGGGCGGCGGCGGCGACGGTGCTCCTCGAGTAGCGGGCTCGGCAGAATCGAAGGAAACGTCTCGAAAGGGATCGAGCCCATCGGCAACTGTGGCAGTTGCATCGGCGGCAACGGCAACGATTCCAAATAGTCCGAAACGAGTACAAAAGCGTCAAGCTTCGGAGCCTCCTCAGCCACGAATATTTACGAAAATTCGTCTTCAACGCCCGGTGACGCCGACCTCTCCGAATTTACCAGTTAAATTGGAACCGCTCGACATTCCGCTGAGTCCGACAGAGATATTCCCGGAGCATCATCATCATCATCATCAACGTCGCCATCGGCGTCGTCGTGACGATCGGGACGAGGACATTGGTTCGACGACATCCAACTTTGACAATCTCGTGATGGCGCTGCACGAGGACGAAGATCCGGGCGGCGAGGAGGAGGGGGATCGCTGCAGCGACGACATGAATTTCTCCGAGTTGCCCGCCGGAAGATCGGACCGTCTCAACCGACTCGACGACCTCAACGACCTCAACGACCTCAACGACCACGAGGAACAAATGGAATTTGTCCCGACCGACTTTTTGGATCAGGAGCAGGACATTGTCGAAGAGGCTGAATTTAGTAAAAGCAGCAACGGAGAATCCGACGAGGAACGAGACGACGGCGAGGAGGACGAGGACGACGAGGAGGGGGAGGAGGAGGAGGCGGATGACGATGACGATGGTGGCGTTGGTGGTGAGGGTGAGGGTGAGGAGGAGGAAGGGGAAGGGGAGGAGGACGAGGAAGAGGAAGACCTCGTGGAGGAAACGATACGAGAGGGGCCCTCTGAAAATCGAAACAAGAGCCACGACGATGATCGGGGCAACGAGAAGCAGAGACCGGAAAAATGTACAAATCCCGAAAAAACGTAGAATCAACGTTTTTAAATAAGCATCGATCTTCCTAATCTTTTTGTTTGTTTGTTTTATAATCAAAGGAACGCGTTATTTTTTGTTGGTTTTTTTTTATTTTTTTATTTCAATATTTTCGACAAGTTAATTTTTTAATTCGTAACGAAATAGTCAGTGCCACTAAGTCATACGAAAGTATACAAAACCAAGGAAAAGGAGAAGCGCATCCTTGCCAGTCAATAAAATAGCGCTAAAATAATAATCATGCACGAAAACCGTATCTCATTTGTGATGTACAATTTTTAATAACCATTAGATTATTCATTCTCGCGTCAAGTTTGAGTTTTTGTTGCTGCCGCCGCTCTCCCTCACTTTTTTTCAACAATAGTCAATTTTGCGGAGAATATCGATGCTCGCAGAAAAGCAGCAACCGCGAAACATTTCGACGAGATTGTAAATAAACACCGCGGCATTCTCAATGCAATTTCCCGTTTCCATTATTTCGATGCGAGCCTTCTTTTTACCGCTCCGAAATTTTTTACATTTTACAATAATACCATCAAGTTGTAACGAATGACAATTTTTATCCGAATGTTGAGGAAAAGTCTCGAAAGGATCCACAATAAATTATTGTAATTTATAAAAATCAATTTGTATGAATATAATCTTACTGCTTGAATGATTTCTTTTCGTCGCTCGCATTTATCGAAAATTGGAAGAAAGACCAAAAGATTTATATATATATATGACGGCATAGTTTTGTGTGTTGCAAGTACCAACGAAAAAAACCTCATCTACGCGTGAAATGATTTTTTTGTATTATAAATATATTTAGAGTGTAATCGCGGCGTACCCGCCAGCAACTCGACTCGAGAGTATCTGTACATTGTAAATCGTAATGCGAAAAAACGAAATAAAACGAAAACGGTTTGTCTCGATGAGTATATTTACAATTTCTTCATAAATGGCGGTCAACTCGGTCTTGGTAATAGAAATTCCGTTTTTCACATGAAAAAAAAGTAGGTCGGTACGAAATCGATCGAGACTATTGGTAGTGGTAATACGGTAGTACCGCTGCCGAAAGATCCCCTACCGCGGGCGGTGTCATTGAACACGCAGAGCCTGCAGCAGCGAGATGTTTCGAGATTTTTTGTCGATCCAGCCCGGAAGCTGGAAGAGGCTGCCGAAGGGCGACGAGCCGGCGGAGCGAGTGCGAGTAGGGATGTGAAAATACAACCCCCACCCCTCTGGAGCGACCCCGCGGAACGGGAGAGGGGCGGAGGCGGTGAGGCGGGACTATTGATTCATCGCTCGCTCGCGATCTACGAGGGTGGTCGCTCCCCCCACATACTATGTGCGCGTTGTACATGGTCGTACAAAGAAGCCCCGCGCCGCCCGCCGCCGCAACCCCTGCTGCTGCTGCTTCTTTGCGCGACGCTTGTTATTACGTGCAAGCAGCAGCTAGCGGTATACGGCGCGTGGGTAGAAATATTTTCGCGCACAAAGGGGGGCTGCTGGCTGCGAACAGCGAAAAGTGTCGCGCGCGCGCAGCCTCGCCATCAGATGGCGCTCGGGTTTTCTCTACCCAGTTGGTTTGTCCGTTCTACCACCCCAACCCGCCGCCTCCCCCCCGCTCGTAGACGAACTGTCAAACGTTGCGAAACGCGTTGTTTATATACGAAAGAATAAATTTACGTAGAAAAGCTGCACACACCGCGGGCTCATTGACCGGTGTTTACGAGCATTTTAAAAACAAACCGGTTGTACGATATTATAGCGACGACGATAAACGCGCGTATGATAATAAATACGACAACAGCAAAAGTTTAATAGTTGCGCGAGTATACACGGATCGTGCTGGTGCCTGCTCTCATCAGGTTCGTCAACGCGATTTCCACCGCCGAATTACAATCCATCGCGTCAAACAAAAGATATATTATTATCATCCGCATNACGTTGCGAAACGCGTTGTTTATATACGAAAGAATAAATTTACGTAGAAAAGCTGCACACACCGCGGGCTCATTGACCGGTGTTTACGAGCATTTTAAAAACAAACCGGTTGTACGATATTATAGCGACGACGATAAACGCGCGTATGATAATAAATACGACAACACCAAAAGTTTAATAGTTGCGCGAGTGTACACGGATCGTGCTGGTGCCTGCTCTCATCAGGTTCGTCAACGCGATTTCCACCGCCGAATTACAATCCATCCGGTCAAACAAAAGATATATTATTATCATCCGCATATGCAATTTTCGGCAATAGTTTTTCACATCACTCGCATATTCCGTCTCATTCATCATTTATTTCGATTCCGCATCTTCTCCTTTGCGAAAAAAAAAAATTGCACGGTCCAAACGTTGGGTCGCTCGGGCGCGCGCGCGCGCGCGCCCCCGGNCGCGCGCGCCCCCGTGACATTTATTTCGTTGATAAAAAAATGTTAAATAGATAAATATCTCGGCCCGATACAAGAGTTGCCGAAAATAACAATGGAAAAATGCGGCGACCGCGGCGGCGGCAGCCCTTAACCTGCTTTGCCCGCGCCCCGTGTGCCTTTGCCGAATATAATTGCATCATTTGGTCAACTTGTTTGTTTTTTTGGCCCACCGCGATTTAACGCCCATCGATAGATAAATAAAAAGGTGAATTATTGAATTTTGGATTGATCTTGTCCGGCAGCGGAATGGATCGCACGATGGATGAAAAAGAGGAATTGGTGAAAAAGTCATTGTTCACATTTGTTAGGAACCAAGTGCCCGACGCTCAGCTCAGGTAAAAACAATAGAGTCTACGTTATATCGAAAGGCAAGAATAATGGCTAAAAGCGGGTGGTTTGTCGGCAGCTTGATAGACGACATTGTGCTGAGCTACGTGGTGAGCATGGTGGAGGAAAACGCCATGGAGGACGATTTGGACGTGGACGGGGTGTGCGAAATGGTATCGGCCTGTCTGCCCGAGTTCGATACCATTGAAAAAGAAGCAGTGTCCGAGTGGTTGCTCGACGTGGAGAGCAAACTGCGCCAGGGAACGAAAGGAGCGGGCGATCGTCGGGCGCACGATCCGCCGAGCGAACTGAGTCTGGCGGCTCTGCTGCCCCCGGACCCTCAGCAGCGTACGAGGGTTCATCATTTGTCGGAGACGAGCGACGCCGGCAGCGATTCCAGCGGAGAATACTTTCCGGAAGTGAGTTTGGTGAGGAGATGCTTAAACTAAAAGATGCTTAAACGCGCGTTGAGAAATTTATAAAACTTTTTCTCCTCCGCCGCGCTACGCCGCAGCAACAAGAAACTTCTTGGCCGCAAGTAGCTCTTTTGCAAGAAATGTTTCCGGGAGCTAGTCCGGCGGAGGTGAGACACTGTCTGGCGGTAGCGGAGGGCGACATTGCCAAAGCGGCTCAGCTCGTACTGCACAGGCAAGAAGCCGGCCAGAGCATCACGAGCAACATGACGTTCCTCACGGTCGGTTTGATCCTCGATTAATTGTTCAAACGATTGGCCGCGTCGAGCTAATTTAATGAATTTTTCATGTTTTTTCAAACAGCCAAACAGACGCAACAAGGCTCGAGTGAACGACGAGGAGCTCAAGTCGCGTATAATAGCTCGATACAGTTACGTGGATCGAGACGACGATTCTCGGGAGCATCGTCCGGTCGCGCCCAAGACGGAGCCGAAGAAGCTCGTGCGTTATCTCGACAACAAAATAGTGAGCGTGAAAGGTGAGAGATTTACGGAGATTCGTCGAAACGGCGAGGACGAGGACGGTAACGAGGGTGGTAGAAAGAGAAATCACTGCCGCCCGTAACCAGTCACCCCGCCTCCGCCGCCCGATCCACCCCCTTGGAGGCATCTCGTTTGCGAAATGACTGCTTTCTCTTGAAAACACTCCAACAACAACAACAACAACATCAACCGCATCACCGCGGCGCGCTTTTCGTATCTCGTTATCGTCTCGTTTATTTTTTTTATTTTTACACCTTTCACGACGACGACGACGACGACGACGACGACGACGACGACAGGCGGCCGGTGCACACGACGAGTGAATCAATTTCATCAAATATTTATTCCTTTCTCTATGATTTATTCAATTTTTAAGATTTTTCTCCGTTGACTTTAGGTTTATGACAAAAAGAAAATTGCGAAACGATGGCGTGCGCGGTGTTTAACGAGGTATAGTTTTATAATAAAAGAGAAAGAGAGATGCTCCGCTGATGCGCACTTTCCGGTAATGAACGAGGGTAATAATGAACGAGGCAAGGAAATTCGAACAACGCGACTAGAAATGTGACCGAAATCTCGCCACGTTCGAAATATAAATGATTTCATGTTGTGAGCTAAATGCCGTCAAGTGCCCTCTACGAATAACCGAATACGAATTAACTAGAGAGGAATATAAAAGTTTTAAAGAAATTTGGGGGGCTCGGAGATGAAAACAAAAAAAGACAAAAAAATGATGTTGAATTTTGCCAAAATTCAACTCTAAATACCTTTTGTTTTCTCGTANAAAATTTTGAAACGATGGCGTGCGCGGTGTTTAACGAGGTATATAGTTATAATAAAAGAGAAAGAGAGATGCTCCGCTGATGCGCACTTTCCGGTAATTAACGAGGGTAATAATGAACGAGGCAAGGAAATTCCAACGACGCGACTAGAAATGTGACCGAAATCTCGCCACGTTCGAAATATAAATCATGATTTCATGTTGTGAGCTAAATGCCGTCAAGTGCCCTCTACGAATAACCGAATACGAATTAACTAGAGAGGAATATAAAAGTTTTAAAGAAATTTGGGGGGCTCGGAGATGAAAACAAAAAAAGACAAAAAAATGATGTTGAATTTTGCCAAAATTCAACTCTAAATACCTTTTGTTTTCTCGTAGAAACGTTGATTACAAATTTATATTACGAAAATTGGCCATTTCAATCGGGTGGAAAAAAAAAAAAATATCAAGTTTTTTATTTTTATACTTTTTTTTTTTTTGATATTGTTTTTTNTTTTATATTGTTTTTTAATGACGACAGTTTTATGGAATCTGCAAGATTTGGGCTCGTTGACGGGCTATCGCCAACTCGGCTCCATTATTTCTCATCCGCTTGGCGTTTGTCCACTGTTTTTTTTTTTTTTTGCAAACATCGTCCGACTACGAGGTAGATTTCATTTGATAAAAAAAAAACCACAAAAAGACAAAAAAAAACAAACACATTTACCGCCGACCGACTCGACGTTGTATAATTTTTGTTTGTTTATATCCAACGAAGAGATGCACTTTAATAATAATAATAATAATAATGATTTAAGAATAAGGTTGAAGAGGTTTTTCGTTGCCTCGATCGCGCGCGGCAGATCCGAGGCGGGCATCTGTCACCGCGTACCATCACTGTCGCAAAAACCAAGCCCGCTACACGCAGTATATGCTTTGTGATTAAGTATATTGGTATTTAAATTAATGTAGTAAACACGATCTTTCTCGTGCAAACGTATTTTACTTTTTCGACAACGCGCGTGTTTTCGTGCTAAAATTTCAACATTTTATTCAACGATGGTAACACACACATATTATGTAATAAATACATACTCGTGCGTCTTTGCTGTTAGACACTCGCGATATCCGCGGTGATTACCCCTACCGACTAATCAACGATCGATCCGAGCGAAAGAGAAAGGACGAGTCGTTGTGATTTTTCTTCAACTTGTCTCGTGGCGCGCGCGGTGATTGCCATGTAAAAAGACGTTAAAGCCGAAACGAACAATCAAAATATACAATTAATAAGGTGCGTAGACGCATCGCGCGTAATTCGCCCCAACTTTTTAAATTCACAATTTTGCAGGAATTTGCACGTTTAAAGATTAAAGTTGAGAATGAAAGGAACAAACAAAAAAAAAAGGAAAAAACGAAGAAAATGATGGAAAAAATATTTGACGAGGCGCGTCGTAACGAGTATGTAAATTTGGAACGTCGAAGGAAGCGGGTTAAATTGGCGGGTAATGCGTCGACGATTACCGGGCCATATTATTTACCAGTATTACTATTGTTATTAATATTATAAAACTTTCGACCATTGACGCGTAGGATTTCGTGGCTCGAGTTTGTCAATTGTGTGTGCTATCCCCGTGTCGACCAATTTCATTCTCTCTCTCCCTCTCATTTCGCGCATCACGAACCGCAAATACTCGAGACTCGCGAACCGCAGTGATTACGCGTTGAGATGACCGAAAACGAAAAAACAAAAAAAATGATTATTTCCTATTTTTTAAATTGTCACTCGTTATAGTCGATCCAAAGTGGATATTGCATTTAATTAATAACGTTGTTTATAAGAATTTTTCTTCGAGATACGTGTGTGTTTGCGCGCCATTTTTATCCTCATTTTTTATCATTTTCCATTATTTCAACTCTTTTCGAAACGCGTGTGTGTAAAGTAGCAACCGAATTGAAATCGAGTCGAAGCGAAAAGGCGAATCTGCTGCTGCTGCTGCTGCTGACACTTGCCAGCAGCAATAATAACGTGTGAATTCAATATCCGTAATGTTGATGTAGTTTGCAGTTATATAGTGTAGATACATATATGATATTATATTGATGCGTATACGCGCGCGCATACGGTGGCTCAAAAATTCAAAATCCTAGCTCGTTCATTTTCTCATTGAAATAAATTGCACCTTTTGCCTTTGAGTTGATTATTTTCTCCGAGCTCGCGTCCACTAATTTTTGTCTATTGAAATTTGAAAAATGTTCTCCCTCTCTCGTTGACTCGCAGAGCCACCGTGCGCAAAGTATACGCGTATAGGGTTTAAAAAGAAAAAAAAAGACGTCTCTCGTTGCGCGCAGAGGGTCGTTCCTTGTCACACACTATAATATAGTATTGATGCGATTTATATATAGTGCGATAAATCATGTTCGTATCCATAAAATCCATGAAAATATGTATAAATATATTTGAGTGAATTGTCGCGCGAGAGTCGTGTGTCGTTGCAAGGGTACGCGAGAGTGGGAAAGGTAAATAATGCGTCGCCAGCATCGAATCGCGGAAAAATTTGCATCTGAAAAAAAAAGTGCTTTTTCGACTCAATTTTCATTTATATATATTTCGCGGCTCGTGCCGATTATTCAAATTTTATGTATTTTTTCTCGAAAATGGTACGTATAATGCGCGCGAGCAGGAAAATGAAAGAAAAACACGTTGCTGGTTCGAAAGAAACAATTGCGCGCGCGCGCGTCACCTTCGCACACATGCACACTTTGTATAATTCGTGAATGAATTAAATGATTTGACTCGATATTCGCGTTTGTATTTCTCTCCCCGCATTTCAGGTTCCGCGGGCTTCGTCGAGGAAAATGGCAAAATAAAAGAACTCGTTCCGATAAAAGTTTGTCTTTTGTTTTCGTTTTATTACCAATTATTGTACATAACATAAATACTATTTGTCGTGATGCCAAATAAAGTTGAAGAAACAATGTTTTTTTTGCGAATCCGGCGAATCGCGTTGAAAAAGAGAAACTTGACTATTAATGTATGGATTACGCGCCTTGTTTATTAAATTTTATGAGAAAAAGGGCGTCGCGCGCGTTTGTCAAAGATTACTTTTTCTTCTTTCGCGGTTTGTCCTGAGGTGCGGGCAAGTTTTCAGTTTTTCGTTTGGAAGCGGATTTGGAGCCGACGTTGCCACCACCGCCGCCGCCACCNCCACCACCGCCGCCGCCGCCGCCTCCGCCGCCCCCCTTCTTTCGCCTCTCTTGTCGTTCGCGCTCCTCGAGTTCCTGATTTTCTCTCTCGATGAGAGTTATGAGGGTGTTGCAACGACGCTGCAGTTCGAGAGCGGTTCTCGACTTGACGAACCAGTCGAAACGAAATTGCGGCGCCGAACGAACGGTCGCGCGAAGTTCCTCGTAAACGTTTTCCTTGTCAAAGCCGAGTTTGTGCAGCATACAGACGAGAAAACGATCCTCTTCTTCGGTATAATTTTTGCCCTTGTTGGTACCGTATGCGATGCGAAGCTGATGGAAGGGAGCTCTATAACGCGCCATTTTGGCATCGAGCGCCTTTTTAATACCGGCGCGTCGTTGAATCTTCGCCTCGCCCCGTTCGATCTGTGCCATGACGCGATCAATGTCCTGAAGCTCGTGGCAGCGTTCCCAGAATACGGCAGAATATTCCATCACTTCTTCGGGAGTTTTGCCCTCGACGTCCTTGGCGATATTTTCAATGTCGTCGCGGCCATATTTCTCGTTGGCTTTGATAAACTGATTAAAGTCGCGCTTCGTCCAATTGGTAAAGCCCTGAGTCAAGAGTTTTTCCTTCTCGACGACTTCCTCGTCGGTGAGAGGTTGAGCGTCGTCGATTTTTCGCTGTTCCTCCTTCTGTATTCTCGCGGCGTCCGAGCCCAATTCAGGATTTTTCGGCACTTTGTAGCCGACCGTCTGACGAAAATAATAAATCTCTTGATCGAGCAGCTCAAAGAGTCTCGGCGGAAAGAACTGAAAGTCTTGGACGATCGGCTGTTTGGGAGGTCGGGGCGCTTTCGGGGCTTTCGGTTCGGAGACTCGGAGGGCTTCGCGGAAATAGGCGTCGACCGCGTAATTGGCTTTTCGCTCGCGTTTCGGCGGCTCGATCCAACTTCCGATTCCGAGAATTTTTTGCTTCTCCCGATAATCCTCGCCCTCGAATTGATAGACCGAGTCGGTCGGTGCGTCGACCGTAAAATTACGAAGCGAGGATTCTCCGAGGGTCTCCAATTTTTGTTTCATCTCTTCCGTCTTCATCTCGCCCTTTTGCAATATCGTGTCAATGTCCTCGTCGGTGATGGCGCTGTCCTTGGACGCGAAAACCTCGTTCGCCCCGTGTCTTATCATGTTGAGCATCTCGTCCTTGTTGAGAGCCTGCTGTTTCGCGTCGACCAATCTTCCCTGCTGAATAACCAGTTTGTCCAACCGAAGTTTAACCTCCGCCCTCTCCACTATCTTCTCCTCCACCGTATTTTCCGTTATGAAACGAAATACTCGAACTTGCTTCTGTTGGCCGATACGATGAGCGCGATCCATCGCTTGAAGATCCATCTGGGGATTCCAGTCGGAATCGAAGATAATTACGACGTCGGCGGTGGCCAAATTGATGCCGAGCCCACCGGCTCGCGTGGACAGCATGAAGATGAATTTTTCGCTGCCCGGCGCGTTAAACTCGTTGATCTGGCGTTGTCGGTCCTCGTGAGCGGTGTTTCCGTCCAAACGGCAATAGGCAAAGTTTCTCCAGTGGCAATAATCCTCGAGAATGTCGAGCTGACGAGTCATTTGACTGAAGATCAAAACTCGAGAATCCTGCTGCTGCAATTTCGGCAAAAGTTTGTCGAGAATCACCATTTTGCCGCAGTTGTAAACGAGATGCTCGTCGGTGGTGTAGGGCGGGCCGGGTTCCGCTCCGTCAAACAGGTACGGATGGTTGCAACATTTGCGCAGCTGCATGAGAATGTTTTGCAGTCTCATTTTCTCGATTTTTCCGGCTCCGTTGACAATGTCGATGTCCTTCATGAGGACTTTGGTGTACCATTCCCTCTGCATTTTGCTCAAGCCTATGTAAACTTTTATTTCCTTTTTCGGCTTGAGTCCTTTCTCCACCTCCGACTTTAGACGCCTGAGGAGGAAGGGTCGCAGAACCGCGTGCAATCTCTCCACGAGGGAATTGTCGCCGAGAAAGCTGTTGGTATTGAACCAAGAGTCAAAATCGTCGGAGCTGTTGAAAACGTCGGGCAGCAGAAAATTCAGCAGGGACCAGAGTTCGTGAAGATTGTTTTGCAGAGGGGTGCCCGTCAACAAGAGCCTATTGGCCGTTTTGAATTCTCGCAGAATTTCCGACAGCTTGGATTTTTCGTTTTTTATTCTGTGAGCCTCGTCTATGACCATGTAGCGCCAGTTGAATTTTTTGAAAACCGATTTTTCCTTAATCACCATTTCGTAGGAAGTGACGCAGACGTCCCATTCGCCGGGCATCATGACGTCGCGGATGAACGTATTTCTCGTCTCTGCGTCGCCGATGAGACAAACCGCTCGCAGGGAGGGACACCATTTTTCAAATTCGTTCATCCAATTGGCCAGGGTGGATTTTGGAACGATTACGATGTGCGGACCGGGAATGCTGCGAAAGTGCTTCATGTAGCCCAGCAGCGATATAGTCTGCAGCGTCTTTCCCAGACCCATTTCGTCCGCCAAAATGCCGTTGATTCCATTCTCGTACAGAGAGATCATCCAATTCAAGCCTCGAATTTGATAATCTCTCAATTCACCATTTTTGATGTAATGAGGCGAAGATTCGAACCTCGTGGTAGGCGCGACGTTTACGTTGCTCTCCGCCAACAATTCCTCGTCCTCTTCCTGCTCGGTTTTACGGTGTCTGTGATCCCCGGAATTGTCCGATTTGCCGCCCGTTGGAATCGGACTCTCGGGGGCTGGAATTGCCTTTTTGGGTCGTCCCGGCTTTACCTTCAGAGGACTCGCCGCTTTGTCTTTGCCCGTGTTGGTCATAAAGTGAGAAAATATTTCCGTTTGCTTCAACAGATACTCGAACCTTTTGCTACGATCCGTCTCGATCTTTGTCTCGAAATCACCGCCTCTCGAAGATTCCGTACCCGCTGACGAATCGTTGGAATTGTCCGCCGGCTCGGTCGTCTCGGCCGTCGCCGACGCCGCCGCCGCCGCCTCCTCCGCCTTGGACATTTCTTTTATTTTCCTCAATCCCCGCCTTTTTATCGAATCTTTACTCTTATTTATCGATAAGCGGTCGCGCACTCTTGTCCTTGATCTTCACTCGTCACAAAACGCCTCGCGGAAACACTCGCCGACGCAAATCACCCAGCAGCACGATTGACTAGCGTGCCGAGGCATAAACCAGACGCCATCTTTGATTTAAATCCCTCCAAAAGCATCGCATCTCGCGTATACCAAACAATCGATTCCGCGCGCCATCTACCTCGTCTCTTTTTTTTTTTTGCCTGCTTTTTTCAAAATACCGTGTAAAACAACGACATGGCCGTTTCTGCATTTAGCGTTTTTTATTTTCTCGATCCTTTTCACAAATGCATGTATTTTTTCCCACGAGCGACTGTCTCTCGCCGCCGCAGCGGATGGAAAGGTTGGGAACGACTGCTCTCACGCGATAACTAGATTTGTCGTAGTATAGTAGCGAGCGCGCTAAAAGTTGTCTCGATTCTCCATGCACATGAATGCGGTGCTGCCATCGGCTACAGGGTCGCATTTTCAAAAATAAATATTTTGGTTTTCTTTTTCTTTTGCCCAATTCCCGTATATTTATTTATTTATTACTTGTGAAATTATGTTTCACACTCTAATTTTTCGACGCAATAGGGATCGACGAGAATACACCGGACATGAAATCCTGCGCCCAGCGTGGCTGATTGAAATATGTATTGGAATATTGGCCCGATCGCCTTTCTCGTCGAAAGCGTCGAATTCGTTCGCCCGCGCGTCAAAGATGAAAAAATATAATTGTTGCACACAAACGAGAGAGTCGTATAATAGCAGGAGCGAGAAGGACGCGAAGGAGCGCGGTGAATACAGAAGTAAGCGCGATGNTTTATTTATTACTTGTGAAATGATGTTTCACACTCTAATTTTTCGACGCAATAGGGATCGACGAGAATACACAGGACATGAAATCCTACGCCCAGCGTGGCTGATTGAAATATGTATTGGAATATTGGCCCGATCGCCTTTCTCGTCGAAAGCGTCGAATTCGTTCGCCCGCGCGTCAAAGATGAAAAAATATAATTGTTGCACACAAACGAGAGAGTCGTATAATAGCAGGAGCGAGAAGGACGCGAAGGAGCGCGGTGAATACAGAAGTAAGCGCGATGACTCGAGCAACCGTCGCGCGTACAGCGGTTGAGGCGTCGAGCCTCCGAGCTCCGAGCCAGTTTTCAGTTTCGTCCCGGCATTCGAGAAGGCAACGTCGTTCACAAGTTGGCATCTCTCGTTTCGCCGCGCCGCGTGTTTTTCGACCACGCGAAAAAATAAATCACGCGCCCCCCGTTTATTTCTTTATTTATTTTTTGTTGCAAAAACGCAGAAGCACGAGAATACGAAGCGAATATATAATCGAAATAATTTTTCCGATAAATCACAATCTACTACGGAGAAAAAAAAAATAAAAACCAGAAAGAAACGAGACAAAAGTATTATTTAGGCAGTGTTTTCGAGCAACGAGCGCGTCAAACACCGATTTCAATTTGCTGCTGCTGCTGCTGATATAGCCGCAGTCGGAGAAAGGCGCGTCCTCGATCTCACGAGCCGAATAAACGAAAGAAAAAAAAAAGTAAAAAAGAAAACGTGAGTGCCAGCGAGACGACGGTGTTCATTTAGTCAATAAGATGCTTTGAATATTGGACGCATTATCGAAACCCAAAAGCGACACAGAGTTTTTCGCGGACCGCTGCTGTTTGACCCAAATAAAAGTTGGGCGCTTTTATTGTGTATTTTTCGAACATCGCGAGCCCATCGCGTTCGACGCGGCGGTCCTTGCGTTGGCGGGAACCGAGTCGCATCGCAGTGACGTAACCTCATTCCCCGCTAGATCGTAAAACTCGTAAATAATGGCCAATAGGTACGACGATAAAAACAATACGCCCATCCGAGCGTATTTCGAAGATGAGCCACCCGAATCATCAAATAAACACAGCTGTCGTATTTTTATTGCCCAATTGTAACAATAAGAAATACACACACTCGCGCCGTTTGCATGCGTCGCGGGCGCGCGGTGTGTTTCTCGTAAACTCTTTCATCTAGCTGCGCGTTATAGCTCGCCTTTCGAAAGTTTCCATTTCATCGAGCCCCGCTGCTGCTGCTGCTGTTGCGTAAATTTCGTAATTTCTCCTCGCTCTCTCATCATTGTCATATTCCACAAATATCGCTCTACTTGATTTTCTTCGACGATGCCTATTTATCGATAGTGCGCGCTACGAATAGACCGCGGAGCGGGGCAAGCCCCACCCATTTTCTCGGAAAAGAGGCGATCTTTGGGACACCCTGTAATTATAACAAGACGGTAGAAAGTGCATCGCCCGTCTGGTCGTAGATCACGTTACTCCCACGATTCCGCGCGCGCGGTTGTACGTGAGATATTTGTGCACTTTTCCTCTCGGTCGCGCGATCCCAAAACTTTTCAACGCCGCCTATAGCTGTTTCGGCCCCGCATTCTTTCCGCGACTGGCAGGACACGCCAACAAATAATCTTGATCCAGAAAGTCTGGCGATAGTCTTTGATTGAAAATAAACGAGAAAACAAAGGATCCGCGGGCCAGTTTGAGCGACTCTATAGAGTCTGAGCATATACGATAGAAAGTTTTTTGGTAAGCAGCGGGCAAACGGAAAGTGCGTTGAAATAGCTCGCGGCGCGCGATGCTCCTCGCGGCAGCGAACCAATGTTTGACGATTTCTCAGTTTGATTACTCAATTGTTTTGATAAAATTCGACGTCGAATAATGGAATAAAAAAAATCGTGTCGAGAGGCGCGAATACGTTAGAGATAATCCTACGGTGATCCACGCACGAGGAAACACTCGTGTAACACGATTACCGGACGCTCGAGCGTTCATTCTCGTGCATAAATATACAATTTCCATATTATCTCATATTTTTGAATCAAAATTTAGTGGCGCAGTAAATATAAAACGATGATCGTGTAAAGATTGACTTTTTCCGCGAAATTGAAATTCAAGGCGCGCGCGCAAAGAATTGCGCAACGAAAGTCGAGCGCGAATGAGGTAAACGCGTGTAAAACGAAAATGCTGACGTCTCGTCCGCCGCCGCCGCAATATTGCGAGTAAAACCCGATGACCTCGAACGCGCGACGCAACTTTCGTATTTGAATCGGACCGGCAGCGCTATACGCACAATGCCGCGTGAAATTTTTTTGATCCCCCTCTGCGCGAGCGTCCCGCCGCGTGCGTCGAGACAAATTCCGGTTTTCGCTCAATGAACGTTTTTTTTCTCGCATTTACGCAGCATTTTCGTAGTAATAATCATAATAGCCCCGTAATTCCCGCGAGCCAGCGGAACAACATCGAGGCGCGTGTGTTTTGCTCGATTATTCATCGTGGCCGCGCGGCGCGATCGACGCGTAAATGAAAATAAAATTCGAGCAGCACGTTTAGCCCATTCGGCTCGTAATTTGCGCACGTTTCGTTGCAATCGCGGACTTGTCTTGCCGCCCGCATACCTGTATGAATCATTCGTGTCGAAACGCGCGCCGCGGCAATAGGCTCTTGCGAAATTTGTCCGTCAACGTTTTCATCCTTAAATATGGAAGTACTTGGTAATAACTCGTTGTTGGATGAGATAATGTTTTATAATTGAGATTCATGGCGGCGGCGGCGGCGCGCGCGTTGTTACCGCGATTAATCAGAGCCGCGGCGTGCGGCGATGCACGTACCGCAGGGGAAAATCGAATGACTCGATTTCATGTCATCCGCGAGTCGTCACGGTATATTTTCCGTTTTCTATGTTCATCGAGTCTAGGGCGCAGCAGCCAGTGTCCACACGCGCTCTTTCGCTTCATTTTCTATCGTCGCGGTAGGCTCTTTTCCGTTCGATCGCAAGGTCGAGAAGCGCATTATGTACTTGTGATGAAAACTTTGCCCTCGTTAAATTCAATTATTGTGTCGCGCGCCGGTCCGCGAAGGGACCACAGAAAAAAATTCTTTGCGCAAACGTCCTTGACACGCGTCGCGTTTCACGACTTTGGCACCGTGCGGGCAGAAGAGTGAAAAAATCGTTTGAAACAAGATTTTCTAGTTGGGCGAGTCTCTGCGCGATCCTCGCGAAATCGTATCAAGGATGTTTTTCGCGCGATCTGGGTCAAGTTTTGCATTTACTCGCGGTTACGACTACTACTACGCCCCCGCCGTCAACTTTCTCAAACTTGGCTGTTGCCTTTGGAAAACAATCGCGTACGGAATAATATTTGGACGTTTCATCATCATCATCTCTGCGGAATAATGTTTCCGCGATAAACAAAATAGAAACTAGAATATTAATATTACGAATCAATGAAAAAAAAACAATGAAAAGCTCGAGCAATAATTTCAACGCAACCTCTTTCTGTACCTCGAGGCATACGCGCAGTCACCGGAATTTGCATCGATACGATCTCGTCGTCTGCTCGGAGATGAATCAACGCGACAGCACAATTATGAGTCATATATATAGGAGAGTCTCTTGTATATACAACGTGAACCGAGAGCAATCAACGCGCTCGAACAGAAAAATCATTCCATCGCGCGTCGATATTTACGTTGAGAATTTAAAAAATCATTCATACAGCGAAAAGCGCATCGTGACGCATTTAGAAATATAAAGCCACGCGATCGATTTATTGAAAAAAGTGCATTCCGCGGTGCGGAGATTTTTTTTTTTGCGCTTGAAATAATGCACGAGTTGTGCTCTGCTCGAGCTGCCGCAAAATACCGGAAATGAAAAATTGGGAACAATTACGAAGCTGCGCAAAGAGCGCGTGCGGAGAGAGGGACGGGTGTATAGTAGTATTTTACGAGTACTCTCGCGTAGTAGAAACGACATGAGCAATCCGCGCGCGCGCGCCGTTAAATAGGCTCGCTAAGAAAATTACACCGACGCATTTACTTGCGTAATTTTACACCAGCTCGATCGCGACGAGGCAAAAGCTAATGGTGGATATTTGTTTTCAGGTTCGCAGGCAACGCCGAGAGAGATGGGGTACAGCACGACAAAGGACGCCTGTGCCGGTTTCATGAAATGGGCCTTGTTTTTGTCAAATATCGTTATTTTTGTAAGTATATAATATCTAATCGCCGCCATTCTTCTTCGGGATGAATGTTGCTTTTGTCGATATAAATGTAAAAAGGCGAATTTTGCAGGTCGGTGGACTGATTGTGAGCGGCTTGGCGATATGGGCTCTGGTCGACAGAGTATCGTACNCTGAGATATGGAACTTATAACCAACATTAAAATTGTGAGAAGTGAACCCATACTTTTGAGCGGGAGTGTATATACAACGTGAACCGAGAGCAATCAACGCGCTCGAACAGAAAAATCATTCCATCGCGTCGATATTTACGTTGAGAATTAGAAAAATCATTCATACGGCGAAAAGCGCATCGTGACGCGTTTAGAAATAAAGCCACGCGATCGATTTATTGAAAAAAGTGGATTCCGCGGTGCAGAGATTTTTTTTTGTTTTGCGCTTGAAATAATGCACGAGTTGTGCTCTGCTCGAGTTACGTCGACGCGAGCTGCCGCAAAATACCGGAAATGAAAAATTGGGAACAATTACGAAGCTGCGCAAAGAGCGCGTGCGGAGAGAGGGACGGGTATATAGTAGTATTTTACGAGTACTCTCGCGTAGTAGAAACGACATGAGCAATCACCGCGCGCGCGCGCGCCGTTAAATAGGCTCGCTAAGAAAATTACACCGACGCATTTACTTGCGTAATTTTACCCCAGCTCGATCGCGACGAGGCAAAAGCTAATATGGTGGATATTTGTTTTCAGGTTCGCAGGCAACGCCGAGAGAGATGGGGTACAGCACGACAAAGGACGCCTGTGCCGGTTTCATGAAATGGGCCTTGTTTTTGTCAAATATCGTTATTTTTGTAAGTATATAATATCTAATCGCCGCCATTCTTCTTCGGGATGAATGTTGCTTTTGTCGATATAAATGTAAAAAGGCGAATTTTGCAGGTCGGTGGACTGATTGTGAGCGGCTTGGCGATATGGGCTCTGGTCGACAGAGTATCGTACATTTCCGAATTACTCGGTAACGATTTACTCACCGGTGCCATTTACGTTTTACTCGTCGGTGGCATAATCGTCGCGGTAATAGCCTTTTTGGGCTGCGTCGGTGCCTGTCGGGAGGTCAAATGTATGCTTCTCACGGTTTGTACTTTTTTTTTTGCTTTTCTTAATTTCTTAAATTTCCCCCTCGCACACTCGTTCTCGCATATTCTCACCGTTGGATTTATTCATGAGCTTTTGCGTGGGTTGCAGTACTTTATTATTATGCTGGTGTTGTTCGTGACGATGCTGATCGGCGGTGTTCTCGGCTACATCTTCCGCTCAAAGGTCCTCGGCGCTGTCGAGCAACAAATGAGCAATTCGATGCGCCACAACGACGATTCGATCAAGGACGCCTGGGACGTGACACAAAAAACGGTTCGTCCACCACCGGCTTTTCGCCTTTTTCCAATTTTCTCATAATTTTCGTCGAGTTTCATTTCTTTCCTACGAGTTGAACGATTTTCGTGCCATTTTTTAGCTCCACTGCTGCGGTGTCAAGAGCTACAGGGATTGGGCGTCAAAGGGTTTGCCAATACCGGACTCTTGCTGTCGTGAAATTTCGTCGGGAAAGGTAAGAATGAGGCAAAACCACCAATTCACGCCGAGACGGATTTTTCTCGAACGAAATGTCTCGCTCCGACTCGCCCGATAACGCCGACGGTCGATAAAACAAGAATCCGCGCAATATATTTCAACCAAACTGTAAATTCCCTTTTTCGATTGGCACACATAAAAATTGATTGTCGCCGAAAGTATTTCAGATGCAACGCCTCACCGGACAGCCCCAATCCGAGCAACATTTGGATCGACGGTTGCTTAAACAGCACCAAAATTTATGTTCAACGACACGCCGCAGCGATGGGAGCTTCGGGAGTCGCTATCGCCTGTCTTATGGTAACAAATCATATTTTCGTCATTTTCCAATCTTGCGATAAAATCCTAACAAAATTTCATCAACGGCGAGAAAAATATTGAATGAATTGATTAATTGGTTGCAGTTGTTCTGCATGATCTTCTCTTGCGCCCTGTTCAACATGATCGAATGACGCCGGGAGTTTCGGGTAATTTGACTCGCGGACCGCGTCGCACGAGGAACGAGAAGCAGGGACTTTGAATAAAACGAGAAACGAAAGTTTGCGGATGATGAAACGTCCAAATACGTTGGATATTTTGTTTATACGCGAGGATCGCTCCCGCCAAACTAATATCCTTATTTTTGTAAACAAATTTAAAGATGGAAAAGTTAACGATGCATTTTGTACATTTCAGAGTCTTTCCACAATAAAATGTCAATTATTATATTTTTAAACGGACGCCGTTGCGGAAATTGCGAGGATGAAAATTGTTCTCTCTCGAGGGGCCCCGCGAAAGGCTGGTGTAAATTTTTGCATCTCCGATAAATGCTTCGAAGACTTGTGTTTTTCGTACACACCCCTCGTACTTGACTGTACGAAGGAGCGCGCGCCCATGGGTCGGAGCCCCGTGGCCGCAAATCGATATTGCAGCCGGGCATTCGCCTCGGCCACCCCGTCGCGGCCTAAAATAAACGCAACACATATGCGCGCGCGGAGGCGACCTACCCCATATGAGAATTAATAAATCCAAGACTTTTCGCGACACCTCGCGGCATCGTCCCCCGATCGGCGATGACAAGATTCCGACGCGACCGATGCGGTCCATGACCCTCCGGCTGCTCCGGGGGCGCAACGACATTGTCAATAAATTATGTCAACGGGCCTGCTGCTGGGGAAAAAAAAAAAACGCCACTTGGTTAGTTTTTTCACCGTTTGTCCTCTCGACTCGAGAACCTCCGGTTCTGCTCTCGTACAGTCCCCGTTAGATGCTCGAAGGGGATCTCGAAACTTTATGGCCTGGATATGCGAGCGAGCGGGGGTCGCCCGCTGCTGCTGCTGCTGCTCGTCGACTTTTGTGCATAAGGCCGCCCACCCCCACCGTCTCGCAATTGTGCCACACCTTTCTGCAAAGTCTACGCGGTTGCCAACTCCCAGGCGCCTTTTCTTTTTTGTACTATCGCGCAATTGAAAATCGCGTGATTGCTCGTCGCAATCGCTCGCCAAACGGCTGATCGGAGACACCGTACCGCGCGGATGCATCGGACGCATTTTCTCTGCGGTCTGCGGTGTGTGCTTCCCGAACCCGCGCGAGCAAAGGGTGCGACGTACGAACGAGACACGGACGAAGAAAAAAAAGAAATAAAAAGTGCAGAGATAGCGGAGAGCCGGGCGGGTATTGATTTCGTCCAACCGCGACGAGTGTGCCACCAAAAGTTGCTCGTATGCCCGCGCGCGATTCGGCTCATCTCGCGCTTTTATTTCCAGGAAACGCGATGAGGAGCGAAAAACCAAACTATAATCGAGCGGACGCGCCATGCTGACGAATCGCCGTGTTAAATTTTCCCCTCGATCGGAGCGAAAGCTCGCGATCGCGTTGATCCGCGTAAGCGCGAAAATTGAATAATCCCATTTTCCGCCTCGGAAACGGAGATATCTCGCGTTTCCGTAAGATTTCCACCTCGCGCGATATCTCCTGCTTCCGCCGCATTCGCGAGCGAGCGAGAATTATTAATCGATCCCCTTCATAATTATTCGTGCGATGAATTTTACATTTTTTTCACAAAATCTACATTTCCGCGGCGCGGGTGTTTGTCGAGCTTCCCTATAGCATTGCGCGCCTAACCTCAAAATCCAAAAGATGATACATCTTCTCGTTAGCCCCGTGTTGACTTTCACTATCGCGCGCGCGCCCGACTCTCCGAGATGAAACGCGAGCAACGAATTCATTTACATTCGTTGGTCAAATTTTATAGCGATGTAGGCGACCTGTGTGCTGTGCGACTTGTAAACAGCAGCAGCAGCAGCAGCAGCAGGAAAAGGGCGTACCCCATTATTCGTCAGGCCGTGTCCAACATCGCGCGCGCGGTGACCCCTGCTTCTCTCCGTTCTTACATACTCGAATATATGCAAAAAATAATATGAAATTGAACAATGTTTATATTTCTATTCACTTGATGGGCGGGGGCGATGCTTTCTAAATAGTACAAAGCAGACGTACGTGCGATGATAATGTTTCATCGAGCAAAGCATTCGAGAAAGGGATTATTATTTGCTCAATGTTTGCACAACAATCGTGGGACATGGAGGCGAAAGGTGGGGGGGATAGCATCGATCGCGGTCATTGATACACGCGGTCGCGTGACAATTATGAGCAGCAGCAGGTTATTGACGTAACAAGGCAGTTATCCGGATATATTTTTGTTTTTTCATTCGCACATGACATTTTTAACCTCTGCCGCGCAAACTTGACTCGAAAACTCAAAAGAGATACTTGATGAAATTACAGACCGAGCGCGGGGTTCGCCGACCGGCCGAGTAAACACGAAAATGCGGATGGAAAAAAAAAAATGTGCGACGATGAGATGATCGAGATGATACGCGGGCGGCAGCGGGCAGGCAGGATCCGAAGATTGAGAGTGACGCGGGAAGAGGCCGTTGCGCGGAGGTCGTCGCCACTGTCGACGCACCGTGCCGCTGCTGCTGCTGCCTGCCGCTGGGGAAACGAATGCGCATTCAGACTCGATACGTTTGCCGGATTCCCCGGACGTTGGCACAGTCTTTCGGAAGGTTTTACACCGTCGGGTCGTGTGCAGGTGTTTGCCGCGAACGCGAACCAACTTTGGAATAACCGGCGTATTTTATAATACACGCGCATATTTGCGAGCGATAGCACGTCGGAATAATCGTGTTTGGCCAAATGATTTTATAACGAACGTGTGCCGACTCTGCTGTGCCAAGTGCGATTGCAAACGCGTTTAAAAGAAAAAGGTTTATTTTTTTATTCGCGAGGTAGAAACAAGTGCGAGCCGAGCAGGAGACGAGGAGGAGGAGGAGGAGCAGCGTACATGTTCGAAGAAGCAGAACGATATATGGAATCGCCTCATGGATAATAACATGACTACCGCGGCGGCCTACATGTACGTTATTCAACTCTTTTTTCGTCGTTTGTTTGTTTTATTTTCCTACTTTCGATAAAAACTTGAACGCAAATAGGGTTGTCAAAAGCGAGGGCCTCGAACGAGCATTCTGTCGCGTCGACTTTGCTCGCTCTTTTACGGGCGGAGCTCGAGTTTTAAAAACTTGCCAACGCGACGACGAATACGTTGATTGCAGGGAGTAATAGGTATAAAGAGCATCCTGCTCGAGCACTCGCGACGAGTTGCCCCTTTTCGAGAATGTAGGTTGTGCTCCGAGCAAAATCCATTAGAATATTTATACGAAGCGGAGAAGAAAAAAAAAGTGGCTTAATTAGTGGGACTTGGGAGGTAGGTGAAGCACGGCGGGTGTCGCGTCGTTTTTATTCATTTCGTAATTATAATCAAAGTTGGGTCAGATTCTCAAGAGCTTTTTGCGCTCGCCCCGTGCTCGTCGTCCGAACATGTTTTACAAAACGGTGAATATTTACACGCACGCGTATGCGCGGTGCAAAAAAATGACACGCTTCCGCCCGACGCGAGCTCGGCGGCTCGCGCGTATTTTTTTTTCCAAACGCGCCTTTGTTCGTAAAAGGCGCGATGCTGCCGCTTTTTTTATCCATCCGTTCGAATGTTTTGGAATTTAAATGATTGTTCAATTTTCAACTCGAATTTGATATTTTGGACGAAAAGAGATAAATAGCGGTGGTGGTCGCCGGCGATCGGTCGCGCGGGGCGAACGAACCGATGCGAGGCAGGAGGATTACGATACGTCATCCGCGTGCCGCTGTCGTTGCCGAGTGCGGAGGAGACCACCATCGCCGCCGGGACACGCACGAAATTGCCGAGTGTTGTTGCGACTCGCGGTGCGCACGCATCAAGCCCTCCGTGCGCTTGTTATGGTCAGATGTAATAGATCGATAAACGCGCGGCGTTCCCCATCATTGTCTATCGCGCCCGCGACTGATAATGCGCGCGATCCGGTTACGAGCAACGAAAGACAAAAACGTGACACCGAATACGCGCGCGTATATATCGATGGCAAAAATCCGGCACGGAATATAGCAGCAACGTAAATAATGGATGATGATTTCTGGTTTCGCGATCGACCAACCGCGCGCTAATGAATCATTGTATTTAACGCTAAACGGAATGAGGCACATGCGGCGGCGGCGGCGACGAAGCAACTCGGCAAAGTAAAACGTGCCAGAAAGCCGGGCAAGCGCGTCGGCCGACTCGGATACGTAGTTTTTTCCGATCCCTACGTTTTTTCCTTTTCCCCATCTCTCGCGATATCCGCTTTCCAATATACCAATAGCGATCAATTTTTCGGACATGGAAATTCGACGCAACTGCTCAACCAACTCGGCTGTATGGAAAAAAAAAAAAAATTCCACGCTCGATCGCGACTCGGGCGTATCGCCACCGCCGCCGTTGGTACGCGCGCGAGTCTTCGATTGTTGCGGTTTGTCGAACGACCTCGCTCAGAGGTTCGCTTCAAGTGCAAGGACGCGATAACGCGATCTATGAAATTTTACATCTCATTTATTTCGTATATTGGCGCGGGAAAAGATGGCACGCATGATTTTCTCTGGCGCATATTTCGTTGCATCTGCAACGCAAAGACGCGAGAATGGCACGGAGCTTCGCCGCGGCGCGCGGCGTTACCGGTCCTTGCACCACCGCGCCCCTCATCCGATACCCATCCTCCCCCCTTTCCTCTCTTTCTCATTTTATTTCCTAAGACAGCCCCAGCACCGAGCGAACCGCACACGCACGCACACACCGAACGAGAATATTGCGAGATTGGCTCGAAAAGGCCAGCCGGAGAGATTATGAAGGAAAATAATGGACGTTAAATTGATAAAATATATAGGTATTTCCTTTATTTCGCGGTTCGAGCAAGGGATGACCGCCGCGCCGCGTAAACAAAAAAGAGTGAAACTTTTTCAATGCTTTTTGTTTTCTTGTTTCTCGTTGCCGCGGAGCGGGTGAATAAGGATCGCGTGTCGTTGGAAAATCAGTGGGTCGGCGAAATAAAAGTCTTTGGTTAAACGGAAGGCAATATAAATGGCCATGCGTTGGCTATATAGTGCGCGCGCGCGCGGTGCTGCCACGAGTGTACCACCTGTTCGCTCGTGGTTAGAGGATCAACGAGCGAGCTCGTTACACGCGTACCTTTTTTTTTTTCCTTTTTTTCCTTTTTATCCCTTCTTTTTCGCGCGCGAGCGTTTCTCTTCAATTCCTATTTCTCATTTTCTCCTTCGCTCTATCGAGCCTATGCCGCGAGTCTTTCTCTCGCGGATCGTTCCGAGCTTTTCTCGCGGTCCGAGCGAGCGAGAGAGAGAGAGAGAAGGACGCGCCGGGCTCTTTGCCTCCCCGCTGCTGCCCGCGAATGAAACCGGTCCGCCGCCGCCGTCGCTAGTCCGCTAGTCCGCTTTCCTTGAACCTGCATCGCCCCAGCCATTGACCGCGCGCTCTCTCGCGACTCTCTTTCGTACTACGCTATACCTACGGCTTGCGTTCAGCGTCTTGAAACCTTTGCTATACTCTGTTTCACCTTTGCAAACGGCGCCATCATCTCGGTATAGAAAAAATAAATGTTTTTTTCCCATTCCTTTGCCGCGATCCTTTATTAATCGAGCTGCCGTCGAGCACCCCGCCGCTCGCGGCTACTCTCGCCATGAGGCTAAAACCCGAGGGCCGCTAAATTGTCATGCCGAGTTGTATAAGAAGAATTGTTTAAATCCGGGCGATAATAGGATTCGCGATATATCGTAATTTATTGGCGATATCGTAACTCGTGGGAACAAAGGAGAACGCGCGGGGGGGTTGAATATTGCGCTACGCGGCGGCGACTCGCGCGGGCTCTCGTGCCTTCTTGCAATTTAGTCAACGCAAACGCGCTTAGTCATCCCGCACAAACATTCATTTCCTCCGCAACTGTTGTGCGTGTGTGTACACGTTTCTCGCCCCTTGTACGATTTGGGGTCGTCGAAACGGTCGGATCAATATGTTTCAACTGCGTAACAAAAAAAAGTTGATCCCCAAGGAGAAATGTTGTCGAAAAAATTTCAATATACGAGTATCTGAGAGAAAATGAAGAAACTTTGTTGCTGCTAATATCGTCATCGAATCTTGGATAAAATGCATAATATAGATGCTTCGTTGTACCGCCGCGTTGTTCAACTCGAGGGCGTCTTTCAAAGTCTCAATCGTCAATTAGGGAAATTTTACGAATTTTTTCAGTAAAAATTTATGAATCGAAATATTGCTGCATCGTTTATATATACGCGTATCCCCCCGTCACACACGCACACACACGAATGCGTGCGTGATATTTATCGATTGCGCGTGAACCTGCCGTCTTTCGGGGAGTGACCGCGGCTCAAAGGGCTCGAGGCTTTTCGAAGCTGTGCGGAGAGTGGTGACGCGGTGACTGAAAGCTGGGAAGATGGAGCCAAGGATAATGTGAAATCGTTCCACCCCGAAAGGGCTACTCGCTGTGCAGCCCGTTTCTTCATTATTTCAAATAATATTTTATAATCGCAATCAGAGCGAACACACTATTGTCCTGTTTTTATTGAAATATTCACCCTGACCGGAGATACGTGTGCGGTGTGCGCGAATAGCGTAAACGCGCACGCCGCTATAGTGACTGTACGAGAGAGAAAAATTATGCACGAGTCCCGCGTCTTGGCTCGCACGCGTGTTATTATTTCTCATTACCGCTCTCGCAGTCGTTGCCGCTGCTGCGATACAACGGTATAGCGTTACAAGAGCAAAAAACGACATGTGCTTAAGAAAAAAAAAAAAAAAACGACAATAATGAGACACGATGATCGCGACGATGCGGAGAAGGTCGGAGAATGGAAAATAAAAAAAAACCCTCGTCCAAGATGCATCAACTTTCGGATGTCGTTTCGTAATCTTTTTTTCCCTATTGTCACTATCATTATCAAGGGAAACGGGACAGGTTCGAAGAAAGGCGACGGCGGCCTACTTTGCTCCCCACAAAAATCTTGCGACCGCGACTCGAATGTAATTGGTATGCGTTAATTAATTGAATAAAATTAATAAAAAATACATCCTTCCTGGTGGAACAAAAAATTTGATTCCTTCCTCGGAATAATCTCTCTGCTTGAAACGTGTAAAGAAATGAAATGTCAAAAAGATTATTCAAACGATTCCATTTGCAGCGGTAGCGGTATAAAACAACTCAAATTTTTATAAAATAATCAAAATTTTATTTGCCCGAGCAGCCAGCCAACATGGTAGTCTATTAAGCACCGGAAAGGCTCAGCCGCGCGCAAAAGTTGGACAGAGTAATGAAGAAATTATGCGGCGGCGAATACGTGCATCATAAATTACTAATCGGAGCAGTTTCGTAGCAGAATACAATGTGGATTGAGCACAGAATCCAGGAACGCGAGCGGGGGTTCGCGTATAAAGTAGCGAGTTTGTTTGCACCAAACGCGTCTGCGGGGTGTAACGTATTCGCGCCATTTTCCATTAACCCGGGCCCCCCGGGTCACCCATCAGCAGCAGCAGCAGCAGCAGCAGCAGCAGCAGCAGAGATAATCTTGCGTCCGGGCACGATCCAGACGTACACGCTATATTCCTCGTGCATGCACATTTAAATTCGTTCGTTGCTTCGTACCAGCGCCGTACGAGGCGCTTCCAAAAAATCTCTCCGATTAACAAATTCTGAAAAAATAAAAGTTTTCAATCCTCTGCAGAGAGTGCGTTATTGACAAAATAAACGCGATTGCAATAATTTATCTTCTCCCAGCAGCAGCAGCAGCAGCGCAGCAATTATCGTTTGCCCTGAAAATCGTTTTTTCCATGCATCGCTAATAATTTGGAGAAGCTAATGGCGAATGGTGTGTTGCGCCATGGCGAACGCGCGCCATAACTCGCGTACGTTTTCTGCCTCGATTGTATTTTACACACGCTTTCGCGAGAGACTCTGCTGCTCGCGCGGTACAGAGTTGTTTCGCGTTGCATACGCCGAGAGATAGGGAATATCTCTCGAGTTGCCGGAAGTCTTTTGCCCATAGTACTCTCCAACGACCAACATACCGTATAGACTACTATAATCGTAACGGAGCAATCTCGATAGACTCGCTCGACGTTATTTTTCTCTCTCGTTATTGAGCGCGCCCGCTACAATATCAACGCCTCATCGAAATTTAATCCATTCTTCAAAATTTTTCATCGTTTCCCCCCGAATTTTTCGACAACATCAAGTTTTTAGCTCAATCCGAACCGATCGTCCGCGCTCGCGATCGACTTGCGCGCGGCTCAAACTTTCCATACCGGAAATCCATCCGATTCAAAGTTAATTCCGGTTTTTTTTTCCGCCGTCTCGCCCCAGCAAAGTTTTCACCAATGCAAATATTACGACGAACGACTAAACAGACTTCCGGTTCGGCATCGGGTATTTGCCAACATGAAACGCGCGCAACAAGAATAAATTATGATAATCACGAAATTTATGACGCTGCGCGTTTAAATTCTTACCGCTCCATTTTTCTTTCTTCTATACATACGCGTTTAACGCGTCTCGATCATCGTTTGTTATTTTCATTTTATTGTCCTTTCCCTCGTAAACAATGAAATCTTTGAAATCCGTTTGGACATTTCCGCGTGTTTTCCCGCGCCCCGAGCACCGGCAGCAGCGGGTGTCGTAAAAACGGCAACTTGTACGCATATACGCATTTGACGTAAAACAATTGTTATACCCACGAAAACACACGATGAATTCTCACTCGCTCGCGTGTGCCGACGTCATGCAGCCTGCTGCTGCCGCTGCTGCTTTCGGTCCTGCTTCGAATCACTCTGCGCTTGTGAAATTCGTGCGCGACGAAATACTTTCAGCCTGATATACCGCGCGCGCACGCCTTTTCCAATACACCTATTCGCCTCCTCCCCATTTTTATTTTTTGACGATCGACTTGTTGTTTTTTGTATATAAAATCAAAATCGAGTCGTTGAAAATATGCGGCGTGGATGAAATCTCAAACGCGCTCAATTGCGCAATTCTTCTCGCACCCCCTCCTCCGCGGAGCGAATTAAAACTCGGTATGTAATCTCCGCGCGCGCGAGTCGTGTGTTTATTGTTGCTCGAGCGAAAAAATATTTCCAGTTTGAAATTTCGTCGTGGTTGCTCCTCGCATCGTGTACATCGTGTTCGTATTACGCAACGCGCGCGGAACCCATTGTTTTTCATCCGCGTGTCTCTTTCGTGCGTCTGTATATGCAAAGACAATCGTAACGTAAGGTGCGTGACTGAGAGACTGTATGCCGCTGCTGCCACGAAAAATATTATTATACTTTGTGTGTCTCTTTAGAATCACGGAATTAATAATATGGCTCGACGACGCGATGATGCGCTTTTATGCGATGCGCGTCTCGTGCGAATTTTCAATTACTCCTCGCAACGGCAGTCTCGATCCGTTTCTCCGCGGATTTGTCTTTGCTTGCAAAATATTTTTCCAACCTGCTGGCTAAGCGGTCCGTCGCTTCCTCAAAAAAAAAAAAATAATAATAAAAAACAAGGAAAAAAAGGCGTCAAGTTGAACGACTACATGCCCTAGCGATATCGCTCGCGCGCGGCAGCTCGAATTCGAGCTCCCTACGTAGCAATATGTGATCGATATTTTAGTCCCGCCCTCTCCTCGTCTTCCGAGACCAGCACAGCCCATAGGCGCACTTGCCCCTATATTTTTTTACTCGACGTTGCGACAACGCGATAACGAACCCGCAACAAAGAGTCACGAGTCTGCAGTTGTTACTTTTTGGTTGTTGAATAATTTTTCAAAT
>JBAJMU010000001.1:2173377-2229091 GCA_037952995.1 Hyposoter didymator | reverse complement strand
AGGGGCAGGGGGAGAAAAAAAAAAAAAAAAAAAAAAAAAAAGACTTGAATTTAACTCTCACTAATTCGAGGACGTGATTCGTATACAGTGCGGGGAAAAAAAGACAAAGCATCGACTTTCATCTCTCGCGCAGAGTTGTTTTCATCGTCGTGATGTGGAAACAAATAATTAGACATGTATTCCAGAGTCATCTCGTTTTTTTTTTCCTTTATTCTCGTAAATATCCACATACGTCTGTATGCGTGTGAAAAACAATTTCGTTCTCGATAAAATTTTGTTGCGCGTTCATAAACCGTGTTTATGCCGCTCCGGAATAATTTCGCGTTGAGAGAGGGCATGATTTTATTGGTCGTCATCGAAAAATCGTAAAACTATGAAAATTGTAATAAAAGTTTCTGCCGCGCGCTATTTTTCTCACGTATAAAAAAGTAAGTAAATTAATTGGACCTCTCCGATATGATTTTGATGAAAAAACGTCGTTGCACTTTGGTTGAATTTGAACGGGCCAGAGAGGAAACCCGCAGCGGCATGCTCTCGAAGAAAGCTCAATGGAGGTTTCGCGAGACCCCCCAGGGTGGCCAAACGGCGCATCCTCCTTTCGTGCACCCATGCATAATTAAGACGAGAAATATTAAGAGTGAAAGTACAAACTTCTTGGGGCATTTTTCTTTTTTTTTTCTTTCTTTCTCGACGCATAGCGGGTGTCCGCCGCGGATTCTCGCGACTCGTTCGGTTCTCCGCATACATTCACCGCACGTATTATTACATTTTCTTCAATTTTTCATTTTCAAAATCTTTCTACAAAATTTCAAAAGGTCACGCCCGAATTCAAAATTCTCATTCCGGCCAAAATATTTGAAAAAAATTGAATCTTTATTCACAATTTCAAAAATAAAGAAATTGCAACAAATTAATTATTCACATCCCGTTTATTTTATTTCATATTTGTTTGAATCGCGAGGAAAAATAACCCGCAACGAGGTGCGGTCGATAATCAATTGGGAATTGCATCGATCCACTTTTGATACAACTCGAAAGTCTGAAAATACAGAAACTCTTGCATGCGGCTATAGCCGCGCGCAAAAGGGATGAACGCGTGGGAGATGCGGAATGACGGGCGCGAGAGCCCGACTCCGATGGTGCTCGGTCGTTGGTGCAGAGTGTGTGTACCGCGTGAGAAAACTCACATTCCCCGTAAGCCCAACGCGAGAAGAAGGTTGCATAATTAGGAATTGCGATGTTGAGCTCGGGTCACATGGTCGTTATGTACCACCGCACTCTTATAGAACTATCCCCATTTGCTATTTGCCATATACACCCGAGTAGCATACGAGTCGAGCAAATCCAGAGACGCCCTTTTCCACAAACAACTTTTCTTCTTCCAACTTTGTTCTGCTCGCAACCTATATATGCGCTTCTCCGCGCACGCAGTGTGCGCAATGCGGTTTATCGCACGGTATACGCGGAGATGGAAAAATAAATACGTTTAATTGGTGCAATATTTGAAAAAAAAAAAAAAATATTTTTCCAACCCAGGCGAGATGTTGAATATTTTCGCCGAGTAAACAAATGATACGCCAAGGTATCGAGGCAGGTGCCGGGAGACTCGAGCGGAGCAAAGACAATTTATCCGACTCGGTGGCAGACATGAAAATACAAGAGAGAAGGTGTCATGGGAAAGGTCACGAAAAATCTCCGGCACGGTGCAACTTTATATACGTTGCTGGTTAACGTAATGCACACATGTTTCGATCAAATTGCCAGCGTCTGTGTACGGGATGATTCCTCGGTGTAACGAGTTGTAAGAGCTTCTCGCGCGAGAGTCGGCATTTCAAAAATTGGTCAATTTTCGTTAAATCCATCACGAATCTCACTTTTTTCGAAACACAATTTCTTTCTTCTTTGGATCGCGTCTTAATTTTGTTATTATCGCGATTATTGTTGCCGCGCATTATCAGATGGTTGATTAATTAAAATTGCCGGTTAAATTCTAAACGGTCAATTAAATTCCCATCGTCTTGTGTTTTTTTTCGTTCTCTTTTCAAGACACATTATACAATTGCGAATGAGCGCGCCTAATATTCATTTTCTCTCTTGATATTCTCGTTTGGATTCTCATTCGAAAGTCATTCTCCCCGCGGACTCTCTTTCTCAGCAGCGCGGGCTTACGACCAACGGTGTAAAAAAGTCTTTTTTTTCTTTCCCCCCTTNTACGACCAACGGTGTAAAAAAGTTTTTTTTTCCCCTTTCGTCTTTGCGTTTCACGAAGAGTTTTTGCGGATAGTTGGCATTCGAATTGCTCGGAGAATGTTTCGTCGAAAATATATCTTAAACTCGATTGTTGCCTATTTGCAATTTCTCATTTCAAAACGCGCGTTTAATCTCTTCGAAAATGAAAATAAAACGGACAATGCGTTCGAAATACTATGCAAAAAAGTTGCTGGGCGTCGGAGAAAGGGGCAAATAACGCGTATAGCGAAATGGGTTGAAAAGCATTTCTAAACAAATAGAAACTGCGGTTGGTATACGACAAACGAAACATTGTAAACGTAGCAGCAGCGAAAAATGTTGAAATTTCTCGCGGCAACTTTTATTTCGCTCGCGGTGAAACGCACGCGACGCGAGGCATCTTCTGCTGCTCTCGCGTCGCACGTTCCATGCACCCTTTGCCGCATGCGGCGCGCTTGAAAAGAAAAAAAAAAGTTTCTTCCATGTACGAAAAGAGGTTCGCGACGCGCACAAGATCCGCCGCCCCGCATCTTCAGCGCGCGCGCGCGCGGTACACAAAAAAGTCCGACTCGCGCGAAATGTCGAAAAAAGGAACAAAAAAATATCGAATACAAAATCTTTCTCAAAGTGAATTAATAAAAAGATTCAATTTCTTCATGCCGTTACGTGCGTTGTGGTATATTTTATCGAGAGGTAAAAGGAATCGCGCTGCACAGACGCGGAGCAGCCTGCAGGAGGGTTTGCCTCGGCGAAGCAGCGCGCGAGCGTTAAAACGTCGATGGCTCCGCACATTTTGCCGGAGGCTCCGGCAATTCGCCGGTACTACGTAAATCTCCAGAGAAATATTTTACGAGCGAGCTCCGCGCGCGCCTATATGCGCAGCATCTTCCTCGTCCGTCCTGCTCCGCCCGTCCTCTCCCGTGCCTGCTTCTCATTCTTTCATACATTTCGTTCGA
This sequence comes from Hyposoter didymator, assembly GCA_037952995.1. Lineage (NCBI taxonomy): Eukaryota > Metazoa > Arthropoda > Insecta > Hymenoptera > Ichneumonidae > Hyposoter > Hyposoter didymator. Next base: position 2,225,906 of record JBAJMU010000001.1, on the reverse strand, counting down.
TTCAATTTTTTCCCCTTTCAAAAGCCTGTCCCGCGGAAGAATTTGCTCTGGCATTAAGTTTACGCCAATTTGCCACTTTTTATTTTTCCATCTTTCCTTACGATTCCTGTGATTCAATGGGACTCGCCCATCGTGCATAGTCGCGGGAGGCAATGACAGGCGTAACGTTGATTTTTTATCAGCTTTGGAAGAAAACAGTCGCTGACCTAAATTTTTCTGGCTCTCTCACCACGCTGAACCGGCTTCAGCTGCTGCGTCATATATCGATTAGAATTTCAAAGTTGCCTGCATTCCCTTGATTTTTTTTTTCACACGCGCGACGCGACGAGCTTTTCCCGGCGGCCGCGATGCTGTCGATGGTTGATTTCGACATTTTGCCAAATAAGATCGGCGCGTCTCGTCGTCGAAATCTTCCAGCAGCGGAAGAGGAGGGGGAGGAGGAGTCTGGGCGTTGTGGATATAGAAGGAGCATCGTGTGAATCGGGCAAAAAGGAAAAGAAAAAAAGAAAAAAAGGAGGAAACTCGAAGCTGCGTCGAGAGGTGCTCTGCCCGGATCACTCCCGTACGTGGCAGCAGCAGGTAGTCGGACGTATTATATCCAAGAGTCAGTGACCTCCTGACACACATCCCGCCGCCGATGACTAGCACGGCTACGCATATAGCTGCATATTTACATCGAAAGGCGCGCACGATGTGTGAACGCGGGCAAACGCGAGCTCCTCATCCATATACGCTACATTTTCGGCCAAATACCAAGGTACACGCGTCGCACACATATACCCATTGGTCTATTCATTTCAAAGCGAAATAAATTTACAATTTCTTAAAACGCTGTTGTAGGAAAAGCCATGCATGGATATTTTCCCCGTGTAGCCCGGATCCTGCGCTTCGCGCGTCACATACGTCGTTCGAAACTCGAAAGAAAATTCTCGACCCATGGGCAAGAGAGCAGGCAGCAGCGGCAGGCCACGTACGAGAGGCAAAGAAAAAAAGAAAAAAAGAAACGATGCGGAGAAAGGCCACCATTAAGGCGTACAACTCGACTCCTCGCGGGGAAATTCATCCCGCCTATTTAGAAATGGAAAAAGGCGATTCCTCTTTTTTTTTTTTTCACAAATCAAATGAACGCGCAGGAAATGCAGCGCGTAGCACGCCTCTGCCGTTGACCATCGTGGTCGCAATTTCATCGTCGAGGCTGCCATTTTTCGAGCTCGAGAATAATTTTTGTGTATACGAACGCACCTATTTTGGCTCAATTATGCCCGCATATGGACAAGTTGCTTTTTGAAAGTTGAAAGAGGCTATACTGCGCGAGGGCAGGGAGAGAAAGTGAACCCGTTTCCGCGCAAATAACAACAATTGATACGCGTTGATTTACTCGTCGATGGGATATTTTTTCATTTTACTCATCGCGGCGTAGCAGCAGCCGACGATGCAAAGTGCCGCATGGCAAATAATAATGAGTAGCGAGATGAAATTTAGCCAGGAGCGGCACGAATGCGGCGGCGATTGCGAGACCGCGCGGAGGAGAAGGTTTCAAATACTTGTGGCTATTTGACGCTTCGTCATTTTGCTGCTCGCTGTAGATCGTTTTTTCCGCAAATCGTTTCTTTCAAAGAGCAGCGGGCCGCGGCGAAGAAAAGCAGAATGAGATGAAGGAAGAAATGTGAATGCGGCGGCGGTGGGGGGCGAGAGGCTCGTTTGCGCGCGAGAATAACGTGCGAAAGTGCGCGATTCTCTCAAGGGCTTTCTCGAGCACGCCGCAAGAGCAAAGTACAGCCGTGGGGTGCTACCTTGGCCCGCGGCAGCTCTATAGAGGTGTGTTTACGTTACGAGAATGCCCCGCGCGCCGATGGTCCGCGGACGACCTCAAGATGCTGAGGAATATGAGCGCGTGCGGTGCAACGCTGATCCGTGACATCCTCATCGCGAAATATCTAATCATTGATGTGATTTTCTTTCGTTCTTGTCCAAATTTTGTTGAACATTTCCACTAGCATAAATAAAAAAAAAAACAGTATCCGCCGTGATCTTTAACGGGTTATACTTTTCCAGACGTCTGCGATCGTGCGGCTTAAATTTCTACCGAATTGCCATTGTTTAATGGGCGCATTCGGTGTCTTTCTCCCTCGACGTTCTTTCGCTCGCGCGCGGAACACCAGCGTGCGGGGACCATTGACGCGCGTTCACGATATTGTATAATCAGCAATGTGCAGCGCGCGCGGTATATAGAGACGAGCCGCTGCTCTTTATTCTCGCGTCAAGCACTCTTACTTTTCACTCTGAATGTAGTAGACGCTCTCGTACGATTGAGCGTTTCTTCAACTATATTCTCTCAATCCGCTATCGAATATTTTTTACCAATTGAATTTCGAAACGTTGATCCGCTCCGACTCATCCGCTCGTTAACAACGCGCGTTTTCCTCGGGCATCAACGTCTCTCCGCTGGGCCAATAACCGCCGTGGACCGTTGAGTAAATATTCTCCGCTGTTATTGAAAGAGATATCTCCCGCGCGCGCGGTTCAATAACGTCGAGCTATGTGCTCTCGTCGAACTCTCCGATCGCCGCGCATACACAGCAGCAGCAGCAGCAGCAGCAGCGGCAGCCTGTCCCGCTAGAGCCGTACAGCGAGGCTCTCTCGATGTTTTTCTCAACGCAGAGTCGCGCGGCTGACTTTTCGCACACTCTGTACATCGAAGGGTTCTCTCCCTCTCCGCCTTGGGAGCGTATAGAGTTTTAATATCGAGTCCGCTGCTCGCGGAACCCGCTGCCACGTTTTTTTTTACCGGAAACGATTCTTCATGCCGCTCTCTAGACTTTTTAAAATCTTGTTCGCTGCATGCTCCTCCGAGACTATGCAGCCTCGCGATGTTTGCCGTATCGAACGAGACGATCGACGCGAGAAATCCACTCGCCACTCGCACACCGTCATTATAATCCCGCGTCAGTTCGCCGGATACAACAAAAACAACAACAACAACGACAACGCCCCTGCACTTGTTGTCGCCTCTCCTTGTTCTTTTTCTATGGTGCGCCATAGAGAATAAGAGATTCCCCGCGCGCAGATTCAACGGCTACGCAACCACGTTCCAAAATTGAATCATTCGAATCTATTCAATTATTTCACACTCGATATTGTCGAGGCGAATCTGCCCAAAGAGTTGTCCGCGGCGGGGGGATATATTTTTGCTTTCCACGGCACTCGGCTTCTCTCTCTCCTGCTCTGGCGCAATTACAATGTCCTTGATGTATGAGATTTCTACACATACACGCGTTATACTCGCGCCAACAAGTACGCGGATGATTCTCGTCGTTGCTTTCGCGCATTATTTCCCCGCTGAATCCGCAGCGATAGAGTCGCTCGTTTTCTCTTTTTCTCGACCAGCATCGTCGCATTCGTTGTAACAATTCCGCGATTGTTTGAAAAAAAAGTAATGCGCGAAAGGCTGCGTGCACGCGTCCTGCTCGCCGCAGCTATTGATTCGCAGATCCGATAAGATTATCGCGCGCAACAAGAATAAAGCAAAAATGTTTTCTCTCGAGCCGGGCGAATCAAAAGCGCCGGAGCGTGAAAATATTAAAATACTCTCGAGCTAGACTCGCGATGCCGATAAATATAACAATAAAAACAATAAATCGGATCGCACCGATCGCGCGATTTATCAATTCGACCGTGACGAAAATAAATTTTCGCTCTGCTCGCGCGCGTCGGTGAATCCGCTGCTCCCCGCCCCGGCATGCATACCTACGGCGGATGCGACCGAGAGCTCGCTTGATTTACGCGTGTGCTCGTTTGCTCGTTAAAACTCGGCCGTCAACGAGAGCGCCAGATTCTATCTCCCTTTCGCGCACCACATTTCACATACTTTGGCATTTTGTACACACTTTCTTTCTGTTATTCTCTCAATCCATCCATTCGATGCAAATCTATATATGAATCCTTCGTACGACGAATTAGCGCGTGTTCCCTGATGTGCGCAGCGGGCCGAACCTATTTGGCTAATTTCTTTTTTTTTGCTCAAATTTTAATGAAAGAAATTTGAGTTTAAACGTCTCTACATTGTATAGAAAAAAAAAGGCATCGCGCGAGGTAATTGCGATCCCGAGGATTCTTCGCCTTCGAGTACTATATGTAACGGTTCTGTCCATAAATTTAGCCGGGCCAACTTCAAAGTTCCGACACGCGACAAGGGAAAAGAGTTTTCGAGCTCTTTCCCCCACCAAATTGTTCTCTTGTGAAAGTCCATAATCTGTATAAAAACGTATTTTTCTTTCATCGCGGATAACCTTATTTTTTATTTCGCTTCTTTTTCCATTCGAGCGAGATACGATTCGCTCAAATTTCACCTCATTCGCCTTAATAATAACGATCGTTCCCGCGTGGCTGCAATCGTTTTTTTTTTTTTCATAAGAAATGAAAGAACAAAAATCGGCAACATTTTTTTTTCTTCACTCCTCGCGTGCGGCAATAATTCTTTCGAGACTCGGTTATAACAAGATAACAAAGGGCGAGATGTCAATGTCGGAGCGAAGCGCGAAAAGGATTAAAGTTCCAGGGCGTGTGCGTCTCGCTTACCGTTGTTCCTCCGTCGTATTCTACGTGGAAATAACTCGTGTAGGTATACGCGTTGAGAATATTACGCGTTGCTTTTCGCGCGTACGCGTTACAATGTATATAAAAGTAACACCGCGTGCGCGCGCGCCTTGTTAAATATTCGTACGAATGTAAATCAACCGCGACGCCGGTGAAATTGTAAATAACCAAAGCCCTGGTGCCTTGTCCATGCGTACCACCGCCGCTTCGTTCGTGCTTGTTCACCTTTTACCGTTCAATCTTATCGCCGCGCGGGAAATTTTGAAAAATTACCATTCGAGCGTGTGTAACTCGATTCGTAACGCTCGAATAATTCGTCGCAAAAAGAATGGTCAACTTGGGAAATTTTTTCACGCGCGCCGCTTTGACGCGGGTTAGAAAAATTGTCAACTTTTCTTAAATTTTCGATGCAGCCTGTAGCGGTTTATGGGCAAGCGGGGTGTTGCGTCTAAACACCCGCGAGCACGCGAGTCACACATAACAATCGTAACACACTTTCGTGTCCAGGCTCGTTAAACAGCAGCGGCACGATCGCGACGACCTAACGGGGACCGCTGCTGACTCGACATCTCTCTCTCCTTCGCTTATTTTTCTCTCATTTCTTCATATGCATGTTGTCGAAACATTTACCGCAGCAGCGTCCCAGAAACACACGCGATTCGACCTTTTTCCTTTGTCCTTGCCACTGAAAAGTTGTGCCTCGAATTATCGCGCTCGACATTCCCCCCCGTTCCTAGAAAGTTGGTACCCCGTCGCAAATATTATCCCATTCGATGGATATAACATTATTCTCCTTGTTTGATCTTTCCAACGCGAGTTTTCCGAAATCGATCGGGCGCGCGAAACAACGACGACAGACGCGTTCGAGTGACCTACTAGCGAGTACACCGCTTTTGTCCACTGCTGCGCTGAATCGCGCTTCTCTAGCGGCTATACCGCTGGTATACGCGGCGGTGGTATATAGCAGCCGCCGCCGCAGGTTGACTGTGTTTGCTCACCTTGACACGGATTGCACCGCTGCTTGGGAAAAACTCGGGCCGCGAGCAGGATCTTTGGAATTTACGTGAAACTGCTCGAGAATCGCTCGTAATTCACCACTGCAAAGAGTCGAACGATAATTAATTGTTTTGTTATTGGACGCAGGTCCGGGCGATCGTCGAGCGCCTCCAGCACGGGGACAGGCTCCTCGGCCGGTGGCGGACCCGGAATCGGAAGTAGCGGCGACGGTAGGATGGCCGTCATCGGGGTTACGAGAAACGTTCGATTGCGTCGCGGCTATCCGGGCTTTGGATTCTCACTCCGAGGCGGCCTCGAATACGGAGCCGGATTCTACGTCAGTGACGTTGAGCCCGGAGGCGAGGCGCACAAAATGGGCTTGAGGGTAAGAATGCCAAAACATTTGTAAACGTGTTTCTTCTCGGCCGCATATTCTTACCCCTTTTTCATTTTTTCCAATCACGCGCGACAGGTTGGCGATCAGATCTTACGAATGAACGGCCATCCGGTGGAGGACGCTGTTCATCGAGAAATTGCCCTCTTGGCCAAACATCGACAGGATTTGGTACTTAAAATTCGAAGCGTCGGCATGATACCCGTCAAAGAGTGAGTATTTTATTCGGCAGCGCTAGAAAAAACGCGTGTCACGTATAAATATTTTGCATATGCTTCAGCAATCCGAACGATCCGGTAACGTGGCACATGGTTCAGCAACAGCATCACCAACAACAGCAGCAGCAGCAGCAGCAGCAGCTGCAACAGCAACAGCAACAACAACAACAACAAGCACAGCAGCAGCAACAACAACAGCATCCGCTTTACAAAGGAGCCGTTGCGTCTTACAATCAAGTTCGTCTGAGAATTCACGTAGGAGAAAAAGGACGACTCGGTTGCGGAGTTTGCAGAGGAATCGTCCCGGGTCTCACGGTTCAGGTAATTTACTCATTGGAAGAAAAAGAAAAAAAAAANCGACAAATGTTTGTTGGCAAGGTACTCGGGAAGGCGGACCGGCTCGTGCCGCCGGTCTCAAGGCCGGTGATGTAATAATCTGGTGCAATGGCCAACGTCTGACAAATATTCCGTTCGAACGAGCGATCGAAGTGATGCGAGGTGCCGATATTCTCGAAGTGGTCGTCAATAGACCGGTAATAACGCATCCGCCGCCCTACGATTATCCAGCTATACGCGCTTCCCCCGGCTACGACATGACTCGCTCTTTCGGACCGTACAATAATCCTCCCGCTGGCATCATCAACTTGAAGTGAGTCTTTATTTTCACCCTCTCTCTCTCTCGATCCGAGCAGCACTCACCGATCAATTTCTTTCTTTGTTGTTTTCGCGCAGCAGAGGTGGTTGGCCAATGTCCATGTCAACGAGCAGTTGTTCCTCCTCGGATTGGAGCAGTTTGACCGATCAAGTAAATATATACAAATACGGTTAAAATGAGAAAAATCATTCATAGAGACGACGAAACGTTGAGCTTTTTATTTTTGTTTTTTCGTGACCGAATGAAACAGACGCCCGAATGGTCGAGAAAGCCAAACAATACGACCGTCATAAGGATCAATCAAAATATGAAGCCGGGTTATGGGTGCCATCCGGCTTATCGCCAAAATCAAAACACCGCCGGTTCCAAGTTTGACAACGAGGAACCCCTCTACGATCCTGTCGCTCCGCGCGATTACGAGTCTCACGACTTTGACGCCAATCCACGGGACGACAGAAATTGTCGTACTTCTTACCTTCGTGACAACGGTTCGATAATCTACGATTCTCCCCCACCGATCGACGAGCGCAACGCCTACAATATCCCCAAGGTAAGTTTTCCTCGCGGATAACCGAAACGTGCAAAAACCCTCAACCATCAAATTTTAGGACAATGGTCGACAAGACAATCGTCTGGGCGGAGATTGTCAATCGAACGAACGAAAGACGGTCACGACGGTGCAAGTTCATCAGAGCGGTTGTCCACCCGCGCCACCGTGCATGCCACCCCCGATGCCGCACAAATGGCAACCAGGTAAAATCGCCGCGACGCAATGTCTTTCGATAAATGTTGCATTCGCGTGAGGAGCGAAAAAATGAAAAAAAAAATAAAATAAAACATTTATTCGTTGAACAGAAACAAAGCCGATGATTGCGATGGGAGTTCAAATGGGAAGTACACTGTCGATGGGAAGTACCGGATCGACGGAAACGGAATCCAGTTTGGAATCTTCGTGCGGCAAAGATTCGGCCTCGACGTCGTCGTCGGTATCAACGTCATCGTGCGAACCTGCCTCGACGGTGTCGTTCGCTTCGACGATTCCGGGCTCTACCGCCGGATGTGCCATTAAACCGTCGGAAGCCCCGCCGAGAGTAGCTCGACCTTGCACCATGGCGAATTCACCTTCACCCAGTACCGATCTTGGCACTGCCATTACCCAAGAGTTGCAAAGGCGGGCGCAGCAGGTATAATATTATGCCAATTGCCTCGTTTTCAACAATTTATAAGAGAGATGAGAATATCCCGCGCCGTTGTACGCATCGAGGGCGTGCCCATCGAAGCGCTACTCGAAGAAAGTGCACATCTCTTGCATCTTGGTTCCGGTATCGCGCCAAGAGTATATACCGTTTCACTCGACTCGATAATTTTTATTTCAGAGGCTCTTGAACGCTGCGAAAACCGGTGGCGACACCGCCAAAGAATCATCATCGTCCGAACCGAAGAAAACGCAGAATCCGGAAGCGCTAAGAGCACAAGAGAACAAAGTCACCCACGACAAGGTGAGATTCTCACCTCTGCTTTCTCATTTCATCACTGCTCCGTGATATCACTCGCCGCTACCGTGAAACTCTTGAATCATCGGAATCTCAATAAATCGCCTGCTTTTTCGTTTGTTTTCCACAGCTGATGGAAGAATTCAAACGGGCACATCGTAGAATGTTCAACGGTGATCTGCAGCGGATTCAGCCCACCGATCAGCAGAAAGAAAAGGTAAAAAATTGATTTTATCCGATCACGTAATTTCCAGCGAGAAAAGCAAGACTCTCGAGGATATTATGACACAAAAAGTGGCGCTATTTATTTAACAATGATAAGACAACGAGTTGTCGGACGTGGAATATGCCGATCGAGCATGAGAAAATATTCCGCATCCAGTGCGAAGATGCGAGCGGAGTGAGTAAAAAATGGAGCAACGATAAAATTGAAGGACGCGCGCGCGCGACGGTGATACGAGGTTGAGATTTGAAAAAAATGTGAATTTACGCGTTGTTGCGAGGCGAGGAATCAAGGTTCCCCGGAGGCTGGAGTATTTGTTGCTGGTGGTGCCGACGAGAGCAATGACCCTACGCTTCTTAATTGTATAATAACGCGACTGAGCGAACGGAGCGTAGAAAGAAAACTTTCTCCGCTTCTTTTCTTCGCGGTAGCTCACGCTCGGTACGTTCGAATCGAGTACTCGAGATACAATTTTTCAAGAAATACCCCCCGCGGAAGGAGCGCCAATACTTTTCGAGTCTTTCATTAAAGATCGCGCATTCCGATTAAGAAAAAGTTGCTTGCGCACGGATCTCAAATGATTTATTATGGAAAATTAGAAACTATAGAATGATTTGCAATTTTTGGAAAATAGAGTTGAAAATTCTTTCTCACATGCTTATCGTGCAAAGTTTGAAGCGATTGAATGAAAAAAAAACTTTTCCGCTTGGAAACATCGAGGTATGACGATGGTGATAAAAAAAAAAAGATATTTCCCGAAAAGTTTCGCAACAAACAGATGCTCTAAAATTCCGAGCTCGTTTAGCTGATAAGACTCGGCGGATGGGAGAGGGAGAGCTCTTATCGCAATCGTAATTGACGTCTCGCGCGTGTACCTGCTCATATTTTTATTCTCGTAGTGCAGCACACGCACACGTACAATGCACAAATTCAGACGTAAAATCACACAATGAAAGAGGAGAACGGCCTCGCTATCTGCGACGATCAACGTTCGCGCCGAGAGATAGCAGCAAAATTCGCACCTCGGTGGCCCCGGCGGAAAGAAGCTTCGGAAATTTAACGATCCTCCGCTCTGGTCAGTCTCGTGTATTTCGCGCTCCCGCGAGCGACGCACACTCGAGCCGCAGCGATCGAACCGAACGGACTAAATATCATTCTCAAACGTTTTCGAGAAAAATTTTGTCTAGTCGAAGCAGAAAAACAAACTTGTTTTATTTTCGCTGCAGGTTAATCGTTGTTTTTCGTTTCTTTTCTCGGGCGGAAGTAAAATTGAGTGTGATCGATAGGTGAGCGCGCGGCAGAGGCCACACGCATGGGGTTTCCCTCTCGGTCGGTGGCTTCGTACACGCTCGCGACCGGTGGATAAACGCGTATACACATTTTTCGTCTTTCTTTCCTTCGTTCTTTCTTTTGCCTCGCTCCGACGGACTTTGCCGGGCCGCGGTGACAGAGGAAAATAATAGGCGGCAGCAGTCGGTCCGTGTTACGTAACGCCGCGCGGTCGTACGAGCGTTGCGCTTTTGACTCTCTCATCGGGTGTGCTGCATCAAACGGAAAACCGCTCGAAGAAGACACGAATATTCACAATGTCTTTGTAATTTCGTCCCAAACTCTAGTCAATTAGTAGCAAATTTTACGTATAAAAATCGGGTATTCAAATTGAATTAATTTTTAATCTGTGCGGCGGAGGCGCCGAATTGTAAATAAAACTTGAAACGCGTATATCGGTAAAATCGCGAATAAACAAACGTGTCGTCGAACGGTGAATCATCGAATATCGTGCAAATTACCACAATAAGTCGACCGCCGCGCGGCATAAATTGAAACCAACAAAATTTACGAAAAATAAATAATCTCTCGACCAATTGAAAAAAGATAAAAAGTGCAGCAATATGGACGGAGAAAAAAATGCGACTAATCGCGTCAATGGAAATATACCGCGAAAACACGTGCTGGTCACTATTACCCCGTACACAGTTAGTGTCTCTATGTATATTTTACAATCATAGCGCATTGTCCAATGTGTCAATTGTTTAATTATTCGTTTCCTTGGGAAAATAAATCAAGCTTTACAACGACTGTTGCAGGAACAGCAGGAGAACAAACGAATGACGAATGGAACATCTGGCGGTGGCGGACCACCTCCTCCGCCGCTTCCGGCTCCGGTCGAATCGCCAACCGCAAAGAGCCCCGAGGAAGATGCGGTCGAGATGCAAAGTATCGAGTCTTTCAAGCTGAAAGAGAGCCCGAACCCGTCGACGATACCCCCCAAGCCACCGTCGACCTATTTTTCCGTCTCGAATTCAGGCGCAAATTCGCCAACTTCGTCAAACGGTAGTCCCAGCAGGCACGCGGGCATGTCACCCGCAAAAACTCATTTGCAATCAAACGGTTTTTCCAACCAATCTGTAAATAACAACAACAACAACAACAACGTCGCTCGAACAGCGAGCGCCGATCAACAAAAGCCGAGTCCTCCGATTGGAAAAGTTGCACCCGTCGTGCCCATGTCGACTTTTGGACCGGGAAAAATCGCCGTTCGAATCGGCGCTTACGAGGGCGAAACGAAACAGCCCTCCAGGCTCGATTTTCTGCCTCAGACACCACCCAGAGCTCCCGAATTGCCAGCAGCAGCAGCAGCGGCAGCCAAAATCATACCCGACGAAGTCGTTGATGGACCCGTTGTCTCGAGACTACAAAACGAATTGGCCGCCACTCTGCAACGATCCAATCTCAGGAAAAAGACTGAAGTGGTGAGATGCCCATTTTGTTGATTAATTTTCCTCGTCGTCGTTGCGATTCAGCCTTTAGGAATGTCGGCTTATCGTCACGAACCGTCATAAAAATGTCGAGTAATTATAGCAGAGACAAGTTTTCGAAATTGTTGAAACGTTTGATTGTTTTGTTGGGCAGGAAAACAACGCCGGCGGCGTCAAGCAGATTCCCGAATGCCCCGCTCCCCCGGTCCGGCATTCGAGCACGGAGCTCGAGAACGGAACGGGAGTTTCGCTTTTACAGAGTAACGTTGAAAAGCTCGCAGCGGCTCTGTCGAACAGAGTTACGATCAAAGTCAGTCCCGAAAACGGTTCGCGATAAGATTGAAAACTTAATTACCGCACCACCACCACGACGACGACGACGACGACAACGGGCAACGGGCAAATCTCGAGAGCGATTTATTCGCGACGAGTGAAATAGCATTTGAATACTTTTGCACGTTTTTTTCACCGCGGCATTGAGGGAAATGACGTCGAGTTTATTTTCTCTCTAAAGTAACACTCGAATATGCCATTAAAATGGAATTTCTATGGCCTTTGTCCAAAATGTATTGGTTCAATTTTATACACGTATGAATTTGATACATAGGCTAAAGATATACAATCCACCATCGCAGCAGGCACGTTAATGAATAATCGTCGTAATATAGCTGATACTTCACCAATCATATACATATATATATAACTTTCTGTACGTAGCTCGCTCTTTCTTTTCATTCATCGATCAAACACTACTATAAATATTATGTCATTCGGCAACGAGTCATTTGTTTCATCGATCGTGGGACAATGAAATTTTAAAATGGCGTAAGAAAACTCGTTATTGCTCATTTGTAACATGTTAGGGAGTAGAAATTTCTATAAGAATAAAATAACGCCCGATGCGTCTAGCTGTTACACGTAAAAAGCCAAGAATTATTTTTATTCCAGAGGAACAAGAAAATAAGACACGATGAACGATAAAAATGTTCATTTTGATATGAAATTTGAAATTTTACATTTTTTTCACACCGCAAAAGAGCGACAAAATCGAGAAACATCGAAGCATCAAAGTTTCTTTATACCGCGCGATATACGATATACATGCAATTTTTTATCACATGCTTTGCAGCGCGGCGTCATGGCAGAGTGTAATTATGGAAAATAAAAGAAAGAAAGAAGAGAGAAAAAAAAAATGTTGGCATAAAATTGTAAATGGCCTTGGGAGTGTTGAAAAACAATGGGACAACGATAATTTTAGATGCTCGCGCGGCACGAAGTTGTCTACGCGTCTATTTCGTTTCTTTATTTTTCAGAATGAATCCGGCAACAAGTAAACGAGCTCTGCCGCGCTGCTGCCAGTCGTTAACCAAACAAAAACTCGCAATTCCGAACCGCGTTTTTCAAGTTGTCGAGATACGCGCGACTCGACCGGATACGATCAAATTAAAGGTGTAGAAAAGGAAAAAAATCTAAAGAAATGAACCTCGAGGCGGCAATTTTTTTCGCACAGCCGGAACTTGTTGTTCGAAATCCAAGGAATAGGCAGCAAATTTCATGATGACATGGAGCACAACAGAATTCAAAAACTTTTCTTGTCCGAGTATTGTGATTTTTCGGACAAGGTTTTGATCGAATCTCCGTTTGCGGAAACGACGAGAGACGGGCGTGGAATTCGCCAAGTAGCATTGGGTACTACCGCAGCAGGTTAAAATTTGTTGCACCAACGAATCTCGTTGCTCTCTCCCGATAACCGCGTTTTTTCGCATCTTCAGGTCTGACACCCTCCAAGCTCGTTATCGCCGCTGACATTCTGAAAAAACATTGCCAATTTACTTGCCCCTCGAAGCTGGATCCGAGCATCGAGAGCTTTGAGCTCGTTTCCATTTATCCGATTCAATTTATCACTCTCAGTATTTTTTGTCGAAGAAAACGAAAGACTCTCAAGGCAAGGTGAGTCTCCGTCGTCGTCGTCGTCGTCCTCGATGGTCGACGTGGAAAAATAACATTATCCGCGCGTATTATAGATTGGTGGACGGTAGAGCCAAGTACTACGAGCTCGGTGGAATGGAACGTAGGAGCGTGTATTGGGCATTGTGGATGGAGAACGTGAGGGAATTGAATGCGAAAAAGCAAGAGGGCAGTTCGTTGTCGGAAACGACGGCGGAAAGTTCGTCGAGCGCGAGCACTCTCTGTCTCTTGTCATCGGGGATCGAGAGGAGAAAATGGAGGGAGCGGGAAAATGCTGGTGGCAGCAAATATCGGGTGTGGGCTCATTACGGTGGAGGGGGCGGCGGCGACGACGACGGTCACCGGCGGCCCGCGCCTCGCTCTTGGAGACGAAAAGACATTTATCTCGGTCCGTCGTACGAGGAGCTTTCTCAAGGCGGTTATTATACACCGGTACCGGTGAGATTCGCGGGGGCCAGTCTCGAGCAAGTTAATCGCGAGCTGCTCGAGGAGGCGAACGGCCGAAAAACAACGTGTAGTAGCAGTTGGCCGTCTTCGCGAGCGATGATTGCAGGGAAAACGGTAGAATTAAATCGAGCCGCCGGTGCATTGTGCGACGTTCTTTTTACTCGTCAACGACGAAAAAAACTCGAGACCAACGGCATGAGGAAGAAGCGATTGAAGAATCGCGGGGATCGAGCGAATGTCGTCGAAGCGTTCGATTGCACTGTTCCGGAATTGGGATCGCCCGGAAAACGCTCCACCACCACCACCTCGTTGGCACCAAAATTGTCGCGTTTTCGATTCGGAGTCGATGAAAATTGCGGTTCGGGATTGTATCTCGAGCCTTGGCATCGACCTTCGAAATCACGAATCGATCCTCGCGTCTTGATCGATAGCGGCGTTTACGTATGGGAACATCCGGGCGACGGAAAATTTCGACGGAAAAGTAGATCTCGACATCGGCGTAGTTACGCTCTCGCGACCGCCGCACACTTTTTTCACGCTCTCGGTCCGTGGCCGTTGCAACCGGGCGAGAGAGAATCCGTTCAGAGACCGAGAGCTTGCAGCGCGGTTGCCGTTCGACGACGACCGCTCGAGCCGGAATTGAGACTTCCGGTTTCCAAGAGACAACTCGCCGCGAGCGTCTCGATGACTAGCCTCGATCCGGGAAAAACCGGCACCGTCTCGTGCTCGTCAACGGGGAGAGGGGGTCGTCGGGTTATCCTGTTTTGGACACCCGAGTACTGGTATCGGCCGAGGGCCGCGACCGTCGCTTATCGAGAATTGAGAAGACATCTGAGTCTCATCAGAGACTTTCGGGCGACCAAGGAACGTTCGAAAAAACCATTTTTTTCCAAATTCGTGAAAAGTAGCAACAACAACTGCTGTCAATGGAACGGAGATATTCTACCGGCCGAAGAAAGATCGAGTTGCATCCTGGGCAGAATCTGGAAAAAACAGAAGAGCGGCACGAGTGGGAGGGTGGGGTATCGCGACGACGAATCAGCAGGTTCGAGTCAGTTGAGGCGTTTGCNGACTTTCGGGCGACCAAGGAACGTTCGAAAAAACCATTTTTTTCCAAATTCGTAAAAAGTAGCAGCAACAACAACTGCTGTCAATGGAACGGAGATATTCTACCGGCCGAAGAAAGATCGAGTTGCATCCTGGGCAGAATCTGGAAAAAACAGAAGAGCGGCACGAGTGGGAGGGTGGGGTATCGCGACGACGAATCAGCAGGTTCGAGTCAGTTGAGGCGTTTGCTGAGAATGGATCTGAGGATGACGGCTTGGGATTTGGACAGTTGGACGATTGCACGACAATTGACTCTCATTGATAGAGAATTATTTTTACGAATTCCTTGCGCGGAGATTGAAATTTTGTTGAATCAAAAGTCGTCGAGAAACACACCGAATCTCGGAGCATGGATCGCCTTTAGTCATAGAATTTCATGTTTAACGGCGAGCGAAATATTGGCAACGAAGAAACTCGACATGAGAACGAGGCTACTCTCGCGACTCATCAACGCCGCCGACAAGTGTTACGCCATCGGAAATTTTCATTCTTGCAGATCGATCCTCGCCGGACTCGAATCTCCACCGATTTACAGGCTCAAAGCAACCTGGTCGCGTTTGCGGACTCGTCATTCTACCAGATACCAAACTATGGAGAGACTGTGTCGAATTTATCGTAATACGAGATCAAGGATTTACGAGGAAGCTTGGAAAAAGTGTGAAAAAAAAGCTCCTTGTTTGCCTTACGTGGGTCATCTTCTCGACAGGATAATCTACCACCGCCAAGACGACGAGCAACGACGACGATCGTACGAAGGCGACGATTCGCGTTGTTCGATCGCTCGAGTCTGCTCGACGACGACGACGATCGAAAGTGCTTGCAAGAAAATGGTTGCAAAGGGGGAGAAAAAGGAGGAAAAATCATTGGTGGAGGGTGGTGAGAAGAAAAGCTTGAGCAAAAGAATCGTTTGGGCAGCCATGTCAAAAATTGGATGCTCGAAATCCACGAGATCGTCATCGAGGAGGAAAAGCATTGCGGAGCTTGCCTGGAGCACGAGACAGGAGGAATTGGCAAAGAAATATTATGCTCGCTGGCGTCTATCGATCCTTGGCAAGAGAATTTTAGCCGATAAAGAAGCTAAACTCGGAGCGATGGATCCGAAAAAAGTTAAAGTCATACGGATCTGTTCGTGGCTGACCGAGTGTCAAAAAAATTGCCAAGAATATCATTTCCCTCGTCATTCGTTCGCTTGGGAATTTTTACTCAAAGCGAGATACCGCGAGGAACGGGACAATTTTTTCACGAGTCTGAAACTCGAACCTGCTCCCCCCCATGGATGAGGAAAAAATGTGTGCAATACCGCGTGCTGTGCCGTTTCAATTTTTTCCCTCGAGTCTACGATGCAATTTATATAAAAAAAAAAAAAAAACACCTCGAGGTGTGCTTGTACACATACTTTGTATATTTTATTGTTCTTATACAGTTTTAATATACTTTTACTCTTTCTTTCCCATTGCCATCCATCATTTTCTTTTTCCTTCTTTATTCCGCGACGATAAATTTTCGCGCAACGATTGAAAACAACGGTGCGCGCGCGGAAATGAAAAGTATAAATAGCGTTTGCTATAATATTATTATTATTTAATTCTGAACATGGTGTATACAATACTTTGTCGTTGTTGATTAGTTCGGTCAAACGAGTCGAAAGACAAAGAAGACATCAATAATGAAAAAAAAAAAAAAAAAAAAAATAAACGNTTTGGGTGAAACAGTCTCTTGTTTTCCAACGAATAAAATGTCGATTAATTCGAATTTTTTATTCTTATTTTTTTTTACGTTTTTTTTTTATTATTTAAAATATACACATGTTTTTTTTTTCCACGACTATACGCTCAGCGTGAGTGCGTCAAAGGCCAAAAAACGAGACACGTGTGACGCTAAGCGAGGTATATTCACATAATTACGATTTTTTAAATCTCGCGCAAAGAGCACTTTTGGAACGTCGATCGTATGGGTCCAGCAGTAATGACGATACTTTTCTCAAATCAAAATAAAAGATAAACAAACGACGAATCAACACTATTCATGTAAATATAAACAATTTCTTTTTTTTTTTTTAATATATATTTTATATATAAATATCTCGATATTCTGGTAAATATAATTTAAAAAAATGCCCATCTACAAAATACTGGGTGGGTGGGTTCGTGTTTGTGTGGGTGGATGGGTGTGTTTTCTCGAAAACGCAGCGGGATTACGCAACAACTTTTTTTCTCACCCTTGCCCCGCGGTGACATAAAATTATCCGAGGGTTTCGCACATAATGACGTTGAGAAATAATATTTTAGAGACTAGAAAAATAATTTCAATCGTATAGTACGTGAAGAGTCGCACAGAGTGTCCCATTTCGATAAATGCTCCGAAACTAAAACACGTATTGAAAACGTCACATGGGACGTTTTCCACAATGCCCAATTCGATGGCAGTCTCCTTGAAACTTGGCACTTTGGACGAATTTCGCATTCGTTTTCGTCCAGAGAATCACATAATATATACGAAAAGTAAAAAGAAATGGGACACGCTGCTCCATACTCGCACGTGTACATCGCTAATCAATAATAATAGTAATAATATGAAAATGCGGTTTATGAGGACAAAAACAAAGAAGACGATGTTGAAAGAGTCGAATATTGAGAGACGAATCGATTTTTGTGCATCGCACGTTTGCCTAGCTTTTTTTTCGCGTATTACACGATCGCGGATTTTTTTTTCTTTCTTTATACATAAAAAGGAAATTACGAGTAATTGTAAGATCACATGCCGCCTGGTTTCGGAAGATTGGTGTCGTACGCCCGGATAACGTCCGTCTGGGTCACCGAGCCGCCTTCTTCTTGCGAAAATGCAAAGCCATCTGTCGCAGCGAGAAAACCATACGAGAGTTAGATCGATGCTCCAAGAGAGAAGAAGAAAAAAAAAACGTGCATGAAAGTTTCGAAACTGAGTGCCTCATAAATATTTGACCAAATGTCTGTTGTTTTTCGCTTTCTTGAAATTAATTCGGCGATCCAGCGTACTATGTATTTACAAAGTCGTGGAGCGACGGAAAAGCATTTTGCGTGTGAGTGCTGCTTGCTAGTGTAAAACTCGCGATATTCTCGTTATTTGAAATGAGAAAATGATAAATTTATAACAAACTTTCGGTTACTGTCCATCTNAAAACTTACGTGATAGCTCCACCTCGACATTGACTCTCGTAGCTGCGTTAGACCTTCTGGTGAAAACACTTTTAACGTTTTTGAGTAGCCTCGCCGTCTCCGTCAATCTGCAAGCCGTGCATTGTGTTTTGTTTCCGTAAAAAATCTTTTGAAGATTTTTTCATTATTTTCCATCAGGGACCCGTCTTGGCAGGGCCAAATGTAATTGTTTTTTTATCATAGGAAAATTAATGATGGCGAACCATGATGCAAAGTTCCAATGCAAATACTGTGAAAATACGTGACACGGTGCAACGGAATAATCATTTCATTCGACGAAAAGCCCATAGCGAGTGCGGATCGGTGCGGTTCGAGTTGCAAAGAAAAAGAAAAAAAACAATGTAATACATGTAGAGAAAAACGTGGCTACTCGTGATGGTGCTGCAACGAACGACATCGATACTGTACCGTCCGATTGGACTGAAAATCAGGCAGTAATTACTGCGAATATTGATCGGACTAGCAGGGGGTACTTACACCTCGCGAGCGCTGCGATGGCATGCACTGCAGGCCTGCACGGATTACCAACGTTTAAACGTATAAAAAAAAAAAAACAAACAAAAAAATACATCGGGTTAACAACAGGCAGATAAATATTGGAAACGTGATGAAAATCACAACACACGCACCGCATAGAGCGAATAATTTGCACCGAGCAAATTCCGCAAACAAACCCCACCAAAATATGGGAAATTGCAAATTGGGAAAAAAAAAGGATCATTGAACGGTGGTGCCCGGGGAACGTAAAATTTTCTCCATTACTCGGTGCGACACCATAAAAAATGAAAAAAAAAAAAACAAAGCAAAATAAAGACACACACACAAAATAAAAGCACCAAATAAATAATAATTATTCGAAAAGAAAAGACAAAAAATATACATTCCACAAGATTGATAATGACAAAGATTAATAATATCGTTGGTCGACGTTCGAATGACGTTTACCAGCGCTTCTTATATACCGCTACTTATAGAATACCCGCCGTGTGATGAAATGTCGTTTTTTGTATAATTACATATCAAACAAAAGAATAATCAGGTACGTTTATAATACGCGCGGTTAAACAAATATTGCTTTTACAATCAACTGTTTGAATACTGTTGAAAGGTCGTGCGCGAATTCGTGCTTCATGCGGGACATTGATGCAACAACAACAACAACAACGACGACGACGTTAACAAAATATTGTCTCGCGGTGGGGTCGACGACTCTTGATTCGTTTCTCGTATTGCGAAATGGGAACGGAGGAAGAAGAATTGTTTTCATGCACCGGACTCGCGGCCCGATGGATACCACGAACCACGTGCAAAAATGGCCGAAGGGTTAAATCTCATCCTGAAACTTCGTCTTCGTCCGGGACGCATTGAATTCCAAAATCGTATCAAGCATCGCTTTCCCGAGCTCGTCGATCTCCTGCTGTGTCATGGTTTTTTTTCTTGTCATCATAATCAAGTTTGTATTGAAAAGTTTGGTTGCGTGGTCGAATTAACGAGTAGAATTTGGAAAACGACAACTCGACAAAACACACACACAAACCGATGAAAAGCCATGCGTGATGAGATTACGAGGTTTGGTCAAATCGTTCGATTCCCGGGGTACGAAAAAAAAAAAAAAAAAAAAACGGTTTTCTCCGTAGAAAAGGAATGACGTTTCAATAATCAGTGGATAAAACTTACGAGCTCCTGTATTCCTGATTCGTAAACAAATCACCAGGATCTGATTTCCTGATTTCTTGCTCTCTCGCCGCCTCGCTCAACGGCTTCCACATCGTGTTTTGAACTCTGTCGGGCAAAATGATGAATTTTATTTCCTCAATCTTTGAAATTGTTGTTTAATCGATTGAAGGAAAAAATTTGGTAAACTGACGCTTTGGTCGTGACATCGAGGAGAAGAACCGCAGCCGGTATGAGTATCAGACCCAACCAAAATACCGGAGATGAAAAGAGCATTCTGTCGTTGCCGAGCATCACCGCCCCGACGTTTAAGGCTGGCCAAAAATTACTGCAAAAATTTGGTGTGTCGTTAAAGCTTTAATTGAATTCTCAACATTTTTTTTTTTAATTTCGTATATTTACCTGTATATAATGATAAATAAGAACCAAAGGATAATCGATCCCCATGTAGCCAAATGAGTGACCCACGTCCACGAATTCGTAACGAGTCCTGCCTTGCCGCAAACCGTCACGACGACGTACTGTGTTTTCATCCAGATTCGTAAATGTTTCAAAGTTGATGAAAAACAAATAAATGCGTGATAAAAATTTTATATACGAAATTGTATACTCACGGTGTAGACAAAGTTGCCTAAAACGATGTAACCACCGTCTCGACCATTTTCCCAAACAACGTCGTGCTGGAGAGCGAGCAACGAGAGCCAGTAGAGAAGCGACGAATGTATCAGGGCGTTGACTATCCAAACCCAAAAGACCTGGGTTGCACGAAGAGCAAACGGCGGGGGTTAAAAGTTTGGGGGCCGTGGGAAAAATTGGCGATCGAAGCGTAATCTTTGAACGAACCTTAATGTTAAATGTGGCCTCGGTTGTGTTCTTGGCAGCGTATAATCTCGGATGAGCGAGATGAGTTTCGGCTGAACAAACTTTGTCAAAGAGGCCCATCGCGAGTGGGGGTGCCGCGGTAAATACCTTGATGAAACGGATTTGTCAATATTTTTAATAAACTCGAAACGCTTTTGCAAGTTGAAACGTTGAAATGTCGAAGCTTCTTACCACATTGTACAAACCGATGGACCATCTCTCAAAGAGGATTTGTCCGGACCAGCCGGAATATATGGCGAACCACAGTTCGATCACGTAAAGGCAAATATTTTTGTAAAAAGAATATAAAATTAATTTGCACATCCTACTGTAGTTCCATGAACCGTGGACAAAGAGCAAACGTTTGAGAAATTTGAATTGGGCTATCGAGTAATCCGAAGCGCAGGCTGCTTGGAGACCCTCCACACCGGAAATACCTTCAAATTCCGGGGTATTTCGTTATATCGAGATTTTTGGGAAATACAACGGAAAAAAAACCATTTGGATGAATAAAACTCACCGACACCGATGTGAGCCTTTTGTATCATTGCCACGTCATTGGCTCCGTCACCAATGGCGAGCGTGACAGCCTTTGTATTGCTCGTCACTAGATCTACCACCTGCAACGAGAGTTATTCGTCATTCTTTGAATAAAAAAAACACCCAAAAGTAAACGTGAATAAAAATCCAAGAGACTCGACCTCGGCTTTCTGCATTGGCGAGACTCGACAGCATATGACGACTTTGCACGAGGTACACAAATCGAGAAAGTCCCGCCTTAGGTCGCACGTCAGTGCATACTTTAAACTATTGCCATCTATAACTAGACCAACGTCGTTTTGACTGCGCAAGTCTTGGCCAAAATCGACGCAATGTTGATTGATCACTTCTCTCGTTTTCTAGAAAGAGAAGAAATAAACAGAACGGAAATTGGATTTCTTCATTGGAGGGTTGTTGTTGTTGTTGTTGTTGTTTTTTTTCACTCACATCCAGAGAACTTTCGTTAACTATGATCAGAGGCATCGATTGGGTTATCAATTTGCAAGAGTAACCAATATTGATGGCAGTCTCTTGTTTGTCTCCCGTCAATACCCAAACGTTGATGTCCGCTTCGATGAGGGCTTGTAGAGTTTCGGGAACCTGCAAACGAGTGCGGAGAAAAATGTAAATATTGTTTTGAAATATTGATGGAAAAGATTCGAGCGGATGAATTTGGTTTAGCCTGACTTGATCTTGCAAATGGTCCTCGATGGCGGTAGCTCCGAGGAGCGTTAGTTTCGTTTCGATCAAATTGGCGGCATCTTCGAGTTTGGTCTCGCGATTCGATCGATTTATTTCAGCTTTGTGATAAAGTTCGCGCCACCAATTGTAACGAGTCTCGGGTATATCGGCAAACGCGAAGCACAAAGTCCTGAGACCCTCGGTCGCAAAGGCTTCGAGATGATCGAGAGTCGCTTGACGAAAATCAAAGTCAAAGCCGTCTTGCTGCTCCGAGTCGAGGGATTCCGGGGATTGAGGCGATAGCCTCTCGTAAATAACGGAATCGGCTCCTTTACAAAATAGCTTTATCCGTCCCTCGGGCGTTCTCACGATTATCGACATTCTTTTCCTCGCCGAAGTGAATTCAATCACGTTGAGTACCTCGTAACGCATACGTTCGCCCAACGCGAGTATCTCCACGTAGGCGGGAGTTCTCGTGTCGAAAACGTAACCGTACTTTTTAGCACCGTCGACCAGTGCCCTCTCGTCTGTAACGCCACAAGGTAATGCGGTTATTTCTGCCGTTCGAATAATCTTGACTCTCGCGTTTGTTTGTTTTATTATTACAACTTACCGGGCGAGGCAGCGTGGTAAATAATCTCGTCCTCTTGTCTCTCGGGTATGACGGTGTGGCAAACGGCTAGCATGACCATAAATTCGTGCAAAATACCGGCGGACAATGATTTTTTCTTGTCGTCGATACTGGATCGATCCTGCTTGCTTCGACCTTGAATTATATCAGATACCAATTCGCTCTCGTGCTGTCCCGCCGCCGCCGCCGCCGTCGTCGAGCTTTGTCCGGGTTCGGACAAGGTCGTCGCCGAACTGAAAGGCAAACATTTCCTTTGAAATGCGTTAATCTGCCGCAACCCCGTACGAACAACACTGAACGGGGGGAGAGAACGGGGGGAGAGAGGGAGAGACTCGTAGACTTACTCGTAGATTTTGCCGGCAATGGAACATCGCTTAAATTCCATGACGTTTCTCGTCAATGTACCGGTCTTGTCGGTAAATATATAATTAACCATTCCCAGTTCTTCGTTCAAATTACTGGTTCGAGCCATAGCCGGTGTGTCCGTCTCGGCGTGATACATTTCAATGTCCATGTTGATGAACGTTGCCTGAACGAATCTGACCACTTCGAGGGTAACTTGGAGCGATATGGGTATGAGATTGTTGAAGAGAATAATAAACGTGAGAAGATTGAGAGGGAAACTTTTCAACGACTCTTCTGGAATGAGAAACGGGGGCAAATGATCAATCGATCGCGCGTCGCGGGCATGCGAGAGTAAAAACTAGATGATTGAACGAACCGTGCATTCTCAAGTACCAAAGACTGCCGGAATTTGCGTTCATCCAAAGGACGTTGAATATCGCCGAGAGCAAACACAGCAAGAGTAAAATGAAAAAGAGCATGAGGACTTGGGTATTGGTCATCCTATCGAGGGTGGAGCGTTTCAGCGGAGCCGTCGCCGTGTTGTTTTGCATCAATTTTGTATCGTGACCCGTATAGATTACAACGCCGAACGCCCATCTCGTGTTTCTCAGCATCGCGCCGCGGAGCAACAGTTGATCGGGACCCAGCGCGACGCTTCTAAAACACAATTGCATTTTAATCAAATTGCAATCCAATGGGGTTGCATTAATAATTCACATTCGACGAATGTGATTCTCACTGTTTGTTGGTCTCGCGCAATACTCCGTTAAACTCGTACAGATGTCTGTTGGGAGGTTCGCACTGAATATTCGCTTTGAAATTCATCAATTCGACCGTGTCGAGCAACAAAACGGTTTCCGGATGAGCTTGTCGTATTTTTAGATTCGTTTCGCCGTCGAGATTGGCCGTTTCGATGAAGGACATTCCCTGAGGCTCCGACGAGGACAAGAGGATGAGGTCGGCGGGAAAAAAATTGTTGTTGTGCACCTGTGTAACAACAACGACAACGCGAGAAGCGATAAAAAAATCATTTTCGTCAATCTTTCGTAGCTCCGCGGGAGATGAAATTGTTGACCTCACCTTGACGACATCTCCAACGGCAATCGCTCTCCACTGAACCCATTGCCATTTTCCATCCCTCAGGACTTCGACCTCTCGCATATTTATTTCATCGTCGGCCCGGTGCCTTTTCTGAGACGGATGAAAAAAAAACAAAAAAAACGAGCAATTAAGAGTGGGTTCGAAATGGCAGGCAACGAAACTTCGCATGCACAAAAATGGAGCAAGTACCCACAATGTCTTCGACTATCTCTTTGAGGGCCGACACGCTGAGAATGAAAATCAGGGGAACCAGAGTCGTATAACGTCCGGTGGGTGAAACGTCGGGTATTTGCTGCACAATAAAAATAGATGCATGTTTAACATTCGGTCAATATAAAAAAAAAACAATGCTGGTGGAAAGGCGTGTGTGGCGTACCTGCATGAGAGCTATGAAGAGGAAGAAGCAATTGCTATAACGACGAAACTGCTCGAAGAGAAAGGAAGGTATGAAAGAGAGGAGCGAGTACTTTGCCGTGGTAATGTGGTTGTTCTTGTACTTGGCCGGTTGATGAGGTGCATTCACAAAGACGACTCTTTCCTCGTGTTCTTCCTGTTGATGAGTCGGCGGCCGATCCTCACCGGGCGGATCTCCGTTCTCCGCTCTCGTGGCTCCAACTGCGACAAAAATCCCCCACCACCAAACTGTCAATGCTCCGTTTTCGAACGTTGGGAAATTGCAGCAAATTTCGGAAAATTTACTTTTATTCCTTGTTATGTCGGCGAACCTCGAACGAGCCAACGAAATTAAAAATTGAACGAGAATATCGTTGATAGTTTTCAGCATTTTTTTCCAACATTGTACGATACAAACATGTATTGACGGCTGAAATGTCATCGTATCGCGCGTGACAGATTGTAAGTGAGTGATAACAAGCGAAAGTTGTGTGTGCGTATTGTAACGCGATACTCGCGTTACTAATGTAATTTTATATTTATCAGCTAGTTTCAAATTGTATACGTTTTTGTCGACACGACCATTTGGAAACTTACTGTTTTGAGAATGAAGATAGAGGTGAAAACGGGATCGAAATTCATTGAGCCACTGTATGACTTTGGCTCCTTGAAAATCCATGTTTATTTTCAATGTTTTGTTTGACGCGTTCAAACAACTACCGGAGCACGCTCTATACACCGAGCTGCCGCGTCCGCGTATAACGCCAACTCGACCACGATATATTGATGTTTTTATTTTTTATTTTTTTTATTTCTCGACGCGTCACTCGTTGCAACGAAACACGAGCGCCTATTGAACCAGCTGTCACTTTTGCACTCGTTTCGGATCGTTTTTTTTTCCTCACTAGTTTCACTACGTATTTGTGTAAATTACAATTCATTTATACACGTCATACGACCCCGTTATTCTCATTGCAAACGAAATTTGTCGATGGGAAAAATTATTTTCCAACGACGAGTAATACGTAATTATCGGAATGCGGAGAAACGTCAATAATTCGCGTCGTTCGGAGAGGAGGACGAAGCAAAAAAAAAAAAACAAGACAACGAGGAGTACCGGCGAATACGCGGCACAAACTCTTATGACCACGTTCGATCGATTCAAGGTCAAATTTGCAATGTCTTTCGTACACCGGCTCCCGATGCGCGCATCTAATCTCTTTCCCGCGATATCATTCACTCGCGTAAATCATAATTTTTATATTTTCCACGAATCGGAGCTTTGTCTCTCGTTCGTGTACGAAATGACTTTGGTATTGGAACACGGGCGTGCGGTAGGTACGTGCGCGACAGCGGTAGAATAATATTTATTCCGCTTTGCCGTCTCGAGTCTCGAGTTTGGACACGCGAGCGAAATCAAAGTGGCAAATTGTTTGTGGAAGTAGAGGATGACGAAAAGAGAGGAATTTATGCGTTTGCATACGTCACGAGGAATCCCGGATAAGGTCTCGGTGCGCGTCGCCACACCCCGCCGCAGGACATGACGTATTCGTTGTTGGATGCGCGCACGTGCGCGACTGCCGAAAGAAAGAAAAAAAACACACACGCGCACGCACACCGAGCGACGACGAGACGAGCAGACGATGAGATTTCGTAAGAAAAAAGCACCGAGTCTACTCGCTGCTGCTGCTGCTTGGAGCAACGTCCGTCTCACTGACAAGCCGCGCAAGGGGATCCCGAGCAGACACGTATATATATAGAAATTTTAATTCCCGGTCGTCTCTTTGCTCCCTGCTACGTCGGCAGCGGTAGGTGTCACCGAGCCGCGCACCAATAACCAACTTTTCGATGCTCCGACCATCCGTTGCGTCATAGTATTCAAAGTTTACGTGCAAGTGCCCGGCTCAATACAGATACGCACACACACACGCACACACCGAGCCAACGAAGCCAACCTTCCCTCTAGAGCAGGGGAGGGGGAAATTCAAGTGTCGTACAGTAGCGCTCAACCGCGCGATGTGTATTGCATCCGCAATTCATTGTCATTGGCGCATTTTTTATTATTTCTTTCTTCCATNCCGAGCAGACACGTATATATATAGAAATTTTAATTCCCGGTCGTCTCTTTGCTCCCTGCTACGTCGGCAGCGGTAGGTGTCACCGAGCCGCGCACCAATAACCAACTTTTCGATGCTCCGACCATCCGTTGCGTCATAGTATTCAAAGCTTACGTACAAGTGCCCGGCTCAATACAGATACACACACACACGCACACACCGAGCCAACGAAGCCAACCTTGCCTAGAGCAGGGGAGGGGGAAATTCAAGTGTCGTACAGTAGCGCTCAACCGCGCACCAATCTGTATTGCATCCGCAATTCATTGTCATTGGCGCATTTTTTATTATTTCTTTCTTCCATCTGGTAATCAACCGCGAGGGCGGACAGCGCTTTTACTTGTAAATATAAAAGCGCGGTGGGAGTGATGAATTTTATCGTCGAGTAAGACTATATCAATGTTTTGTTGGCGCGAGTACCACTGTTTACAGCAGCTCGGACCGGCGGCGCTGGCATCGTTTGGCGATCGCGCAACTCGAGCGGGGCTGCACGAAAATCCAAAGATGGATGAGAGAGAGGCACGCGCGGCGGCGGCGGCGCAGGGCGCAGGACGGCGAGCGGAAGCGCCTCAGTCTCGCTCGCTGCTTCTTACTTGTTACTTTTCCTTCCTGTACTTGATCCTCGAGAGGCAACAAGTTGACGCGCTCGCACACTCGAGTTGTCGCGCGTCAAGTTGCGTACACTGCTGCACATGCTTGGATATGTAAATATTCGGTAGTGGAGCTTTTTGCATATTCATGAGCGAGCCCCCGATAATGGATCTCTTTGCTTCGATAAGGAATAGAGAAACACGCGAATGTACCGCCGCCCCCGCCGCCGCCTGACAATCTCGCCGCACTCGTGTTTACTACGTTCGTTCTCGGGTTTGGCGCGCGCGCGACGGGCCAAGGTCGCAGCCGACAATGCGACCCTTTTGCGCACACGTGCCCGCCGCCGCTTTTCCGTCGCGAGAAATATGTTTTCCTCGTTGTTATCTATACCTACCCCGACGACGACGTCGATACCGCGCAATCTATACAACGATCAACTATTCCTTTTTTTTTTCCTCCCGCTGCCGCTCTTTATTTCCAATTATCATTTACCTTCGGTTCCATCGATTGCAAACCCGCGCGCGAGTATCAATTTGCAACGAATCGCGCAACGTTCCGCGAAATAGCTGCCCATCAATCGTTCGATTCGTTATATATTTATGAAAAATGAAAAAATAACGATAGCATCACCCGCAGCCGGCCAAGAGGGAAACTCGCGCGCGCGGTTGATTATATGGGAATAGAATGGAAGAAAAAGCTAACCTTGGTGATCGGAGGTGGATTCGGGCGTCTCTCGGAGTTCGATGTGCTCTCTGGTTCTTTTCCGACGATCCCGAATGGAGCCGCCGAGGGTGCCACCGATATTATCGACATTGTCGATGTTGCCAAGATCGATCGGGCTACCGACTATGTAGGGTCCGTCGGTGTCGCGGGCATTCTCGGTAGTCCCTTTAGAGGCGCTGTTATGAGGCGTTTGATTCGTCAGCGGCGTACCGTCCATGTGCGGTATCGAGGAGAGATCCGGCGGTGTGTAAGGCCTCAAACTTGCCGGGCTCGGAACCCGCGGTACCGGGTGGTTGCCCCGCGACGACGGCTGCATTGCCTGGCCCGGGACCTTTTCAAAAATTAACAAACAAAACAAAACACACCGTCAAATCTCTTTTCCATCCTAAATTACATTTTCGCGCGCGCGGCGCACGTTTGTAGTGCCGTTGAGCCGCCGGCCGCGAGGCACGCGGAAAAGCGCCCCCGCTGTCCCGCTCATTATGTCTATTTATATGAGAATGCAAAACAAAACAAAAAAGCACATACACGGGGCGCATAAATATTTCGCGACACGACCTGCTCGTTTCTGGCCAGAGGATAATGGAAAGTTGATGAGAATTGATGCAAAAAATGTATGACATTTTGTCTGGTTCTTTTTCGTCCGTTTGACCAACGAAATATTTGCACATCAATTGTCCGCGTGAGTCTGGTCCGGTCCTCTCCACACCGCGTGGACCTACGGCTGATTGAATGAAAAAGTTTCGAGAATGAATAAACAAAGTTTGATTGAAAAGACTCACAACGGTGAGACGACGGATCCGAGGCACTTTTCTGGCCCTCGTCCCAATCGCGCGAGGAAACAATGTCAGACCGGGCCGCTTACGCGTTTATGTCGAAGCGGCGCACGGTCGGACGATTCATTCTTGTTGCGGCGACAGCGAGAGAGGCCTCGCTCGTAAAGTCACTATTTTCAACGCGTGCACGCGAGACTCGATGTGTTTATTCGTAGAAACAAAGCGTAATAAAAAATAATCAATGGCGCGCAGTTTGTCACCGCATGGAAAAATATTTCACGGTGTGTCTTTCCATAGACTCGATTCGACACGATATTTCTTGTTCGTTGCGATGATTTACGAAGAAACGAGCTCGCGTACGGATAAGCCTTATCGCTAAACTGCTACGCTATGCTACGACCAAACATTCCGATACCAAAAAAGAAAAAACGCGTCGAAGCGTCAACAACTTGGGACGTAAAGCGGCAGCACATCGGACACGAAATACGGAAGGACGACGACACTTTAAAGTAATTGAACGATCGGACACTCTGTCGGACCGCGATGATTCACACTCACGAATGTATTATACATGGGCGCGAGAGATTAGCCGCGGCGGCGGCGGCGGCGGCGGCGGATATTGTTTCGAGTAACGATACAGCGAGGAGGAGAAAATAAGACGTGCCGCGAGCAATAACGACGACGGCAGCGGTATCCAATTGACGAGTGAAGCTTTTCGCTTCTCGTCGCGCGTACATTGTGATGACACGCTCTCTCGCCCCGCCACCGCCGCCGCTGCCGCCTCGCACCTTTTTATCTTTAGTATCAAGAATTCTCGTCGGGTGTTACAACATGCAAACACAAATACGTATAGAGTTTTTTTTTTTCATTCTCCAACGCGAGTCAATAAGCAAAATGCAAAGTCCCGAGTGCCGCCGCGCGTGCTCTACATTCTTGGTCAATTTTTTTCGTCCCGAGTTTGAAAAATCAAAGGTTTTTGGTGATTAGCCCTACGTCGTCAAATACAAACGACAAAGAGAAAATATAAATTGATTGACCTACGATGAAATTGTGACGGAGTCGATAATGCATAAATTGACTTTTCGCTGCTCCTCGAGTCGCCGTTCAATTCGATGGAAAGATTCATGATTCCGCGTGAACCGAGCCGAGTCGAAAATTATTAATCGCGAACGACAAAAACATGACGAGACTCGACCAAATTTCAAATCGTTTGTATTTGAAAAAGAAAAAAACTAATTTGAAGGAACAGGAACGTCGCGGCGAGACTGCGTTTCGTTCCCTACTGTCGTCCTCCCAACCTCCTACTCGACAACTCGCTTCGACCGCGATCTACTCTTTTCCCGCGCCGCGTCCTTTCGCCACCGCTGTTCCACGTGAGAGTACATGATCGTTCCCGCGCGCACCCTCGCACCCACACCCACACCCCTAACCCACTCTCTTATCGATGGATTTATTCCTAGGCTCGAACGAGATATACGCGCCATTATTTCCCGCCGCGAACTTTTGTGAAAAATTAAAAATAAAAGATTTAAAATAAAATCATTTCTCGCGACGGTTGCATACCTTTCTCACATGCCACGAACGAGTACGAATGACTAATATCGTTCGACTTTTGTTTCGTCTTGGCGCCCACTCGCGCGCGCCCATCGCATCGTTATCGCGCGCGCGGATAAGAGACGAGGAAGGGCGCGCGAGTATAGAAAAAGAGAGAAATTAGGGAGGAAAGATAAGTTTGGGAAACGCGAGAAGAAGGTTGGGCGGTAAAAGCCTCTCGCCGCTTGCCAACAATTTCTCCAGCAGACTTTATGGATTACGTAACCGCGTGCACACCGCGCCGCGAGGGTGTGACAAATTTTTCGGCCAACAAAGCATATCGAGACAAAACGATCGTCGTACGAAAATTATCATTTTCCCCGAATAAATCGTAATGATAATAATTTCCAGGTAAGTATCTCGAGATAAAATGAAAAAAGGATTTTTTCATGCGCGTATCGAGCAGATTGATTGGGCGACACGATAACCGCGTATGTAGTTATCGAATCGATGTAAAAAATAAAATTGAGGAGATACGAGAGAGCCCTCGTTAACGCGCAAACAATTATAATCGTAATTCGGAAAACTCGCAAGCTCGTTTGAATGCAAATACGTGCGTAAACAAAGAACGTTCTTGGTTGCGGTGAGCTTTCGAGCGCCGCCTCTTTCTCGTGCATCCGCGCACGGCGCGGTTCGCCCTGTACACGTGCTTTCAGCACCGACCAATCGCGTTTTCAAAACGAGCCACGAAATAATTTATAGACGCGACTGATAAAATGATCAAGTTTTTAATGAATACGCGTACGCGTTTTTTTCCTCTGCTCGCAACAAGTAAATCAATACGTGGCTCGAAAAGGAAGTAGCGCGAAAGAGAGACAGTTTTTCGTGAATCTATACCGCAAACGGATATCGGGACGATCGCATACAAATGTGATACAATCGCGTTTTATGCGGATTCTCCGCAACAAAGTAAATTTCGGTGAAAATCATGAGATACCTATTTGCAGGAAATGATTGAATCTGGTGATAAGGCTACTCGGCATGTATCGCTCTTCGCGCGCTACTGCGTTCGGGTCAAGTACGAGCCCGGGAGCGCAAAGAATAATACAAAAGCTATAGAGTAAACACGACGGGCCGGGCGCATTAAATATGATGGGTACGCATCGCGGAGGAGGCTGCTATACGATGACCGATTCTTTAGCCATTGCGGAGCGCGGCTCTATTTACACAGCCGAAATGTGTCGATGCGGGTGTGGCCCATGTTTGCGACAATAATGCCTTTGCAGCCGCCACTATTTCCGGCCCCGGCGGACGCGCGAGCAAATTACGCTGCTATACGTAATGCGCGACGCGAGAAGGCCGCGCGCAACTCGATCCAAACTAATAAATAAATAAAACGCGATTGATTTTTTTTTTTTTTGCAATAATGTTTCCAGAGAAAGAAGAAAAGTGTCGCTTTTTATCTCACATTGGACGCGCGTAATACGATCGGACGATATTGTTTTTTCCCGTATAAAAAGTAATACGAAATGTCACGCGAATGATGAGTTTTATTATTGTGATTGGCCAGCAGTACCGCGACAACTCTCTGCGTCGACATGCCCTTTGCGCGAATGTACACGGATGAAATAATTCTAGTATAGCGGCGCTTCTATATAGGGCGCTAAATGTCGTATCCCTGGAGTGCACTCGAGTCGACGCGCGCGTTGTTCCATGCATGCGGACGGAACGCTCGCTCTCATCCCGAACGCCATAACTTTGCCGAAAGATCGTTTTGCTTCGCAGAATATATACCGTTTAAAAATAAATCTTTATCAGTTGAAAATTGAAAAGGCACACGCGCCTGCTATGGTCGAAAAGTGATTGCGATATAATTTTGCTCGAAACGACAGATTCGAGAAACTTCCGCCGGCTGCTTTGGTATCGCGGGGCGCGAGATTGGCGAATATCTCGGGGATCCTATTCGGGTCGCGATGGAAAAAGCTCGAAACGAAATGTACGAGCCATCATCATCAATAATAATGATAAATAAAGAAGAAGAGGGCGCGTTGCGAGGTCGCACCCACAGATAATCGCGTGACTATAAGGATAAAAGCTTTCGTCCTGATGTTGCCGCCGCCGCGCTCGTCTCCGCACCGACACACCGAGTACAAAAATCTATGGGGCAAAAAGAAACCGCGACAGCGGAAATGGAGAGGGAGATTGCGTTGCAAGATTTTATTCACACAATATAGCCGCGTATAAAGATTTTCGTTGGCGATAAGAGTCACGTGAAACCACCGCACCCTGTCGTCGTCCCATCTGCCGCGGATCGACTCTAATTTATATAGCGCCCCGCGCCGCGCGTGTGTATCGAGTGATATCGTCCGCGTATATAGGATGATGAGAGCCAAGGACGAAACGCCATGGCAGATTGAAATCAGAGCCGTCGAGTGCGAGAAACACGAAAATAATTTATACTCTGTCCATTTCATTGGCGCGCGCGCGGTAGTTTCAGCGAAATTATTAACCGAATAAAAGAAAATTCATCCCGCCGATTGTATCAATTGTACACAGAGGATTTGCCCTTTTGGTTGTTTAAATAAAACTGCAAATTATTTTTGTTATTTGAGAAATATTTCATTTTTCTTTGACATTCGGTTCAATGCGGAGGAAGCAGCAGAAACTATCAAACCGAACGCATCGAGTTTTTGATTTGCAAAAAAATGTTCGTAGCCGGACACCGCGTGTCAATTTTTCGCTCTGTTTTCCACATTACGAGAAAAAAAAAAAGCATCTCGTTGCCGGGAATAGAGTTTCTTGCATCGGTACCGGAGCTCGTCGATGGTCGAGCGGCAAGCGTGCGGGGGCAATTTAAATGACTCGTAGGAGGCTTGGATAAAGGCGAACGCGACGACGGGGTCATAGCTTGTTGCAAGATGCAACGGTTCTAAAGACGTTTGAATAAACCATTCGATCCGCGGAAATGGACTCTTCTCGTGAGCTCGCACTGGCTAATATTTAGCATAATGCTCATTACATGACCGATAGCGGCTGATTGGAATCCGCGAGTAACGATTTTTTTCCCCCGCCGTCAAACAAATTTTCGCGAAAACGTGCGGGGTCGAGTCGACGCGAATATAATCTTTTTTTAACTGTCAATTATTACATAGATAGATATCGTTTGATGCCAAAGAGTCCCGGCTCTGAGACTAATTAACAAGGGTGCCCGATAACGAGCAGCTCCGTTGTTATCTCCGGCGTTGTGCCTTATTATCTCTGAAGGAAAAGCTTGCTACGGAAAATTCGAGGCAATCGGTTGCTCTCGAAAAGCCCAGAAAAAAAGAAACATTTTGCTGCAATCTTTGAGACTGTGAGAGAATGAAATTTTTTGTTATACGCGGAAGCAAGTTGTGTGCTCATTAGTCTAATCGAAGAATTAGAGTCGTTGATTGTGTGACGGAAAACACGAGCCGGCGATGGCGAAAAATGTCGAGGAGATCGAGTGGATTACGGCGATTAAATATATAATATTTGTATAGGCGAACGAGGGCCAACGGGAAAAACATTTTTGCCTGCCTGTCCGCAGCAGCAGCAGCAGCAGCTCGTAATAATTTCCGGGTTCTTTGACACCGCGTCAAACGTGTCGATGCGTTTACTTATCGCGTAATAAACTGGCAGTAAGGAAAAGGCACGATTAAAAAATCCTTTTTACGGCATCAACGCGCGCGCGTGTACTCGTCAATTCGATTCGCGATCGATTTCAGCCTTTTTTCCACAAATTATCAACTTTCAATTAACACGTCTGTTTGTTATCGCGCCCGATGCCCGTTCCAAGGTCGCCCGCATATTTTTCCAAGCATAACGCGCGTTTATTGTTTCGCCACGAAAGACAATTTCCAGCATTTCAGGGATGAATGAAAATTTGTCGAAATGATTGAGAATCCATTGTGGGGGGGTGCTGAGTAAAAACTGGTAGAGCGAGCCCAGCGAGAGCCGGCGCGGGGTCAATTTACCGAAGCTAAATTGGTATTGTCCCGGACAGGCGCGCGGGTGCACGCGGTTTCGTATATATGTATACACGCCCAAGTACCGCGTACGCGCAAAACTGAAGATCCGAGTGAAATCATCAACGAGCTTAACTCGCGAGCGCGTGGGCGACAAAAGCTCGCGCGTACGTAACGGACGCGGAATTTTAGTTTCCAGCCGAAAGGCGCGACCGGTTTTCATGCTGCTCCATACACCCCCCCGTTTACTCGGGATCGAACGAGGTCACGCGCGCCGGTGTTGATTGTCACGTTTATCAAGTTTCATCAATTGCGACCCCGTTCCGCACCTAAATTTCTTCCTGCTTCCTCGTGTATTCGTCATATTGCCAAATATACTTTCAATAAATTATGACTAAATGTTATTAGAGTCTGGGCCATTAATTTTACCCCGCAACCGCTTTCCACCGACGATACGTAATATTTTGTTTGAAAATTACAATTTCTGCATCATTTTACGTAAAAAAAAAAAAGTAATAAAAAATAAAAGTCCATTTTGCAGGATTATTTTTCAGAGATTTTTCAACTATTCGTCGCTATGAAACGTGAGTGGGGTTGATAACAGCCCCAATGACCGTTACGTCAGAATCCGGAGGTGTGACTATCGAGGCTCAATCGGGGGTTTTTGTGGAGCGCGAAAAAAACTTTTCCGCCGCCGCTGGAAAGTTGGCGCGAGTTTAATTCGTCGGAGAATGACGTTATGACGTATCTAGATAATATAAAAGTTATTCGCGGCAAATGCAAACTATTTTCAACGTTTGTGCGCGCGTGGGTAAAAAAATATCGCGACATGTTTTATGAGAGAAAAAAAGAAGAAAAAAAATAGGGCGCCGGGCGACGACGATTGGAGACGGAACGGCCGATGTATATCCATTAGAAGAACAACAACATGCGCGTACTACGAATTCCTGACTCTTTCATAAAACAATTGCAATCGAGTCGATCGCAATGTGCTTTCCTATATTTACTCGCGCGGGGGAATGATAAAAAGAGAACGCGATAAAACACGTTTGCGATTGCATATTACGCGCGGTATAGATTTTCATACACGTTCGTACTATACAAGATTCCTCGTAGCAGATATTCGATGTATATGACGTATACGCCGACCAAGGTCGTTCGTCGACGAGAGGTTAAAGAACAGTCAGAAGTGAACACCGGCATGTATTATGCAACCGCAACGACTTTATGCCGATATACTCGCCGCCGCCCCCGTCACCGAGCGCGCGAGACATTTTTGCAAATTTCAAAATCCGCTCCCTCTTTCGATGTACATAAAAAATATTAAAAAAAAAAAATACTCGTGTGCGCGACATTACCACTTTCTACAATCATTGAATAATTAATATTTTTACCTGTCATTCGTGCCGCGCGTCCGGACGATCATACACCGCATACACATGAAACGCGCGATCGCAAAGATATACCTGTATATGTACATACCGTCGCGTTTCTTGGACGAAATGGTAAGCAAAGTCGGCGGTTCGTCAATAATAATCGTATGTAAAACAATTAATAGTGCCACAATTCCAGAAGCAGGGGAGAAAAAAAAAGTGTGCTATTCTGGCGCCGAATGAAAATAATGGCATCAGCTGTGCACGAGTCCACGCGTTGGACGAATGAAAACAAAAACTCGTGACTCGTGACGCCTGCTGCTGCTGCTGCTGCATGGTACGATGAGACAGTCCCGAAGTAACGAAACGCACACACGGACCGCGTAAACGTTCGAAAGTAAAGAAAAATGAGGCAAATACTGTTTCAGCAGCAACTCGATGACAATTGAATATTCAATGCACCGCAGAGACACATAAACATGCGAATAAGAGACACGTACGAAGTGGAAACGTTGACAACATAACCTGCTGCTGCTGGTGCGGCTGCTGCTCCGCTGCCGAACGGTGCTGGGCCGCGAGAAGAAATGGAGAATTTACGAAAATTCGAAATAACCGCGCGGCGGGCGCAAAAGTATATATTTGGATCGATGGGTGTGAAAAAAAAAAACTTACTGATTCGGTGACGGGGAAATTCTACAGTGTTGCAGACATGTTGCGAGCGCGTCAGCATCTCACAGCGTCGTTATTGCGATAGCGGGGCGCGGCGGCGAAGAACGCGATCGGGCGTGCGGCAGCCCGGGTGCAAACTGGTCGCGAACGACGAGCGCATACAAAACTCGCCGCAATATCGCCGCGTATACTATTTCGCCTCTGTACTATACGTATATATACCCACGGATTTGCCTATACACCGTTATATGCTCCGCTGACACTTGGCACGTACTATACGCAGCAGCAGCGCTCGACGTAGTAGCGCGTAGCATTGCGGTCCGGAGTAGTGGTGGTTGGCATTCGAGGCGCTCGAGCACAAACGCACACATGCACACGCGGACAACGAGCAGCGAAACGCGGCGGATGGACGTACTACACGGACGAGTATAAACAAAAGCAGCATGCGGGAGTGAAAAAAAAGCGACTTTATATTCGTTCGAAGATGCGAGCGTGCTAGTTTGGCATCTGCGGATGCGGTAGGAAATTGACTTTGTTTATACCGATTGATGATAAATTTCTGCATGTTTTACGTGCACGTTTTTAGCGCGGAAGCCAAAGAAGGCGTTTTTTTGTTGGTCGCGAGAGAGAAAACAAAACAAGTCACTTTTCGTATAATGTTTTTTCTTCTTTAATCGTTATAAACGAAGCATTACTTACAAAGCATGTTTCTATATCCGCCATTTGTGTATTTCTGTTTTCGTTTTTTTCTCATTTTTTCCATCGAAATAAGGCACCGCGCCGATCAAAAAACCGCAATTTCAAAGAGAATAATAAAAGAGTGATGAATCAGTTTTTACGGAGGAAACGAAAGAAAATACGACTATATAGAATAATGTAACATTAATAATACATGGGTATTGTTCGGTATTTCGAGCGGTGGACGCACGGAGGATGCGGCGTCGCGAGGCACATGAATTATCATCGCGAGAGCAGCAGTTGCGGTTTGAAGGTGATGAAAATGTTGATGAAATCTCTGTTCTCTGTTGCAGTGTCCTTATATTTATACGCGCGCGTGCGGCATAATCTCCCGGTTTCTCTTACACTTTGGATAAACAAAATATCTGCCGAGTTTACATGCGATTCAATTTCACTTGAAACTATATCGTTATATAAAGTTACAATTAACAGTTATCATCGTTACACACAGTATGTACAATATTATATGTACACTTTTCATTCTACAAATAAATCCGCTGGCTCTTTATTCCCCTCGCCCTTCCGGTATTTCCCGACTCGTCGTCGTCGTCGTCCGTCCAGGAACCGCGGCGACAATCGCGCGCATTTTTGAGTATTATATTATAAGCGAGTCATACGGAAAATAGGTTTTTCCGCAGAAGCCGCGAAAAACTCGATACACACGCGCCGACGTAATAATTTTTGGTGTCATGAGTGTTTCATTATATATTTTCTTTGCTCGCGCATATACGTTATTGAGATTGCGAAGAAGAAGAAAATTTGACGAATGCGACTTAGACACTAAGAATGCCTTTATTAAAATCAGTTTATAAAATATATTTTATTTCGCTTTTCCAAATATATTTTCCCGCTTCTTGCAAGGCACTAAAAAAATCACCGCAACGGTCGAGACACTCGCGCGCGGTCGACTCGTCGCGACAAGTATAATTGACTCTTTCTTCCATTATCGTTGCGTCTGTCTTGTTCTCGGATTTGTACTTTAAATATTTCACAAGAGAGCCAATTTTCATAATAGTTTTCGAGGCAAAGAAATTGTGAGCGAAATTTGAATTTTTTCCAAAAAATTCCCGAGGTCCGAGCCGTGATCGGTGGAATAATAATAATAATGATAATAGTTGTTGTTGGTTTCGTTATTATTAGAATATACAAGTATCGTGCGTCGACGAGGGTTTGAAATATTGTTGAAACGCGCAGCAGACCAGCTGCTCGGAGTGGGTCGCGCGTGCGGCCCGGTTCTTTCTTCAACGCGAAATAACGACATTTTAATATTTTCCTTAATTTTCATAATTATTTATATTTTTCTTTGCTCCGGTCGTAGCCGGAACGTTGTGTCCAGGCTCCACCGAAACGATATTCCACAACTAATTTTAATATTCTTTTACAATTAAATAGTTAATCAACGGAAACTTGGAATTAAATAATTTATGCATTCATATGTACAATATTTTTCTTTTCCTCGTAAAAGCGCACTCTTTCAAGCGGTCAATTGCCAAATATTTCTTTGCGACAAGAGGCAAATTAATATTTTCTTGAAATTTTTCTACCCCACGGGGGTGAAACGTAAATTCTCCGTCACGCTCTGAGAATAATATAATTTTAAGTGTCAAAGGTTAAACTTCGACACCGAGCACGCGGTCGACGACGTACTCGTATCTTTTAGGCTCGACGTCCTCCGTACTTTTATCACTGCAGGCGGCGGCGGCGACGGCGGTTTCTTGTTTCTCAGGCATGGACGTTTCGCTCGTACAGACCGGAGAATGAGGACCGTTTGTCGTTGTCGCGGGGGGAACGACGACGACGACCGTGCTGTTGGCGGCCGTCGTTGAAATCTGGCGCATTCCCCCGTGAACGCTCGAACGCGCCGACGTCGAAACGTGAGACCCGCTGCCGACCGGCTCGGAAGCGTAACGCCTGTGCTGCACCGAAATCTCTCCCCCTCCCGTACCCGAGTCATCCGTCGGTATAACAGGAACGTTGAGATTTATTCTCGTAAAGAATGCCATTTTCTCTCTGTAAAAATTAAGGGGGAAAATGATGAAAATTCTAGTATAAATTTGGAAAAGTATGAGAAATAGTGGCGCTCGCCGCGCAACTCACTTGAAGGAGATTATGTCGGGTTTTCCTTTGCCAGCCTTAGTTTTCCTCAGCTTGTAAATTTCCTTGGACGTTTTCTTGAGCATCTTTTCGACTTTTTTGTCCTCGGCGCTTTTACCATTTTTTCCACTCTCGGCCTGTGCCATGAGATTTTGGAATTTGTGATCCTCCAAGAGCCAAGTGGCCAAATCGGAATCACCTTTTTCACGAGCTTCCTCGAGGGTTTGCTTGAGATCCCGGAGCCTGTTGAGCTCGTCGTGGAGATTGTTGAGCCTCGCGTGTTGGGCTTGAAGATCGAGTTCGAGATCGAGCGAGGTTCTCGCCGTTTGCGGCAAATGATTTGACTTTTTCGTCGCGGTTTTGCAACTCAGCGCCGAGGATGGACGACGCCAACGCAACGATCGCCTTTCCACCGAATTTCTCTGGAAGGGACCGCCTCGACGATAAAGCGGCATGCTGCTGTCGCTGTCGCTGCGATTCAACTGTCGATGCAAAATAATTATTAATAAAAACAATCTCATTTTCCTTTTTCTCCACCGTCCGATAATGCTGACGGAGCTTACCCGACAAATGTAATGATTTCGACTGACGGCGGCGCTCGGCGAAAACGTCTGACTTCTCTTGATGACGATGGAATTTTTATCGTCGTGCACGGCACCGGGAACGACACCCGCCGCAGATAATTTTCTCTGTTTGCCCTGTTCCGGAATAAATATACATTCCGTATTCGTTTCCTTGTCTTGAGTTTGATTCGACTCTTCTTCACCGAGTATTTCCAACTCCTCCTCCTCCTCCTCCTGAATAACAAATAACAAATGGCATCAGAACATTGCCATGAGAGATACGCACAAAGCCCGCGAGGAATACCAACCTCGTGCTCGAGAACATCCTCGAGAACATTGTCCTCCATCATAAATTCAACGATAATGCCTTCCTCGTCGCTGTCCTCGCTGCCGGTATCGGTGTCGCGTTCCTCGTCATCGTCGTCGTCGTCCTCGTCGTCGTCCTCCTCCTCGGGACTACCGAGACAATTGGCGAGTTCCTCGAGCCTGAGCGAAGCGGCGGTTTGCAACTCGTCGCATCCTTGATTTCTCGTCAACGTCGATGTCTGCGAGCTTATTATCGTGCTCTCGTCGCTGCTCTCCTCTTTTGTATTTTGCGTCTGAGTACCAGCTCGGTATACGGAAATGTCGGATTCTTGTTTGTCGTGACGCGACTGTTTGAATATCGATACGGTGCTACCGACGCCACCGCCGCCGCCGCTGCTCGCACTTTCCGACGTCGACGGCGGTTGCATGAACCGAAACGAGAGTATATTGTACCACTTGACGCTCGGTGATTCCGGACTAAAGTCTGCCAGCGAGACTTGGGCCGAACCCTGTCCAAAAACGAGAAATAAATATTCGTTAAACTCTCGGAAATGGATAATGGACAATGATCGTGTTGTAGCGGATAAACTCTCACCAAGCACTCCTCAGACTCGCCGCCGCTGGTGCACCAGACGTTGACTTGAAGCGTCTTTGTATAGAGTTTATTGAGAGGCACTGCAATGGGAAAACTCTCGCCAAACGTTGGTTTACGAAGATCGGTTACCGGCTTTGTACAGCACATGTGATTGAGGCACGGTTGCATGGGTAAAAGAGCAGCCTTTATGTATCTGAAAATTGATTATCCCATTTTATTGGACGCTCGAATAAACTTTGTTCAAGCCCAAAGCGTCAAACTCTACTCACACTCTCATGTTGTCAGGTATGAAGAGGGCAGCGAGGTTTCTCGCTCTCTCGATGCCGATATGGAGAAGTCCGTCACCCACGGAATACCTGCGGCGCGGTTGACGAAACAAACAACAAAATTACTCACTCGTCGGAGAAGAGAAAAAAAAATTGGACGAGAATGAAAAAATGAGGGGACGGGGCAGCAAAGACTGACCTCAGTTTGATTTGGACCTGCGCCGTCTCCAGATTCATTTCTCCAAAAGCGAGGGTATCGACGGATTGTTGGCCCGCCGAGGAGAGGCGTCTCCTGTTGGAAGCTTCGAATACTCCGGAATCGCCGGCGACGCTCTCGTCGGAAACGGCGGCGGAAACGGATCGGGTATTTGTGCCGGAGCTGCTGGCTCTCGATCTGGTGCCCAGGTGGGGCGGTGGAGTTTCGCTGATCGGAGAGAGCGGGGGTTCTTGGGGAAGAGGCAGGGCCGGCCTTCCCAAGCCGCTGCCTTGGGACATGTTGACCGATTGCATTTCGAGCGGTGGTTGAGGATTCGTTTTCAATTGTTCGCTACCACCGGCGCTCAATTGTTCCTGTATCGCCTGCTGACTCAGTCTCAATTCCGCCAGTTTATCCTCCAATTGGCAACGATCCAGTTGAGACGCCGACGGTCCCAATAATCTCTGTGGTTGCTGCTGCTGCTGCTGCTGCTGCTGTTGCTGCTGTTGCTGCTGCTGCTGCTGCCGTTTCCTCTGAAGTTGAATCTGTTCGTAGGCGGGCGGAGGTCCGATCGGTGCGTTTTCGTACAACGGGGATATCGGAGGACTGACGCTCGACAAGCTCGATCTCGGCGATAGACTCGGTTGCGAACGTCCCGGCGAGGGAGTCCCGAGATTCGATTCGGAGCCTCGTAACAATCGTTCGACTCGCCTGTGCAGATCGACCATGTCGACGGGACGCTCCTGTTGTTGAACGTTGCCGAGGCACTGCGGTCCGCCGTAAATGTCGGTGAAACTGAGACCGGAACTGAGACTTCCCTTGCTGCTGGTCGTACTGAGACTTCCGAGGCTCGAGCTGCTGCTTACCGAGAGCGTACTCGCGCTCAGAGTTTTCAATTGACCCTCGAGCATGGCCATCGATCTCAGGGCGTCTCTCAATTGTTGCAACAACAATTGTTTTTCCTCGTGAAGCCGGACCCGATCGGTAATGGTTTTGTTGGAGAGCTCCATAGCGTTTTTGAGATCCTGCTCCAAACGACGAATCTCCAACTGAATTTTTTTCATATCCTGTTGGCTCCTTCGATGCGGCGTTATGCTACGAAGCTCCCGCAACAATTGTTCCTTCTCTTGGAACAAGAGAAGCTTGTCCTTGTCGCTCTCGGTCTGTCCGGGCGTTACCTTCTCCTCCAGATCGGCCAATTGTTGTTGTATGTGCTGTATCCTCTTTCGCGCCTCGTCGTACTGCAGTCGCATCCTTGCCATTTCCGCCAGTCTCGTACCGATCGGCACCAATTCACCCGACAAATCCGTCTGCGAGGCGGTACTCAATTTTTCCTGCGGCAAACTGAGCGTGCTCGCGTCCGGACTACCCTCGCACAGCTGCAACCTCGTCAATTCGTCCTTCAATTGCGCCAACGATTGCATCAATTCCGCCTTTTCCTTCTCCCCCGAGCTCAATGACTTTTGAATGTTTCGGAGCTCCGTCATTATCGCTTGGGCCTCCGTTATGTTGTAACATCCGCCGTGATGCGCGCTCAGCTTCTGCTCGACGCTGCATAACAATCGCGACCCAACATTTTTCATTAAAAATCTATCCCGCGTGGATAATGTTATATTTATACGCAATGTATGCTTACCTCGCGAGAGTGTCGACTCCGCGCTGCGTGCAATTCATTTCTGCCCGTATCTGCTCCAATTCTCGTTTGAGTCTCGAAACGCGACTCCTCGCCAGCGCAACGTCGGATTTTAAAAGATCCGGATCGTATTTGGTGCTGAGCGAACTCGAGCTGGAACACACTTTAATCGAGAGACGCAAACATATTAACACACAATCTGTAACGACGCCGCGCGCACCAAATGGTCGAGGTATAGAAAATAAATACTTACGACTGGTGCGCGAGGCCCCGAGGGTCGTGAGGGCGTTGTTGAGATGGTCATACTCGTCCTGAGCGAGACACAGCCTCTGTTGTTTCACGTCATAGATTTCCTTCTTCGCCTGCAACAACGAGACAAAAATACTTAATTTTTTTTTCTTACAGCGAGGAGAAAGAATTTCAAAATGCCTATCGATCGTTATCTGGTGTTACGCGGCAGGCCATAATCACCAAAATATTAGGTTTCGGCTTTTTGGAAAAACCATCAACGAGATATCGTTGGTCGTAATTATTTTCTCTCTGGATTTGGTAATAACTAGCAGCTTATGACGCGGGAAAAAATTTCAACAATTTTGGTCGAAAGATCGGAGGAGCTGGTGGTACAGTTGCGCAATAATTAATTGCCGCGATGGAATCTGCTCATTTGTTGCTCGTTGCATCTGGTCGTCGCGGGGAAATGAAATAATTGTGTACGTGAATCTCGCGGCGGTGCGTCTCCGTTGCGCCGCAGTAGTGTATATCTGTGGTCAACCGACCATAATAATGTGTGAATTATAATCGCGAGAATCAAGGATCGCATCTCTCCGCGGGCAGCTGCTATTCACAGAAAGGTCGAGATCCTCCTCGGACGAGTCTCGTGCGCGCGCGAGAGAGCGAGAGAGCGAGGGAGCGAGAAAGGCCAAGACGAAGAAAGAGAAAATAAAGAAGCGGCGCGGCGCGGCAAGGTGGGGGGGGTAGAAATATCCGAGAGTCAAAAGGGGAGGGCGAAGGAGGGCGGCGGGAGGGAGAGATTCTCGGTGGCCAAGTATCCAGGAATGTCCAGCAGCAACGAAGGAGCCCGAACTCGCCAGCACGATTCGTTCGTGTACGAGCCAGCCAGCGAGCATCTTGCACGGAAACCACGACGAGAGCACGACTCTCGTCGTCGTCGTCGCCGTCGTCGTGATTCCCGGAGCACTCGCGCACGCACACATACGCACGAAAGCGATACAAACGTGTGTGTGTGTGTGTGTGTGTGTGTGTAAAGGTTGAAAAGAGATGCCGAGGTTGGAGAGGATGTTTGAAACTCTCGATTCACGTGCACACGGACGTCAATGTAGCAAACGACGACGACGACGACAAACGTATAGATAATTGCGCACCAACATTCACAATGTGAACGTACACAGAAGCACCATCAAGTTTGAATTACATCATCTGTAAGATTAA
Organism: Hyposoter didymator; assembly: GCA_037952995.1. Lineage (NCBI taxonomy): Eukaryota > Metazoa > Arthropoda > Insecta > Hymenoptera > Ichneumonidae > Hyposoter > Hyposoter didymator. The sequence goes on along the minus strand of JBAJMU010000001.1, from coordinate 2,182,025 downwards.
GAATGGAAAAAACAACAACAGCAACAAAAACACACGGACACGCGAGAAGAAGAAGTAAGAGAGGGAGGAGTAAAAAAAAAAAATAGAGAGACGAGGAAACTCAAGGCTGGTATAATCCATCACTTTTAATCTCGCTTACGTATTCGCAATAGTAGTAAGAGGCGGTAGCTGCGTCACTATCATCGCGACGATAGCACTGTTCCCAGTAGAATCTCTGTATCTGCTCGTCGTTCTCGTAATCGTTTTGGTAACACATTCTCATACGATATCGTGACACGACGTTTTCGTATATTTGTTCCTGTTCATAATGCTCGGACGGTTGCTGTTGTTGCTGCAGCTGTTGCTGCTGCTGCTGCTGCTGCTGCTGTTGTTGTTGTTGCTGCTGCTGCTGCTGCTGCTGCTGTTGTTGTTGTTTTTGTTGCGTTTGTTGCGATTGTTGCGATTGTTGTTGTTGATGGTATTGCTGCTGCTGATGGTGTTGATCGGCGGATTGTTTGGCGTATTGCCATTGAGGAAATTGGTCTTGGAGAAACTGGGACTGATGATAATTGATCTGGGTCAAATTCCTCTGATCCAATAGCTTTTGATGCTGGGCTTGAAGGATTTGTTTGTGCCGTTGGTGCGCGGCAACTTGTTGTTGCTGCAATAGTCGTTGTTGTTGTTGTTGTTGCTTGCTGTGGTGCTTTCTCGCGTAACTTTGACCGTAACTCTGACCGTAATCGTCGATGTACGTACGGTACTGTTGGGCCGGTACGAGTACGCACAAAGTGTACTGACGCTCCATACCGGCTCCAATTTTTATTTTTTTTCAATTTTCTTTGTCACTCTCTCGCTACCCTGCGCCCTCCCCCCACCTCCTCCTCCTCGTCGTCGTCGTTTTCTCTCAATGCCCGTGTATTTCTTCTTGGACAATCTCCAAGTCGGAAGGGCGCTCCCGTATACGAAAACTGGGCTCTCTGCTCTGTGGCTGATGTTGGGTCGCAAGAAACGTAAACGCCGCGCGTTCGGACCGCGGGATCACCTCATCTTTGCGAAGGCCTCCTCCAGACTGGTCGGTTACGGGGCCCGAAATTCCGATCCCCACCTTCTACTACTACTACTTCTCCTCCTCCTCCTCCTCCCCGCTCCGCCGCCGCCGCTGCCGCCGCCGCTTCCCCGCTCCTCGTCCTTCCATCTCTCTCCCCTCTTTTCCTCTTTTCCTCTGCTTCCTTCGTCCTGCCGCTGCTGCTGCTGCCGCTGCTGCTGTTTTCTCGCATCGCGCGAGTCTCAATTTTTAAGGGATCCCCCGTTTTTTTTCCCCACTTGTTTTCCTTCGCGGACTTGTCCACCTCCTGCATTCTCTTCTTAGCTGCGCGCTTCCTTCTGCTGCTCGTTGATCGCGCGCGCGAGGTATATGCACACACCACCGCAGCACGAGCAGGAAGCACCGCCGCGCGCGGCAGAGCTATCTTGGTCCTTCCCGGCGAGCCTTTCGTTTCTTATTATTCCTCGCTTCGCGTCTCTCTCTCTCTCTCGCCCGGCCGTTGTGTGTGCAATTTTGCCCTCGCTCCTGCCTGCCTGCCCGCTTCTTCAGACTTTTATCCTCTTGCTTGCTTCGCCTCTTCGTTCGTCCTTCCCGAGCCTGCTCTACCCTCTGCATGCTTTCTTTTTATTCTTCCGATCCTGCGCGCTCTTTCGGTGTGCTGCGATCGCGATGCTGCTGCTGCCTCGGCTCTCGCGCCTCACCACCACCACCACCGCAGGATCAGAAGAAGAAGAAGAAGAAGAAGAAGAGGAAGAGGCAAAAGCGCTCTCGCGAGGCACGGTGGCGCGACTCCCTTCCTCTCGCTCGCTCCAACCGCGCAGCATAAAAAGGCGGGCCACGGCTCGAGAGATTCTTCTCCTCTATCCCCGCGCGCGCGCGCGCGCGTCACCCTCGTCAGGAGCGTAACGACGCTCGGTACGGCCCCTGGTGCTCCGCTGCGCCGCCCCGCAAACCACCACCGTGCCGCCGCAGAGTCTTATTCCTCGGAAAATATGAATGCGAGGAATTTATCAAGACGCGATAATAAGGTTCTTTACCGATTGATCGTGTTTTGGCGAAAAAGAAAGAAATAAAATTGCCTCGATGGTATGTATGCGAGAGCAATGTGGAGCACACCGACGCGCGTGTAGATCGGCGAGTCGACACGAGGCCCGGATCGAGAGTAATACGAGTCTGTTGATTGCTTTGGTGAGAGAAGCGTGACAGCGAGAGGGGGAGAACGAGCCGAGGATGGGAGGGAGCAGGGAGAGACGAGGGAAAAAAGCCGGTACGTGCAAATATAGGTGTGCGTGCGTGTCCCGGCGGAGAGAGTGGGAGAGGAAGGGCCCGAGGCCCGGCGAGGTCGCGACTCGACCCTGTCGAGTGTTGGCGGCGCACCAACCTCGTAGTAGAACCGACCTTGAGTCGCGGGGGCAACACGCGGGACCCGCACTGGAATTTCTCCGCCCCCTCCTCCGTCTTTCCTCTTTCCTCGGTGTGCCCTTTCCCGCTGCTACATCTCTTGCGCGCATATTACTCTCGCTCTCTCGCATTTTTCAACATTCCTGCTGCTTCGTCGCATCGGCGTCTAATCTCAATATCTCTTTCCGCGATCGGTTCACCCTGCTGCGGAGCCATCAACCCCTTCGTCGCGTCCATTCATCATCCGAGCAGCAGCAGCGGCAGCAGCAGCAGCAGAGTCTGAAATTGATCATCTCGCAGCGATGCGTTGACTTTTTCCTTCTTCTTATTATTCTTCAAACGTAGATACTGCACGCACGACGACACGCCCGGTCAAGGACATGCACAAACGCATATTATAGAGCAGCAGCAGCAGCAGCAGCAGCGGGAGGATGGCCGCGCGCGAGCCAAGACGCGGAAGACGGAATCCGCGGCTGCACGAGGATTCCCGATGGAATTCGAAGAACGCCCACGGGCTCGACCATGCTCTCCGAGATGCTCACGTGCGAGCCAAATAAGAAGAAGAAGGACGAAGATGGAGAAGCGAGCGAGCGAGGCTCGCGGGATACGCGACTGCGTAGAGATGCGAGAGGAAAATAAATTTTAAATCGAAACAAAGATGAAAATGGAAAAGAAGCAACGAGCCATTTCAATAAATATTTTCATCCGTAATGCATACGCGCACGAAATAGATAAAAATGCGTGAGGAAAAGCAGCAGTTTAGGATCGCGCGACGACAAACGCGCATTCCGATCTAGTGGACGGGTCCGGCACCTTGGCGGCAGAAATAAAGAGGGACGCGCGAGAGAGAAAACTCGAGATACGAAAACAAAAAAAAACAAAAAACAAAAGAGATGAGAGGCGTAACTCGCGGAATACGCGTTGTACGTAGGAGCGAGGAGAGACGATGTCGAGGAATAAAAGAGAGAGAGAGAGAGGCGCGCCGCGCGAGTATTCTCGTATAAACGGCGCAGCGATTTATGAATTCCGAGCTATTTATGTATGGAACGCTCGGCTGTTGGTCGTAACGCTCGCACCGCGCGCGGAATGAGAGGGAGAGAGATGCAGAGTGTATACCGATCTCGCACAAATTCCAGAGCAGCAACCAGTCCAACGCGCGATTCCAAACCGCGTTTTCCTCAATTTCTTCTTCTTCTTCTTCTTCTTCTTCTTCTCCCTCTCCTTCTCGCTCGCCGCGTACACCACATTTGCGCCTACCTCTTGGAATCTACGTCTAAATATCACGCGCGATATAATACGAGGAAAATTAAATATACCAAAGTGCAACGTGTGTGCATGTATATTGTATAAGAAAAGTAATTGATCGGAGTAGAGCTTCGGAGAAACGCGCGAGAGACGACGTCGCTGACGTCAGGAGATTTTGACAAAAGTCGTTGAGAGCGAGCGCGTACGTAGGGCAGGAGCGCGTGTGTTGGTAAGTGCCCGCGAGCGAGGAATGCGAGAAGAGCCAGAGGCAAAAAGATGATGAGAAGTTTGTGCCAGCAGCAGCGGCAGCGGCAGCGAGAGACGAACGGTCGAAAAGAGCGAGAGAGTAAAACAACATTAGTCGCTGTCTCCTCGCTCCTTGCCATCCATCTTGGTACCGAGCCATTTCCACGAGGAGAGGAGAGGAGAGGAGAAGCGGGGGATATATACCGCGAGCGAGCGCGAAGCGGGAGAGAAATAGAAATAGGGTGTTGAGGCGCGCGCTCCTATCGAGAAGCATCAATTATTCTCGTCTTTTCGCGCGCGTAAGCATATACGCACGCGTTCATCGAATTTTCTCCGCGGCAGCACCGCACCGCCGCCGCGTTTGCATCATCATTCTGGAAATCCCTTAATCGCCCGCGACTATCTCCTCGCTTCGAGGCTGAAATTCCGCGTTTCTAAACGCGTACGCGCGCGTGCACCTCCGATCAAAATAACCTCTCTCTCTCTCTCTCTCTCTCTCTCTCTCTCTCAATCTCGGAATCTCGATTCCGAGAAAACCCCGCAGCGACCTCATCGGCAGGGGATTTTCGCGTTTTGATAAAAACAACAAAAAAAAACGGTTCAATTGCGGAAAGAAAGAATCGTCGTTTCCATCGCGGGATGCTGATGCCCCCGTACTATACGCGTCTCTTGATACATATCGCGCGCGAGGGAGAGAGAGAGAGAGAGAGGATGGAGCGCCCACGAGAGAATTCCCCGCGTGTATAACGGATGAACGGAGATGGGAGAGAGAGAGAGAGATAAAAATGTATAGATATAAAGAACGCGTGGTTCGGACTCTCTCGTCGTATCAGCCTCCCGCCGCCCCTTGCCCGTCCGCGCGCGGTCCCTCCCCGCGCTCTCGAACGACTCGCCGTGTGCGCGGAGAGCAGCGCAGAGTCCCGGGCGCGCACTATAAAAGGGGTCTCGCTCATCGGGCCCCGGCGCGGGACCTCCGAGAGCCGCGCGCCGCTCGGATAAATATGCGGGAGGGGCCGGAATTCCTCACTCGGCTGCATTCCGCGATGATCCCCTCTCTTTCCCTTTCTCTCTTCCACTCGGCCGATAGCCCCGTTCGGGCTTCCTCTTGTTATTATTATTATTATTATTATTATTTACTATACACGCTACTACGCCTATACACGCTATATATGCGCGCTCTCGCTCGCTCACTTTATACGTGTGTATAATGAGAGAAGAGGGGGCTCTGTTCACGGCGGGTCATGACCCTCGTCGCATCGTTGTTGTATTTTCTGCGTTGGCGTTTGGGAAAGTGCATTCCGAAAAATGATACGTAAAACAAAAGTCGATTTCCGGATTAGATGCGCGGTGCGCAACGTGTTTTTATCGGAATACTGTGCGCAGATTGCGGTAACGCACTATTGAGCAACGACGCGTCGCGCGCGTATCGCAATGTCGGTGCTGCGTCGTCGTTCCGGCGCAAAATGGGTTTCGCGTTCGAAGCTCTGCACAACGGCAGCAGCGGCACGAGCGGCGGCCATGCGGCAGAGCTGGCTGGCCGCGCCGCGCGGCCTGGAATGGAAGCTGCCGCTGCGCCTCCGCGTCGTCCCTCGAAATCGAAATTTGTTTTTTATAACGCATTCGCGACATGTGTTTTTCGCAAAAAAAATTGTTGATGCGTACACGCGCGGGCGTTGGCACCGCCAACTCGCGCCGCGCCAAGATTTTTCCTCTCGCGTAGCAGGAGAAACCCATGCTTTCGTGGAATTCCGCGTTGGCCCCCCGCGGCCGCGGGCGGGAGAGCTTCGACACCCTTTCGACGAGGAAAAAAAAAAAAAAAAAAGAGCCGAGGTCCCGCGGTCAAAGATTAAAATGATGATTAGGTTTTAGGGGGGGCTATCGCGCGGGCTCGCACGCGATGGCCCTGCGTGCATGGCTACCGAATTCCGCGCCGCGAGAGATGCTCGTTGTTTCCTTTCTCCGCGGCACCGCGCGCAATAACGCAACAATGCGGGCGCGAGAGAGGTCCAACGAACAAGAGGGAGAAAAAAATGCGCGATATACCCTGATGCGGAGCAAAGCATGTGAACAAGAGCGAGCTTGCTGCCGACCCGGAAATCATTTTTTTCACGCAAACAATTTGAATTTTTGCTCGACCAAATTGACGAATCTCCGCGAACGCATCGCGCGCGAGCGGTATATACGCTGCCGGACGATACGAAGGAATTTCTTCGGGTGGACAGCTGCCGCCGGCTGCCGCTGCCCCGCGCGAACAAAGAGCCACCAGAGGATATAAAAGAAGAATAAGAATTCCTCAAATAAGACGCACGTGTCCCGAGCGCGAACAGCAGCAGCAGCAGCAGCAGCAGCGAGTCGACCTAGCCGAAACTCTGCGCTGCTAGGGTGGCGGTCGCCGGTGTACAGCGCGCGACTATGCCTCTCTCTCTTGCCCTCGCGTCATCGATTATTCCTCCCAATGCACGTGGCCGATTCCATGGAATTTATCATTTCGTACGTTTTTCTTTTTTTTTTCCTTTCCCACCTCCGATTACTTTGTGCAATCAGAGATCGAGTTGAGCAAAATGGTTATCGATTGAAAAATGGCACAAAGATTTGCGGCGGAGGATTATTCGACACGAGGTACGCGAGGGGTCCGCCAGGAGACGCCACGGTGTACAAAGTCGGAAAGTGAAGCGCGCGCGCGCTCGCGGAGAACTCGTTTTCCGCTCGTGTATGCCGTGGTGTATCGGCAAGTACGAGCCGCAGAGCGAAATAACGAGATGAGACAAAAAAAATGGCATCTCTGCGAGATGGGAGAGTGGTGCGGCTCGAAATCTCGAAAGTTGGAGTATTCGTTGATGGAAGAAATATTATTGGGGAAAAATTCTTCATTGCCGATTCCGAACGACGACCGGTAACGGATAACGAGTGACGGCGGCGGCGGAGGAGGGGGGAGAAAGGATTCCAGCTGTTGGCGCCGCTTGGCAATTATCATAAACGTCGCAGAAAGCAGCGAGTGGTTGTCCCCTCTCGGCGAGTGTCGCGCGAGCGCGTTTGCGATTTTGGAACGAAGCTAGGAATGCTGCTGCCGTTTGTGACTCTTTTTCTCGCTGGCACAATTTTCTTGAAAATGAATTACATCTCTGCAAAAATAACAAATAGGCGGACGTCCGTGGATGAAACGTTCGAATATTGATATTTGGTACGAATAATATTGAGCGAGCCATGCGAGGCAGCGGCGGCGGACAAGAACGCGATGCGGTTGTTGAGATGTTATGGTAGCCGGGAGGGGAGGGGCGGGGGATGTCCCTGAGAAACAAGAAAGCACATGCACACGAGCATTGTACACCGCGCGATACGGTCGCACGAGAATATACATGCGCGAGAGGGTAGGAGGGACAGAGACGAGAAGAAAATGGTCGAGTTGCGGCGGGCGGCGGTTTATGCACCAACGACGAGAAAATTAACCAAAACGATGATACAATTACGAGGCGATGATGAATGAATAAATTGCACAAATTAGAAATTGGTTAAAAAAGGGAAGCGGTAGTTGGAACGTGTGGGCAAATAAAATTTGGTAATATATCGGTTGGTTGGTACAATAAACGTTTTGTGGAATTGCTGGATGTTTTGTTTACATACCGGCGGAGAGGTTAATGCGGGGCAAACGTTGGAACAAATATGCGAGCGGCGGCGCCGCGGCGCGTCACATTCCAGAAGCGGCGGCGGCGGAGGGGGGGGNATATCATTTATTACGCGCGCGGTAGCGAAATTAAATACCAGGTACTCGCGCGCGTACACTACGTTCAAAAAGTTTGAAAGGACGCGTTTGTTTGGAAAAATCCATTTTCATTCAATTACAGAATGGAAATGGCAAATGCCTCGTGCGTATAGAGAAACGTGCGATATCGCACGCGTTTCTCATGAGCGGTGACGGTGACCGCGCGCCCGCGAGGAAGAAGAGAGAGGGCCGATGGCGCACGATATCTTTGAAATTCCAGGCGTAATCGCGAATGCAAATCGAATATGATAATGCTGATAAGAAGCGAAAACGACTTGCCCAATGGCTATTGAAATTCTCGACCAAATAGATTATTATTATTAAATTTTTCTTTCCTTCAGAGAAAAGTGAATTCCAGGTAACTCGAGCGTGTAAAAAACGTTTCTCCTAGAGTCGTGTGTCAAAATTTATGAGGAACGGAAGAAGGAAAGAGAGAAGAGGGGGAAAAACGTGGTATTTGTACGCCACGACATTTAAACCATGAGCGAATGTTTCCCCGCGAAGGGACAGGAATTCGTCAATTGTGGCAATCGATATGCGCAGTGACGCGTTTATACTTGTTTGACGAAAATCGGAATGCGCAGGGCGTACGCAATTTGGTCGAATAATGAAGATTTATTATTAGGACGGAGGCGAGTGTAAAATGCGGCCCTTGGTCGTGGCGGCTGGTGCGTATTATACGCAGACTATACGCGCGAGAACGGCCGATCGCTCGCGCGAGTATGCGCGTGTGTGTGAGAGGCAGGGAGGCAGAGGTGGTGGCACGCACCGTTATGGAACGTATGAGCAGCAGCGAGAGGGAAGCCGAGATTCAACGAGATTTTACAAATTCCAACGGGGGAAAGTTCCACCGTGTCATATCGCGCGGTATATAAAAAATAAACACAATATATTTGAATTATATTCATCGTGCGATTATTGCGTATACGCGAACGAGCCTGGATTTTTGAGATAAAAAAAAAAAAAAAAAAA
>JBAJMU010000001.1:2160890-2173263 GCA_037952995.1 Hyposoter didymator | reverse complement strand
AAAAAAAAAAAAAAAAAAAAAAGTATCAAACGCGCGACGACGATCGCGTCGAATATTCGAGTGACTTTCGAGAAATGAAAGATTTTTCAACAATTGTTTTGTAATTGAAAGGAAAATTGAGGAACGGAGGCGAGGTGGATCGTGAGGATCACACCGCGACCGCGAGCAGATAATGTATAACGAGATCGCGCGCGGAGCGAGGAAGTGAGCAATAAAGAGAGGAGCGAGCGCGCGGCCTAATGGAAATGAAAGAGGTCAATTATATGCCGCGAGGGGAGGGTGCGCGCCTGTGCATGCTGGGAAACTTGGGGTGCTCTCTTCGGATTCTCATGTTGAAAAACAGTTGCAACGACTCGCGCCTCACCATTCTCTATAGGTTCTTCCATTCATCATTTATGCGTGTCTCTTGGATTCTTCGAAGCGCCTTTCCAGAATCACGTTGCGAGTAACAATTTTTTTTTTTCAGACATCGATACAAACGAATTTTATTCGTTTTGTCTGGCAAGTGACGAATTTATCGTTTCTCGCGCGTTACGCGGGAAAAAATGGAGCAAAAAAAAAAACTGACTGGTCCAATGGGTGGAAAATATGATGCGAAATGGTATGGAACGAGTTTGTTGGACGAGAAGACGGGACGACGTTGAGGAAAATGAATGTGTTTGTAGGCTCTTTGGCCTTAATTGGATAACCGACCGGTCGTAGCAGCGCGACCATTGACCGCGTGCGGCATATCGCGTCGCACCAGCAGCAGCAACGCGCGATAACAACGTTCTAATGATTTTTTTGTTTTTTCTGCATGTCACTCGTCGCTCGAAAATATTTTTTCAACCCGGATAAAGAAAAGAATTGAAAAAAAAATAAAGACGATTATGAAAAAATAAACGACGACTGCTGCTGGCGATGAGGAGAGAATGGAACGTTGAAACTGGTGCAATGGTAAGTGCATCGCACAAATACCATTGTCTCCGGCTCGACAATTGCGAAAGGAATATTTACTTTTTGCTCCGTCCCGCTATATATTTTATAAATAAATTGAAAAATCAAAACGTGTCAGAATATTATTGCGAAAGAAAGAAAATCCAAGAAATGTCGGGCGATGACATATTTTGATTGGTGCGACTGGTATGCAGAAAAGAGGAGGAGGAGGGAGGAAGGAAGGAAGGAAGGAAGGGGACGGAGTAAAAGGGGCGGCGAGCGGTGGGTTCGAGAGGGCGATGCTGATACGAATGGAATGCGACGCTATTATCGCGCGACCGCGGTGTATACCTAACGATATCTCGCGGTCGGAGAGACGAGACGCGACGAGAACGTTTGCCGGCAAAATCAAGGCGCGGTTGAGAGGGATATAGAAACGAGGCGAGTCGTCGTTTTTTTTTTTTGCATCCACAGCTTTTGTTACAATTGTTTAGAAATCAAAGTAACATTCGCATCAAAGATGCCCGCGCACGAGCAAGCACGCAGAGGGATAGAAAATTGTGAATCTGCGGAGCTCGCGAATCGCGGATGATTTGCCTGCTGCTCCGGACATCGAACTCTCTTGGCGCGACACGCACATCCATACACCCGGCCTATTATGTACGTACCTACCCGTATAGACGGGTTTGCACCCGTGGTAGAAATCTCACGCGCGCGCGCGCGCTTCTGCTCCTCTATCTCTCGTTCGCGTCTGCTCTATAGTATTTGCCACGTCCACGACGGTATAAATTTCAACTTTGCTCCCATACTGCCAGTGACGTTTTCACTCGCTACCGAATCAAAGTTTCGCTTTCGAAAAAACATGCGCGCGGAGGAGAAAAGAAAATTTGGTCAGAGTTTTTTTTGTCTCTCGGTCATTTGGTTAGCGGCAGCAGCAGCAGCAGCAGCAGCAGCNCGCGCGCTTCTGCTCCTCTATCTCTCCTTCGCGTCTGCTGTATAGTATTTGCCACGTACACGACGGTATAAATTTCAACTTTGCTCCCATACTGCCAGTGATGTTTTCACTCGCTACCGAATCAAAGATTCGCTTTCGAAAAAACATGCGCGCGGAGGAGAAAAGAAAATTTGGTCAGAGTTTTTTTTGTCTCTCGGTCATTTGGTTAGCGGCAGCAGCAGCAGCAGCAGCAGCAGCAGCGAGCACTACGCGAGGAGGAGAAGCATGCACGCGGGAGCTGGCATTATTCGAAGCGAGCCAATGGCGTGCGTCGACCCTTGCGCTCGCTGGCAAGGTCACGCGCTGGCATCGCGAGAGCCCTGCTCGCACCGGGGCCCTCGCCGCATTCCTATGGTATAAATTTTAATAAATGCCTCTGCGCGAGAATCCGCATCGCCGCAGCAGCTTTACGACTCGATAATTATTAGTCGCATTTATCGCGGACTCGAGCAGCAACATTGGGAGCACATTGCGCGCGTCCCTCTCCAGCATCCGTTTCTCAAAAGCATCGCGTATATACACGCGCGTGTGCGTTTGTCCAGTTTGTCGAGAGTATATAACCTTGGCGCGAATCCCGGAATCGCCCAAGAAACATGCGTGTAATTGAATTTGTGCACGCGATAGTTGCGCCCCGAGGAAAAGTTGCAAAAACGCGAATAAATAGCCGTGAAATTTGGCATCAATTTTGTAATGTTGTTGTTGTCGTTGAAGGAGGCGATAGGTGCGGAGGAGAAGATACGAGAGTAAAGAGAAAAAAAAAATGGGTACACACAGGAGGAAGCGAGGAAACGATATGCCGCGCGGCGGACTCGTTTCCGAGTAGCCATCTCGCGGTTACATTGGTATATACGTCCTCGTGCGGCGCGCGGGGTCTCGGCGTCGAACGCCCCGGGGCCCTACGAGCGTAATACCGGTAGCCACTACGCCAAAAGGCTCGCGGTATGCGAGGGGAATGCGGAGGCGAGGGGGAGGATGCGAGCAGCGGCAGCGGCAGCAGAGCAGCAGCTTCGGAAGCAGAGGGGATAAGAGAGGAATAAAGGAGAGGAAATGTAGATGAGGCATCTTGCAGAGCAGGGGAAGAGAGCTACGTATACGACGCGCGATATATACGAGAGAGAGAGAGAGAGAGAGAGACTGTGCGGTGTACACGAACAACGGCAGAAGGATAAGATCGGTGCGAGAATATCGTAGCTCGGTATCGAGGGAAATACTTGTGTGATGGTATGAAAAACGAGTGAGAGGGAGAGAGACGTTCCGAGCGGCACGGTGCTGCTGCTCTCGACTACCCACACTGCTCATCCATACTCCGCATGCGGAATCCGTCGAAAATCACTGCGTCTCCGAAATTCGTATATACGCGATGATACGATATGAATCGGCCTGCAACGGAGCAGTCAACGCATTCCGTGGTTCGACGCTCTCGCGTTTTCTCTGATACTTTCGTATCGAGCGATCGAGTAACAGAGAACATGTTGGTGCGTAAAATTAAATTTTCGCTAGCGAATGCGTAGCTCCGTTCAACATCGCGTTTCTTTCGAATATGGAATCGTTGACCCGCCGAGCACGGAGGAAGGACGCGGGGAGAAGTTATGGCTGTGAGAAAAAAAAGTACCGCGGCCGGGGTAGAAGAAAGAGAGGAAGGGTGTGCGCGTGTGTGTGTCGACTCGAGCACCGACGAACGCGCCTAGCTCTTCCCGCTCCTCCGGGACTGCCTCGAGGTTCGGAGCATTTTTGCAAAAAATGATTTCCGCGGCCTAAACGCGATTCTTCGTTTTCGAATTGCATCGAGTCTCGTACTAAAACTTGAGCAAAAGCGCACGAGCAGCGACAGCAGGGTCAATGCCGCGAGCAGCAGCAGCAGTTTCCCGGCCCGTCCTCTCGCGATCGCATTATTGAGGTTGGTCAGTCACAGCAGGGGCCGAAAAGGTCTCGAAAAATCAAGGCAGACTGACGAAAAGAACCAAACTCGGCCGAGTTGCAAAGAAAAATTGGATTTTTGAAAAATTCGGAAAATGCGATTTTATGCATGGAATAGACAATAAGTAAGAATCCGGCGAGAATCTATTTAGCTGCTTTTGTAAGCCGCGCGATGAGGGGTAAAAATAAATTGGCAATTAAGATTTCGCTCGTATGTGCCGCTGGCCCCGCCACGCGATGCGCCGGCCTCTGTATTATTCCGAGTGGATCTTTCGGGCGCGGGGGTCGCGACCAAGGAATCAGCCCGGTAAATAAGCAACTTTCGTCAATTCCGCATATAAAGAATAATATTTGAAAAATCTCTCGTAAAAAGTGCAAAGATTATACTTTTTCTCGTAGCTCGCGTTACGTTTATCGCGCGCGCGCGCGGGTCAACGGAACTCGCCAACGAGCAACTTTGGCCGCAAGAAGACAAAACTCGTCTCTCCTGCTAGCACGTTTTATTCTCGTTTCTCTTTATTCGTTGCGCGCGTTCCAAAAATGTCAGCAGGGTGTACGAGCCAAAAGATACTCTCGCGCACGAAATTCGCCGAATTCTCGGGCATCCTCCTCTCTCTCCTCCTTCCGCTCGCGGGTGCGTCAACAACGACAAAACGCTGAATCAAAAATTAGCCCTATTATTACTTTTCTTTTTTTTTTTTCAACTTGTTGCAGCTTTCGAAAAATGAACAAAAATATTTTAAAACTACAATTCAAGATTTTCATTTCCGTAGATGAAAGACGCGCGAGCGATTTCGAAGGCCCGCGGAGCTGGGAGACGCGAGAACAAAAGTGACCGGAAGTGACACCATTTCCCACGGCAGGCCGACTTCCTGCCTGCTTTTTCAACGCTCGCGCTGCCTGCTGCTCCAAAAATTTGTACGAGATATTATAACGGCGTAGATGATCGCGATCGATGTCAATTTTCAAGGGGATCTCCTGGTATATGATGGAGAGCCGACAACGAGAGAGCGGCGCAGTCGCGAGTCAGGGATGCGCCGCCGCGCTGCTGCCGCGCGAGCAGAGGCAAAGCGGCTCTGCTGCGTGTGGGATACGAGCAGCGTGTAAATACGAGGCGTACACGGGGCGTCGAGCACAGGAAGTCGCTTTTACCGTGGAATTTGTGACTCGATATACGCGCATAAGACGTTAAATTCGTCCGCCGGACGTGACTACCGCGCGCGCGAGCACCAACGCTCCAAAGGAAACGAAACAAAAGAAAACAAGTGACGTTTTAACGAGTTTGCGAATAAGCTAAATTCTTTCGCACCAACGTAGGATTCGCTCTGTGCGTTCATCTTTACAAACACTTGTGATGACACTTTTCTTTGTCGACCTCATTATTAGAAAAAAAAATAAAACAATAAAAAAAAACTTTGGACATTTTAGCCACACGTGCAAATTGTCATGTCGTGTACGGTGGTATCCAGCGACAGCCCCGTCTGCTGGGCTCGAGGGGCTATTCACTGTTTCGTGAGGTGCCAAAGTGATTTCCGACTGAAGTCGATTTCACATGATTTTTGTGATTTCAAGAATGATTCTAAATATTTCTCAGACTATATGAATTCATAGAATTTCATTTGATTTCGAGTGATTTCGTTCGATTTCAACAGTGAGTTTCGAATGATTCCTGAAATCACTACAATCAAAGAAAAACCCCGAAAAGGGTTTAATTCATTGTTTTTTCAATAGCTTATTATCAAAATTACCGCGAGGACCTGGTAAACAATACTACGAAAAAGCATAGCAAAATTTCTTTGTCTCGAGCGAGATTTCCAGCGATTTCCANAAACTAGTACATCGCAACCGCAATTACAAATCGATCCGAGGATGTGATGACACTTTTCTTTGTCCACCTCATTATTAGAAAAAAACAATAAAAAACTTTGGACATTTCAGCCACGCATGCAAATTGTCATTTTGTGTACGGTGGTATCCAGCGACAGCCCGGTCTGCTGGGCTTTTAATTACGAAGCCCCGCGGAGTAATGTCATGATGTAAAAATTCGAGATTATGGAAACTAATTACGACGTTGGTTTACGCACGGTCGAGTTAGCCGGCGCGGTCAACTTTCGGTTTTCCACTCTTTCATCTCGAGACTGTATCAATAAAAGTCGCATCGACGAGACTTACCTCGAGGACGTCCTGTGCGGTTTGCAGATATTCCCGGAGCATGGCCTCCTGTATGGCACGCCATTCCTGCCGAGGATCCTCGAGCTGCGTCGTTTCTGCAACCACATCATTTTCTTCCTCTTTATCCCCTTTCCTTTTTTTTTCTTTTTTGCTATAAAATGATTGAATGAAAAAATGAAAACTCACGATTGACATGGTTGATGTAATAAGCCCCGACGTGTTTATCGTAGGCCTCTTCCCATCCGAGGGGCAGTTCGTTGCCGATGCAATCGGCGAAAGTCTGAGGTTTTGTGAATCTGCGACAAAAATAAATAAACCGCGGCATGAGAAATCGTTTGGCGGCGTTGATCGATATTTCAATTATCGCGAACGAGAGACGAATGATACATAAAAAAAATATAGGATACAAGTAGGACGAGAAAGCATGCGCATGGACCCGTATGGAAAATGAAAAAAAATCCGAGGGTCAGAGGTCGAACGCGAGAGAGTGAAATGGGTTGACGCAACGATAGACGGAGGGAGGGTGAGAAGCCTTTGCGTTTCCGGTCAACGACGCGTCCAGGATAATTCTCCGCCTCAACGTGCTCAGCACCGTCGTTTCATCGGTCCTTTTTCCGTTTATTCGTGGAATGCGTGCGCGAGAGTATCTCTCTCATTGATGCGATAAATATACATTCTCATGGAATAATCGATCGTTGAATGATCAACGTGTGTTTTTATAAGATACGCGGGCGAAAAGTACTACCGCGCGAAGCAGCGCGCCAAGTTGCATGGGAATTTGTTCGGTGAAAGTGAAGGAGAGCAGAGACGTTGCGGAGCGCAAAACTCGTACGATAAATTCATCGAGTCTCGCTTTCCGTAAGATTTTTCAATTATTTTCTCCTCGCACAAAATTTGTGGCAATTGGGCGGATTCTTTCCATACGGATAGTCGTCGCGCGGATATGGTAATATGATATTTCGAATGTGACCGCGAGCGATCGTTATTGCCCCTTCCGTCAAATTCCTTCTCGCGCGCCGCACCAATGTTTCATAAACCGACATTCCACCTTAATCTCTCGGCGCGTATCTGGTATATGAAAAAAGGAACGTTGTCTGATTCATCGATAGCAACGCGAATGAAGCGTCGTGTGTCGTGAATATGGAGAATTTAGTATTTGACTCTCGGATGATGGCGCGCGCACTGTGGAAAATCAAACGCTCGCTGTGTGCTGAATTGGCGCTACGCCTCGAGTCAACGGTATGCCAAGGTTAAGAGCTTGGTTATTGTATCGCGGCGCGCGCAATCAGGCCCGAGAGACATCGCGTACTACATACTATACGCGCACGAATCCCGCGCGCACCGAGTGAACGAGGCGCGACCATGGAAAAATGGCAACGAACGTTCATCGCCTCGACATCGTGCATGCCGAACCAACGCGGAATTTCGAATGCTGTTTGCTTCTATTAATTTTCAACTTTTATAATTAGCTACTCAGATTCTTACTTTTTGCCCGCTGCCGATTTTACGAATGGTCCTCGACAAGCGCGTATTATTACATCGCGACGATATGATCGAATAGTCGCAAGAAAGGAGACGAAGAGAGCAGGTAATAATAACGCAATGAAACAGCAGTGACACGACATACCGCGATTCATTCATTACTCAAGCTCGCATTTTACGTTCTTTCCCCGCCGATCCGAAGATGTATATTATGCTGCATGGATTTACGATTTATAGTCTGCTCGTTGGAAATCACGAGGCTCGCGTATATGCAAAGTGGCCTTGGCTCGCGAGCGCTCTTCAATGACGCGCCGGAATCAAGGCTGTCCTCAATATTATTCAACATTCAGTCCCCATTTTCTTCAATATTATTCAAATTATTTCATTACCAAATATATGCGTGCGATCGAAGCGCGTTTCGCGGCTTCTTTTTGCACCGCGCGGTTGTCTATTTTATCAAATTGACGCGTGTCTCTTGCCTTTTCTTGAAAAGGTCCTTTCGATTTTAACAAGCTCTCGTCCGCTCTGCTCTCATGTACGCGCGAATGCGCGTGTCGAGAGTGCCCGCGCGCCAAGAGACGCGGCGGATCAACATTCGTACAAATCCAAGACGCCATGTTGGCTCTCTCTCAGAGTTTCTCGTATGCATGCCCGTCGTGCGAGGGGGCGGGGGACGCCGCGAGGTCTTGGGCTCGGGCACGCTCTTTGCGTAATTGGGCACGGCTCGCGTCCGATTTTATGTAAGACCCTCCTCAACCTCACCGCATTCCACGAGATCGCTCGGCAATTTACTCAACGTCCCACGCGTCTCTCCTATCCCGCCGCCGCAGCACACTCGCGGTATCCCGTCATCCGCTCTTCATTTGTCTCTCGAACGAATGAAAAATGAAATTTATATTATTAAAATTGAATTTAATTTATGAAAATTTGCCATAATCTCGTAGATGGCAGCAGTGACGAAAATGCCGAGCAGAGCGCCAAGAACGTCGAAATTGTGCAAATTTCGTATTCCGGACACAAGTTTGGTCGGGAATAATATACGCGCGCTATGCGGCGAGCTTGTCATCCTCCAAGGCCGAGAGAAGCCTTTCCCCATTATTTTTCTCTCTCGCCTCGCGCGCGATATGAGGCCACGACGACGATGAAATTCTCGCACGCATACTTTCTGCAGTATTTAAGCGAATTTGATGGAAATGGATGCATCGCGCGCGGAGAGCGAGACTAGCCGCGCGCGAGTCGTGTGTTTACATTCGTCGTCTCTGCGCGTCTCATTCCGATGAAACACTCATGACCCTAAAATTCCACAAGCGTGACGTCACCGACGTCAAACACGCGATTTTCACCGAGCCTTGTGACAAACACCACCGCACGACGAGATAACGATAAAGAGCGTGTGGCCGCCGCCGCTGCCGCGTCCTGCTATCTATGCGATGAACCGTGTCGTCTCTCACGCATACATACGCGCCTACCACCGCGGTACAGATTCGATCGATGTTGTATACTCTATTAATAGCGAGCACCGCGCGTATTTAGCTCTTTTAAAGACTCGATACGCCCCCCGTCCCCCGCGCTACCAGACAATCATTCGCGCGTCTACGGCTAAGCCTTTTCTCAACTCTTTCAAATTTCTCTTTTATTACATCATTGGTCCAAATTATCATTTTTCAAAATGCCCGATTGGCAGATTTCATTTCGCGGACTTTTGTTTGTTATGATGAAAAAGGATGCGTGTATAGTGCAGGACGCATCTGATTATGGAAGATCGCTCAAAGGTTTGTGTTCCAAGATTACTGACCCACAATTATATGTGTGGCGGGCAATACACACGCCTTGCCACGTGTGTACGCAGCAGGTTCGATACCGCTGCTGCTGCTGTTGTATATTTTGAGAAAGAAACAAGGAAAAAAAGGGGGAAAATGCGAATGGAAAAAGAAAATGAGAAAGAAGGAGAAAGAGACTCGCGGCCACTGCTGCTGCTGCTGCTCATTGACTTATAGAGCTGCATTTCTCACCTCTCCGCGCGCTCGGATCTTCAAGGATATTCTATATATACGCCATCGCGGTAGCGATCGGAACGCTCGATATATATAAAAAAAAAACGGGGGGAGAGCGAGCGAGCGAAAAAGGCAAGAGAGAACCACAAAGTCAGTTCCCACAGTGGTTGCATTCCTCTTGGGCTTTCTCGACGAATGCCTCTCGATAGCCATAAAATGAAGTGAAAAAAAATTCCAAGCAAAGAGGACGAAAGGTGAAAAAAGCAACAAACGTTCGGAGGAGGACGCGTATCGCGTCAATCGTCGCGTTCGTGAAATCAATGAATCGAGAAATATACAACTGCGACAATTTTGAGACAAATAAATAAAAGCTTCTATATATGCGACGCGCGTTTGACGTTTGAGCCTCGAACCATAGCCGGTACGGTAATGCCATAATAATTGGTACCGCTACCAAGAAATAGTTGGAAAGCAATTGTAATTGTGAGATGGAAATACATTTCCTAGGAGGGAAAAATAAAAGTGGGACTTGCGATGCTTTGTTGAAATTTCTATAAATCTTTTTTCAAAATTTCAACACGACAGCTCGTAGGCAACGAGAAAAATGTCACATTTGACGGATACGTTAGACTCTATGCGTACGAGATCGAGGGGTATGTATGGCAGGAGAGCAACGTCGCGGCGCGGTGGACCGTGGGCGTCCGCCGCGGAGAGAGAAGCATTATCGCGTAGGCGCCGTGTGGTGTACTCCATAATACGAGTGTGTCGGTCCGTGTGCGTGCGCGCGCGCGCGAGTGTCAAAGAGTGACGGGTGTCTGCCGGCCGCGAGAGTTTGCCCCGAGGATCCGTACGTAGTCGAGTCGAATCTTGCTGGCCATTCACCGTTCGCAAATATATATTTATATCGCATGATTTGTACATACGTATACTATAAATATTAAGAGATGGAGGTATCGGAGCCACAGGTGTATTCGACTATGACGATTTATTCTATTATAGCATTGCAGTTTGCTCGTCGTCGTTGCGGTATACGGTTTCGTTCGGCGAGCTACAATAAACCGATTATTGCATTTGACTCGCAAGTGGTACGACCAAAATGTCACCGTGTCAATTGTGACATGCTTGTTCTACCGCGCGTGCAGCTTGGTGGGGCAATTCAATCCTAAACGTTAACGCGCGATATTCTTATTCAATACTATTTGCTGTTTGAAACGCGACAAGGATTATTCTGCGTACGCAAGATCTCGTTGACACGATCGGAGAATCGGACGAGTTTCATTATAGCCAACAAACGAGGAAAGCAAAAGTATAACAATCGCGCCGTTACTCGTAGTTGTAATTTATCGGTTCGGTAAGGGCACAAGGTTCGTCATTCATAAGTTTGTAATTGTTTTTTCGGTCCGACGACGGTCCAAAGACTCGCGCCTGGCTGTCGAGCCGTCATCGCCCAAGAGAATGTCTCGAATTACCAAGTTTGGGGAAACATTCCTGTGGCGCGCGATGCAGGTAATTGCGAATCGGGCAAGTTTCGTCCCGACTAGGATATTCGTGTCAGGGCCCTCGCAACGATCACGCATCGCATATGCAAGCGCGTCCGCGCTATCCTCCGAAATTAACGTCCGGCGAACCAATCTCATTTTTATGTCCATCGGACTTCGTCGCCTTTTTTTTGCCACAAAAATCGGATCAAGGTCGCGCGCAAGAGTGCAACTAATTTTTTCATGAAACGACACTCTGCGTTGTCGAAAAAAGTGAAAGGCAATTGCGTCTAGCGTCTCGTCTCGTTCGTCTCTCGAGCGGCAGCAGTGAAATCCGCGCATCTTGTAACTTTTTGTGTGTCAACGAACCAACGGAAAAAACTCGACTCGAGAATCCTCTGTTCGCTTTTTGCCTTTTCCCAATATTTTTTTCATTTTTTTGTCGCAAAAGTTACTTCGAAGCCCGCCGAAGAGAGGAAAAGCCGCGAGCGTTATACGTCTTTTCGATTTTTCTTTCATCGATTTGTTAGGAGCTGTAAATTTTGGTGAAAAATAGTCAATTCGTAAAGAATAAAAATGCATTTTAAACCAAAGCTGCGGGTGTACCGTAAACCGGAAGGAATGCTCGGAAAGTTTTATTTATTAATGATTTGAAAGAGTACAAAAAAATGACTTTTTTCCCCGGCTGCGATTTGGAAAATCCAGGTCAACTTTTTCAGATATTGCAAAAATAACTTATTGTTCCTTGGATGGCAGTTGATGGCGATCGAAATAAAGAGGACAAAATTCAAAAGTCTCCAAATTGAATGTTGTTTTAAGAATACAAAATAAAACAAGATCACTTGCGGCATTGGTTAGAATTCGGGACACCCCGTATGTATCGTGAGAGAGAGAGAGAGGGAGAAAAGTCAAGATGCGGCGAGGCGCGCAAAAGCGTCGGTGGGTATAAGAATTCCATGCTCGGGCCATAAACACTGTCGGTCCCGTCACGTTTTTAGAGCCGTGCACGTTTGGAATGCGACGGATTTTTCCTAAACACAGATGGCGAGCAGCAGCCGCGACTTTAACGGAACCGCGCGCGCGCGCGCGCTCGCGACGACGTCACGGCAACGGCCGGCGTCTCTCTCCGAAAACACCATGCACGGGCTTCTTTGCCTTGTACAAAATTGATTTCAGAGAAAAACAAAAAAAACCTCGAGATCCGGAGCAGTAAAGAAAAAAAAAAATTGATCGTTCCTCCGCTGGCGATTTATCTTGTATTTATTCAAAGACGAATTTTGATTTGAAAAATATATTTCGTGTCCTATATTTTGTAAACGATTATTGCCATGCAACGGGCAACGGCGCGGGGAGGACGCGATTTTGGCAAAGCTGCGTCCACGATGAGATAAGAAATATAATCTCGGGTGAGAGGGGGGGGG
>JBAJMU010000001.1:2096015-2157372 GCA_037952995.1 Hyposoter didymator | reverse complement strand
GGGGGGGGGGGGGAAAGGACGCACAAAAAATGCAGAGATCATCTACGCAATTACGATCTTGAAGTTTGCTGCATTCTTTCTCAATTTTTCTCTTTGACTCGACGATGCAAACTTGAAAATCATCTCCGCAATTATCGTTGAAATATTTGAGCCTCGAACGATAAACTCGCATAGGATTGTTTAAATCTCGAGATGAATAATAAATGGAAGGAAAATGGGGCGGCGGAAGAAGGGTTCGAGAAGGATGATGGCGAAAGGACCGCGGGAGAGGGGGAGCGTGACAGAAGGAGAGGAGATACACTCTACAGTCGCCGCCGGAGGAGCAAACTCTCCGCCATCATGAATACCTCATTATCATGAGCGGAGTGACGTCAGTGTCCCCGCCTTCGGATTCCGCTAGAGCGGAATTCCACCGTTAACCATTGCCGGGGACGCGTAGACGGAGAGAGATGAAGGCAGAGAGAGAGAGAGAGAGAGAGAGCGGGAGAGAACACGCGCGTGGACTGCACGACGACGACGACGGAGGCTCGAGCCGCGAGCAACAGCCAGTCGATTTCGTCGAAAACTCTTAAATTTCCTCTCGTTTCCAAACACTCGCCCCGACCGCGACGCGACTCTCAACCAATATCAATTTTATTACGTAATTTTATGTTGCAAACGATAACATAAAAACAATATCACAAACGCGCGACACTTGTATCTCTCGATGCACTCGAAGAATCTTGCACACACCTCGCCGCGCGCTGCCTCGTTAGACTTTTTCTCTTTTCGGCTCTCTTTCAATATATAATCGCACTTCACTCGCGCGGATAATCCTCTCCGCACAAAACACGTGTACGCGCAACAATTATAACATGCACCAAAATCGCCGCATCAACAACAACAATAACAACAATAATAATCCCGATTCTTTAGCCGAGAGGGAGAGAGAAACGGAAAATAAAGAATCAACTTTATTGAAATGAATATTCTCTCTGGAATGCGGCGTGTCCCCCCCGTCTTTCTCGTGTTTTCTTCTTCGACTCACCAGCGCCTGCCTGCCTGCCTGCCTGCCCGCCCGCCTNCCTGCCTTCTTTCTTTCTCTTCCTCCCCCCGCCCGCCGTCCGACCGCCCGCTCCCTCGCTCGAGACTCTAAATATTTTTTATAACTTTGCACGCCCTCGTGTGCGAGCGTTTGCGTGTGCGTGTGCGAGAGATAGGATTGCGGTCAAGAATCTTGAGGTATGCTCGATTCGGCGCGCAACATCTGTAGCGCAATCTTGCTCTTTATTTTTTTCGGACCAACGAAACAAAAAAAAAGACGCGCCGTGTGCGATGAAATAAGAAAATTGGCTCGATTATTCTCTCTCGACTTTCGCGCGAAGACACTTGACCGAAGAGAAAATCTCGCCGCACCGTCGAAAATAAAATCACACTTTTCCAACAATCTTGCACGCAACTTTGAATAATAAAAAACACATTTTTCGAGGGGCTCGCGAGGCGGTTTATAGGATATTGTACTTGTAGCTCAGCAGCAGCAGCAGCAGCGAGATACGTCGAAGAAAAATCAAACTCCCTGCTGCTCGTCGTCCCTCATAAAGATTCAATTTTTATTTTCATTCGCAATATTCACTGATATTCCTCGCACTAGCGTTTTCTTCAACGAGACGACGACGATGATCCTTTGCGTTGCTTACCGCGCGATGCATGTGTATATCCGCGAAAAACTCGTGTACCAAACAAGATGGTGTCTTGCAAAAACTTTCTCACCAATAAGATTGCCGACGCACGCGTTTATCAAATTGTCAAGCAAATTGTTGAGATTGTCGTACTCGTTAATATCCAATTGAGTTGCAAATGTTTATCACAATATAAAATAGAATGGTGCGCGTTTTTGGCACACTGATTACACGCGTCTCGGGCCGCGAGTTACCATCGGCCACCCGTACGACACTGTCAAGTAAACTACCACTCGGCACTGTCGGCAGTCGGCAGCATGCCCCGGCGCGCGCACCACTCCTGCTCCTTCTCTCTCGCTCTCGCTCCTACACACGTACGCGCGTTCCCCCACCTCCCGCTACTCGCGCTATATCGCCTTCACCGCGCTCCTGCTGCTCGCTCCTTTTTTATTTTTATTCTCTTATTTTTCGATAAAATAATCCATGCTTCGCTCGCCGCGACCATGGACGAGATTTAATTAGCGCGCGAATCTCGCGCTCGCTCGTCCCTCGTCATCGACCTCACGGATAGTATTTCGACATTGTTTCGCACCAGCCGCATGCGAGATAAAGATAAAAGCGCAGAATTGGAATTGGCGAATCGTTATTGCGATAGGTCAAAGCAGCTAGGGCATCAAATCGTGCAGTTTTCGAGGTAGCGGCAGAAAACATACTCCGTGCGCTTTGCCAATCTTGCGTTGCTGCCATTTCCCTCTCTTTGGTACCTCCCGCCCATACGCGCGTATATACCAAATAGTTGTCTCTCACTCAGACTCCATCTTGCTCGCGCGTCGTTGCCTCTCTCTCTCTCTCTCTCTGTTTTCCCTTCTCCACGCGCGGCGTCGCGACGCTGCTCGGCACTCGTGTCTCTGACCGCTGTGCACGAACGGCGCCGGGTACACGCGAATGAGGCTCCCGAACGACCGGTGCCCTTTCCCCGAGTATTTCAAATATTTTACGCTACGTTTTACGGCGGCGCCACCGGACTCGCCGCCGGATCCCCCCCCCCCCNCCCCCCCGCCAACGGAATATACGCAGGTGCGCCAGGGCCGTTGCTATTCACGCGCGGCTTTAATTAATCATCGCGCACTATCAATTTCCATATACATGCTCGTGTGTGCTGTTGCATCCCTCTTTTTTTTCCCATTTTCTTCCCAATTTTTCAAATGCAATTCCATCGTCATGTTCAACATTTTATTATAAAAAAAGTAAATATTATTACATGAGTGGGCTGCTGCTCCGTCTGTTTATCAAGTTCAAGCAAATTGATCGGTAGGAGCAGGAAAATGTGAAAAATGAAGGACGATTCGGGAATACATTTGTAAATGAATGAATGCGATGCGTGTCGTTGGCGTATCGGCCGATTTCATATCGTAAACACGCGAGCATTGTTATCCCGCAAAACACGAGAGTGCATCACATAGGATTCAAACAATTCACACCGCGGGCGCGGTCAGGGTCACACGAATACGCGCCGCCGCGCGGATACCTTTATATGGACTATTTGCCTCGCAACGCCTGTTTGCGCGCTTGCATACCTCTCGCGCGCATCTTCGTGACCTTCGCGACCCACGCGACCTTGGACGCACGAGCGCCAGCAGTTGGGCATTTTAATCGAAATATGTTGGATTTCGTGTTTTCTTTTTTCTCTCGCACTCTCATTTGGCTCGAAGACGCGCGCGCGACACCTGCCAAACGGAGCCGGCATCAACAACTCTCGCGCGCCGCGAGCATTATTTCTTCCATTTCTTCAGCAGCAGCTGTTTCCCAACGATCGCTTCTTTTCCGACCCGAGCCAGCTCTTTGCTCCGCGATGATCCTTTTCCAAGAAATATTTCATTTTTTCGCCTCGTCACAGCGGGACTACCTCAATAACTTTTGTTATTGCTCAATATTTTCCTCATCATGCTGTTCTCATTCGGCTCGCGCGATAATTTATTGAAAATCAAAATTAACAAATTACAAGACACATATTGGTGGCGGGGAGGGAGTATACCTACATGGCAGCTGCTGCGTCAAACGTTTGAATAAAAATATTGCAACCGAGCTAGAGCAGGGTTTGGAATTTCAACAAGTACGCGGTGTATGAGCCGTACCGCGACTTTCTCGTGAGCACTGAGCGCAAACGGTAAAACTTGGAATTTAATGCGCACGCGCCGAGTGGGTAAAATTTCTCCCACTCTTGGCTCCGAACCACGTGACCTATTTACATGTTTTTTTAACATACGCGATGATCGCGATACGTGTGACGTTCAAAATGTTGCGTGGACAAAACACATTGTGACAAAGGTGTCCCTGATGAACGACCGGATGCATCGCGTTCGCATCGTCGGATATTGATAAGTTTGCGGCACCGCGCTGCTATATTCTCGAAAGCGGCGTTGATCGTGCGTGTTGCTCGCTGCTGCGCAACGACCGCGCGGAATCAGTGAAAATATAAGGCGTTCTTCGGTTTCGTTCTTTGTTTCTCGCGCGAGAGCGATTGACTCTGATGAAAATTGTGCTCCCGGGATAACGATGGCAACTTCGGACAGCGACGATTTCGAGAGCGCTGACGAAGAGCTCGTCGCCGCCGACGATATAACCTCGAGGAATTGTAGCAATCAGCGCCAATGGCAAAAACCTGCTTCGTCGACGATCGGCTCCGATTCCGACGACGACAACGAGTGCATGCCCGCCGCCGCCGTCGCCAGTACGAAAAACTCTACGAAACGGAATTCTGGAAATTTTAGCGTTCAGAGTTCCGGCCAGGATCGGCGAAGATCGCGCACGGCAAAGCCTACGCCTACGGAAACTGAAGAAAGTGAAAAAAATGTGCCTGCGTCGCAGAGCAAAACGAAAACTTGTGACGACAAGAGCGAGTGTCTCAGCTTGAAGGAAGAATTGGACGGAGAAGCGACAAAGAGCGGGGCGTCCCTCCCGGCGGAGGCACCGGGTAGCCGCTCGGCGGGTAATAACGCGAGCAAGAGAGAGAAGCAGCAGCGTCAAAAGAAAGCCAAGGAAGCGGGGACTGGCCTAGGAGCAAAGAGATTGGGAAGTAGAACCGGGGCAGTTGCAAAACCGCCGCCCGTGGAAGCGTCGACGCCGGAGGAAATCCGCCAAAAGGCGGCGGCTCGTGGGGAAGAATCGCCGGCTATAGAGGAATGTTGGGAATTTGACGAACAAGAGACGGCCAAGATTCTCAAGGGTTTGAGCAACGTGGAGAGAGTGAAAATGCCGGAAGAACTGAGATCGGAAAAGAAATTCAAAGAAGTTTTCAAGACGGACGGTTGGGAAGGCTTGGACGACGAGACGATACTTTCGGAACTGGACGGCGACGACGGGACGAGGGGAGTATTGACTAAAATTGCAGAACCAGAAAGTTCCGCATGGGGCGGATGGGGAAGCTGGGGGGTCAGTTCCCTCATTAATTCGGCCACCGCGGGAGTTACTACCCTGACTAGCCACATGACGCACGGCCTTACTCTCCTGGACGAAGCCATGGGGGCGCCCGCTCCCCAGGATCTTGCCAAAGATCATGCGGCCGAAAAAGTCGGAACCAACGGTGAAAAGCTCGAAATTATACCATTTTTTTTCTCCTCCCGCCCCTAGCTATACGGGAATATATAAAAATTTGATTGTTTCTGTTTAAAGCCGGGGACGACGACGCCGACGATAACGATGGCACCAACAAGGAGGTCCAGCCGCAGGTATCGTTCGGATTCAACGACCTGTTGTCGGGAGTATCGTCCATCACGAGACTCGTCGAGACGACGGGAAGCAAAGTAATAAGCGGCGGTTTGGAGACGCTCGAAACGATAGGAAAAAAAACGATGCAAGTTTTGCAAGAAGGTGATCCGGGCTTGAAGAAAAAACGAGCATTTTTCTTGAACGAAAGTGACAAACCGATATTATCGCAGATGTTGCGAGAAGCGAAGGAAAAGGCCGAGGCGGAGGAGAAGACTTTCGAGGAGAAGGAATTGTCGAGAAAAGTTCATTTTGAGAGTCTCTTCGATGATTTTCAGGGGCTCGTGCATCTCGAAGCTTTGGAAATGTTGTCCAAACAGTGCAACATGAAAATACAACAGAGGCTGGTTGTTCTCGATGCGGAGGAACTCACCTCCGTTCAGGAAACCCTCGAAGAGGTCAAGGAACTTTGTGACCTCGGAGACGAGGAGGAAGACCAGGTCGACGAGAGCCAAGAGAATTTGGAGCAGAGGCTCGAAGCTGCGTGCAAAGATCTTGGCGTTTCCATAACTTATGAGAAACTCAATGATGTAAGTCGAATTATTATTTTAACCGCTACGCGACGAGGCTAACGCCGCCGCGCCCCGTTGATTGTCGCCATTTTTACAGATTTGGCGAGACACGAGGACGTACGTGCTGGATATATCTTCGGAGGAATCGAGCATTACCGAGCGGCAAGTTTTCCAAAAAGCAATATCAACCCTCGCTCGTTTTACCGCCTTTTCCGTCGAGAGATTCCACAAAACTGCCGAACTTTTATTGATCAAGGAACGTCGAAGCACCGTTAACGAAGCCGATGCCCTCGTACAATTGACGCGAATACTTTCGCGCCAAATTGGCATCGCCGCAAATATATTCTCCAATTGGCTCAACGAACGCGTCAAAAAGACACAACAGCCCGACGACAAAGTAGACATTACCACTATTTTCCTCGAGGTAACGATCCCATTTTCATTCTGAAAACATTCATCGCAACAATGATCAACTCGATATTCAACGACTTTTTATTTAAAAAACTAATCAATTCGATTGACTTTTTCAACAGGCCGCCAACGCGAGTTCTTACATCCAAGACGCATTTAGATTATTGATACCGATTCTGCAAGTCGGCGCAATCTGAACAATCTTCATTTTAATCAACGATTGTCTAGCCATTTTTTTCTACACAAATTTCTACCGAACGCGTCGAGGGCCACGAGATTCGCCTTTATAATTAACAAACGAACCCGCAGTATTCGATATGAGAAAACAATATGTAATTACCATCTTTGTTATTGAATAATGGAACAACAATAAGAAAAAGTGTTAATTACAACTACACAATCATGATTCGTATACCTGAGCCAGAGCGAACGCGATGAATATCGTTTTGACGCTGAGAAAAAATATCCAAGTT
The DNA here is from genome assembly GCA_037952995.1 of Hyposoter didymator. Taxonomy (NCBI): domain Eukaryota; kingdom Metazoa; phylum Arthropoda; class Insecta; order Hymenoptera; family Ichneumonidae; genus Hyposoter; species Hyposoter didymator. Next base: position 2,150,553 of record JBAJMU010000001.1, on the reverse strand, counting down.
TTTTTTTTTTTTTTTTATAATTATCTCGTAACTCGTTTGTGCGCGCTTCGCATCATCGTTGGATCCCAACGAAATTCTTTTTTTTTTCACACGTTTGAAAAATTACTATCATTTGTTTCGGTATAAAATCGTTGACGAATTTTATTGTTTTCCAACGAGGCAGCAAAGCATTTTGTACCATCGTTTTCGATTTTTCCACGAGGACGCGCGGTTCTTCGTGAAAAATCGATAAAGAATGAACGATGCAATTTAATATTCAGCAAGGCGTTCGCCTGTGTCAGTGTTTCCCTCGTTTGTTACCGATCGGCGGTTTTTGAAGCTGAAAACTAGAGTTGGAGTCGCCGGTCGTTAGCGGAGTCGTCAGGTTCATCGGTGGATTAAAATTCAAACCCGAGGTCGGAGGTTTTATAGAAGTCCCGATACTTATGTTGGTCGCTGATGGAACCGGCGTCGAATTGCCCCATGCTGCAAGAAAACAAAAGCGAGAAGGATGTAGTACGCGCGCGACTCGAATTCATTTTTATTTTTCCCTTTTTTTCCATCTTTTTCTATTCCAACTTGGTCCAACGTCAATACGACGTTCAAGTTTGCAAACCGGGGCGAAAAATTGTCGTGATTTTAAGAATTTCATGTCCCAACGTTGGAAACTTTCGACATTCAAAAAAATGGAAAGAAATGGAAAATAACTGCAAGTTGTTACGATAAAGCACATCGTTTTTTGTTTTCGTTTTAGAATTTATTTTACTGCCCTCCCGAGAAAGGAACAATCGATGCTTTAAAAATTGCACAACGGCAGTAAAATATACCCTTGAAACGTTGAGCCGCAGGATGAAAATAAAAATAAAGCGCTCGATGAATAAATGAGGCGGCAAATGCTGAGGGAATAAAAGGGAAAGCAAAAGCAATATGCAGTTAATTTGTTTGGAAATGTCAGTAGTGTACGAATAACGAGTGGGGAAATGCGTGAATTTGTTTTCTTTGATCGCGCGGTATTGTGAGAATCGGGTAGACGAAATAATTTTATTAGTCACGTGAAAATTTCGTTTTTCATTAAAAGATCAATAATGTCAGAGGGTCGTAATGAAAATGAGTTCCGATTTCCCGCAAGCTCTTGGGTATCTTTGATCGGCTGGACGACACATGACGAAATTGAGTGAAGGAATATGTTTTTTTTTGTTGTCATTTGTTTTTCAATACCTCTACAATACTGCAATTACTTTTCTCCTGGAAAATCAAAAAAATTCAATCAGATTCGGCGAGCAATAGAAATCGGGCGGGGAAAAAAAAAAACAATTTTTCAAAGGAAACAAATGTACGCAATTGACTCGCCCCCTTCGGCATCGTAAAGGATTCGGGCGGTTCTCGTATGCTAATTGAGCGATAGAAATTTTTTTGAAATAAAACGCAACAGACAAAGCTGCTGGGAGGAGAGAATTTTTTCAATCTTTACGTTCTCGTGGCTCGTAGAGAAATAATAATGATAATAATAATAATAATAATCTGTACTCGAATCGAGTGAAATATACGACTTGTTATGCTCTCAACTACGTATGTTAGTGTTCTCTACCTCAAGTTAGATCCACGCAAGACCTGAGCGTAGGACACTTTTATGGAACAAGGCATACTGTGACATAATATTGATACACGTAAATAGAGTTACCAAAATAGTCGATTTTTCGACGAGTGGCTCGGTTCATTCTTTTCACTCCTCGTTGTAACTTTTTTTTTTGTTTTTTCATTGATAAAGGGACGAGAAGAGTAAGAAGAAGATGATTGAATGCGTATTTACCTAATGGATTGGTGGGTGTACCGTAACTGGGCGGTCGACCCGTGCTTATGACGGACGACGAGAGAAAACTTTTGTTACCTGCAAAAAGGAAATTGATGGATAATTTTGTTTTTCCATTTGAAAATAATTTAGGATCGATCGGTGGATCGTGTACCTGGGCCAAAGGGCGTCGGTCCGCTCGTGATCCTACCGATGCTCGTTCTCGAATTTTTCTCATTATATTTGCCAACATCCTCGAAAACGTTGCCGCTGTCTTTCAAAACGTATTTTCGAAAATTTAAATATTGTTCCTTCTGTTGTTGGACTTTGGCGTGAACCCCCTGTAGCCTGCCGGCTACGGCGATCAGGGATTCGTGAATTTTGCTCATCGCCGCCGTTAATTCTGTCAATAAATTGAAATATTGGGATGAAATTTGTGCTTACGGAAAGCGCGGCCGAAAGAGAGGCGATTGCGTCATACCTTGCGGGGTAAGTGCTCTGGGAGTCATCATTGTTTGTATGTGCTTTTCCGTAGCCTCGATTTGTGATCTGAAAACCATGATTTCTTGCTCAAACGATTCGGCAAGTTCCATGAAAAATTGTAACGGAGCGTTATTCTCGTATTGGAGTCCGGTCGGTGTGTCATGAGTTCTTTGAGCTATTTCGGCGTTTTGGAGGGCTTTCGCGGTGTCCTGCTTCAATTTATCGGCGAGAGAACGGTCGCGTTGGACGGATCCGGCGAGAGACGTCAACATTTCCATGAGCGAGGCGGTATCCTCGGCGCAACGATTCAACGGTCGGGACGAACCTCTCGCTATATCGGAACTGAAGCTTTTTTGCGTTTTCACGAAATCCCTGAAATTTCCATCATTTGTATCCTCATTTCCGTACATACTTTTAAAATACTTTGTTCCTTCTATGCAATTACTTGAAACTGTCGATCGTCTGGGTGAGCTCGTTGGGAATGAGATTTTCTTTTGCCACGGTAGGACTGTTGCTCCCGTGGGAAAGACCTTTGCTGCTGACCGAAACGTCCAAGCCCCCGAGGCCCTTGTTCGTATTATTATTATTAGAAGCGGCAACAGGTGCCACGGCCGTCGTTGGTTTAGCTCCGAACAAACCGCCCGTTCCGCTCCCAAACAGAGATTCTGTGACAAAACAAGCCCATTTTTTCATTACCATCCCGTTCAACAAAATCATACATGAAGCGTGTCCTCGAATATTTAATCGGAAGAATGCAAAAAAACTAACGCGTGGTTGTTGCCGTTGCTCCGAAAGTCAAACCTCCGCTCGCCGGAGTGCTCGTCGTTCCTCCGAATGCTCCGCCTGCCTGCGTCGACAATGCGCCAAATGCAGGAGCAGCGGGCGTCGCCGCGGACGATGCCGTCGGCGTTCCAAAGAGACCCGACGCCGTCGTAGCGGTTGTCGAACCCAGCATCAAGTTGGAGGTCTGACCGGGAGTCGCGGTGGTCGGCGTTCCGACAAAACTAAAGTTGAGCGAGGGCGTCGCATTTGCCGCCGGAGCTGGCGTTCCAAAAGTGAGGCTGCCGCTCGCCGGAGCCGCTGGTGTGCCGAACGACGTACCTGCTCCGAGACCCGATGTTGCGGCTGGCCTTGAAAATGTCATTTTTTAGAAAGCAGTTTCGTGGGATAAAAGTGCGAAAAAATTAGGGCACAACGAACGAATCAAATTTGGGGCAGACGTAATTTATCGGTTCAACAGCGGATGATGTTTCGTTAAAGGTTAAAGTAAACGAGAGGCTAGGTCGACATAACCTAAAAATCACATACTTGGGTGTCCCGAAACCGAAGCTCGTATTGGCGGTGGTCGTCGGGGCAGGAGCTCCAAAAGTAAACTTGGACATTGTTTATTTAGTAGCAAAAGAAATCTCGACTCTTGTTCTTTGAACAAGTAACCAACACTATTTATATTTTAAAACATTGCAAGGCGGAAAATGTCTGTTGGTTTGTTGGCGTTTTTTAAGTTTTTGCCGTTTTTGCGGCTTTTGCGACACTGCCGCGGAGCGAATTGGCGCTGCTGCGTTTCCATGAGCCCTCGGCGCTCGGCGAATGGCGGATCTCCGAACCTTTTTTTCATTTTTCTACTTATTCTCCTGCATCTGCGCACTTGCGAGCGCAGCTAACCTCGATCATCCAACAACCCGCTGTTGTTTATCGCGGATAATAATAGCTGTCATCGGTTTTTACTGCTCCGAGTGGATCGCATTCTACTTTGCGTAGATTCTTTGACGCTCGCGAGCAACAGGTAACAGTAGGTCGTTTGTGCACGAACCGATATTGTTTTGGCCAAGTTTGAAAAAAAATTTGCTTTTCGTGTGGACACGCAGGGAGACGAAAATGAGGCGAAAAGCAGGAGTAGGAGCGATTCACAAGCAAAAGTTGGAGCAGGAAAAATACAAGGACAAAGGGACGGAGATTCAAGAATCGCAATTTGAACAAATGTCAAAACAGATGGAAACGTTTAGAACGAATCTCGAAGAATTTGCGAGCAAGCACAAGAGCGAGATAAAGAAGAATGCTCAATTTCGTCGTCAATTTACGGAAATGTGCGCGTCGATCGGAGTGGATCCTCTCGCTTCGGGAAAAGGTTTCTGGTCGGTATTGGGAATCGGAGAATTTTATTACGAGCTTGCCGTCCAAATAGTCGAAGTTTGCTTGGCAAGCAATTACAAAACCGGCGGTTTGATATCGTTGGACGAATTGCGTCTACGCTTGATTCAAGCCAGAGGCAAAAGGAAAGAGCATCAAGAAATAACTAACGAGGATTTACTCGCGGCTGCTAAGAAATTGCGCATTTTCGGTAATGGTTTTGCGGTTGTTCCGATCGGCGGAGGTAAACACTTGGTTCAGTCGGTGCCGGGGGAACTGAGCATGGATCACACCGCGGTTTTGCAACAGGCCAGTCTCTCCGGAGAAGCTCGCGCCTCCGTCTCGTTGCTGGGAGAAAAGTTACACTGGGAGAGAGACAGAGCTCAAAAATCCTTGGAATACATGGTGAAGATGGGTTTGGCCTGGCTGGATGATCAAGGAGAGAACGAAACCCTCTATTGGTTTCCTAGCTTATTTACCGCTTGCATCGACTCGACCTCTTGAAATATCGCGCGCATCGAGGTTCGTTTTCTTTTTACTCATCATCACCCCCTCCTTCGTTTATCGTAAAAAAACTTTTTATTTTAATCCTTTGACGATGGAATATGGTTGACAACAACGGTGAAAAACATTGTACAATATTTACAGCCGCTGGGATCTGTGAGAGACGACTCTGTCACCTCATTCCATCCCCCTGATCGAATCTGTAACGAGAAAATACAACGCGTTACCGGAATGTTTAAAAACAACGATCGAAACCTCTCAATTTGCATCGTTGGAGTCGAACGAAAAATATATTTTTTTTTTTTCGCCCTCATAGACGAACCCCCTGCCTTTTAATTTTTGGCTCTGCTTTCAATAAATTTAATCAGATTGTAATCCAACGATGCAAATTTCAACATGATCGATCAATGGGCGTTTACGAACCGGGCAGAAGCTTGCAGTCTACAAGCGCCCAGCTGCTGTCTACAGACGAGTAATTCTTTGTTCAATGCCTCGTTTTCCTTTCGCATTATGCTCATTTCATCGCGAAATTCTTTCGTTCGCGTTTTAAACTTTGAAGTGAGGCCGTTCGCTTCGTCCTTCCATCTGGAAATGAAGAAATTAATGAATAAAGAAAAAAAACAATGAGAGACTGTACGTACGTAGGCATCGAGGATTAAACAACAATCTTACCGTCGACAGAGCTTTTGATGAGTCTCCACGTGCAGAGTCAACTCCCTCGTCCTTTGATCAAATTTATCCTGCAACGTTTTCAGCCTCGAAATTAATTCTTGGTTGATTCGTGACTCGATTCCGCTCGAACCTCTGTTGGCCAAATTTCGAATCCGTTATTATTTTTATCTTTTCAACGTAATTGAGATTTTTTAGGATGAAAAATAAAATGACTGAGCAACTCACGCGCTCGGTTTATCCATCAAGTTTCGTTGCAAACTTTCGATCTGCTTCGTTAGAGAAGCGGCGCGTGAATTTGATTTTTCAAGCTCATCATTGGCAGTTTGCAAATTATCCTGGAGCTCCCGCATTCGAGTCTCTTGCGAACGTCGCTCGATGTCTTTTCTAGCCATTTCGCGCTCATAATCGTGTCGCAAATTTCTCATTTCGGAGGCAAGGTTTTCCTTGTCGTCGAGAGTTCTCGCCAATCGTCTCTCCAGAACGGAATAACGTTCCATTATTTCTTTCGTTCTGTCATCCGCTTCTCTGATACGTTCCTCCAATTCTTTGTGGCTGTACATTTGCGTTCGTCTCAAACGATCGCTCGACGCCGCCAGCCGCGCCTCCATCTCCTCCATTTTTTCCTCGTATTTTCTCTTGCAATTTTCTTCGCAGCTCTCCATTTTCATCCGAGCCTCCTTCAATTTTTCCTCCAAATCCAATACATTGGCGCTCGACCGTTGCAACAAGCTCTCCGTACCGTGACGAACTTTTTCCAACTCGGCCTCCAAAAGCTTGTTCTCTCGCTCCAATCTGTCCAGGAGCGTCACCTTTTCCCGCAATTCAACCTTCAGCTCTTTTATTTCTACAGCAGACTTTTTGCTTCCTCTCTCAAAGGATTCTCGCGCGGCTACGAGTTCGCGATCGAGCCTCGTCGTGTACTCGTCAACGATCCCGTTCAGACGCCCCTCCATTCTGGCTCTTTCCTCATGAGCACGAGATTCCCCCTCGACCGCCGCTTCTTTCTCCTTTATCGCGCTTTCCGCTATTTCCAGAGCTTCCGCAACTTTTCTCTTGGATTCCTCGCTCTTGGCTATCGCGATGCTCGCGTAACTTCGTGCCTCTTGCAATTTCTCGTGCAATTCTAATTTTTCCTCCCGAGCTCTGTCCAACTCGATTCGAGCCGATTCCGCCTCGCATTTCAAAGATTCGATCAGTCGAGCGTTCGAGACTTGCGTTTCACGAGCTTCTCTCTCCATCGACGACAATTTTTTCTCCAGTTCCATTTTCTCGCCCAACAAATTCTCCATTTTTCCTCTATTTCCTTCCCAAACCGCCTGATTCTTTGCAAAATTTTCTTTAGCTCTCTCCAGTTTCGATTCGAGCGATTTAATGGCTTCCGAATACATTTGCTTCACGCCGTCCATCTGTTCCTCGTAATACTTTGTCGCTCTGCCGTCGTTGCGACTCGATCTCAATTCCTCCTCCAAGGCTCCCACCGTTTTCAGGCTCATTTGCCACATTTGATAAATCGTCTCTTTCTCCATTTCCAATATCGATATTCGTTTCTCAACGTTATCCAAGCCTTCTCTGCCGTTTTCGTTGACCATCAATTTTTCTTCGTTGGCGCGGCTAAACGATTCTCTCGCTATTTCCGACGCTCGTTTCGTCTCGCGAAAGAGCGTTTCCAATTCGCTCCTACAACGCTTCTGTTCTCCCTTTAAACAAAAAAAACCAATTAACCATTCGTCCGGCCCGAAAATATCTTTATCGAAATCTTTGAAAATACAATACCTTGCATTCGGCCAAATCGCGCCGCAGACCCTCCGTGATGGCAACGTACTCGTGAAAATTTTCCTTGATCTCGTTCTCGCCGCTGCTGATTGTTGGAAAAAACCATTTTACATATTTATTACAAACAAATTGAGAAAATATTGCAGAAATGCGTTATAAAGCCGTCATAACCTTAAAAACTTACCACTCCGTGTTGCGCCGGGGATCGAGCTCCGTTTCAATCATGCTGAATAGAGGTCGGAAAAAACAATAATCCAAATGAATGAGATTCAATTTGTGTATCAATATCGGATACACATTCTCGCGTCGCCAAACGGTTTACAAGCGCGAACGAGAAGCCGAAAATTTAAACAACGCGAAACGAAAAAGTGTAAACAAATGCTCGAGGACAGCGCGTCACGCGTCGTAGCAGTGCTGCATCGCAGCGTGACCACCGCAACAAGGGGCACCAACTTTTAGTTTTACCGCACAGGTGGCGGTTCAGTTTCCGCCATTATCGGCAGCGGGCAGGACGCGAATTACAGCATTCGTATATATAGGAATAATTATTGTATTTTCATTTCTCGCAATATATTAGGAACAATCTTTCAACAATAATATCGCAGTACTAGCTCATCGTTTAATCTCATGGCATGAAAAAATATTAAATCAAATATAAGCCGCTATTGTCCGCATCTTCTATTGATGGGATATTTTTTGAGCAAACGTCGCGTCGAATTGTGATAAATACGAGCGTTGCGCCTCTCTTCGAGACTCGTTGGAGCGTAACTCTCGTTTCTCGTGTCAATTCTCGATGCGGCAGGCTTGTACTTGATGCCGGGTGTGTGCACCAGGAACGCACCGTCCAATACGATCAGACGATAATTGAGTAAACACATTTCCAGCATCTGCAGCGGAAAATCATGCGAATAATTAAATGAATTTGAATAAATAATTAGAATAATAATTGCAGGTTGGAAAAAATAAATAACCTGGGCCATTTTGTCCTGGCGTCCTTCCCAGGACATGTCCTCGTTGTACAGGGGATCGTCTTTGGTCCCAATGAATACGGGTTCCCATCGATGATAGGGATACTCGCGTCTGGTGACGATCAACGGTCGGACGCGACCGGGATCGGGTCGCAGCATCCATCTCGTTATACCGGGAAATCGTTGGCAATGAATGCAAACGAAACGATGAAAATAAGAGGCAAGCCCATTTTGTACCGCGGCGAGGAGTTCTCTCTTGTTATTCGGTGGTCTCTCGTGCCGGTCGATCTCAAATATCGGCAGAACGAAAACAACCTCGGTCCTGGGCACGCGTCCCTCGATCATCTCGAGAAATCCCGATGCGAGTCTCTCGCTCGGTAATAATTCGATATCCGAGACGAGGACTCTTCGGACCGGTGACAAATTTCTCGCTACGTTTCTCGCCACGTTTATCGGATACCTCATGCCGCTTTTTTTTCTCTCGGTATCGGATTCACCCATCGCCAGATCGGAGGCTGTGCAATCGCCCGACTGCTCCGCGGAAACTCGTTGCTCGATCCTGCTCCTCGGGGCTACCGGAGGACTTTCGGCCGGAAATACCAAATGTACCGCCACCTGCTCTCGCGGTTTGTAACAACAGATAGATATAGATATGAGTTTTATTTATTTTAGGGGTGTGCGAATATTTGAAAACTTTGAATATTCGGCATCAAATCGAATCGAATTGTTTGATTCGAATTTCAAACCGAATATTCGATTTTTTCGAGCATTCGATTATTTTTCGAATATTCGATTTTTTTCGAATATTCAATTTTCTTTGGAATATTCGATTTTCTTTCGAATATTGAAATATTTGAAAATTTAAGAAATACTTGAAAATTGCTCGAACATTCTATTCGAAAATCGAATTGAAAATTCACCAAATATTCGGAAATTTATCGAATACTCGAAAATTCGACGAATATTCGATTCACAAATCGAATATTCGACTNTGCTCTCGCGGTTTGTAACAACAGATAGATATAGATATGAGTTTTATTTGTTTTGTTCTCGCATATATTTCTACTCTTTTTCATCATTATTTACAAGGGACACGAATGATAAGCTGCACCTTGGCCATTTGGGGCTCGCATCGACAGGCACGTTCGAGAAGAGCGACGGCGAGTCCGGCATCGCGGCCAGGAGCAAAAACAGCGAGGCTGAGAGGGCCTTCCCATCGCGTTACGAGTTCAACGACGTGATAAACCTGGTCGGCGGTTGCGTGAGTGCAGAGAGCTAAATTCGGCAGGTCTCGGCCGGTATGACCGCCCCGAATGACATGGGGCAAGACTCTGTACGCTCCGCCGTCTCGATTATTGGCGGTTTGGGGAGTCGCGGTCAGCTTTTCCGGCGGATATTCGAGACTAATCGGCAATCCGTAATACCATTTGCAATACGAGTGATTGGCGGCTCGTCGAGCGGCCATATAAGAGCCCGGTGCGTACGCAGCGCGCGACGCGCCTCCGGCCGCCGCTCTCCGATTCACTCGCTCCTCCTCCCGCTCCGCTCTTCTCATTCCGTTCTCATAACCCCCGGAAGTCGCGACGCGACCTATCCCTTCGTCACCTACCACCGACCAACCCCCGCCTGCCGTCGTCCTCAACAATTTCCTCCCGAGCAACAAAAATATCACAACAATCGCGAGAACCGAGAGCCTGCGTAAATTACTACGCATCATCCGGTAACCCCGATTCCCTCGTCATTTATCCACGCGAGCGTATACCACGACCGCGTAACGCGTATTTCTTTCCTCCTCACCCACCGACTCGTCCGACCGACGCCTTGCGGCTCGATCCACGCGCTGGCGCGAAACTCCATCGCAGCAGGGACGGAAACTTTATTCTCAGCTCCCTCGCCGCCGTATACCGAACGAACGTACTAATGAAATTATCACGCGCATACAGAGATCATCTTGAGAGAAAAAATAAATAAATTGCTCCCTCAAGATTTATCACGATGCTCGAATCTTCCTCTGCTTCACAGGGGAAGCCTTGCGCGAGCATCGTGCTAAATCTCGAAGAAACTAATATATTTGCAGCGTTTTTAATAAAATTTTTAAAAAATTGAATCCAAGAGATGATTTTTCGAAAAACTGAGACATTTCCAAAATTTCAATACCAGGCAACATTATGATACTCTTATTCATAAAAAGAAAAATCGAGTCTATTCACAAAACTGAAAAAAAAAAAATTCACCGCCAGTTACTCAACGAGGAAGCAAAAAGCGCGCGTTTCCGACATTCTTGCATCAAACGCGTTTCGAAACTTTTAACACCGCATCAGCTGCTTCACACGACATATATAAATTATGCGGTGCTATGCACAAATCGATCAGCTGTCTGAACCGCGCGCACGCGGGATCGGACGTACGTCGTTTTTGAATGGAAAATCACAAGCAAGTTGCTTTCGTGAGGCAGCAGCGCGAGAAGCGACCAATTAAGCGTCTCGTCAATCGATCACCGCGCGCCCGCGTCTTCCTCATCGCGTTTATGACTCTCTTCTCGTATCTCGACGATATAGGCGCCGCGCGGTGCAACGACCCTCGTTACATTTCATGCCCTATAGCTACCGGGCCTGTCAAACTTTCGCGTACCCCATCTAATTGCGAATTTTCTTTTTCCTTCGCCGTACATCCCCCCGATGCTGATGCTTTGATGAAATAAATGTCGCGACTTGATCCGACAAACGAGCGGAAGCTCCCTATTTGTCGATTATTTATTATTCAAACTAACGACCGGAGGGATTAACTTTCTTTTTTCCTGATTATTTACGACTCGAGCTCCGCGGTCACACACGAGTCCGCGCCGCGACACGATTCAACCCGGTAAAGTTTATGCTTGCGTCGAGTGCATGCACACTTTTCGCCATTGATTTTTCTTTCCCCCCGCAGCACGCGAATGTTGAAATTTCTGAGCTAAAAAAGAAAAAAAAATGCCCGCAATTTGCGTAAATTTATTCGGGGAAAGTGCGAAATGTGCGAACGTCTCGTCATTGATTGCAACCGCGCGCGGGGTCGCTAATATTAGAGCCTACATTCTCCCTCTCTGCTCTACTCTATATACTCGCGCGCCGCGCGGTGTCCGCGAGCAGGGGGCCGGTTCGCCGATCGCGAAAGAGCTGTTTCACAATCGCGCGCGCGGCGATGCAGTCGCCGAAACTCGCCCGCGCCGTTCGACCCTCGCGCCTCGTCTCAATCTGCTCTTGGCCAAAATCTCACGCCGCGACACGTGCGGTGGTGGAATCGATCCTCGCATCGATTCTCTTTTGATCCGTCGCGCAATAGCCCCTGCCGCGCTCTCGCGATTCCATCATTTTTTGGCGCCCCATCAAATTTTCTTTCCCCCCGCGCGCGCGCCTCATCTTCCAAAAGCAGTATATTATTAAACTTGAACTTTTGTAACGCGAACGTAATTGCGAGTGTGTGAATCGTCGAACGTGTGCCGCGCCGCGCCGATGAAAAATAATTATTCAAAGTGAAAACCGCGCCGCGCGGTCCTGCTCGCGGCTAATTATACGCGCGCGCGCGAATATCGAAAATAATGTGCGAAAAAATCGTGTTCGTGGAAAATGATGAGAGTCCGCATGCTTTTTCCTCGTGTCGGATAATTATTCGATGAAGCATCGGCGCTGCTTGGCCATCGATGAAAATCGCTCCGAGCATTTGTAAAGAACCGCCGCCGGGAAACGCGCGTTTATACAAAAGAGTGTAATTATAATAATGACAAAAAGTGGAATACCTACAAAATGGAAGTGTGGAAAAAATGTGCCGGAAAACATTGTCGTTGGAATATAATGAAAAATTACACATGCAACGCGCTCAATTTATTCTGGCACATACTCGCGCCGCAGGTTTAATAATAAACTAGAGTGTCTCGTGTGTGCTTGGCTTTTTTTTCTTTTCCCTTTTTCTTTTTTTTTTTTCAAACTCGCGTCGATTGCATACACGAGGCCGAAATCTTTGCGAAGCGCAAGGTGCTCTTTTGCCTATACGCGTATGTATTATTCCGTGTCTTTGGCAGCTACATCAATTATAAATGAAACGCGCGATTGTTCGGCCGCGCGCGCGGAAATCACCACCGCGGAGTTGTTGGTACGTTGTTAGCGCGTGTACTTTTTTTTTTTTTATACATTGAACGAACGACGTCGCGCGATTAAAAACAATTTCAATGTCGACTCGTTCGTTATTAGAGCGCGATGACAAAACTTGGGAATGCGATTGTCGCGCGTATCCTTGAAAACGTTCATCGAACGTCTCGTCGCGGAATAATTCAACAAACTTTTCTGCTCTCGTTTCGTCCCTTCTGCGCCGTGTGTGCATTTTACTTTTCAAGCGTCGCACATTTCACCCTTTTTTCTTCATTTTGTCAAGCTTATTTTTATCATTTTCCAACAACCTCTTCGCGCACGAGTCGTTGATGAGGCGCGCATCAAAAGTTTGTTCAGGCGCATGATGGCAATTTTTTTCTTCTCCCCATCGATTCGAAACAAAATGAAAATGTTTTGTTCGCATGGCGACATTCGCGGTCCATTAAAAACTTGCAAAAACGCGATACCAAGTTGATATTTCCTTTTTCTTTCCAGCAGTTTGGAGTAAACGGATTTGAGGCTAAAAATAGACAAGTCGAAGAATAAATCTATCGCGGGGTGCGCGGGAGCGGGAGCAGGGAGCGTCGTTGGCGGCGGCGGCGGCGTCGAGGTCGCATGGATGTGCCGGTATTCCCGGCGCCCCCGACGCTCGACGGGGCTGAGACGAGCCTCAGAAAGGTTTCCGACGTCGGAAGAGAAACGACCGCCGCGAGGAGAAGGACGGCGGAATTATTTAATCGGAGCGGCCGTCATGCCTCGTTACCTGGGAAAATTGTACGTACCAATCAGCAACGGCGACGCTCGCATCGCCTCGGCCGTTTCGTCAACTCGATTCATCCAAAAATAACGAGAGAAACCGGTAAAACGCGTGCCAGAATTACCGAGCTCAGAGTCAAAATGACCGAACGCCGCGAGGACGACGATGACAACGACCAAGATGACGCCGACGTCGTTTGTGCCTCCGGTAATTCTCCCAATCCTCAACATATAATAACACGCACTATTCGCCTCCACTATACATTTCCAAGAAAATCATTTTTATTTCGCTTCCACGTAGAGCCAAGACACAGAGTGGCGGTGAAACATTTTTTTTCCACTTTTCAATGCCAATGTGCTTGAAATATATACGTAAGGATCGAAACAATCATATCTATAGCAAAAAATGTCTTTTTTTTATAAACAGATTGGGAAATATCGGTTGAATGGTTTCGAATTTTACGAAAATCGTCTAACCGCTTAAATTCTTCTAAATTTTCCAATATTGCGTGCAAGTAACTTTGTAGAAAAGTTGCAAATTGTTGCCTCAAGATGCACGATGCTCAAAGCTTCCTCTGTGACGCATAAAATTACTTTTTTTTTTTTAGACTTTAGATTTTTAAGGAAAATTATTGTTGTCACGATGCAACGATTTACGAGACAGCAGGAAACGTGTAACGTATATATAGAACGAGGATGACGGTATACGATGCGGTCTATGAAAAATAAAAGTCGCCGTGTGCTCGTGTTTGAAATTTCCTCATTGCGTCTCCCGCAATAAGGTGGAAAAGCTCGCACTATATATGTAATTTCAATTTTGGTTGAAAAATGTAGTTACTCCGGAGTCGGTCGAGTCGAGAACGATATCGGAGGATTTATCGATAGGCGCGAAGGAGGAAATAATGGAAGAAGAAACGAGACCGACGAGAACGACCGGAATTCAAACGGAGCGCGACGCCGGACCGTACAGACTAAAAGTGTTGCCCTCGCTCAGGGACTTTGTGACGACGGAGCAGCAGGATGAGAGCGGCAATTGCAACGATTCGGAGGGCAAGAAATCTTCCCGCATCTGTTGGCATCTCAGATTTTTGGGCAGACTCTCTCTCTGCCAATTTGGTATTTACTCCGCTACTCGATGCATGCGTTTCTTTGGAAAATAATTAATAATATATATAATAATTAATAATTAAGGTTTGGCATGGCTGTTGATTTTTTGGACAATGACGGGAGCGGCTTCTTTCTACGCGACCGAGGGTCCGAGGGAGCGGCAACAAGTTGTCGAACTGAAGGACATGCAGCGAGATTTGGCGGTGGGTCTGGCGACGGAACTTCGTCAGTTGAGGGCCGAGGAGGAGGAGATGGAGCCACTTTGGAGCAACAAGGTTCGTCAGTACGTCGCTAAACACGAGAAACTTTTGTTGGCCGCGGTTAGCTCGGGATACGGCGAAGGAGGCGACGGCGGACAACTCTGGACCTTTCCCGGATGTATACTATTCTCGATATCGCTCATCACGACACTCGGTGAGGCGACAGAGAAAACTTTTTCTTTTTTTTTTTTTCGTTTGTCCCACACGAGGCACTTGGGCCGGTTTTTCTTATATTTTGTTTGTCCCGTGGACCGTTGCAAGGTTTCGGAGCGCCCGTACCGCGAACGACGCCCGGCAGAACGGTCGCGGTGGTTTTCGCGGCGATCGGTATTCCGGCACATTTCCTGCTTATTCTCAACCTCGGCCTCCTTCTCGCGATGCGATTGCAGAGATACGCCATTAGAAAAAAGTACAAGCTGCGACACGACGAGATGGAAACGTCGGAGCGGATGACCCCGACGCCGGTACCCAAGTGGGTCAAGCTCGTTCCGTTCGGTTGCATTGGTCAGTGTCCGCGAGCGAGAAAAACAATTGTCCTCATCGTCGTCGTCGTCGTAAACTTTCACTAAAGACAAACATTTTTCAGGCGGATACTATTTGATGGGAATAGCCTGCTTCGGTGTAGCGAGATCGAGGCCGTTCGCGGCGAGTCTCTTGTTTCCTCTGGATTTTACGGCAGCCGGTGGCTTGGCAACGACCTCCGGACCCGTGAGAATCATGTACGGCGTTTATCTCGAAGGCGCGGTGACGATAGCCGCCGTCGCAGTCGCCGTTCTTCGCGTCTCCGCGACCCAGAGCTTGACCAATATCGGCCTCAAGTATGGCCTACTGACCGGCGCTTAAGGACGAATGCGCGACCTCAACGGCCGCCGCCGCCGCCGCCTCCAACGACGATCGATACTCGTGTCGAACACCACCAACAACAACTCGAATGAAAGCTGCTCGCGCGCGCGGACTCGTACTCGACGTTTCCGCGACAATATTTCCCATACGCGCGCGCGCTTTCATCCATCAATATTGTCTCGAATTTGCACTCGCTCCGAGCTGTGATGAACGCAGCTGAGCAGAGCATGCGACGAACCTCCGAAATAAACTCTTTCTCCAGGCCCTGCGTGTGAAAAATATTCATCATTTTGTAGCTCGCGGCGTCAGGGGAAAATAGGCAAAGAGGCCGGAAGCAATGAGGTGAAAAAAATATAATCGAGGGACGTAGACAGAGAGGAATGAGACGCGTGGCGCAATCGACCAAGTAATTGCAATGAATTGTATCGATTGGCGTGCCCTAGACCTTCCTTCTCCTCCATTATTCACGGGAATCGAGTAAAGTAGAGCTAAAAAGACACGGAGGTGTCCAACCAATCATGACGAATGCCACCGCCGTGACTATTGAAAACGGATAAAGTTTCTTACTAATGAAATTGTCAATTACGATAACGATCATAACGCCATAGACGTGCTACTCCATTTATTTTTCTTCAACATTTTCTATAATCGTCATCATCGATCGCGTCTCCAACGCGCATTTTCCTTTTCATCATTCAAAAGTTATCGACGAACGTCGTGCAATTTCGCAATCAATTTGTTCGCGGCATTTTTCGACGTGTCTTGTCGCAATCGTCCTTGCCCGCCTCCGTCTCTTCTCCCGCTTCGTCGCTCTGCGCGTTTTGCTGACTTTTGCTAAACTTGGAAGCGCCGGGGGACGACTGCGGTTTATCCTCGGGACTTTGTATCGTCTCCCGCTGCGATACGGATGGCGAAATGCCCATTGCCTCGCGTATGGATTTCAATAATTCCTCGGCTCCGTCGTAACATTGTTTCGTACCTGAAATTTGTGAAAAAACATTCTCAAGTACATGTCCCGTTCGTTCGAAAATTCACAATGGTCGAAAGCTCGATTTCCCCGTATTAAAGGCGACGCNCGCGGCATTTTTCGACGTGTCTTGTCGCAATCGTCCTTGCCCGTCTCCGTCTCTTCTCCCGCTTCGTCGCTCTGCGCGTTTTGCTGACTTTTGCTGAACTTGGAAGCGCCAGGGGACGATTGCGGTTTATCCTCGGGACTTTGTATCGTCTCCCGCTGCGATACGGATGGCGAAACGCCCATTGCCTCGCGTATGGATTTCAATAATTCCTCGGCTCCGTCGTAACATTGTTTCGTACCTGAAATTTGTGAAAAAACATTCTCAAGTACATGTCCCGTTCGTTCGAAAATTCACAATGGTCGAAAGCTCGATTTCCCCGTATTAAAGGCGACGCGATAGACTCACCTAAAATTTCATTTATCCAAAAATAGCCCTCTTGATTTTATTAAGCAGACCGTCGTTCTGTTCAATTTGCTCGCCCTGTACCTCTTGTTTCGCTTGAGTTTCATCCGGGGAACCTGGAAGAAGCAATATACGGTTTTCAGTTGTGAAAAACAGGAAATGATAAATCTTTGCGAAAAGACAGAAACAAGAAACATTACCAGCCAACAAATTGCTGCTGGAGAATCGGGGCGAGTTTTAAGAAAACCGCAGTTGCTTTCTCACAGGTTTTATTGGGATATTATTTGGAAGGAGGGATACACGGATTGTAGATGGAAGATGGTAAGAGCGAATGAAAACTCAAGCGACGCTCGAATGCACCGAGATATGTGTAAAAACGATTTTTTTCGTTCTTCAATCATTTTGAATAATCGTTCTTTCACATTTCTCCCGATCGTTGTAACAAAATATTTTCTTGACGTACGTTAAGAGGATAAAATAATAAATAATGTCATTTCCGGTCGGGGAATCGTTTTCGTAATTCATTTCTTCAGGTGCCATTTTCCTTACCGTCCTTCTTCAAAGTTATTCCGTATATACTTCCGGGTGTGTCTTGTTCGAGCTCGGCGTAGGCCTGTACGAGTGCTTTTTGTTTGGCCGTCAGTGTCGCCGGTGCAACGATTTTCAGATTTACATAATGATCACCGTGACCGAGACCGTTGACTTTTTTCATTCCTTTGCCCGTCAGTCGAATTTTCGTATGCGACGATGTACCGGGACGTATCTGTATCGTTTGATCCTCGTACACCCCCTGAACCCTTATCGTACCACCGAGAATTGCTTGAGCGACCGAAATGTCCGCATCCGTGTGTACGTCGGGACCGTCGCGTCGGAAATATCGCGATTTCTCCACCCGGAATGTTACGAAAACCTCTTTATTCCCGACCGCCATGCGAATCGTTTGTCCGTCCTCCACTCCGGCTGGTACCGGTACAATTACTTTTTTCCGCTGAACCTGTCGAGACGAGATTCGATCGATGAGAAAATTGTTTTTTTTTTTTTTCTCCCAGAAATTGGGGGAAAAAAAAGAGAGACGCACCGATTGGCCCTTGCCCTCGCACTCCATGCACGGATACTTGATGTAGACTCTCGAACCGTGACAGTTTCTACAGGTCGATCTCATGACGAACGGTCCGGTGCTGATGGTTTCCATGCCCGTGCCGTTGCACTGTTTACATTTTATCGCTTTCGTACCGAGCTCGCATCTCGAACCGTCGCATTTGGTGCAAGTGTCGACCACGTTGAGCAACACCTCCTTGTTGACGCCGCGTGCCGCTTGTGCGAAACTCAGGTTCATAACGATCTGTAAAAGGATTCGTCGGCCGTTAATTGTCTCGATAAATGGTGATGGAAAATTTGGCGAGCCAAGGAATTGCGCGAACCTCTTGCGCCGCTCCAAAGCCAAACTTGGAGTCTGCAAAGTCGTCCTGAAAGTCGGAAAAATTGGCGCTTCTGAAGCCCGCGTCGCCAAATATTTTTCTAAATAAATCTTCTGGATTTATGGTCGACTGAAAATTCCAATTGTGATCTCTGGTCGATTGAGAACCCGCGTGATGAGCCGATCCTTGGCCCATCCCCATTTGCTCCGACGTCGAACCCCACGTGTCGTATTCTTTTCTCTTTGTCTCGTCGCTCAGCACCTCGTAAGCCTCCGAAACTGCTTGAAACTTTTTGCCCGCGTCAGGCTCAGTTTTGTTGGTATCCGGATGATATTTCTTTGCAAGCTGATAATAAGCCTTCTTTATGTCTTTGGTCGAAGCATTTTTAGATACTCCAAGAATTTCGTAATAATTCTGTTTGTTCGTCGCCCCGGATCTGTGAAACTCCCGTCGGGGTTCCGCTATTTTTCCCATAGTATCTGGAAATTGAAAAAAAACCAAACGTTTTCATATTTTTAATGTTGAAAATGAAATAAAAATACTAAAATATGTGTTATCAGTTTGTGCAATTTTTCATACAAAAAAATGTAAAAAAAAAAACAAAAAAAATTCTGCAAAAATCTTTTTCTTCACTTTAAACAAAAAAAACATCGTTTCGTGAGTCTGAAATAGCATGCACGGGCCCTTTACAATAACAACAAGGAGACTCCCTACTGAAAGGTTCAAACTATCGATAGAGGCTGTCGCAAGACCCATTTTCTCAAAATTTCTATTACGTATCGTCGATCGAAAGCGGGGCTGGGGTGAGATCGACCCCATGTGACTATTAAGGGTTAAAGTTTGGCGATGCTCCTTTTCTACATATTCTAGGTTAGGAAGAATCAACGATGACGAAATGGTTAATAACGGTGTGTCGCGAATGTTCGATGTGACGAAAAGCAAGGGCAGGGTGCCCGATGTGTTGGAGAATAGCCAGCATCGCGTGACAATGTTTAAACAACGTTGGAGCAAGTTTGTCGAAAAGACTTTGGGAAATATGTGATGTAATAGCCAATAACTGACACGGGCAATATTGAAAGGTACGTACATTTTTGGCTGCTTCTCCGAATCCAGGCCGCGACACCCATCGCGGAGGTACCAAATTGACGCTGACATCCGGTGCATTTTTGCAACAAATGGCACTGTAATTTGTTCGGGTTTGTGTTACTGATAATACGAATGCCGCCCGGTCGCAAAATTGCTGCGAGCCCCTTGCTGGTCGCCATGTTGTATGAGACAACGCATGGCGGCGGCGTGACCCTTCCTCCTCCCCGCGCGGTTATACGCTACGACCACGCGGTATCGGCCAATCATTCATCCCACACACACACACACGCACGCACATCACATCCCCTGGACTTTTTCACGGTCTGTTCTGGAAAACACCGTACTTGTAGTTTCTAGTACATTCCATTCCATAAGAAAAAGTAAATAAAGACAATTTCGTCGTCGAACGCGTATCTACGGTCGGTAAAGAAACTGCATTATTTATTTGACGTTGGCAGTGCCGAGCACGGGCTTAAAAATATATAATGGAATAAAATAGCATTGAAAAGATGGATTGGAGGGGATTTTTAATGAGCATAACAATTGTTTTTGCTCGAAAGATTCTATTCTCCGTTTCCTTGTTTCACTCCACTAATTTCCGATAAAAAAAATGTCGTTTCTATTGCCGTCCCCGTTATATTTCGCGTGCAGCAGCAGCAGCAGCCGAGAGGTCGGATGATTTCCCCCGTAATCCGCTGCCGTGTGTGCGGCAAGGGGGCGGGCATAGCAGAGGCAAGGTCGAAGGACTTTCGGTCTCGGGTTCGGGACGACTATCTGAGACCCAAACAACTCGCCGCCGCTCGCGTCCCCGAATCCTTCCATTTTTGCATACGCGTGAATAAAATACTTTTCGGATTTCGAGTGATTGAATCGCGTAGATATTTCTGGCGGAAGGGATTGTGTCGGGCAACGACGTTTACGCCGCGCGGCTGAGAAAGCCTGAAAAAGAAAAAGGAGCACGCACGGGGGTGGCGCGATGAACGGGCATTTAATCTTCGATTGACACACACAACAGCGGTCCACAACTTTTGCATCCGAATCAGTGTTTTCCTTTTTTTTCTGCCATCGCGATTCTCCAAAGTCTTTTTTCTTCCTCGCTATATTCGCACGCAGTCATGAAGTAGAGCGTATATTTCCGGAAACTCGGAAAAAAAACGCAAGTGCACGGAAAAATGCTCGGTGATTCGTCCTTGAAAATTTAGCGATGACTTTTCGAGGTTGCGTGTACGCGTGGATTACAGGACGAACCGCGTTGTCGCGAGGTTATAATTGAGCAGTAGTTTTTGTTTGTTTCCAACAATGGTATTGGGCAGAAATGACAAGAGAAAAAGAAAAGAAGGAGATCTCGTGGATCTCATGGATCCGCTCTCCGAATCGCCCAAGAGGTAAGTTTTTCATCACCGACTCGCGCGCGTCATCCGTGTGTTGTTATTATTTTAATCTTTTGCATTTTCAGAACAAAAGTTCATGCGCAGAGAAAATTTGCCCAAGGCGCCGCAACTGTTTTCAGTCCGGCACCGGCGTTGGTTAAGGAAAAAGAAAAAACAAAAGCGCCCGTCGCCACGGAATTAATACCCAACAAACGACCCAATACCGAAGATTTCCTCACCTTTCTCTGCTTTCGTGGTAACGTTTTTTTTTTCCTTTTTCATCCTGCATTCGATTTTGAAAGAGTGAGAATAATGCGATGGGAAATGTGGATTTCAGGAACTTCTATACTGCCGCCGAGCTTGAATTTTTTCAATGTGGGCACTCGAAAGGAAAAAATGGAGAGCAAAGGTCAGAGCGGCAAGTCGGGGACAAAAGTGTCGCCGGCGTCGTCTTTGGGAGGGAACGGCTTGTCGTGCGGCAAGGGAGAATCCAGCGGGACGGGGACGAGCCAGCAGAGCAACAAGGTCGGGGCCAAGAGTTTGACGGGCGTAAAGAAAAAAGTGGTGGCAAACGGGGTGCCGACGAACCTGAGTAAATACAAAATGGCGACGTCGACGGTGCAGGCGCTGAAGAAAAAATATCTGGAGCAACGTTTGGCCAAACAACGAATAAAGAACAAATTGAAAGCGTCGTGCGTAATGAGAACTCGCTCCTCGACCGATCACACGCCGGAGGAGAAGAGCGTGAGAAAAATACCGGCGAGAAAGTTGGTTGGAAGGCCGGAGAAAAAGAGACGAGGAGGTTTACGGAGCGGTGGATTCATCGAGAAGCCGAAAAAAGCGATAACGTCGAAAAGTTCGGGATCGAAGCAGCAGCAGCAGCAGCAGCAGCAGATGACGAGGAAAAGAGCGAGCGTCGTCAAAGAGGACGAGTCATCGTCGAGCGATTCCGAGGATTCGGAAAGCGCTTCGTTGTCGGAGGGCGAGGAGGAGGAGGAGGATGAGGAGGAGGAGGAAGAGGAGGAGGACGACGACGACGACGACGAAGAGGAGGAAGGAGGATCGAGAGCCAAGAGTTCGCCGATAATTCGGAAAGCGGTGACGAGCGCGGCGAAAGCGATGCAGAAGAAAATTTGCACGAGAAGCAAGTCGGAGGTGAGAAGAATCACGAGATCTCAAATGGAAAGTTCGAGAAAGGGGAAACAAGTTGCGGCCGCCGCGGCGGGTGGTTTATTGAAAAGACCAACGAGAAAGACGAAAGAGGCAGCCGCGGTTTATATGGAAATATTGGGCCGGAAACTGGTGAGTCCCGAGCTCGATAACGAGGACAACGTTTCGGTGGATAGCTTTCCCGAGCTGCCGAATGCTCGACGCACTGCTCAGGCGGAGAATGAAATGAGAGCGAAAAGAAAGGCGGCCAAGGGAAAAGAAACCAAGCGGCGGAAGGAGCAGCCCAAGAAGGACGAAACTATTGGCAGCAGAACGAGAACAAAGCCGGAAAAACTAATTCTGAAAAGTGGTAAAAGACGGACGCTCCGAGTGAGACGATATTGCGAATTGGACAGCGAGGACGATTCCGAGACTTCGGGAGAGCCGCCGGAAAAGCCTAAAGAAACTACGCCACGTCGCACCACCACCACCAGCAGCAGCACGAACCGAGCGAAAATAACGGAGAAAGCCTCGCCGCGGAGCCTGCGCTCTTCGTCGAGGAACCAATCGGCGAAAACGGAAAGCGTCCTCGGTAATATCACCGAAAGTCGGACAAAAGAAAAAATGATGAAGCGTCCTGTTAAAGCGGCGACGCCGGCTGCGGAAAAACCAACACCGCGGAAGGAAAAAATAGAGGAATCCGAGGAGGAAGAATCGCTGGGAAATTTGTTGACCAAGATGACGAAGAACAAGAAGAAGAACAACAGCAAGAAGAAGAAGGAGGAGGAAGAGGAAAAGTGTGTTAAATCGGCGAGCAAAGTCGAGTCGACCGAGAGAAAAGTAACGAACGCGGAAATATCGGAAAAGAAGCAGGCGAGAGACGAAGAAACTCGAATGGCGTCTCAGGTATCGGACGACGAGGAGGAATCTTTTCGAGGATTTACCAAAAAAGCGATATCGAAAGTGCTGAATTCTTGCACTTCTCACGCGAGCGCAAATCTTTTGGCGAGCGAAGAAGCGACCGCCGCCGGGTCATCGAGTCATGAAATTGCGAAAATGGAGATTGGCACAAAGTCGTCGGAGACGTCGCTCGAAAAATTGGTTATCGATGACTCGTCGAGAGAATTTCGAGCAGTTTCGAGTGTGAAATCCTCTCAGGAGGCTACTACGACGATTGTGCCGAAAAATGAGGAAGAAAATCATGGATCGAGCGTCGAGCAGTCTTTGATCAAATTGGAGAAAAAGGGGAACGAGGCGACATCGGCATCGAACGAGGCAGCAGCAGCAGCAGCAGCGGCGGCGGCAGCGGCGACGACGATAAATCTTATGGACATGCCGTTCACGGGGGGTGTTCACGGTCGTAAAGCACGAGTCAACATGTCGACGGAACAAATTGAAAAATGGTTGAACGAGAGTTCGATGGCGCGCGAAGAATCCCGTCAAAAATCCGACAACGAAACGTCCAATTCATTTCATCAGTTTGACGCGCCATCGAGCAAAATAAAATCCGAGAGCAGTCATTTGTCGATACCAACGAGAATTCAACATCTCGTACGTCCGGTAAACGTGACGATACCAAAATTGATTGAAAAATCGGCGCGAGAACGTTCCAACAACAATCGTAAAAAAATCATAACGAATCTGGTGGAATTGGAACGTTTTTCGAGTCTGACTGCGAAACAATTGGACATGCCGGTGCCGAATAGAAACAAAATAAACGCGGATATGAAAGAAATAATCAAGGGTCGGAGCAACGTGGTCGTTAAAGCAGGGAGCAGAGAAAATCCATCGATCGCCGGAGAGGAGAGCGACTGTGTTTCCAAATCGGATCAAAATTCGGTGGACGGTTCGTCGCCGGAGAAAAAATCAACGCCGGAGAAAAAGCCAATGTTTCAGCAGCGAAAAACATTTTTGCCAAAAGTTAAGGAACGGAAAACTGCGATTCCCAGCGCCAATGCCTTTTCACCGGAAAACGAGAGCAGCGTTTACGCTTTCGAGAGCGATACCGAAGTCCCCATAAACACACCATTTCGAAGAAAACTCAAGGAACAAGCCAACAACAACGATTCTGCGAACCTCCTCCTCCTCCCCCCGCAGACACCAGATTCCAACAAAACAACTCGGACCAAAGTTTCTTGCTCGACCGAGACTATCGACAAATTCGTAGTGCCCAAAAGTTTTGAAAATACGTCGCAAGTTCAAGTTTTGCCCTTTGATGGCGGCGTCGCTAATTGCGGTGCTTCGATCGCGGTTCAAGTCAATTTTGACGAACCGTCGCCGCACGTTCAAACAGCTTCCCAGCAGAGGCCAAACCGGCAGCAGCAGCAGCAGCAGCAGCAGCAACAACAACAACAACGAGGACAAGGAGACGCGGCGAGTGGGAAAAAGTTGGCGGAGGGAAGCGAATCGATTGGCCAACATAAATGCACGGAAATATCGACGCAAACGGAAAATACGATCGAGAACGAGAACGAGGAGGATGGTGGGCACGTTTTTTATATACCGTTGCAGAGCGTCGGTAGAAACGGACCGAATCTCGTTCAAGGTCAACAATTGATACAAGGAGTGGCGGTGAAATTGGGCACCGAAGGTCCCAATGGTCCGAACCAGAGGGTCCTTTTGAGGGCCCAATTAGTCACGAAACCACCAATGTCGGTTGCTCGTTGTCCTCCCGTGGGTACCGTTCAACCGACCACGCGCAATCCACCAAATTCATCGAGCTCCTCCACCACTTCCGTTCTCGATCATCCGTACGCCGTTCTTGATCCCAGTCAGCCCTCGACTTCGACCACCAATTCGACCCCTCAAACCCCCACCGGCACGGACTCGACGCTGCCTGCTCCTCCAACTTGTACAGCAACGAGACTAACTTGTCATCCGCCGTCAACGACTGTCCCCCATCACAATGAAAAAGCTACTACCAAATCACCGAAAAGTGCCCGGGAGAGAAAAGCCTCGGTCGATTCTACCAAAACTGCCAAAAGGTTCGTTCTCGCAGCAGCCTCTCTCCCTGCAAAAAAAAAAAACCTCGTTTTCGCAAAAATATAAATAAATGACGCATTATTTTTCAGAGTTTCGGCCAAGTCGAGACAAAAAATGTCGGAAATTTTGGCTCCCTCGAACGCGACGATATTTCCAGGCTCGAGCAATTCCAACGCGGAAGCTCGTCTCGTCGAGGCGCCAACTTTTCATCCGACGGAAAAAGATTTTCAAGATCCTCTCGAGTATATCGACAAAATTCGATCGATCGCCGAAAAATTTGGCATTTGCAGAGTCGTACCACCGGCCAATTTCAAGCCCGAGTGCAAAGTTTCGGACGACATGCGTTTCACGGCGTACAATCAATACGTACATCGCATGCTCCATCGTTGGGGTCCGAATGTCAAAGAAATGATGGCTATTAAAAAATATCTTGCCACACAGAGCATTACTCTGACTCATCCCCCATGGGTAGGTCGATACGCACGTATTTTTGTCACGCAACGCGACGAGAATCCAAACTAATTCTTCTCTTCGCCTGCTCCGCTCAAACAGATCGGTGGAATGGAAGTGGATCTGCCGCATTTGTACCAAACCGTCCAGAGTCTCGGTGGTTTGAAGGAAGTAATTGAAAAGAAAAAATGGCAAAAGGTTGCCGATGGTATGAAAATACCGAAATCTGCCCAAGATCGCGTCACCAAACTCGATGATATTTATTGCAAATATTTACTGCCATACGACACTTTGTCGCCGGGTAAATATCATTTTTCGCTCAAACGTACGAATAACAAAAAAAAAAATGCTTTTATCGATTGCGCAATAATTGAAACAAATCACGGCAGTGGAACGAGGCAATCTTTTCGACGACGTCGAGGAAGATTGGAAAAGGAGAGAAACAAAGACTATGCAGAGGCTCGATTGCCAATCGACCGAGAACGATGACGACGAGGACGAGGACAGTTCGGACGAGATCGAAGAATGCATTATTAAAGTATAACGAGGATAATTTCCCTTTTCATACTTTTCAACCTTTGTCATCGATAAACTAATGATTTAACAAAATTTTCGAAACAGGGACGAAATATGCCGTTGAACGCATTTTATCGTATCGCACGGAATACTCAACGAATGTGGTTCGGTGAAAATCAACGGCCCGCTAGCGAGGCCGAAGGTGCATCGGCCATCGAGGTTGAGGCTGCTTTCTGGAAACACGTCGCTGAGAGGAAACGTCACGTTTGCGTTCACGCAGCCAGTATTGATTCCAGCGGACGAGGATTTGGTTTTTCCGTCGCCAAGAACAGTCCCTTTGCTCGACATCCTTGGAATCTCAAAGTTCTTACCAACAACGCCGGCTCGGTTCTTCGGGCTCTGGGCCCTCTGATGGGTACGGCAAATTTTAATGACAAACGACTCCACAAATAGTTGGCAAAAAATAAAGTAATGAATTTTTTGGGACTTTTTTGATTCGCAGGAGTGACCGTGCCGACGCTCCACGTGGGAATGCTCTTTAGCGCTTGCTGTTGGTATCGCGATCCTCATGGACTTCCCTGGATCGAGTACCTTCATACGGGAGCGAAAAAAATTTGGTACGGAATTCCGGACGAGCACAACAATAATTTCCGCGAAGCGCTCTCGAAAATGGTGCCTCGTTATTGCAAGAAGAAAACTATATGGCTGCCGTCGGACACCGCCATGGTACCACCGGAATTATTAGTCAACAACGGTGTACCTCTGTGTCGTACCGTCCAAGAACCTGGACAATTTATCGTCGTTTTTCCAAAAGCCTTTACATCCAGCATTTGCACCGGTTACGTAGTTTCCGAAAGTGTTTACTTTGCCCAGCCTGCTTGGCTCGAAAACGCCGAACAAGTATTCAAAGTATGTCTATCTTTTTAAACAAAAAAAGCTTTACACACGTTTTTCACACTCGATTTCAACCTTTTTTGCCTTTTTTCTTTCAGGATTTACAAGACAGCTGCGAGCCATCGATATTCTCCTTCGAGAGACTTTTATTTAGCATTATTAATGATTCTCGTTCTCAGTACGACGTATTGAAACAGGTAATTTTTTTTTTCTTTTTTCAATTTTTAAACTTTAATTTTACAAAAATCGCTACAATTTTTTTTTTTTAATTTTCTACTTCACCTACTTCTCATTATTTTCGTTTTTGAATCATCTTTGAATTGGTAATTGGCGATTTTTGATGTATCATCAGTGAAAAATATGACGAAAATTTTGATTTTCACAATTTTTCGAATGGTTGACAAAAGCTCCCCTTTTCCGTTGCAGATCATGCCGGTTGTGATAAAGATTCGAGAACGCGAGCTCGAATACAGAAAGCAATTGGAGTACATTGGATTGAGGGAGAAGGAAAAATT
The DNA here is from genome assembly GCA_037952995.1 of Hyposoter didymator. Lineage (NCBI taxonomy): Eukaryota > Metazoa > Arthropoda > Insecta > Hymenoptera > Ichneumonidae > Hyposoter > Hyposoter didymator. The sequence goes on along the minus strand of JBAJMU010000001.1, from coordinate 2,123,370 downwards.
ACCACTGCCAGGTACGGGAAAAGGAAAAAAGGGGAAAAAAATTAAGGAGGAAGACGGTGACTTTGAGTGTGAAAGCTGTCGAGCTAATTTGTTCGTTTCTCTGGTGAATAATTCGCAAGACGATAGCGTCTATTGTTTGCCGCACGCTCTTCAGCTCATCGTGCGAAAGAAACAAGTACTCAAGCATTGTACTCTCATGTACACGTACACGGAGGTAGCACATTTTTTATTTTTCTCATCGCGCATTTTCATTCGCGCTCCATTTTATATTAATCGATATTTTGTTTCCAATTCAACAGGACGAACTGGATGATTTGATACACAAGCTGGAAGATAGGATCGAAGCCAAGTCGAAGAAATCTAATCAAATCAGGCAATCCAAATAGTTATATACATACGAAGATATATATATATATATATAATTTATTGGCAAAAATGATGGACCTTTTACAGTAATTTATAGAATTTTATCAATTTCGCTGCAAAATTTGTTTGAAAAAAAAAACAAAAAACAAAAAAAATTCCGCATTGCGCATCTCGATAGCAGGAACGAAAAATGCTCGTAAAATCAGTCGAACGCCACGTTTTTTTCTCCATCATGTTTTAGAATTTATTCACTCGGTATCGTTGTGCGTACGCGCTTGCGCGCGCGTGTGTGTGTGTAATAGTCAAATTGAAAGAAACAACAATAACGTATGCTCTAGGGTATTAGAATGGGGGTTGCAGTGTGCTTTTCACTATTGGGCCGTGTTTATCCCTCGATGCTTGATGAAGAGGATTGCCCCGCGATCCAAGTGCCAAAAACAACCATATTTGCCCAAATTTTCTTAATCACCGCGAAAAATGGAAATGACTAATAAAAGTCGTCGTAGTTAATTTATTTGTTAATACGCAATTCGATTCGCGCTGGAAAATCGAAACAATGTCTTTCCTTTTTATTGACTCTCGAAAAATGTACGAAAATGCTTGAATGTTTTTCAAATAAACATTTAATCCCGTCCGCGCGAGTCGATGGCCTTCTCTTCTCTCCTGTCCCTTTTGGAACAGATTTGGAATATATATATCTCGATCGAAGCGAACGAATGGTAAACACGAACGTAAATTCACTCTCGATATTCGCATAACGAAAAAATCGATTTTACAAAAATTCTTAACGCGTTTAAAAATTGCAATTGCAATCGAAAGAGATTCAGTCGCTAAGAGAATGTTTTTACCCACGAGCATCGACAGATGCAGCGAGTAAAATTCTTTTTAATGACCGTGGAAGGAATGTCGTAACCGGAAGAATACTCAATTTTTCTTTCTCACATATTAACTATATGTAATGTATAGTTATAGAAAAATGTATATCGTAGTCTAAATAGAATGGATTTGAAAAACTATGACTGTTCGCGACGCTTCAAAACGTCGAAAAGGACCTGGCTCGTGTCGTCCTTGTTCTTGGCATGCTCGCCGTCCTCGCCGTCCTCGTCCGAGCTAAAGTTTGAATTAAGCAAGTTGGTAAGGGAGGTAGATTTCGTTGCCAACAGGGGCAAATTCGATTCCATTTGGTCTTCGCCGTTCGAGTCGACGGTCGTTATCGAATTTGATTGTAATTCGAGCTTCTCCATCATGTCCTTGGAACTTTTTAATACTTTTTGTATAACGTGCATTACTATACCGCCGAGGCACATGAGCAATCCGACGAAATTCAGACCCGTCATGCTATCGCCTTTGAACTCGACCGCCAATATCACGATGCACATTTCCTAATGGGAGCAAAAAAACTCGATAAAGGACGCTTTCCGTAAGAATAATTTCAAAGACTTTTTACCTTAAGAACTCCCGTGATGGAAAGCGTGAGACTAGATGTGTATGTGACGACTACAAACTCCATTACTTCCATATTAAATGCTAAAATGGCACCGGCTAAAACAGCCGCGGTAGTTGAGAGTACTTGACTCGCATTATTCCAATCGGTTGTTTGTAAACTATCGTAAATTTTACCACCTGCCATGAAAATATTCGTATAGTTATTTCTTTCTGCATTTCTCAATGTGCGAGATTTTCAACCCTAGAACGGTAACCTTGGTGTTTAAAATTCAACGAAAAGGGTTCAACTTGCGCTCATTCTTTTCGTTTTTTCATCCAGGATCACAGGTTAGCGTTCTAGGGTTAGTCGAGGGGCGGAATGAAAATCAAAACTCACTCTCAAAGTAGAGTGCAACGGGCAAGATGGCGACCAACATCCAAGGCTGCATGTAATACATCATATCAATAGGATTACTCATGCCGAGCTTGGATTTTTGCATCACCAATTGCGCCATTGTCCAGCGCAAGCCGCTCGACAGGGCGGCGAATAGACACAACAAGAAACCGAGCAGATCAAATTGCACGGATTTGTATGTGAACATCATCAAGCCCATCGATATCATGGCGACGACTCCAACCAGCGACCACGACTGCAAACGAACAGAGTCAACGTCGTTCAACCAATTCTCTCGCATTTTTTTTTTCCCGCAATTACCTTTTTTTCCAGTTTCAACAGAACGGAGAATCCGAGAATGAAAATGATCGAGGTTGACTTTGTCATTGTGTAACTGCGAAAAATAAATTGGCCGATTGAACGAGAGTTTTGCGATTTTTTCGAGTGAAAAATGGTAAAACGTACAGGGAGATGGTTATGAGAGACATGGCCCAATTGGAGAATCCCACGTCCAATCCGCTCGCAATTCCTGGTGCTGCCAGAGACGAAACAATAGTTTGCCATGAAATTTGGCACTGTTCTCGCCCTTTTGCACATTTTCTCACGCTCCTCACCAACAAGGCAAGAAGAAATTTAACGACTAAATGGCAAAGAACGACGCTCAGCGGCCGCAGGAATTTCTAAAACAATTTCGATTCCACCAATTTACTCGAAAACGTTATACACCGGGTCTGAGAGACCCGGCGAACCGATTGCCACTGAAAAATTGAGGCGATTGGGAAAAATATTTTTTGTCGGACTCACGTAGGCTTCGTACAACCATTGCTGATAAAAAGTCAATCCCACGGAAAGAATAAAGTATATGGAAATTAAAAATATGGACTGGAATATTCCGTGCCAGAATGACTTTTCCCATCTGGATGCATTTTGGAATTCCGGTACGTGCTGCAGATAGTAATCCGAGCCGTCCGGATCCTGTCTGGCAATTTCATATTTTACATTGGAACTTGGCATTTCGTAATTGCAATAGCTTCTGAAAACAAGCAGAAACAACAAATTATCATTTTGTATATATGACGGAGAAAAAACGACTAGTCTGGGTGAGAGAAACTTACCAATTTAGAATGTGCTCATAATTCATAAACGTCCATTCGATAAATTGAAAAATGTCTAATTTTTCGATCTCGTTCGAGCGATTATTCTTCTTGTGTCTCGCGATTGATATTTTTTATCCATATGTCAAACGAATATCAACAAACTCCGGAATTTGAACGAAATCGTTTGGAAAATGTTGTTTTTCCTGAAAATTGAAAAACATTAAAACACATTTGAGCAGAAATTGTTGAAATAATTAAATGCGGTCATTAAATACGCGACTGAAGCAACTACATCGCGCGGTTACAACTGTAAACATAACCTTCAAAATCACCGGACATCCTTGGTCGATGTGGCGCAATTTTGTTGGAGAGGTTTTTTTTTTCCTTCGTTTTTCAACACAAATTTACAAAGTTTTAAACTCGATGTTTCGCCGCACTCTGTTGCTTTTTTTCCAAATTTATTTCAAAGTATTATACACGCAAAACATATCGTAACAGCTGTTTTGACCGTTGGCGAGAAACACTTTGAGCTTGCGTGGAAATAATCAGATAAAATAATCAGCACGACCGCACCACCTGCTCGTTTCTTATTTCAAAGTTGCCTCGATCGTTTGGTGCCCCCCGATTGTTATCACTACCGACGAGTACTCGATCGAGCCGTTCCGGCGCTTTTGAGCGTGTGTGAGAAAGCTCATACTTTCGAGAAAACAAACATAAAAAAGAACAAAAGTTGGCGCGGTAAATGTTTTCGCCCCCAACAATGTCGAGGCTTTTACGAGTTGTTGTCCAATTAACAGCGTTTTACGACTTTCGCTGCTAATTAAAGCGAATTAAAGCGTAAAACGATCGCGGAGAGCAGTTTTTTTTTCACGTTTTCTTATTACCTCATTTCGTGATCGAGCGCGAACGCGGACATATTTGAAAAATGGGGAAACTACGCGTTATGTTCGAAAAGTCAATTATTTATCAATATATATATATATATATATGTATACATTTGAATATACTATAAATATGGAATCTGTGTTGGGTATGCATGGTTCACGTCGTCGTCTGCTCCGAGTGTTATCTTCGTTCGCTGCGACCGCCGTTTCTGTAANGCCCCCAACAATGTCGAAGCTTTTACGAGTTGTTGTCCAATTAACCGAGTTTTACGACTTTCGCTGCTAATTAAAGCGAATTAAAGCGTAAAACGATTGCGGAGAGCAGTTTTTTTTTCACGTTTTCTTATTACCTTATTTCGTGGCCGTGCGCGAACGCGGACATATTTAAAAAATGGGGAAACTACGCGTTATGTTCGAAAAGTCAATTATTTATCAATATATATATATATATATGTATGTATACATTTGAATATACTATAAATATGGAATCTGTGTTGGGTATGCATGGTTCACGTCGTCGTCTGCTCCGAGTGTTATCTTCGTTCGCTGCGACCGCCGTTTCTGTAACTGCCGCGTCCCCGAGTTCCGCCTTTACCGGTAGTCGCGGGTTTAGCATTTTGTTCGGGATTGAATCTCGTCGAAGCACCGCCGCCGCCGCCGCCGCCACCGCCCGTCCAACCGCTCGCAGTCCCCATCGCCGTCGGAGTCGCCGACAACTCTGCCGCGGTCAATGACGTTGTCGAATTGCTTTGCTGGACCGCCTGCAATTTGCAAAGTTGCTTATTATCACTGGGATTAGAGGGAAAATGTACAAAAAAAGAAAAAGGCGAACCGAGGCTTGTCTTCCGGTAGATCCGGTGACGTTGTTTGCATTTCCGTTGTTGGTTATCGCGTTGTTTACGTTTGATCCCGGTGGTCCGGAGCCCCCCTGATTGACGAGCTGTTGCACGAGCGCCGGATTCGGTTCGCTCATGTTTAATTGTTCGTTGATAACCATGCAAAATTCACCAATTTTTTGTATATCGCCAGTTTTGCCGGAATAAAGGGTGAGACATTGGCGCCAAACGGAGGCATAACCTTTGGTCAATCTAACGATATCCCCGGGTACTAACAACTGTCCGGGTTCGTCCCAGATCGAAACATTCATACAGGCAGTCGTGTCGGCCACTTTGAAAGTTCGAACTTCGCGGTTTTCTTTCGTCAGGGTTGGATGACCAACCTCGAGAACGATAAACACTACGTTTATGTTTTTCTGTCCGGGTCTTATGTCCTTTATCAGCACGTATTCCATCGTCCGTTCCATTTTTTTTGTCTTTCTTTTCGTATAGCGTAAACACTCACTTTCCAAGGCAATTAGTCTTTCCCAAAAATATCATACACTTTGGCGATAATTCGGGTGTGCGTGCGATACACAAGCTTCGCGATACTTTTCGAGACACTCGTCGACGACTTTTTCGCGCTTTCTCCTCTCGAAAATGGAGGCTCAATTTATATGAAAAAAATACTCTCCTCGATTGGCAAACGAGCGCTATAAAATAATGATGTTTTTGTCACTTTTAAAAAGAGGAAACTCGATCGTAGCTCTGCTCGCACGATCGGCGGCGTTCATCGCGGCCGCTGCTCGTCCTGTGGGTTCGCAGCTGATCAATCCTACCTCCGCCATCTTCCTTTGTAAACGACGATGCCCGAGAGGTCGCGCCATAGGTACTCGTCTGTGTGTCATAGCCTAAAAGTATTATGTATTCGTATATTTACCAACATGTCAATCGGCGTCGGGCTATATGCAAAGTCCCACCGATCGGCGAAATAAACGTTTGGTAAACAGTAAAAAGTTTAAAGATGCTCTCGTGGAACATTGGCTCGAATCCGTGAGTCCGCGACGGATATTTATCCATGTTTTTACCGAGCCGGCAAAAGCTCGCTGGGTAGTTTTATTATTTTCATCAGCAGCAAAGAAATCTTTCTTTGATATTTGTAACCTCCAATTCCGCGATGGCTCGGTCAATGTTGAGCGCCCCGATTGGGATTATCGGTGTCGCCAGTTTTCTCTATACTTTTCATGTTCTCTATCGGCTCATGTGCTTCGCGTCCAGTCACAACGAGAATCAAAAATTTCTCGTCTACGGTAATCACGAGGGCGGTAAGTTTTCGTTTCGTTCGCTCGTCTCTGTGCGAAACATCTTGTTATCGCAATTTTGTTTTCTCATTCCCAACGCAGCAGAGACGCCGATTCTGACGACTTTGCGGATTTTGGTAATCGACGCTTGCCTCCTGAGTTTCTTTATGTTGCAACACACTTTCATGGCCAGAGAGGGAGTGAAAAATATTTATGAAAAATTGGGAATCGAAGAAATTGAGCGCGGCGTCTATAACGCGGCGAGTTCCGTCGCCCTGTCCTTTCTCATCAACAATTGGCAGAGCGCTCCTTGGATTTCGCTCTGGGACATTGATACCTCCAAAAACGACGCCACGTGGATGCTTTTTGTCGCGTTTCACGTACTCGGATGGTCCGTCGTCTACAGCGGATGTCTCATGATGGACATTTCCGAATTGGCCGGCCTCAAACAAATCTATTACAAATTCACCTCGAGATCTTGCCCTTTGGCCTCTAAATCCAAGGAACTCGTTCGTTACTACTCGCACATGCGACATCCCAGTTTCATCGGCTTTCTCACCATTCTGTGGATTCATCCTCGCATGACGTACGTTCGCGTTTCACGCTTTTCTCTATTCTATTATTCGTATTATTTGCTCTAATGCAAATTGCTAGTCTTTGAATTCTTTGAAAAATTGCTTTTCTGGCATTTCTATGTTCTGCTATTTCATTTCTGACATTTAGACTAGGGGTGTGCGAATAGTGATCGAATCAAATCGAATCGAATANAATCGAATATTGAAATTCGATTCGATTTCCGAATCGAATATTCGATGAATCGAATATTCGGCTTTTTAGTCGAATATTCGATTTTTTAGTCGAATATTCGATTTGTGAATCGAATATTCGTCGAATTTTCGAGTATTCGATAAATTTCCGAATATTTGATGAATTTTCAATTCGATTTTCGAATAGAATATTCGAGCAATTTTCAAGTATTTCTTAAATTTTCAAATATTTGAATATTCGAAAGAAAATCGAATATTCGAAAGAAAATCGAATATTCGAAAAAAAATCAAATATTCGAAAAATAATCGAATACTCGAAAAAATCGAATATTCGGTTTGAAATTCGAATCAAACAATTCGATTCGATTTGATGCCGAATATTCGAAGTTTTCAAATATTCGCACACCCGTAATTTAGACCGAGATATTTAATGTCTAATTTTTTATTTTTCCCATCTAAACGCATGTAAATTGGATCCACATATTTTTTGTTGTTTTCTCGCAACTTTCGAAAATACAAAATTGGGAATTATATATCTCTAGAACGTTTCTACAAAATTTTGAAAGAGTCCTAAATAACGTCGGTTTGTCATAGTAATTTTTGTCTCCCGCTCTTACTGAAAAAAAGAACAAAATTTCGTTGCATTCGTATGCGAAATATTCGTATTTGTTGCATTTGCAGGATCGACCGACTTTTGTTGTCGAGTTTGTTGACCATGTACATGATAATGATGTGGTCGGTGGACGAGGAAGATCGTCGTTATCACGCCAATACCATCCAAAGGAAACGTCGTCATCTCTCATAATCACTGGAAAGTTAAGGATGTTTCGCGCCAGCCCGGTGGATCGTATTCGTATTATTTTTGCAGCTCTCTCCCTCGCCCCCTCCGGTACTCGTCGTCCCGGTCTTCCACGAACAATATTGTTGAATCGTCGTTGAAAACGAGGATAAAAAAACAATAGACACAAAAATATAAATATATTTTGCAGTGAATTCGTTGTTTGTGTTTTTTTATTCAATTGGTGACTTGGACGAGAAGAGCGGTTCCTTTGAGAATCCAATAGGCTTGGTCACGGGCGGAGGGCAATAATATTGGAACGACGAAATTGGTGCTGTGTCCCGTGGTCGAAAGAACACCGGCGCGAATGCTCGTTTTATAGAGCGGACACACGTATCGCGGATCATTTTCCGGCAATGATTTCACCGGGTTGATGTGAATCACCGGCATCGGAGGGTTCATCTCGCCTGACGGGGAAATTTTATGTTTATATCGTATCGCTTGATTTTGACATGGAAAATTATTGTTGGTACCTTTTTTAGCATCGACGAGCACCATGAATTTCAGGTCCCATCGGCCGGCATCCAAAAACAAACCGTGGGCAAAAACTCCATCGACGGGAGGTTCAAGATTTTTGTAAACGGAATAAACTTCTCGGTCGGCGGCGTTGTGTGCGGCTTCGATGTCCTCCTGATCGAGAATTTCTTTCGTTACGGAAAAATCCAATTTCAACTGGTCGATCGGGACGTTATATTTTCTCGCGTGAGTCTGAAGCATTCCCGTTATGAAACCTTGAGGGAAAGAGAGTCCCGAGAGCCAAAAAGATATCGGCTGCTTGTCGCTCAACCAAATCTAAAATTTTCATGTGTTTTTTAAATTATTATTCGCAGTTGTCGTCGAGGCTGTGTAGCAGCGAAAATTGATGGAAACCCTTATAAAGTCGATGCGCAGCTCCAAATCCCTCGTCCAACTGCCCAGAGTCTTCAACGACGGATAAACGTTGACGCTGTGCCACAATTGCGGTACCTGCACGCAGCAACAAATAATCCTCGAGTCACGCGTTGTCGTCGTATTCATCGAGAGAGAGAGAGCAAACTCACGGACCTGATTGTTGACCAGAGCCTTGAAAACTCTCTCGAGCTCGTCCGACATGACGACGAATCCTTTGATGGCTCGTTGAAGATTGTCCATCGAGACGTGAAGTTTGGACAAAAGTTTGTTGTATCTGTCGACCTCGTGGAGCAGAACCGTCGTCAACGAAGGTATTCTTCCGGCGGAATCTTTCTTTACGTGATTCGGATTACAAATATCGGGATCGATGAAAACATCGATTCTCGCGACGATCCTATCGGCTATTTCAAAAACAATCTCCGATGTGGATCGACCCTCGGTTCCCATTTCAACGTTCGGTTGTACTTCCAATATCGTGTTTATTATTAATTTCGTTTCTTTCAACTGCAACACAAAAGGCCAGCGATAATCGTCATCGAGTTTTTTTTTTTTTTTGCAAATTTTAACACAACGCGCGACTACCTGATAGGTGATGTTTGCATTTTCGTGCATTCCGAAGATTTCGGGATCTTCGATAATGGGAAAACGATCTATAAAGTTTCTGTACTCGTTGAGGCTCTTGAGTCGTGGGCAAAAATAGGTGCCGGACGGGGAATACGTGTAATCTGTATGTACGGTATCGTTGTAAACAATTAGTAAAGTTTTTTGTTTCGTTTTTGTTCATATCTCTGGTAAAATTTAACAAAAGGGATTCAACGAGGATTCGAGTCGAAAAAATTGATAAAAAATGCGGTAAAAGGATTTAGTGATGAGACACGTACTGGGGAGGAGAGATTCGGGCGAGAAGAAATTGGCTAGGATCGTTTTGAGGCATCTCAGGTCCCAACCGTCGGTTATTCTTCCTCCGTAGGTTATTTCTCCGGTGGTATAAATGAGCGCGTCCCAGGGTATAATTCCAGCTTGGCAAAACATTCGTAAATTTAACAAACAACAGTCGCGATCGTTGTCGTTGAATTCGTAGAGAATGTTCCAACCGAGGGGACCAAATTTCTTTCGTTCTTGCACAATCGCGTGGAAGAAACAAACGCCGAAAATCATTGTGCGCCAATCCTCCTTTAAATCTGAATAAACAGGAGGGAAAAATTAGGTGGAAATAGAAAAAATTGAAAAAATTAACGAGAGGAAGGCAACTCGCCATGATTTTCGAAAAAGTCTTGGTTCAGTTCGTAAAATGCTCGTTTTACGTTGGCCTTTAATCCTTTGGGTGGTTCGTTGGTAACTTTGACGGAATTTTGCAAAACCGAGACCGGAAATGCCGAGCTCGGCATGGAGCTGAAAAAAAGTCGAAACTCTGGGTGAACCGTTTGAGGATTTTCGGTAATGGAAACGACGAGTCTCTCCATCGCGAGCATCCACGAAGTCGCGAGATGACAATTTTGTAGAAATATCCAGTGTCCCTCGACCGTTCCTCTCTTGACCAGAGTCTCGGCTATCGGTCCTTGACCTTGACCGAGCGATATAGACTCGTATCTTTCCGTGAAACCCATTTCTCCGGCGAATCTTTGAAAAGCTCCGAAAGGATCGGACCCGGTGCTCAGAACGAATACGAGCGGAATCGCGTTCGACGTGTCCCGAAATCTACGCGACAAGATTGTCAATTAATTTTTTACTTTCCCCCCTTTGCTTAATCGCTCGATAAATTACATTTCCGGAAGTGAAGTCATCGCAGATTCGACGAATTGTTGTCCCATATTTTTCTTCACATACGCCGTCACACCGAATATCAATTTTTCCTCTTTCAGACATTTGATCAGCATCAGTTTTTCCATGTCGCTCAAGTTTTCGTCCCAATTGCTCGTTGCTCGTTCATTGTTGCTCGGAACAACGTTCATTTCCTATCGGGCAGGCCCGAGTGAGGATAATGAATAATCGATCGAGTACAAAGGTAACTAACGAACCTCTTGGAAATATTCGATGCTGATTGGAATTCTTTTGAAGGCATCCTTCATAATATGTTTGAATCGAGGAAAATTCGTCGCTAAATAATTGACGTTATTCCACATCGGTTCCGACAAGGTCGGATAATCCGGTTTCTTTGCCTGTTTCGCAACGACGAGCAAAATAGTGAGTAACGAGTTGCGAATCGTCGTTCGTCTAACCCTAGAACGGTAATTGGGGTCTAAATGACTCCGCAATTTTGAAAAATTCATATCTCCGGTAAAATTTAACAGAAAGGCTTCAACCTGGGCTCATTTTTTTCGTTTTTTTTTTTTTAATGCAGGATGACGTGGAAAAAATTTGTCAAAAATTTGAGAAAACGATATAAAACGGGAGAACGACGGGGTCGCGGGATTTTGAGTTGCCTGGGGTCGTTTTTAACCCCCGGATACCGTTCTGGGGTTACATAATGACACAAGAAGAATGGATGAAGTTTTACCGGCGCGGGTTGACCGGCGGCGCCGCGCAGAATGAAATTCCACTCGGGATAGCTGATCATTTCGGCATTGAGATAGATTGCGACGTTCAGCATGAAGCTAAATACGAGTTTGTGCCTCTCGAACAATCCTCGAGAAACGTTTGTATAAACGGAGAGAGTTATTTCGTCGTAAAGAATATTGAGACGAATTTCAAGCTCGTAGTTTTTTTCGCTCGTCTCAATAACGTTGTTGAATATCTTGAGGCGATGGGGAGTCGCGGGAAAAACAATTATAAAATGATTTGATTGATTTTTTCAACGATTAGAAATAATAATGCGATAAAATTTGGTAAACTGACTTGAGTGAAATATTTGAGAGAAAACTGATACATCGGATCAATTTCGGCCAAATTTCCGACAACAAAGTACAAAACTGATCCGCGCGTCGCGACGCTCCGATATTTTTCGCGGGCTATTGAAATTTTTTCCTCCGTCGCTTCGGTCTCGAGGAGCCGGCTACCGATTATCGCTGAAGTTTCTTTGCTGTCGTTCAGAGTCTCGATAAGTTCCTCGTTGTCGAGAATATCGTCGCCCGAGCTAAACAGCAGCGACAAAATTTTGTCCTCGATGCTCTGTAGCTGAGCCTTGTCCGCGTTTATTTTTCCAATCAGTTCGTTTCGCAATTTCTCCAAATCCGGACGTTCGAGGCGCACGACGTCGCTGCAAAAAAAAAAAATGAAAAGATGATGCGGCGACGCTCGTCGAGATTATTGCGTTAAACTTACGCCAGCAACTGGTCCTCGAGTCCGGACGGCGTGACTGTGAAATTGACGATCGTAACTTTTATACAAACTTCCGGTAAATAGTGAGGATTCGCCATTTTCGTAGTGAGATAGAGTTTGAAGTTTGAATCGTATTCGATGTCGCTGTCACCGAGACGTATCAGAGTTCTTCCGCCCTGGGCGAGCAAAAGAGCGATTATGAGCTGCTCGTTATCGGGGAGCAGGAACGACGAGTCGGAAAATTGCAACGGAAGCAAAAAACTAACCTGGACGAAGGTTTGCTTGAGCAAAACCGGCTCGAGACTCGGATCGAGAGTCTCGCCAACTTGTTGAAGCAAAATCGGTGCACCGATTCTTATGCAGCCTTCCATAATTCGCATGAAGTTGGCGTCCGTCATTTTGCAAATTTGAAGATTGTTCTCCTCCTCCATGTTGCGTATCCATCGATTTGCCTGGATCGCGAGTAGAACGTAAAAAATCAAACTGTGCTGGGGTTGTTTGAGTTGGCGGGAGAATATGAGAAATTACCTGTTCCTGCGGATCGATCATGAGCGGCCATCGACCGGCCCGAGTGACGAGAATCGCATTTTCCGTAGAGACGCGATCTTTGGGCAAACCGTGGGTGTTCCAGGTACGAACGACGTACGGATCGGCGAGAACGGTTACGAGATTAAAATTTGGTGTTGTAACGATTTGTTGAGTTTTGCAGCCAGAGAGCCAACTTTCGAGCAACTGTTGTCGATAGAGATTGGTGAAAGCTCCGAGATAAGCCAAGCAGCCGGCGGCGACGAGACAATCGCCCGTCAAATTATTAATTTGCCCGTCGAAACCCTTGACCAGCTGCTTCCATCGAACTTGCTCGTCCGACAGCGCCGCCGTCAATCGTCCCGATCTGTTTAATCTCGCCTCGCTCAGATTCATATTGTACTCGAGATCCGCCAAATTTTTCACCGCTCCGTCGTACTGATCTTGCAAACGTTTTATTTTTCTCTCGACCTCTTGCAATTGCTGCTGCTTCTGTTGGAGCACAGCCTCGATCGCCCACAGCTCGTTCTGCGCCTTTAGCAATCTGTCGCGAAAAATACCTTGCTCAGCGAAAGGACGTTAATTAATTAATCAAAGGATCGCGATGGTCAAATTTTCTTGCATTAAAAATGGTTTGCGAGCCCAAGTTGTTTTAAATTCGCTATAAGTTTTAATTTGTTATATAATAAAGAAAATTTCGAATAAAATTCAAGTGTCAATTTTTTTTTTTTAAAGCAACTTACACGGCACGCTTCGGCTCGACGATTCGATAAATTTTCGCATATCCGTCTATCGCGCGTACCCAGATGCAAATAGATTTGCAAACTTTGCTCTGTTTCGCCACTATTTGCGGAACAAATTCCGGATGCGCGACATAGTCTTGGAGTTTTTTCAGTAGTTTGTCGCTAATGTCGTCCTTCGGATAGCTCATCAGTCGCTCGAGAAAGTGGGCCGGATCGGCGAGTACTCGCTTCGCCGATGGCCAATCGGTTCTAACAACGCGAGCGAACAATTAAAAAAACATGAGCCACGAAATTTAGCCTCCGGGAGGAAAGAAAAATTTAACCAACTTTTCGTCGAGCAGGAGACACACGGCCTCCATGACGAATCGCACGAGGTGCGGCGGTTTGTTGAAAACTTTGATCTCAATAATGTCGTTTTTGTTGAGCGCTTCGAGAGCTTTTTGAGCCTCTCGAAGGGCCGGAAGAGCGGCTTCCAAATCTTTTCGGGCATCCAATTCGAGAGCGGCCGTTTCTTCGGCCATCAACTTGGCGGCGGCCTCGTCAGCCGCGACAACGCTCCTAACTTTGTCGCATTCGATTTGTTGCTTCGCCACGACTTTCATCAAATTGCTCACCTCTTCCGAGCTCGTTTTCAATTTTGGCCCGAGACGCAGCAGTTGCTCCTTCATCACGGCCACCATCTCGTTCGTCTCGTACAATTTCTATAATCAACATATACCAATCATTTTCGTCCAAGCGATCGAAATTCATGCAAATAATCGCGCGCGCTCACGTTCAATCCGTTGGCTATCTTTGCCTGCAATGTCAAAATTTCATTCTTCTTCTTGTCGAGAGTCGAGAGATAGAGCTTTATCAGTTCCAAATAACTGCTCGGTGTCGTGTAATATCTTCTTCGCATCTCGTTGAAAAAACGAAGCGTCGTCTCTTCGACGCTCTGCGGGCAAACAAAATTTTTCGCATTAAACACGCGGCGCCTTGCGATTTGCTTGCGATTGCAGCGGAGCGACAGCGGATTGTACTTTGTGCATCAAAACGCAGATGGAGGAGAGAGCGGCCAATTTTTCGGGGTTGTCGGGCACGAGGGGATTGATGGAACTCTCGGCTACCGACAAAAGAGCCTCGCGAGGCCAATTGGTGAACCAATCGATGGTGCAACAATTTACCAGGGAGGGAAACATGCGGCAACGTCGTCGAAAAGCATCGCCAACGGGGCTCATGCACAGTACCAGGTGAAGATGATTTCTCACTCGAGCGATGAAATAATCGTAAATTCCATCGCGATTCTCCTCGGCGATTCCAGCCTCTTTCGCCGCTGGCCTCGTCTCGATTATCGCCTTTTCGAGCTCATCCGCCTCGAACAAATTCGGCACTTCGCCTGTGCCCACGTTCGTCATCTTTGACATTTGTTTGAATTTCAATATAATGTGAAAAGGCGCGAAACGTACCCGAATTGAGAGTGTTGTTGATGTCTTCGAGAAATTCTTCCATAACGATTTGCGTGTCGGTGAATAAAAATGTGGAATTTTCGGCCCGAGCACCCGGTCTCAAATAAAATCGACGAAGATCCTCGTGCCAGGAGTTGAGATCGTAGCCGCGACTCACTTGAATCTGATAACATCTGCGCGAGCAGCAAAGTTTCATATCAAATATTTTTGAATAATTGAAAAATTTTCGTCAATAAAATTGACAATTGGAATGACGAAAATTTGCTTTTCAGTGCGTGGATTGCGAGATAGGAGAGTGCTTACGGATAGCCGTTGAGGTGGGAGGCGAGTTTGGTCAAGCTCTGCTTTCCCATTCCGCCGACACCAACGAGAAGTCCGTTTCCTCGCTCGGAACGCAAAATTCTCGCGATTCTACACAGATGCTCGATCGCGTCCATAAAAAAAATCAGTTTCATTTCTTTGTTGGTTACTATACAGTAATCGTCGAGATAATCCTGAAAAACACGCGGCATACATTTTCCAAGCAAAATCTTGTTTATATAGCGAGGAAATGATTGAAATATTTTTGGAACCAACGCGAAGAACGTTTTTCATTTTTTCGACGTCGAAAATTTCATCATAAGTTCGATCTTCCGGGGGTGCGCCGAACGACATGAAATCTCCGAAAAATAAGAGCGGAGGTCGCTCGATTATCGTCTCCCCGGGCGGAAGTGGTACCACTTGGTCACCGAACGAGCGCGAACACGTTTCCGTAACGAGATGATAAAAGTAACTCTTGTCCTCGACGTTTATCAAACGATCGTGAAAAACCCTCAGACACTCGTGATAGAATAATCTGCAATTATTTTCCATATCGCGTGTCTTGAGCGGAACTCGACCGACGAATCACATGCGCGGCATCGTATTCGATCGCGCGCGCGCGAGTTACCTCAACATTTGTCGCGCCTCGCGAACCGACGACGAATCAGCCTGAAGCATTCCCTGAACGCATTTCGACAAATCACGAAGATTGAAAACGTAGTGAGACTTTTCGGGAGTCGGAAGAAGATCGAGCGCTATTTTGTTGTATATTTCGACGGTAGCCCCGACTATTCTGTCGCCAACTTCCATAACCGGTTGCGCAAAATCTTGGAGAAAGCCGCGGATTATCGATCTGCGCGATAAACCACACCGCGAGCGTTTAATTTCGTATCAAGTTTGATTTTATCGGGGAAAGAATTTGGGCGATACCTGAAGATTGCTTTGAGGGAAGCTTCGTCGGGCGAGGGTATGACCAACATTCCGAAATGTCGGACGAATCTCGGAGTAAGAGGATTTCTTCCGCCTCCGGGGGGTGCGCAAGCTACCGACAGCACCACGTCCTCGACGCTCTTCCAAAATAATTTGTCACGATCGTAGAATCCGCTCAAGTCCAACAGTTGCCTGCAAAATATTTTGTCTGTAAAATTTCCATTTTTCGTTTTCTCTTCTGTGAGGAAAAATAAATGGATTTTTGCCTCAATAATTCAATGGGTGGCTGAGAACCGTATGTATCGAGTTTCGGCATATTGACATCGTCGACGAATACGCAAACGCGTTTCCCGTAAGGCGCTCCGAGAACCGCTCTCTTTTTTTTCTCGAGCTTGAGCTCCAGAATTTCTTGAGTCCGTCCGCTGCTCGTTTGAGCCGAAAAATTGAGGCTTATCGGTAGCCAGAGCGTGCTCTCTTGTAGATTTTTCAGGACAACTTTTGTGATTACCGATTTTCCAACGCCTGCGTGAGCGGTTGCAAAATTTATTTTCCCTGCTCGCGATGCTCGTCGCTGGATCAATTTTTTCGATACTAACCCGTTGCACCGGTGACGAAAACGGGCTTGTTCGCTTGGACGAGTTTCTGCACGATATAACCAAATCGCACCGTGTCGATCGTTGGCACGAGAATCTCAAAAAATGGCTGTTCCTTGTCGTAGACGAACGCCGGCATTAATTTTACCCAAAGATCCATTCTACGATTTGGCACGTTGATGTACAAGCTCCAGAGATCGCCGGACGACGGTAGACTGTCGGCGCGGAATTGTCAAATTTTTCGAAATTTTACAAAAAAATTTCTCTCGACGTTTACACGATTAGCGCTCACCGTGCAGCGGCGTTTTCATCGAATTGTTGTTTGACAAAGAGTTCGAAAGCCTCTCGGGAAACGTCAATTACGTTACCACCGATGCCCCAGATGTAAGAAAATATAAATGACTGTATGAGAAAGGTATTGACTCGCGATCGATCCGCGCTCTTGTCGATCGATCCTGGCTCGAGAATAATGCTTTCCATGAGGGCACAGCACATGCTAACTTTGCTGATATCCACCTGCGCGATACCAAAAATCATATCAGACAAAGTCCCACGCGCGGACTGACGAAAAATATTTGACGAAATTTACTTGAGCGATCGCGTGTTCGCAATTCTTTTTGAAAAATCCAAGCCCGTCGCCGACATAAGTTTCGAAAAATTCGACAATCAAATCCTGCAGATCACGATTGAGCATTTCCAAGCGACGTGCCCAACTCTTGACGTAGGGCAGCCAGCCCAGCTCGGCCGGATCGACGTAAACCATTCCTTTTCGTAAATTATTCAAATAAATAACATCGTTTTGCTGAGGAAAATTGAGGGGAAAATAAAAATATTGAAAAAACATGTTCTGCGGGGAAAAAAAAGAAATAAAATTTTGTTAAAAATCGTCGATATTTTGTTGAACACGGTCAACTAAATATTTTAGGATAATTTCCAAATTTTCGTTATTTTGGCAGTATATTCGGTTTCTAACGGAATTGTCAGCAAAATTTGCGATTGGAACGACAAAAATTTGCTTCCCAAGAGACTTTCTACAATATTTCTTGCTGCAATGACACAATTTTTGGGTTTATTAAAAAAAAAAACGGTTACGTTTAACGTATCGAACGAAATATCGATCTTTTCCAACAAAATTTTCTTTTCAGTGTTATCATTGGATTAGACACTGGGATTGAAATTTTTTTAAAAATTGTCGATATTTTGTTGAACACGATAAACTAAATATTTTTTGATGATTTCAAAATTTTGGTTATTTCGGCAGCATATTTGGTTTCCAATGGAATTGTCAGCGAAATTTACGATAGGAACGACAAAAATTTGCTTCCCAAGAGACTTTCTACAATATTTCTTGCTGCAATGACACAATTTTTGTGATTATGCAAACAAAACGTTTAGTCGAACGTTATCGAACAAAATATCGATCTTTTCCAACAAAATTTTCTTTTCAAAAAAAGAAAGAAGATCGATGGTTGCTCACCGCATCTGCTGACGGTAGCCGGAGAGGCTTGAGCGAGATCCATAACTTCGAAAACCATGTGAACGTAGGGGGTGAATTTGATTCGTTCGGAATTGGCGAGACAGAGCATTTTATTGTCGTCCAGTACGGTATTCATATTTTCGATCCAAACGGCGTCGACGGGTCCGTCGCACACGACCCACTGATGCTCTTCCGTTACAAACTGCGAAAAAGCAAATAATCGCATCAGGAAAGGAGGAAAAATATTTTTTTACGGATAATGGCGAGCGCGACTTACGGAACACGCGGTACGAACGATCGATCCGACCAATCCGTCGTGCCATTCGTTGGTCAGAGTATTTATTTCTCCGTAAAGTTGGCCGATCGTTACCGCTTTGGGATTGAGCACGTACATGTGAACCGCCTGATAGGCTTGGCCGGCCGCTCCGATATCGTGCAGCCGCGTATACGCGTCTCGAAGAGTCTTTTCCCAAAAAGCACACATTTTATCAAGTGCGCAAACGCACGCAACGAGGAATGGATTTGCTTACTCGAAGAACGGTAGTTTTGCCCGAACCGGTCGGACCGACGAGCATCACTCCGTGCCTGACTTGCATCGTCTCGTGCAATTGGATCGTTTTTGCGATTGAACAATTTTCCGCTTGCAGTCCCGCCTCCTCCATTATCTGATTCATTGATATTCAGTTAATTCTGCTCCCTGGGCTCAAAATGACCCCAAACGACATGCTGATTTTTTTTCGATATTTTGAAAATTGGATAAAAAATTTTTGCCTCGCCGCCTTGCCAGTATCGAATGTAAATAAATTATGTTATTTATTTTGGCAATGAATCTCACTCACGGTAACGGCGGTTTCGGCAAGTATTCCATAATCCTCTTCCGGTATTTCGACGTTGGGAAAAAGATCGCCCAAGATACCGCGAAAGAGTTGAGCATCGTCGGCCAAAAATTTAGGCAAATTACTGTCTCTCAGTGCTCGCATAAGTACCACTTGTTCGCTCTTGTCGGGATTTTCTCGCTTCAGACTTCCGGCCATAACGAGCACGCTCTTGACGGCTCTGCGGGCTTTTCAATAATTAATAAATCATCGTTCCGATAACGATGATGAAAAAATNCCGTGGGGTCAAAATGACCCCAAACGACATGCTGATTTTTTTTCGATATTTTGAAAATTGGATAACAAATTTTTTGCCTTGCCGCCTTGCCAGTATCGAATGTAAATAAATTATGTTATTTATTTTAGCAATTAATCTCGCTCACGGTAACGGCGGTTTCGGCCAGTATTCCATAATCCTCTTCCGGTATTTCGACGTTGGGAAAAAGATCGCCCAAGATACCGCGAAAGAGTTGAGCATCGTCGGCCAAAAATTTAGGCAAATTACTGTCTCTCAGTGCTCGCATAAGTACCACTTGTTCGCTCTTGTCGGGATTTTCTCGCTTCAGACTTCCGGCCATAACGAGCACGCTCTTGACGGCTCTGCGGGCTTTTCAATAATTAATAAATCATCGTTCCGATAACGATGATGAAAAAATTATTATGTCGTTTTGGCAACTCGCCTCATTCCAAAGTCGTAGTGATCCTGTTGCGACAATTGTTCGCTGCACAGAGTATACAACAGAGTCATCTTGACCGAGAGTATTTTTGAAGATTCGAAACCTTCGGAATAAAGCGTCACTTCCGCTATGAGCTCTGGAGCGGCATAGCAAAGAAAAAACATGTATTGGTGTGTGTAAGGATCGAACGAGATTTGTCGAGTGCAGGCGCGCGTCAAGACTCACTGTAATCGGGCACCATCATGGAAATCGGCCGAAAGAGGGATTTCAAATTGTCGGGTAATTCCGTACGTCCGGCGTATCCGGGATTCATAGTGATGAAGGCCGCGCACGACATGACCAGCTTGATCTTACGCCCTTCGAACATGAAACTGTAAAGAGGCAAAAATTTAGCAGATGGCAAAAATCGATCGCACGTTGGATACAAAAAAAAGGTGTAGAGCGACTGACTCGGTGGCTCGTGCGACTTTGGCGTTTCTGATGGTAATCAATTGTTGAGCTATGACGGAGAGTACTTCGATATCGATGCGATTAAACTCGTCGAAACAGCACCAAGCGCCCGAAGTGGCTAGTCCAGAAAAGAATCTTCCCATCATCTGCAACGCGCAATCCGTGAAACTTTTATTTTTCAACTATGCGAGCAAGTCTGCGTCGTTTTTAGTCTTTCACCTTAAAGTCGAGACCTTCGGAACAATTGAAAACCACGCACTGTATCGCCAGAGCTTTGGCCAAATCTTTCGTTGTTTCGGTTTTTCCCGTTCCGGCTGGACCGGCCGGTGCTCCGCCTGAGAAGCAAACGAAAACCAGATTTTCAATCTAAAATATATTTTCAATAAATTGTATTTCGTTCTGTATATAATTATACGTGGAGATACTGTTTATTTATTAATTCATTTATTTATTTATTAAAAGAGGAAATACCCAAATCGAGCTGCAAGGCTCCCATCAGGCACAAATAACACTTGTCGGTGAGAGGTGTTATGACGAGACGTCTCTGTGCCCCGAGATACTCGTAACCGTACGGATACTCGGNTTATTTATTTATTCATTTATTCATTCATTTATTTATTTATTTATTTATTCATTTATTTATTTATTCATTTATTTATTCCTTTATTTATTTATTTATTTGCTTATTTATTTATTAAAAGAGGAAAAATACCCAAATCGAGCTGCAAGGCTCCCATTAGGCACAAATAACACTTGTCGGTGAGAGGTGTTATGACGAGACGTCTCTGTGCCCCGAGATACTCGTAACCGTACGGATACTCGGCGTTGCTCATTCTAGCCAGACAATTTTCCTTTTCCGGCTGCCAGTAATACCGGAGCGCCTTCATCCAATCGAAGCTCGAGCTGCGATTCAACAAAAAAATTAATCGAATCGATATTCCAGATGCAATGCGGCGCTAAACCGTCGATTCGTCGCACCTCGAGGTGACTTTATTTTCCACGAGAGTAGTTATCGTGTCTCTGGCATGAACGTCGACCGTTATCAGATTGATGATTATTTCACGAATGAGTTTGGGCAAATCGGATCTAACCATGGCCGCAAGTTGATTGAGATTCTGTAAAATGCAATTTCTTGTAAAACGTCTGGACTAATTTATGAATCATGAATAAAATCATGGAGAATAATTACCGAGTAACACTTTTGCTCGAAGGATCGCATGGAATTTTCAACATTCGTGCCGGAATCGAGAATCAGATGAACGCTTTGTGCCCAAAATATTTGAGAAACTGTGAGAACGATCTATTCGCCCGTGTTACAGGGAAAAAAAAAAACAAATGTCAAAAAATGAAACAAATGTAAAATGAGGAGGGGACGAGCAGAGGACCTGGGACGGATGTGACCAGAGAAAGCTCTGTCTGCCTCGCGTTTCAAGGTCACCCATCGCCATTTTCATTCTTCTTTTCAAAGTTGAAAACATGGATTCTTCGACTTTGCCCAACCAATCTTCGACGTTGCCCCGCGCCTTGAGCCCTTTGCCGAGCCCGACTTTTTCACCCTCCGGTGAAATCATCGAAAGAATGTCAGTCGTCAAAAGAACCTCCGACGTCGCTGCCACCTGCTGCGTATTTTCAAGGGTTTCTTCCTGCGGGCTCGCCGCGGCAAACTCCAAACGATATATCGCGTCGAAGCATTTTTGCAAGTGCCTCTGGACCGCGTGAGGATTTTTCGTCTGAGCCAGAATTTCGAGCAATTCGTCGTTCGAGAGAAAGAAGAATCTTGGAAAAGCTATTCTCTTTGTTTCGAGGTAAGCCTCCAGACATTTGAGTATCTGATCGAGATTCTTATTGTTTTCTTCGAGCTGTTCCAGCAGTCCGGGCTGCGTGCACGACTCGAGCGCCAGGGGCATCTGGCTGGGCAAATATTCATCAAAATTCGCCAGTTGAATAAATAATTGAAAAATCGACGTTATACCCTTCTGGTGCGCCTCATAATGTCTTTCCAAGATTTATCAACGAGAACGAATAATTTAGCCTCAACGGGGAGCTGCCTTTGGATGTCGGGAGCGGAAAATATTGCTTCGAGATACATCCACTGTTGTTGACAGTATTGCCACGCTTCCTGCCGATGCAAAAAGAAGAAAATAAAAGCTGCATGCTGTGCAAAGGGGTTTGATCTGAAAAATAAAGCGAACCAGCGTATTGGAGAATAATTCCAATTGCTTGACCCAATCGTCGAGCCTGGGTTTAATGGGTCCGACGTGTCTCGATGCAGCGATCGTTTGAATGTTGATATTGCTCTCGTCGAGGGCGGTTTGGATTTCTTCGAGCGAGCCCAGAACGTAAACGTCTTTGGCATCTTTGTGGGGTAAAACGATAAATTCCATGCTTTTCCACGTGTATTCGACTTTTTTGAGCATGGCTTCGAGGCTCCATTCGGAGCTCGCAGAGGCTGCAATTTCCATGAGTTCGTTTGGATAAGCAAAGCCTCCGAGACTCTCGAGAGTCTCCAAATTAATGGGCTCTTCCGTTTTGAATTTGTAATTCAACAAATTTTCAATTTTCAACCAATGACGAGCCTTCAAATGAGGATTTCTCAAATAACTGATAATCGGCAGTTTGTCCTTGATCGTTTCGACCTCCTCCTTCAATTTCGGCAATATATTGTTGGCCGGTAAGCCCTTTTCCAATTGCGCAATATTCTTCAAATATTTCATCGTCAACGTGGTCATTTCTTCGACGTTCAATGTATCCAAGTTGGCGATGAACCAATCGTCGACCAATTGGGACCACGAGGCGACGCTCTCCCACAGCAAACTTCGCAATCTAACTTGATTCGTAACGTCCTCCAGTATCTCGAATCTCGTTATTTCGAGCTTGAAACCTTTTTGATGATTTCGATACTCGCTCGCCAAGTTGGAACATTCGCTCAGTCTTTCCGTCAAATTTCTCAGTGTCTTTGTGCACAGCTCGGCGTCGCTGTTTATGTTCAACAGCCAGGGTTGCTGAAATATAATCAAGTGGAAAATTTCAATAGAAGCACATTTTCTCGTTTGAGGCGACCGAGCGATAAAACGTACCAGAGCTTCGTCGTTGATCATGGAAATTTTCTCCACCAGCGTCGTTATGTCCTTTTGTATTTGAAGATTGAATCGAGATATCAACTTTTGTCTCTCCTCCAGTCGTTTGTCAACGGCGAGACGCAAGCTCGTGAATTCGACGCTGATACCCTGTAGAGCGAGCGTAAAAAATTGTGACGCGGAGTTTGCGACGCAAAAGGAAATTTCATAGTTACCAAGTAATTGGCGGTATCGTCGGAAGAAACCGGAATTCCGTACTCCTCCATTATGTCGTACAATTCTTTGACGTAATCCAGTTGAGCCTCCAAATTGTCGACCTTTTGTTGAGCCTTGTCGACAAATTTAATATAATTCACGTAATCGTCGGTCGATGTTGGTTCCGAATCCAAAAAACTTATCGCCTCGACGGCTTCCGTGAGGAGCCCAGTAACTTTTGATCTTCCGATACTGTCGTGCGGGGAAAAAATGAATAATTAATAAAAAAAAGAATAAAAATGAATATCGTCGCGCGGAATATACTGACCCGGGCATGACAATTTCCAAAATTCGTTGCTTGTCACTCGGTGCAACGAGAGCACCTTTCTTGAATCTCTCCAATTGAACGAAAAATATTCCCAGAGCTTGTTGATCGATGATTCCTTCGATAACTTCGATTTCTGTTCGGTACTGAACGCACCATTTTCGGAAAATGTCACACTTTTCATTCTCACGAATGATGCTCTCGTCAAAGTTAATATCGGCCGTATAAAATTGGTGAATCGGCCGGAAACGTTGGGCGTACAGTCGTACGGCACGGAAATTCATGTCGAGAATTTTCGTCACTTCCTTCTTCAGATCAATTATTATTCCATCCTTTTTCACTATTTTACGGATCAGGGGAGGCTGCCCAACGAGGGTATTTACGATTTTGTGATTAATCGTCGGCCTGCGGTGGAGACAAACGTTTGCATTAAAAAAATCAAAATATCAAACTGACGTCAGCGCAGAGGATCTGAATGATTTTTCGTACTTGGTGAAAGAATGGAAATACGGATCGGAGAGTAGCGGCTTTATGGCGTCCAAACTTTCTTCCCACATCGATTGGAGCGTTGCGAAGACGTAACGAAATATTTCTTCGGACGGATCCAGCAGCGTCCCACCGCCAGAAGCATCGCGTCCGACCAAAAGATCCAGCATGAAGTAAGGATTCTGCAAATTTTGCAGTTTTCGAGTTTCAGTCACACTTTTGTTTGAGTTGAAGGAAAAAAAAAGAAATAACCTGAATGGGACAACTGGGAGAACGTTGACGTTGTAAAACTTGGTCAACGGGCGCTTCCTCGAGGAAGAAGGATTCATCGGGAAGAAAGGAAGCATGACTGGCGAGATTCTCCAAAAACTCGATGTAAGTATTTCGCAACAAACCTCGCATCATGCTCGTTACCATATAATCCACCAGATGAATAAAGCTGAAATTAATTCGTTAAAGTACGAGCAGCAGAATGATATAACGCGATCATCTGCTCACCAACAGAGACGATAACACTTTTTTCGCTTCTCGGCTTGCTCGATGTAACTCATTCTCAAAACTCCGTCCCTCGGCATCCGATACTTTGTAGCACCGAATTGACCTGCGCGAGAAAGTTGCATTCGTTGCGAAAAAATCAACGAGGGCGAAAAGGAAAAAGCAAAAATACCCAATTTTCCGTAAGCCGTTTGCTCGATCGTGATGTTGGAGTCATCGGGCGTGTATCCGGCATTGAAGAGTCCAGCCAAGCAAGCGTTGTAAACAATATCGAGAGATATTTGACGCAGTTGGTCGAGTTTCTCGCCAACAGTTTCCAACTTTGTCAATTGCATTTCGACGAAGAGAAAGAGCGGCAGTTTTTCCACGGAGCTCGAGTCGAGAAAAGACATTTCGAAAAAAACGGTACACATCGCTTTGATCTCGAGGAGAGCGGTGCTCAGAATCGGATCCGATATAAAGAGATTCGATTCCATGTAATTCCGTGCCTCCAAAAATTTCTTTACTCGGATTGATTTTCTCCAAACGTAGAAAGCCTTCCACATCCGATGTTTTGCGAACGTCTTGATCTGTCGGAACCGCGGAAATGGCGTTGAAACACAGAAAAGCAAATTTTCAAAATTTCTTTTGTGATTTTGATCATTTTTGTGAAAATTTTTGAATTTTTTGATTTTCTGATCGTTGCAATCGATAGCCCAGGATTCGCTACCCCTAAAAAGTACCCCACGAGTTTTCAATCCGTACAAATGCCGATGAGACAGAACGTTTCGAAAACTGGAAGTGCAAATTTGCACCGATGTGGTGAGTAATTACCTCGACGAGCCTGAGATAATATCCGTATTCTCTCAGCCAGAGTTCGAGAGGAGTAAAAGTTGTTTCTTCGGGACTGTATTGGGTGACGCCGCTGAGGCTCAGGGTCATGTAAGTTTTGCCCAATTCTTTGTAGGGCACGAGTCTGGAGGATAAAGGAGCGACTGTTACCAGGATTTTGTCGCGAACAACGTTTTGCGCGCTGCACTTACTTGAGAGCGTAGGGAGTAAAATATTCCGAAGTTCGATCGACCGCGTAGGCCATGTAGAAGAATCCAATTTTTTTATCATTCCGGAGCATTTCCACGAGTTTCAATTGGTTCGCTACTTCGGGAGGCTGCTTGAGCTTGTTTAGCAACATTGTCGATTCTTCGGCCGTGGGTAATTGCTTCTTGGGCTCGACCATGACTGCCTCGTCGAAAATTCGTCATTAAATAGCCTCGAGGTCCGAAAAATTTGCATTATTTGCATATCGTACTTTTAACGGGCTTGCCCGGTGTCGGAGGAGCAGCTGGAGAAGCAGGCAAGCTCGTCTTCTCGTCCCTCGCCAGGTCGCTCTTTATTCGCCAAATTTCTCGCTCGATATCCTCTTGTCGTCCACGGAATCCGCTCTGAATTCATTTTCATCGATATCAGCGACGGAACAAAAAAGCTATTTGTTAATCGCGTCTCGCATATCGACTCACCAGAGGCTCCGGAATTTCTTCCTTGTGCTCGATCCGCTCGAGTACTTTCTTGTGCGGAACGTGAAACGCAATTTCATCTTTTCTCCTTTCGCTGCAAGTATCGATAAATATTCAGACCAAGCATCATCGAATTATACCGATTGAAAAGAAAATGCGAAACCTCTGCTGCCGCGGATCGATTTTCCACAATCTCGGTTGTAAACTTTGCTCAAATCCTTTGATCCTCTTTTTTTCGTCTCCGTCACCCAGCATCCTACTCCCTGCGACCTTTTCCTTTCCCTTCGAAATAATACTTTCGTATTTTTGCATTTTAACCAATCGAAGAAAATCAATCGTGTTGCAACAACTGTCAACGAAACAGTCTACTGACAGCGACGATCGCCGAGCCCCCTTTGCCGAGCGCTGTCAATCGTTGGTGAAAAAAAATGTCCGATTTTTCGATGCAACGGAAAAGGAATGAGAGAGTCTAAAATACTCGAAACGAATCATCGAGTTGTTGCAGAAACCATTTTCGAAAACGATTCTCCGACTCTAAATAAAATAAATGTAAATAAATAAAAATAAATAATTGAATGACAAGATTGAATTTATTGGTAAAAATGTACAAAAAAATAAAAATTCAGTCTCACTACGCGTGTATGTACGGCGACAGTTTAGTTTGGGAAAAAAACGATAAAATTGCACATGCGCATTGTCAATAATTCCTATCTTTGCGAAAAGTCTAGCAAAGTTGTTTAATCTTGAGATAATTAAAATGAAAGAGAATTTACTGTTCTTTTCGTCTCGAGTACTTTGAAGGCGTCGAGCTAAACATATTTTTCATATTGTCTTTCCAATCGGAGAGAATTATTTCTTCTCCGTTGGAGAAGATTTTGTCGTTCCATGGAAAAATTTTGGCACTCGGAGCAACGGAAATGCTAAAAGCCGATTCGGTATTTTCTGTGTTCTCGGTAATGTTGGTTATGCTGCGGGTCTGATAACCCGTGTCCTGGGTCGAATGACCGTTCCAACTTCGATGAGCCGCGCATGAATTTCCTAAAATTGTTTCATTTCGTTGAGAAGCTTCGTTGCTATTTATTTTCAACCAATCCGTCGTTATGGTCGTGAGATTGAAATTTTCCTCTCGCAATTCGTTGCCGTTTTGGAATATCTTGTTGCCAGCCGCTTCGTTATCGGGCTCGATTCTCGATCGAATCATGGATGCGCCTGCAGGAAAATCGAAATTTTCAT
>JBAJMU010000001.1:2058717-2083074 GCA_037952995.1 Hyposoter didymator | reverse complement strand
TACAGTCCGACCTCTCAATAAGCACGGTAAAGCCCCCAAGGGGAAGAGTTTTTCCGAGAAATCGAGTGCCCCCACCAGGCGCGCACTCCACGCTCACCGACTGTCTCTGTCTCTTTTGCTCTTTTTAGCTTGCGAACCTCCCAATAAGCACGCTTCTAATAAATGTGAACTTTTTCACGTTAGTCCCGATTTCATGTGAATACTATTTAATAGTTTTGCATTGATCGAAATATGTATTGAGAAGACGACATTGAAGAATTAAATTTCTCCGAGGCTTCATCCTCCATGGACGAATTCGGCTCCCTTGAAAATATCGCACCTCCAGTTGATAACGTTGAGAGTCGAAATGACTATCAACCGATCGAAAATAATTTTAATTATTTGTCGAATTCCTTTGCCATTTTGTACGACAGTTCTTAAATAGATTTCAGTTTTTAACGTACATTTTGTATTTTATGTGATAATAAGAATAATTAAAAACACTCATATGCATTGACATATGTACAAATTCATGTTATTTTATGCGTCTAAGCTCTCATCTGCTGGACGTGCTTATTGAGAGGTTCGCGCACAAATTTACTCGAGCTCAGAGTTTGAGTCGGAGTGGAAGAAATGTTCGACCGAGAAACTGGGGAAGCATGCTTATTGCGGGCGTGCTTATTGAGAGGTCGGACTGTATTTGCAGTATACAATTGCGCCATTTTTTTGCACCGCAGCGGCAGCGAGGGCTGCGGCACGAGCCGGAGCGAAAACGCTGATTTAGCGTCTCTGCTACTCCGCGTGCGACAAGAAGGCAAATCGACCTCAAGCAACGAAAGAAAAAACTCGATCGTATGTGGGCATGTCCCTCTGATGGCGCGATCTCGAGAATATTTTCGTTACAAAAAGAAAAGGATCGCGCCGAAAGGGTGTTGTCGAGCTCCCTCTCACGAGCGCGGTAACGAGCTACCGCGCAGCAGAGTCTTGGATCGGAAAGATATTTCTGCACTACCAACCGCGTTTGACTTTTTCACGGCTCGCCGCGCGCCAGGAGCCAGAGTTATCTGTACCGGAAGTTGGAAGCGCGGAGATGGAGCGAAAAGTGTAGAGGGCGTTGCTGCTGGAGCATGAATGGATGTTTTATGGACTTTCGGGCGATGAGTGCAAGTGCACCGCGGTTGGCGAAGGTTGTGCAGCAGCGAGAGGAGAGAAAACGGTGAACGGGGGGGTATGGAGAGAGAAAGACTATAAATACACGAGGCGGTCGGAGGTTTTCGGGGCGGAGAGGCTCCGCCGCGAGCATCGAGCGAGCGGGAGAATGCGCGAGCGCGAAAATCGCGAAACAACTCGTCGCCGCCGTTGCCGGCGTCGCCGTTGGCGGTGGTGGCGCGGCGCGGCGCGGTAGGGGTTGCTATTGATTTCAAGGGCTTCCTTGGCCCTCTCCCCGCTCCTAGTTGCCGCCGAGTGCCCGAAGGCTTCGGGTCACCTCGTAGGGCTTACGCTCCCCGTGCCACAAGCAATTTCAACGATAATCCGCATTTTCCATCTCCTTCGCATGCCCCCTCCCAGCCCTCAAACTATATACGCAACGGTATCGTTATCACAAAAGCTCATGCGTTTATGAAAATCAACTTGCAGCAGCTATTTGTCGCAAATCATCCGACAAAATTCAAATTCCCCCAAAAGTGGAAATGGACGTTGTTGAAATTTTCGCTCGATCCAAAAATAAATAAAACTTTTGCGTGCCTGAAAACGGAANGCCGTTGCCGCCGTCGCCGTTGGCGGTGGTGGCGCGGCGCGGCGCGGCGCGGTAGGGGTTGCTATTGATTTCAAGGGCTTCCTTGGCCCTCTCCCCGCTCCTAGTTGCCGCCGAGTGCCCGAAGGCTTCGGGTCACCTCGTAGGGCTTACGCTCCCCGTGCCACAAGGAATTTCAACGATAATCCGCATTTTCCATCTCCTTCGCATGCCCCCTCCCAGCCCTCAAACTATATACGCAACGGTATCGTTATCACAAAAGCTCATGCGTTTATGAAAATCAACTTGCAGCAGCTATTTGTCGCAAATCATGCGACAAAATTCAAATTCCCCCCAAGAGTGGAAATGGACGTCGTTGAAATTATCGCTCGATCCAAAAATAAATAAAACTTTTGCGTGGCTGAAAACGGAAAGCCCAAACGAAGATCCTTTCCCGATCTAGACATATCCAAAAACATTTTATTCTACCAAAGCGCGAAGGAATGACGTTAAATTCCTACGCAGCACACGTACGAGTGCGGTCGCGGAAGGAGCCCTAACGCATATCCCGATCGAAAATTCCTATTCCCCCTAAAGAGCCATGCACCCCCCTTTACAGCATCTTTCAAAATATGTCGGTCCAGTCGTTGCCAGCCACGCCTCGCATCCCTATCGCAGATTTTACTTTGCTGCGGGCTCGTCCTCGCATTTTTAACGCAGTGTCGTCTTTTTATGCCAACGATCGAGCAGCAGTCACCTCGAATCGCGGCAATAAAAAACAATCATGCAGGGAAATGAGAACATGATGCGGAAGGAACGTGAATGTTTTGAGTAATCCTGTAGAGGAGAGCGAGCGTAGCAAAGAGAATAGCGGATGAAAAAGGAAGACTGCGACCGCGGCGGCCGCTATGCTTTATACGAAAGCGCGGAGAGGGGTTGCGAGCGTCATCGCGGCGCATCGCGCGACGCCGGTAGTAGACCAGCTCGCACCGGGTTCTTCGAGGGTGGCAATAACGGCGCGGCGGTGGGGGAAGGATGGCCAAAGTGTGGGAGGCTGAAAGTCGCGCGCGGTGCGGTGTGGCAGAGAGCCCTACGGATTTTCGTACCCCCTGGCTCGCGCGGAAGGAAAGCTCGCGGTGCGCGCGCCTCGACGGCACTGCTGCGCGACTCGGCTCAAGCGCAGCTCTCGGATCGGGCCAGCGCGATTTACTCTTTTCCTCCCCCGTCGCCCCCGTCGCCCTCGCCGCGACCATCCTCCGCTTCCAGCACCAGCACCGGTGTGTTCGCCTTAACTATTTTCTCTATATTTTCCGTGCGCATGTGTGGCCGTCTCGCTGCGTGTGTGAAGCAGCACCAGCAGCCGCCAGCACGGGGGTGGTGAGGGAGAGAGAGAGAGGGCTCGCGATACGTCGAACGGTGGAACGCCGCGTTGGGGCGTCTCCTTGCCGCGTTAACGTCGAGGCAACGTCCGCGTTCCGTTTTCTCACACACGGCTAAACCGTGCCACCGCCTTTCGCCATATCCAAAAGTCCCGTCAAAACTCGCTCACGGGGATAGTCCGCGCGCGAGCCTCTCTTCGTTTATTCTCCCAAACTCCCCGCACCGCCGATTCTTCGACTTGAAAATTGATGGAAAAAACGCGGTTATTAAACGTTCGGAGTTGAATTTTCTAATAAAAGTGAACGCGGCGTCGAGTTGGTGCCGCGGACGGGGTTGGAATAATACGAGGCTCATCGCGTTTGACGAGCAAAGAGTGAGCAAAAAAATGGCATCGGCGGATAAGTAATCGCGCGAGAGCCGCATGTAGGTGTGGTGACAGGACAACACCGCCAAGAGCAGGGTGTAGCGCCCCCGCGAAAGATTCCGCACGGTGCAGCGTCAACGAGTGTGTTTCGTCGATCGAAATTGAAAAAAAAAAAAAAAANNNAAAAAAAAAAAAAAAAAAAAATCGAAAAGAAAAGTCATTGCGGAGCAGTAAGCAAGTTTGATGAGCTCGGTGTCGAGTTTATCGGAAAGTGTCTCCAGGAATTTGCTGCCCCGCTTTGGCTCGTCCTCCCTGCCTCCTTGCGCCCTCTCTCTCTCGCGCGATCGTCGTGCGAAAAATGCAGATGAAAAGAAGCAGCGCGAAAGTTGAGTTGTGAGAAAACGCGGTGCTGGTGAAAGGCGGCCAAGGGCGGAAATAAAAAAAAAATTGTTTTTTTTGTGTGAATTTTTTTGTTAGTCCCATTCACGTTGGGCTCGTTGGAGCCTCCTGCCCTCTCGGCGTCGTGCTCGACTCCCGCGATAGTCCTCGTACGGTGGGCCCCGCGACCCCTACCCCTCGGGTTGTCAACGATGTTACGATGTCGCGGCGCGTAACCGATTGCCGCAACGAGTTCAGTGACAGTCTAACCGCGAGACAGTGCAATTTAGCCTCGATCCCGATAGTGCAAACTCGCTCGCCTCGATGGGAGATGCCGCGCTCCCGCCGCTCCTCCCAACCTCGTGTCAATAATAATAATAATAATAATAATAAAAACAAGGAAAATAATGATTGTTGGAATGATTTTGGCGTTGGAGGAATAATTGGTACTGCACATAGGGAAACAAGTAACGAGAGTGATAGCGTCGTTCCCGTTGAATATTTATTTGCTTTTCCAACGACAACTGGTGTCGCGTCTGACCACAGCGGGAATCGTACTACTCGGCCGAGTTGTTCCACTGGCGCGGATTCCGAGCATCGTTTCAGCAGCACCACCGCCGCCGCCACCGCCGTCGTTGATCCTCGACGTTCTATCCCCGCTCTTCGCCATCATTATTTTTTACACCTTTACATTTTAAGCGATTTTCACTTGCGTACCGTCGCCGTGCTAATCTCCCTCGCTGCTGCTGCTGTTGCCTCTTGTTCAAAATTGTTTCTCGTCGTACCTCACGGCGGGGGCGTCAAGACGAAATTCGAGCTACTTGCTGCCACGGAGTATTGTCGCGCGAAAACAAACATGTCCGGTGGTGCACGCACCAAACACCAGCGTTTCTCGAATCTCGTCGCTTCGGGTGAGTAAACATTTTTCTTTATTTTTAACGCACTGCTCGCCGCAAGTTGTTTCTCAAATTTCATTCTCCTCGAGCTCGCGAGCTCAGGGGCTTTTATAACCGCCGTGCTGGATATATATGGATGTGCCCGCGAATCGATATCGATTTCAATCCCAGCAACCTACAGAGAAAGTACGACCATAATTCGTAAAATTGTCTGTTCCATTCGTCGCCATTTTCTTTACGATTGTGTTGGAAACAAATTGAAAAAAAAAAAAATGCATAATTTACGAGCATGCAGGCGGAAGTGAAACTTTGTCCTCGCGATGCATCGAGGACAAAGTTTGAAACGGCCTTATTTTATTAAAATGGCCGTTTTATGTTTTTTTTTAATATATTTTTCATGATTTTTTTTATTGCCGCGAGTATGTCGGAGAGCGTGTGTGATTTTTGTGAGCAGTGTGCGTCGCCCCCTCTGCTGCATTGCACAGACACGACGTTTGAGCGCGTATAGGAGCGCATCTCCGCCGCTATACACTCGCTCGCGGCTGATGGTCTCTTACTCCTCGGCGCTGCTTTCCCAGGCCGCACCACTCTGCTCCTGACCGTGNATGGCCGTTTTATGTTTCTTTTAATTTATTTTTCATTCTTTTTTTTTATTGCCGCGAGTATGTCGGAGAGCTTGTGTGATTTTTGTGAGCAGTGTGCGTCGCCCCCTCTGCTGCATTGCACAGACACGACGTTTGAGCGCGTATAGGAGCGCATCTCCGCCGCTATACACTCGCTCGCGGCTGATGGTCTCTTACTCCTCGGCGCTGCTTTCCCAGGCCGCACCGCACTCTGCTCCTGACCGTGTAGCCCGCAGTCCCACTAAATGAGAGACGGTTCGCGGAGTTGGGCGTAGTACGACACGATCGGACGGACTTGTCGCTTTCTTCCATTCCGCGCGACAAGTCTGTCCGCGATTATTGCCCCGAGAATTGTAACCGTTATTTTTTTTTCTTATTCCGCCAACTTGGGGGGTCTAAATGATGCCAATTTTGAAAAATTCATATCTCCGGTAAAATTTAACGAAAAGCGTTCAACTTGGGCTCGTTCTCTTCGTTTTTTGATGCAGAATCACGCGATCCTGAGGAAATTTTGCTCAAAGTAAAAAAAATCGTGAAAAATGCGGTAAAACGATAAAAAACGGGAAAACGAAGCGCCTGGGGTCGTTTTTGACCCCAGGTTACCGTTCCGTCATTTATCGGATTCAATCAATCATTGTTCTCTCTTATTTTGTTACGGCTGCCGATTTTCGTCGATTTTTCTCGAGCTCGGAGTAAATCCGCACGGTGAACCCCCGCGGCGCGCTTACACCGATATTTGGAGCTCGCGACGACGACATTCATCTATTGATATCAATTAGGCTCCCCTACGTGTCTCTGCGTGAAAATTCATCGTGCCGGAAAGGCTCGTCGTGATATCGGTTTTCTACGTAACGCACACGAGGATCGATCGATACCGTGCGCGCGAGCGTCAATTTTCTCCTCCTTCTCGATCTACGGACCCGCGTCATTAGCGATCGCGGTATATTTTTTTTTTGCACACACTAGGTCCACACGTTCCATGCGATTTATTGCATTTTTCGTTTTTACGTCAAATTTTTCAATTTGCTGAAAATATATGAATTGCCTCTGCGCCCCCATCCCGTTGGATCACGTGGCGTCCAAATCAGGAAATCCCAAAATTATTTATAGGTCAACACAATAAATACGTAAACAAACGTTCGTTTATTTTTCCCTCGCTCCAAATTATTTCTCCTTTGTCCTAAAAACTAGGGGTGTGCGAATAGTGATCGAATCGAATATTGAAATTCGATTCGATTTTCGAATCGAATATTCGATTTTTTAGTCGAATATTCGATTTTTGAATCGAATATTCGTCGAATTTTCGAGTATTCGATAAATTNTTAGTCGAATATTCGATTTTTTAGTCGAATATTCGATTTTTGAATCGAATATTCGTCGAATTTTCGAGTACTCGAAATTTCCGAATATTTGATGAATTTTCAATTCGATTTTCGAATTGTATATTCGAGCAATTTTCAAGTATTTCTTAAATTTTCAAATATTTCAATATTCGAAAGAAAATGGAATATTCGAAAGAAAATCGAATATTCGAAAAAAAATCGAATATTCGAAAAATAATCGAATACTCGAAAAAATCGAATATTCGGTTTGAAATTCGAATCAAACAATTCGATTCGATTTGATGCCGAATATTCCAAGTTTTCAAATATTCGCACACCCCTACTAAAAACGTTTTCAACATTTTTCGATTAATTTCCAAATTTGAATTGTTCTTACGCAATGGAACGCTTTGATAGTCATCGCGATGTTTACATCCGCGGTCATCGCCAACTAGAGCGAGGCAATTTAACGCGAAACAAGAGATTCATTTATAAATGAGTTTGAAAATAAAATGCTCCGTCAGCGAAAAAACAATTAGTCGTACAAGAGCGAATGGATTATCATCGCGATGAGGAGTTTGCTGGTCCGGTATGGTTTCCGGTTTGGCTCGCGATCAACGCGAACATCCTTGCGTGTGCATCGCTTTGTGGCGAGAGGGCGCGCGCACCCGATTTCCAGTGACGCACACACACGGTCACGACCCGAATATATCGCGCGCGCGAGGACGATGCGTTTTCCTCGTGCGACACTCCTCTGGGGGATTGCCCCAGGGCCGCGGCAGCATCCCTCGCGTGATCCGCACGACACGCACGCGAAACACGTTACGACACCGCGGAGACCCCCGGTGCGCCCCACTCGAGAATAATCCATTTTAGTCCGCAACAAAAATTATTAATCGTACGGTAACTTTATTTTTTTTTTTCACTCATTCCGGTAACCTGGGGGGGTCTGAGTGACCCCAATTTTGAAAAATTCACATCTCCGGTAAAATTTAACGAAAATCGTTCAACTTGGGCTCATTCTTTTCGTTTTTCAATGCAGGATCACGCGAGCCTGGGGAAATTTGGCTCAAAATCGAAAAATAGTTAAAAATGCGGTAAAACGATAAAAAACGAGAGAACGAAGGGAAAAAGGGTGCGGGATTTAAAATCGACCAGTCGCCAGCTTTACCCATATGATTCATAACGAGGACCGAAGAGTATTGCAGAATCGTTTTTTTTTCGCTCAATTTGTCACGTTTGAGGAATAATGCGAAGAAAAAAAACAAGCAAATGTACGATTTAAAGATTTGAGAGTGTTTTCGAAATGTTGGCGATTGTCGATACACGAAACTTCCGCATTCCCCCCGATTATCCTTTTCAACCTCGATAACTTTTTGCCTCCATTTGCCAACAAGTCAAATCGAATAATAATGATAATCGGTGCATGGGAGGTTGCCAATAAATTTGCTCGATCTTTCGTGAGATCGCGCGGTAGCCAAATTGCTCCGCATGGCTCACCAGTGAGAGCATCGCGATCGCATTATTGCGAATCAACGCGAGCATTTTCAACCGCCAACCGTCTCAATTATTATTCCATTTGTATATTTTCGCGCAGCGCGCGATCTAATTCCTTGCCACATACGATAATGCATTCCGCAGATTTGACCTTTGTAATCGCGCCCAAAATATTATCAACGTGGCAGCAACGTGGCTCGTCGATAACGAAGTATTTTCTATCTTTCGAAACTACAAAGTCGTAAACTTTCCAACGGAACGGTTTGTTTTCGTTCTTTCAACGCGTTCCGAAGCAAAACAGAATTTACGACATTTCATAATAATTTTTTTCTTCTCATTAATTAATCTTCTGCTTTGACCGCTGATGCTCGCGCCCGGGTCGTGTGTCGAATGTTCCGAAAAATAAAATCTTGGCAGACTGCGGCGATTATGGAAAATTTTATGAAACGGAAGCATCCATCGTGGTGTTGAAAAAATCGAAGATAAAAATTTAGAAAAAAAAGTAGCTGCGCGATCCGTTATTTGCGAGAGGAAATAAGATAAATATTTAGTATCGCGGCTTTTTTTTTTGTCGTAATTTGACGTGACACNTTTTGTCGTAATTTGACGTGATACCGTGCCACTATTTCTAAGCGCAAAATCATGCCCCAATGACGTGACTAGTTACAATGTTTGCGTGTTATAATGAAGTAATGAAAAAAATTTAGCCTCATTATCAGTGATGCCGCAATTAACACTTAATATTTACCGTGAATTAGGGGTGTGCGAATAGTGATTGAATCGAATCGAATCGAATATTGAAATTCAATTCGATTTTCGAATCGAATATTCGATGAATCGAATATTCGATTTTTTAGTCGAATATTCGATTTTTTAGTCGAATATTCGATTTTTGAATCGAATATTCGTCGAATTTTCGAGTATTCGATAAATTTCCGAATATTTGATGAATTTTCAATTCGATTTTCGAATAGAATATTCGAGCAATTTTCAAGTATTTCTTAAATTTTCAAATATTTGAATATTCGAAAGAAAATGGAATATTCGAAAGAAAATCGAATATTCGAAAAAAAAATCGAATATTCGAAAAATAATCGAAAACTGGAAAAAATCGAATATTCGGTTTGAAATTCGAATCAAACAATTCGATTCGATTTGATGCCGAATATTCGAAGTTTTCAAATATTCGCACACCCCTACCGTGAATATGAATGATGAAAAAAAAAATGGAAAATCGGGAAAATCAACAACAAAAATCGAGAACCAGTTTTCATTCAATTTTATTCAAGTGCCTGAGAATTTATCAAACACACACATACGGACTTTTTGATGTTTTCGCGAATATTCTGCATGAGAAATCGTTAAAATCAGCTGATGACGGTGAAACGCACATATGCACCGGCTTCTTGCCTCTGCGGGCAATTGGAAGTTGTTAGGAACAAGGAAGACGCTCGTTTCTTCTCTCCAGCGTATATAATTCTAGTATTTCTCTCGCCATATGTTTATTTGGGTCTTTCTCGATCGGAGACTCGAGATTTTTCCGACTCGGCACTTGCGGTAGCCGCTCGGACGCGGGGATGAATTTTCGTCCGTCATAATTTTCGCATTTTGGAGAAAATAAAATTTTTGAAAAAATTCCCCGTTCTACACAATCACTCGAGTGTCGATATTTTTTTCATAAACTCGTCAATATACTCCGTGAATAATTTAACTCATGAAAAGTCGCGGGAGTGAAGCGAAACTTTTTCCTTTCTCGATCGTGAATATCAGGCTGCGAGTATCGCTGGTGGCTCTCGCGGAAAATGATATAACGAAACGAGGACAAGACGTCCTCGCCGAGAGAAATCAGGAAAACAGCATAGAGTTCATTTCGCGTGATTTATTAGTATTCTTCTCCGATAATTCCGTTCTGTGCTCAGCAGCGCGCATAATAACGAGGTGTGGCAGTAAATTCGAGAGGATTCAGAAGCAATCGAGTAATTTCAAATGGAGTTGAGAAAGTTTTTCCGTTTTATTTATCATTTTATCGCATTTTTGACGATTTTTTCAACTCCAAGCAAAACTGTCCCAGGCACGCGCGATCCTGCATGAAAAAACGAAAAGAACGAGCCCAAGTCGAACTCTTTTCGTTGATTTTTACCAAAGATATGAATTTTTCAAAATTGGGGTCATTTAGACCCCGCGCTCAACTTCCGCGAGGAAAAATACGTTTTGCTTCGTTGTCGCGAGTAATTTTTTTTTTTCTCAATTATTTCGATGCAACGTGTGAATTCCTTGATTCTCGTGCGCGCGCTTGAAACTCGTTGATAATTATTGTCAATAACGCGGTTCGAGAATTCCTAGAGCTCAGTCGCGTTTTCGAAAGAGACGCGATGGCACATATTTTGCATTCTGGAAAAATTCTTCCCACACAGAAGGAATACGATGAATCTCAAGGCCCGCGATAATTGGCGAACGCAGTGTGTCATCGAGGAGTTATCTCGTACGTAACCAACGCGCGCGTGCCAATATGATTTTTCTTTAAATTTGTGAATTTATTTCGCACGTATACGTGATAATCGTTGTTCGTTGCAGTTTTTTTGACAATTATTGCCGCGGAGGGGAAGGAAAAAACGTGGCACCGCTGCAACGATATCAAACTAAAACGCGGATATCGACGTGCGCGCGATAACGACGATAACATAGCGCCTACGGAGTATATTACAGGTTTATTATACTAACGCGCGCGTATCCATCGAGAGATCTCTGCGTTGTAATCGTATGTAGACGAATGTAAGTGAAGCAACGGCAAGAGCAGCGGCGGTGGGGAAAAAGGGGGGGGGAGCGGTGACAGGATTTTCCAGTTTCCAGTTTCCGCGCTCGGAGCGGCTCAGCAGTTCGACCGGCACGCTTTTGCTCATCGGTCGTTTGTCCAAGCGCGTTCTCTCGCTCGTACAGGAAAAAAAAAAAAAACGAATCCTTGCTTATCCTTTCGATGGTAACAAAACGCGACTCGCGTCTTGTGGTTTTTAAACTATACCGTCCGAAGGATTATTAAAATAATTGGGCACGTTATTGCGTAGCCCGTTGACGCGCGAATGCTTTTCAAGCATATAGCGACGCACGTAACGATTGGAACAGAAAAGTGCGACAATTGTTCGGAAACGATAAACACGAATAGCCCGTGAACAACGCCTTGACCAGTTTCTCACACGAGCAGGCCTCGAGTCATTGTGATTCATTAGTGAAAGTCGCGTAATCGCTTGTTTCGTGATACAAATTGAATAAATCTCGTGCCATCGCTCCTCTCCGTACCACGTGTAAATTCTTCGTCGACTGAATTTTCTTAATTTCGTCAAAAAGGTCAGTTTCTCCTTTTATTTTTTTTTTTTTATTTTCTTCTATTACTTTCAAATATCGGAAACGTACGCTCGACGAATAATGAAAAGGTGCACGCGCGCGATCGTTTTGTTTAGCACACTCTGAAAGTCAATCTAGATGCGGAATTGGGTTTTTTCGACTCGTGCGCGATCTATAATTGCAATTGCGATTCAGTCGCGCGATTCGCGGGAGTCGATAGTATACGCTAAAGTAGTCGGTTTGGTTTCTCACACAACGCGGACCAACGTTCGCGTCGAGTCACGCTTCGATGTCTCTGCTCAATGCTCGTGCATTCTCATTGTTTCTTTTTTCACACGCTTTTTTCCATTCATTTCCCTATACCGGAGGAAATAGCTCGCCCCGTTCGATTCTGCGCGATCCGTTGTGCCCTTTGAGGCTCAAACTTTTCGTTATTTATCTTTCAGCATCCGCTTGGAAAATCGACAAAAAAAAAAAGGGTTCTGCGTTTTCTTTCATTTTGTTTCATCGTCCGATTGAGACGTCTGAAAAAATTTTCTTATTTTTTTTTTTAATAACTTTTTAATTTTTAATTTTTTCAAATTTAATTTTATTTCATTTATTTTCAAATTATTAATTCAATTAATTAATTGATTTAAATTATTAAATTAAATTTAATTCAATTTTTAATATTAATACATTTTTAAATAATTTTTAATAATAATATAATTTTATAATAATTCAATTTAATATTTAATTTATTTTTAAATCATGAATTTAATTAATTAATTGATTTAAATTATTAAATTTATTTTAATTTAAATAATTGAATGATTTTTAAAATTTACTTTTTAAATAATTTTAATTTTTTTTATTAAATAATATTATTATTAAAATATATAAAAAAATTTATTAAAGTTAAAAATTAATTTAAATTATTAAATTAAATTTCATTTAATTTTTAATTTTAATGAATTTTTTAATAATTTTTTTAATAATAAAACCATAAGAATTTTTCTTATGGTTTTGAGGCGGAAGCGCGATCCTTTGATACTCGGCGACGAGTGATTGTAATCGGCGGTCGGGCCGGAAGCTACCACTTTAGATTATTTTCGTAGTTGGATAAACATGGAGCTATTTTTTCGAGGAAACCCGAAATTTTCATCGTGGACGAGGAGGCAATTTTTTTTCCTCGCTTGCGAGCAATCGCAACCCTTTCAATGAGTCTCATAATTTTATGCATAAGCAGGTGCGAGAATTTGAAAATTACTATGGAAGTATGCATATACGAGACTCTGTCGGTTTTCCATTTAATTTGCAATAAAATTTGGTGCGCCGGGGAAATCTCGTTTCGAGCTGAACTATATGGACCGTTTGCGAGTTTTTCGCTGACTCGAACGCCGTATGATCGCTGGTCACGTGCTCTATCTATACGAGACGCGGTACTATAATCCGCGCGAGGTATTCGAGGCATTACCAAAGTTGTAAACTGCTCCGGTCGAGTCTTTTCTTTGTCGCCATCGAGCCACGCGTCATACATTTTTTCTCGACANAAAAAAAAAAAAAAAAAAAAAAACGGTATCGATGGTGCGTGCGTTGAACAGGAAAAGATTAATTTATTTGACGAACGCATGCGATGTTCAGTGATGAAACTTTGAATTTACGTTTTTAACCTTGAGCGAATTAATTACGTGATAATAATCGTTGGGAAAAATCTGAATCGTTTCAATGGCAAAAAAAAAAAACGATTGAGCGAAAAGAAAGCGCGTCAAAAGTCGAGGGCGATCGCGCGGGTGCTGCTAGCAAATACATCGGCCAAATAGCCCAGCAGCGAAGTAGGAGAAACGGATGAAAGGAAAAAAAAGAAAAAAAGAAAAAAAAAAAGGACCACATAAAAGAAGACTCTCGGTGTCGTTCGCGAAGGTAACTGAGAATAACGAGGTCGCCGCACCGCCGTGCTGGCACAATTGGAGAGTCAAATTTTTCTTCCAGCCAGTTGACGCGGATCTGCTTCGATTCCGCACCGCCTGTCAATCATACGACGCGACCTTGATTCCGATTATTTCTCATCAATAATAAAATAACAATATTGAAAAACGTGGAACGAGGCATTTTGAAGAAAAATGTGTGAGGTCCGTGCGATCGTGCGATATCGAGTAGGAAAACGCAATGCAGCTGCGGAAATCAATTTTAGTTTACTCGAAAGGATTAAGGATGTACGGCCAAAATACTGAATACAAGATTGAGCTTCAAATTTGAAATATATATGTTGTAGAGTAAACGATATTTCTTGCTGCGATGACACTATTTTTGGGATTATTGAAAAAAAACGTTTAGTCGAACGTATCGAACAAAATTTCCATCTTTTTCAACAAAATTTTGTTTTCGGTGACACGGGAAATGAAATTTTGTTAAAAATCGTTAATATTTCGTTGAACACGTAAAACTAAATATTTTTTAAATAATTACAAAAATTTTCGTCATTTTGACAGAATATTTGTTTTTTAACGGAATTGTTAGCGAAATTTACGAGTGGAACGACTAAAATTTGCTTCCAAAGAGACTTTCTAAAATATTTCTTGCTGCATTGAGACAATTTTTGGGATTTTTCAAAAAAGATCGAAATATTCACCTTTTTCAACAAAATTTTGTTTCCAGTGGATGCAGTGGGAATGAAATTTTTTTAAAAATCGTCGATATTTTGTTGAATCCGAAAAACTAAATATTTTTTTATAATTTCAAAATTTTCGTTATTTTGACGGCATATTTGGTTTTTAACGAAATTGTCAGCGAAATTTACGAGTGGAACGACTAAAATTTGCTTCCAAAGAGACTTTCTAAAATATTTCTTGCTGCATTGACACAATTTTTGGGAATATTCAAAGAAAAAAACGTTTAGTCGAACGTATCTTAACAAAATTTCCATCTTTTTCAACAAAATTTTCTTTTCAGATGTGCATGAGATTGGTTACGAGTCGCGCGATGAGCGATCGTCGCGTGTACGCAAAGAGA
This sequence comes from Hyposoter didymator, assembly GCA_037952995.1. Lineage (NCBI taxonomy): Eukaryota > Metazoa > Arthropoda > Insecta > Hymenoptera > Ichneumonidae > Hyposoter > Hyposoter didymator. The sequence goes on along the minus strand of JBAJMU010000001.1, from coordinate 2,068,570 downwards.
TTATATATTCGCGATAATATTGAAATCCGCGTCCGCGGCTATTTTCGAAAGAGAAAGGCGCAAAGAAGCGCATCGCAGAAGCATTTTTTCTTTTTTTTACTTCTCTTCGTGGCTCGCGGATCTATTTCAATAGCACAGAGAACAATTACGATCCGAGGTTCTAGGATCTTGCGGGTTTTTCCCGGATCGATAATTGCATCGAATAATGATAATTATAATTCATTCACCCACATATCGCGATCGATACGAGGCGCGATACAACCTGCTGATGAAATTATCGATAAATATATGTATAGGAAGGAGACACGCGTGTCCGCGTTTATGTAAGCGCGACGCGCGTCGAGTCGCGACGCGATCATGTACGTTAACCTTGATACCCAGCGGCAACTTGAAAAAATAAAAACGCACTCGTGGAACATTGATTGATCAATTAAAATCGTTTTCCGCGCGGTACTCCCCGCGCCACTCTGTTTTAGTTTACTCCGAAGGATTAAGGATGTATGGCCAAAATACACAATGCACCATCGACCTTCAAATTTTAAATATGTCGTAGAGTCAATGATGCTGCGTCGATCAGAAAACAAAACAATTGGAATTTAAAAAATCTATTTTATATAAAATAACCATACGGTCAAGTGCACAGCACTGAAAATGAAATTATGTTGAAAAAGATGGATATTTTGTTCGATACATTCGACTAAACGTTTTTTTTGAATAATCTCGAAAATAGTGTAGAAATATTTCAGAAAGTCTCTTTGGAAGCAAATTTTAGTCGTTCCACTCGTAAATTTCGCTGACAATTCCGTTAGAAACCAAATATTCTGCCAAAATAACAAAAATTTTGAAATTATCAAAAAATATTTNCTCCCCGCGCCACTCTGTTTTAGTTTGCTCCGAAGGATTAAGGATGTATGGCCAAAATACACAATGCACGATTGACCTTCAAATTTTAAATATGTCGTAGAGTCAATGATGCTGCGTCGATTAGAAAACAAAATAATTGGAATTTTGAAAATCTATTTTATATAAAATAACCATAGGGTCAAGTGCACAGCACTGAAAATGAAATTTTGTTGAAAAAGATCGATATTTTGTTGGATACGTTTGACTAAACGTTTTTTTTGAATAATCTCGAAAATAGTGTCATCGCAGCAAGAAATATTTGAGAAAGTCTCTTCGGAAGCAAATGTTTGTCGTTCCAATCGTAAATTTTGCAGACTATTCCATTGGAAACCAAATATGCTGCGAAAATAACGAAAATTTTGAAATTATCAAAGAAATATTTAGTTGATCGTGTTCAACAAAATATCGACGATTTTTAACAAGATTTTATTGCCATTGCATGCACACTGAAAACAAAATTTTGTTGAAAAAATATTTTTTTTTTAAAATAATTCCAAAAATAGTCTCGTTGCAGCAAGAAATATTTCAGAAAGTCTCTTTGGAAGCAAATTTTTGTCATTCCACTCGTAAATTTCGCTGACAATTCCGTTAGAAACCAAATATTCTGCGAAAATGACAAATATATTGAAATTATTGAAAAAATATTTAGTTTTCGAATATTCAACAAAGTATCGACGATTTTTAACAAAGTTTCATTTCCAGTGCATCAATAATTTTTCAAATTCGTTAATTTACGTTTTTGTGTGTTTTTCAGTTTGAAACTCGAGAGCCAACATAGTAGATCTTTCTTCTCCTCGCCTCTTCCTCTCTCTCTCTCTCTCTCTCTCTCTCTCGCTCTCGCTCTCTCTCCCTCTCTCTCTCTCTTTCTCTCTGGATCTCGTCGACTTTTTCGCTCTGGAGAAAATTGGTGGCATTCGTGAGAGACTGGTGGTGGAGCAGCAACGGGAAAGGTGCAGCGGAATTGATCGGGCGCGTCTCGCGAGCGAGGCTGAGACGGGAGTCGACGGACGAAAATCTCTAATTACCGGCCACGATGGCTTGTGAATTCTTCAAGGTGAGCAATTCCTTCTAATCCGCTGCATCTTTGTCATGTTCTGTTTTTCTTCTGTTTTCTCACGCCACGCAGCTCGGATCTGCCGTGATACGAGCTCGCGCCTGCGGAGATTCAGCAACTTGTATAAATTTTCACTTCCGCGATTTATTTCAGATCAAATTGCAACACGAAGGACAAAAGTTTTATAATTTTCATTATTCTTTGTCCTTCGACATGCCATCGTTTATCCTAGAACGGTAACCTTTTTTTTCTGTTACCTTTTTCGGTAACCCGGGGTCTGAATGACCCGAATTTTGAAAAATTTACGTTTCTGGTAAAATTTAACGAAAAAGGTTCAATTCAGAATCACGTGAGCCTGGAGCAATTTTGCTTGCATCTAAAAAATTTGTTAAAAATGCGGTGAAACGATAAAAAACCGGAAAACGAAGGGAGATCCAGCAGGTTACCGTTTTACGGTTAATGGCGAAATTTTTTTGAAATGACTTTTGTTTTGGCACGTTCCGTCTCTCGATGCATTTCTCGTTCGAACGATCGAGAGCACGAGTGACGGAGCGCAGTCTGCATGCTGCTGATGGAATATCTATGTTTTTTGTTTCGTACGAAAATGTTTGAGCGTCGAATAATATTAATTCGAAAAGGTTGATGTTAGGGGTGTGCGAATAGTGATCGAATCGAATCGAATCGAATATTGAAATTCGATTCGATTTGCGAATCGAATATTCGTCGAATTTTCGAGTATTCGATAAATTTCCGAATATTTGATGAATTTTCAATTCGATTTTCGAATAGAATATTCGAGCAATTTTCAAGTATTTCTTAAATTTTCAAATATTTCAATATTCGAAAGAAAATGGAATATTCGAAAGAAAATCGAATATTCGAAAAAAAATCGAATATTCGAAAAATAATCGAATACTCGAAAAAATCGAATATTCGATTTGTAAATCGAATATTCGATTTTTAAATCGAATATTCGTCGAATTTTCGAGTATTCGATAAATTTCCGAATATTTGATGAATTTTCAATTCGATTTTCGAATAGAATATTCGAGCAATTTTCAAGTATTTCTTAAATTTTCAAATATTTGAATATTCGAAAGAAAATCGAATATTCGAAAGAAAATCGAATATTCGAAAAAAAATCGAATATTCGAAAAATAATCGAATACTCGAAAAAATCGAATATTCGATTTTTTAGTCGAATATTCGATTTTTTAGTCGAATATTCGATTTTTGAATCGAATATTCGTCGAATTTTCGAGTATTCGATAAATTTCCGAATATTTGATGAATTTTCAATTCGATTTTCGAATAGAATATTCGAGCAATTTTCAAGTATTTCTTAAATTTTCAAATATTTGAATATTCGAAAGAAAATCGAATATTCGAAAGAAAATCGAATATTCGAAAAAAAATCGAATATTCGAAAAATAATCGAATACTCGAAAAAATCGAATATTCGGTTTGAAATTCGAATCAAACAATTCGATTCGATTTGATGCCGAATATTCGAAGTTTTCAAATATTCGCACACCCCTAGTTGATGTAGTTGAAACGATCGAGTCGTAGAGATTGGTTGAAGACTCGATGAAAATTTGGATAATACCTGATGCGAATCGTTTGGTGTAATAAATCGGAGTAGCTCCGTAACTGTTGGCGCCTGGCACCGCGCGTCCACGCTATATATAACGTTTTATACGGCTCGCTCAGCCAACAGCTAAATTTCGATCGAATCGGATAATAGACCGCGCGAGCGCTCCCGATGATAAATTCCGTTGAGCGCATCGCAATTTTTCGTATTGTCGGGCAATGGGAAAGAAAATGATGATCCGCGCGAGGGTTTGCGCGGTTGCGGTCGCGGCGCCGACGGAAAAACGCGTTAGTTTTCAATGTGACTGCGGAATAATGATAATTTTGGAGGATAATTGGATATATCGAATGCACGTGTGTTGTCGTCCGGGTGGTTATTGCAGCGGAACATACGATGGCCGATTCACGCGGCTTCAAGCCAATAAGCCAGCTGTGGAACGCCGCAGTCTCGCTCGATCCGGATTCGGAGTGTCTTTACGAGGAGATATCTGGCATCTCGTCGTCCCGCGAAATAGGCCCGTCGATCGTTGCTTCCCGTAGTTTGGCCGATTCGGCGCCGATAATACCCTCGCTCGTCACCTCCATCGCTCGCTCCCGTAACAACAAGAGAAAAAGCGTCGTTGATCGTTATCGAGAAGGAAGCGTCGAGCCCGAAGAGGAGGAGGAGGAGGAGGAGGAGGAGGAAGACGGAGACGAAGGAGACGAAGGAGAAAAAGGAGGAAAGGACGCGGTGCAGCCGCAGGGTACGGTAGACAAGGCCGGAGAAGAACGGAGAAGCAGGAGCGGCGGCGAGGACGCGGAGAACGGGATCCGAACCAGGGTGGAGGAGCTTCGATATGTTTCACGCGGTTACTACGGCGAGGTCAACACCGGAGGTCAAATCGAAGCGGCTGCGACGTACAAGCTGACGAGGGGACGAAGCGCAGCAGCTCGCCATCTTCAGTCAGCGGCCGCGGCCGCCGCTCATTATCATCATCAGCATCAGCAGCAACAGTATTATCAGCAGCAGCAGCAGCAGCAGCAGCAGCAACACCAGTCACCCTATCATCATCATCATCACCATCATCATCCTCCTCCGCATCCGCATCCGCATCATCAAATCGGTAGTATCCGACGCCCCGGTAGACAGCGTCATCATCAATTCCCTAGGGGCGGACCATTCAGTGATGAGACGCAGGAAGAAATACAGGAGGACGATGAAGCCACTCTCAGGGAGTTGCTCCTAAGGTACGTTTCCTTTCCTCCCTCCTTTCCTCACTTTCCTCCGAGCCAATGCGGAATATATCTGCTCTTCTTACAAATGTCTCCTGTCTCGATCACACCATGAGCTTCATTCGCTCCGTGCATCCAGACACACCGAATACAAAATTTTGTTGGAAAAGATCGATATTTTGTTCGAAACGTTCGACTAAACGTTTTTTTTCGAGTATTCCCAAAAATTGTGTCAATGCAGCAAGAAATATTTTAGAAAGTCTCTTTGGGAGCGAATTCTTGTAGTTCCACTCGTAAATTTCGCTGACAATTCCGTTAGAAACCAAATCTACTGCCAAAATAATGAAAATTTTGAAATTATCAAGAAATATTTTAGAAAGTCTCTTCGGAAGCAAATTTTTGTCGTTCCACTCGTAAAAATTGCGTTAGAAACCAAAAATGCTGGCAAAATAACGAAAATTTTGAAATTCATCGAAAAATATTTAGTTGAACGTATTCAACACAATATCGACCATTTTCAACAAAATTTCATTTCTAGTGTGTCCAGAGTTTGTGATTTTACAAAAACAGCCACTTCGTCAATAGCTCTTTCTAGCCCTCGTGCACGGATCGAATTTTTTTTATTCGTTGCGAAATAATGCTCGCAATCCCGAGACAGGAAACACTCGTTTCCAATTTCTAACTAAATGTTTTCTTATTCATAGTTGTGCGAGAGAAAACAAACCAATTTTGTTACATTCGTCATTTTGTTTTTCTTTTGATATTCTATAGTCCGATCATGTTGTGCGGCGACGACGCATACGTCGTCGTCGCCACCGAGTTTTGTAACATACGAAATTGTTCATTTTGTATTATTCATTTTCACATCTTACGCATATGTCGAAACGAAACAACATACGTACACGTAGAAGATTTTCAAAAGTCTCGATTATTGCCGGACCATATTGCCGCGAATCTCGGATTTTTTATCAACACACCCAGCACGCTCATCGAACATTTCAATTTTGTAATGAGACACGCAAATTCAAATTCATCGAACAACACCTTTGTAGTTTCATGTGCGTACATGCGTGTATTAACCCTCGAACGGTAACCCAATTTTTTTTTACCCATTCCGGTAATCTGGGGTCTGGATGACCCCAATTTTGAAAAATTCATATCTTTGATTAAAATTAATGAAAAAGATTCAACTTGGGCTCATTTTCTTCGTTTTTTAATGCATATTCACCTGATTCGTCGAAATTGGTCAAAAGGGCGAATTATTACCGTTCCAGGGTTTCCGAATGGCATTGTCGCCTCCGCGAAAGTAAATTTTCTTTTGCGAAAGAAAAAAGTTGAAAAAAAAAGAAAATAAAACGAACGTACATCATTCGAGCCACTTTTTCGCGTTTGACACACCGCAACCACTCGAAAAACTCACCGTGCATAAATTTCATGGACGAACCGTTCCGTTCGCTCCGTTTTGTCAACACTTTGTTTCGAATTTTCTCTTTGTCCATATTTTATTCTTTGTTATACTGCATTATTATAATTTTCTTCTGATTTTTATGTTACTCGAAAATGTAACCTTGGCTGCGACGCTCGCAGGCTTACCACTGGTTCTGCTCATCCACGTTCGTTCTCATGGTCCTCCCCGCCACCCCCCTGCTACGTCGATGGACGGTCACACAAACGAATTGCAATTTTCTCATCATTTTTCATACATTTACGAAAAAAAATGAAAAAAACTTTAGATTTAAAAAAAAGTCGCTCGAAAAATTCGCGCGTGTGTCCGTCCCGAAATATATCACTCATGATGTCACGCTGATTTTTTGTCAGTTTTTTTGCCCTCTTCATTGTATCGAGAAAAAAAAATGAACCGAACGATTGAAAAAAAGAAAAAAAAAAGTGGTCGAAAATANNCTGTCGAAAACTGCGCGGTGCAACGACATATTTTCCATTCGGATCATTCGTCCTTTCCATTTTCAAATAGCCACCATCACAATATGCATTTTTCCATGGATTTTCGTTCTTTTCCAATTGACTCGTTTTTTCTTACGTTATTATCACATTGCTACACAACGTTTTCATAGCTGTGCACATCGATTTCTATCGAGAAATAACATTTTCCTGGCATTGGTTTGTTTCTAGTAAATCGTCCACCACGAACGATATAGTTGTTCATTTATAGAATCAAGAGAAATCACCGAGCACCGCATCGTGCCTTTTTTTTCGTTCAAATTCAATTCTTCCCTCACTTTGCATCGAAAAACACGAAAAAAAAAAAAATCACGTTGCCAAAGTGATTGGCTCTCGGTCATATAACGTTTATCATTGAAATATTTTGATTAAATGAAAATTCGTTCAACAACCGCGTGAACGAGTCGAAATAACGAAACTAATTTACTCACTCTTCGTTTCATCATTTCATAGCGCGCTTGGAATTTATCGGTCGTCCAAAAAAAAAAAAAANAAAAAACACGAGAGTTTCGAGTAGAAATGTGCACAGCCGCAATTTACGTTTTGTAGAAATTCTACTCCAACCAAACGTTCACAACGCACACAGACATACACACGCGAGCGCAATATATAAATTATACACGTGATTCAATGAAATAGTGGCATTTTGTAATTTGTCCGTTAATTTTTTTTGTATTGTTAGATTTTCATGCAATCTACATTTTCATCGAATAATGAGATAGTTGCCATATTTTTTTTTATTTTTCATCATTTCTCGCTGCCGAGCTCGATTTCTCAGCTTTTTCGAACCAAAAAATTAGGGGTGTGCGAATATTTGAAAACTTCGAATATTCGGCATCAAATCGAATCGAATTGTTTGATTCGAATTTCAAACCGAATATTCGATTTTTTCGAGTATTCGATTNATCGTAAAATGAATTGATGCAAAGAAATGATCGTCCACGTGATGTTTAATAGTAAATGACAAAATATCTTTCCAAAATAGGTAAAACCTTTCAGAGTTCGATAAGAAAGTGAAAAGAGGGAGAGAGAGAGGGGCAAGAGAGCGGGAGAGAGAGAGAGAGAGAGAGAGAGAAAGAAAAGAAAAAAGAGGATTTACTCGTGCTCGTTCCGGACGTCTTCCCGCAAATCGGAAGAAGAAGATTCTCTTCTCGCGCGCGAGTGCGTGCAAAGGAAAAAACGAGACGGATGTACAAATCCTGATATTTCGACGGGACCGAGGAACGGCGAGGTTGAAATAAATAACGAAAAAACGAAAAAAAAAACGAAAAAAACGAAAAAATAACATGTATACACGAGCGCAAAGCCACGCACGATAAGACTGCCGCATATACTCGATATATACACATATATATGATACATATACATATGCGTATACGCCACGTTGCGAGTGAGAGGGAGAGAGACAGAAAAGTCGAGCAAGAGGAAAATACGTGATAATATCTCGCGCGGTGAGAGACGTTGTTGAGGCTACTATAGTTTCGGAATAAAACAGCCATGGTCTCCCTATCTCCCAGGTACATAACGACATCATCGCTCAATTTCTTCTCTTTCTATTCTTCATCTTCTTCACTATACTCTACTTTTACTCTTTTCCTCCATTCCCTGCTTCACCACCTGTCCTTACCCCGCCCCATCAATTTCACATTTTCATTATTCTCCCTCATTACTCATCCAATTTCTTGGCATATTCTCTCGAATCAATCGTCATTGTCTTTGAGATTTATCATGCAACTCGATTCAATCATCATTACTAAACGGGTTCAATTTTTTACCCCTCGAGGGTTGCGCCATTCACTATAACGTTCTCATCGAGCACTGAAAACTAAATTTTGTTGGAAAAGATCGATATTTTGTTCGATACGTTCGACCAAACGTTTTTTTTAGGGGTGTGCGAATAGTGATCGAATCGAATTGAATCGAATATTGAAATTCGATTCGATTTTCGAATCGAATATTCGATGAATCGAATATTCGATTTTTTAGTCGAATATTCGATTTTTGAATCGAATATTCGTCGAATTTTCGAGTATTCGATAAATTTCCGAATATTTGATGAATTTTCAATTCGATTTTCGAATAGAATATTCGAGCAATTTTCAAGTATTTCTTAAATTTTCAAATATTTGAATATTCGAAAGAAAATCGAATATTCGAAAGAAAATCGAATATTCGAAAAAAAATCGAATATTCGAAAAATAATCGAATACTCGAAAAAATCGAATATTCGGTTTGAAATTCGAATCAAACAATTCGATTCGATTTGATGCCGAATATTCCAAGTTTTCAAATATTCGCACACCCCTAGTTTTTTTCGAATAATTCCAAAAATTGTGTCATTGCAACAAGAAATATTCTGGAAAGTCTCTTCGGAAGCAAAATTTTGTCGTTCCAATCGCAAATTTCGCTGACAATTTTGCCAAAATAACGAAAATTTGGAAATTAGCCAAAAATATTTAGTCGACCGTGTTCAACAAAATATCGACGATTTTTAAGAAAATTATATTTCCAGTGAGCCACTGCGCAAAAACGATTTGGTCGAGTATAATTTTTTTCGGAAATTCAAAAAAAAAAAATTCTCTGTCGAAAACTGCGCGGTGCAACGACATATTTTCCATTCGGATCATTCGTCCTTTCCATTTTCAAATAGCCACCATCACAATATGCATTTTTCCATGGATTTTCGTTCTTTTCCAATTGACTCGTTTTTTCTTTCCATCAATTTTTTTTCTTACGTTATTATCACATTGCTACACAACGTTTTCATAGCTGTGCACATCGATTTCTATCAAGAAATAACATTTTCCTGGCATTGGTTTGTTTTTAGTAAATCGTCCATCACGAACGATATAGTTGTTCATTTATAGAATCAAGAGAAATCACCGAGCACCGCATCGTGCCTTTTTTTTCCTTCAAATTCAATTCTTCCCTCACTTTGCATCGAAAAACACGAAAAAAAAAATCACGTTGCCAAAGTGATTGGCTCTCGGTCATATAACGTTTATCATTGAAATATTTTCATTGAATGAAAATTCGTTCAACAACCGCGTGAACGAGTCGAAATAACGAAACTAATTTACTCACTTTTCGTTTCATCATTTCATAGCGCGCTTGGAATTTATCGGTCGTCCAAAA
>JBAJMU010000001.1:2006129-2023020 GCA_037952995.1 Hyposoter didymator | reverse complement strand
GTCGCGATTCCGTCCACAGGTCCATCGTTTCGCCGTAACCCTTAACGACCACCCTCTCGATCATGAGGCCCTTGAAAGCGACAACCGCCTTCATGACGTGGCCCAACGTTATGTGGAGAACGGCGTTCGAGGCGAACGGCCGCGACACCGATACGGTCATGTCGGCAAACTGGCGATCGAACGCCGCCAGGAATGCGTCGACTTGTCTGAAAAATAAGAAAAAAAATAAGAGTCGCCGAGGAATGAAAAACTAGGAAACGGGGAATCGAGTGGAAACGTTACTGCGGCGGAACGTTGTGACTGCTCGTCTGAATTCTGCCTCGTTTCGATCTGCTGGTGTTGGTGTAGGAACGTTTGAGAGAATTTTGATTGAGCAAAGTCTGAGCGGTGTTGCTGTATTCGTGAACTTTGTCCGTCCATTTGTAACTGTTGACCAAGCTGCCGTAAAGAGCTTGTCTGTCTTGAGTTGTTTCTTGCGACAAGTAACCCGTGCTTGCCAGATTGAAAGGTCCTGGCGGCGGATTCAAGCCGTTTACCGCCTGTTCCACGTCCCTGCAAAATAACAAACGATATCAAAGTTTGTATCGTTGGAGTAGAACGAGAAAAATTCTATCCGTTCACCATTTTTTTTACATTTTTGGAATCGACTCAATTTTTCTGCGACATTCGGTTCACTGGGTCTCTCGGACCCAGTGTGGAAAAGACAAGACCGGGTCTCTCAGACCCAGTGTGGAAAAAAACCAGACCGGGTCTCTCAGACCCAAGTGTGGAAAAGACGAGACCGGGTCTCTCAGACCCAGTGTGGAAAAAAACCAGACCGGGTCTCTCAGACCCAGTGTGGAAAAGACGAGACCGGGTCCCTCAGACCCGGTGTGGAAAAAAACCAGACCGGGTCTCTCAGACCCAAGTGTGGAAAAGACCAGACTGGGTCTCTCAGACCCAGTGTGGAAAAAAATCAGACCGGGTCTCCCAGACCCGGTCCGTTAGACTAATTTGTTTACTAGAATCAAACTTACCGGAGATTGCCATTAACGACCGTGAGAAGATCTTGCAGCTCCGCCAAATATTTAATCTCTCGATTTTCCTCGCCATGCTCGGCGCCCAATCCATTCGCCAAGGAATCAAAAACTTGTCCCACGCTCGATCGCAAAACTTTAATCGCCGTCAGTGCACTTTGCAATTGCTCCATCTTCTCCATTTGTTTGTCCATTTGGTCTATTTATCCGCATCAATTGAAATCCCCAAATACCGTAGCATCATTCCCAAACGGTAAACTAATTCATTTTCTTCGTACAATACTCTCTGTCAAACGTAAACGCACGCCGCTAGCACCAAATCTCCCAACGCTCCCGACATATTCGTCGAGGTTATGTTTTGGTTCGTAATTTCGTGTTTGCGTCGTTCGTACAGTCCCATATGCAGCGGCGCGTCTTCGCTGATTCCGCGAGTCGACGCTAGAGTCCGCTTCGCGATCGCCCAGCGCGGTGGTTTCAAAAAAATCAGCCACGGCGGTAGTTTAGTCACCTTCAGATTTTGATTGAATTCGAAAAAACGTAAAATTGGAACCGTTCAATCGATAATATGCGTTCGATGCGTTAAAAACGAAAACTGTTCGAAGAATGTAAAAAAAATTCTGTATATTCTGTATACGTCCTAAAATCCTAAAGATTAAAAGTTGAAAAAAATTTATAAACATTGAATATGCGACGAGGAAAAAATAAAATTATGCGATGACTCGTTTTTTTTTAATCGTTTTCTTTTAATGTATTCTATAATAGTACAGTATAATATTAATTAAATTAATAATATTAAATATTTGTTGTTTGTGGTATGCATCGTGTGACCGGATAACGTTTACAGACGAGACTAGCTGGTGACCTTCGCAGCGCTACCTCATTTTCATTTTGCTTAATTTTTATGGTTTTTTTTGTGTTTTTTTTGTTTTCATCTTCTTCTTAGTCCCTGGCGCTAAATAATTATTTGTTTATCGTTATTTCGGTAATTCATTTAATTGAACAATCTCTCGCTCTCTCTCTCATAAATGTTTTCTCACTCATTCACTTTGTTCTCCCCATAGCGACGAAAAAATTGATTCGCGCGCGTCAGAACATTTGTATTGTTTCTTCAATTTTTCTTAATTATTTTTTCTCTGACTTTGTTTTTGTTGTATTGTTGAAAATCTCTTTCCTATTTTTGCTCGTTAATTCTTGGCAGCGATGAACGACAGATCAGTTATGATTTTTCAAAGGGAAGCCCACTCCGACCGATACGACGAATGGAAAACAAGAGCACAAATTCCAATTAATCACGAAAAATTGAGATTGTTGTTTTTTTTTTTTGTATTTTCTAGTTTCGATTGAAAAAATCAGCAGCTACGGATGTCTTAAAGGCACAGGCAACAGGTGACACGAAATTCACGAATACGTACAAATATTGACTATTTATTTAGCACGGCTGGTTGCTCTTTTCCCTTCGGTTTAAAATGATTTTTTTTTTCTTCGTTTTCTTCGATCTTTTTTTTTTTTATATGCGTAATTTTATTAACAAAATTATTAATTACTTTGGGTAAAAAAAAATAAGTTTGCCGTGAACCAATGAATGTGAGAGAAATTTTTCTGGAGATTTGAATTATTTCGCTTCGTCGCTGAGATTCGTAAAAAAAAAAAAAATAAAAAAGGAACTTGTTCGGTCCCGCATGGTCGTCTTTGTCGAAATGCTCAAATTCAACAAAAGGCACGCTCGTATAAAATGAATAAAAATGAGATGATTGAAATAAAATAAAAAATAGTACACAACGTACTTTGAATAATATTTATTCGTCGAATAGAGCAATTTTTAAATAATTTCTATTGTTAATAATGTTGTTTCCATTCGAGTTATTCGTAGAATCTTAATTAAAGCCTAATTTCATCGAATTCTTAATTTTTATAATACATGGTTTTTGCTCGCTTTGTTTTTTTGTTTAAATATTTTTTATTAGCAATTGGGACGATGCCATTTTCTCTAAAAATGATGAAAACTCGCGACAGAGGCTTCTTTTGTGAATTTGGCACGAATAAAATGGTTCGTTTCGACGACTACGAGGAGCAAACGTGTTCCCACCGAAACAACTCTCCTTTAAATTCATTTTAAAAACGCACTTTTATTTTTCATTCTTTCCCCCCACCTTACACCGTGCGTTGTGGAAAAAAAAAAAAAAAAAACGACAAAAACGGAAAAAACTTATAAATCTCTAAAAAGTCTTATCAAGTATTTTACGCTTTTCGGAATATTTTTCTTGTCTGACGTTTCTCTCTCTCTCGGTCCATTTCATTTTCGCACTCTGCCATTTTTGTCTTTGCTCGTGATTTTTTTTTGTTTTTTTTTTTTCTTTTAAATTGTTTTTAAGGCTAGGACGAAAAAAAAGGAAATTCGTAGTTATCGTATAGTGGAGTTTTACATTACATTGAAGCCTAGGAAGCGTTCAAGAATCTTGTCTCTTTATCTTGTCTCTTGAGTCTTGGATTAACGCGCGCGCGACACTTTTTCTTTTATTCTTATTTATTTTTTTCAGAAGCCCTCTGAGTGTGAGTGTGTGTGTGTGTGTATGTGTGCGCGAAGCGATATTTTGTTTTTCGTCGCGTTTTCCTTCGATATAGCGCGAATGCAGGAAAAATGAAATATTTTTCCATTCGTCCAACAAGCCACGATTATTATTTTCGCTTCCTCGTATAATTTTCTTTTTTTTTTCGTTTCCGGAGTTTCAGGCGAGGAAAAAATTAGGGGTGTGCGAATAGTGATCCAATCGAATCGAATCGAATATTGAAATTCGATTCGATTTTCGAATCGAATATTCGATTTTTGAATCGAATATTCGTCGAATTTTCGAGTATTCGATAAATTTCCGAATATTTGATGAATTTTCAATTCGATTTTCGAATAGAATATTCGAGCAATTTTCAAGTATTTCTTAAATTTTCAAATATTTCAATATTCGAAAGAAAATGGAATATTCGAATAAAAATCGAATATTCGAAAAATAATCGAATACTCGAAAAAATCGAATATTCGGTTTGAAATTCGAATCAAACAATTCGATTCGATTTGATGCCGAATANTTTTCGTTTCCGGAGTTTCAGGCGAGGAAAAAATGTAAAATGGAGAATTTTGCGGTTATTATTATTCTTGTATAAATTCGTTATCTCTATGGAGAGAGAAAAAAATGAAATTGAGGCAGAAAGTAATTGAGCGTTTGGTTTGTATCGGAGAGAAAAATTTATTCGATAATATGGCGGCGGTGGCGCGCTTGTTGCGGAAGTCGAAGAGATTCGAATGGAGAGAAAAAGCACGATCGTTTCGCGGCGGAGCTTCTTGGAATAAAATTGAAATATAAAAAACAAAAACGCGTTGAAAGGGAAAAACGCAAAGACGGAAGAAAAATCGATGTGAATATTGGAATATCGTACCGTAACGTACACACACTTTCTTTTCGTTCTCGTGTTTCTTTCATCCTTCACAATTGTTGTTCGTAATAATGGAATCGATGCACTAGCGCGCGCGCATTTTTTTTTGTCTGTGTTGTTTGCGCATTTTGCTCAGTTTGTTTCTTCTTGTCTCTCGCGCGGTCGATTGCACGAGGGGAATCCCTACGACAAAGTTCTAATAATCATGGGCGCGAACTCACAATAGTCCGAATTAATAGCTATATAATACATAACACACTGCACCGTTACCCGCTTAGCAGCAACAACTTCGTATTTACAATGCTTTTCCGTCTAACTAAAACTACGGGTTATTCTTTTTTTTTCAATTTTTTTTTCCTTTTTTTTTTTATCTTTCCTCATTTTTTCATTTTTTTCCTCTTTTTTTTTTTATCGCTCCTGTTCGGGCGATGGTGCGTGATCAAAAAATACCGTCACGTTGTCTTTTCCTCGCAAAAACGAGTTTTTTGATGAATTTTTCAAAATCCCGATAATTTTCGCGGTTTTTTGAAATCTCGGACCGATCGCTCGATCGGGACTCGAACATTTCACTCTCTCGCTCATTCTCACATTTTCTAGCGGACAATAGGGGTGTGCGAATAGTGATCGAATCGAATCGAATCGAATATTGAAATTCGATTCGATTTTCGAATCGAATATTCGATTTTTTAGTCGAATATTCGATTTTTGAATCGAATATTCGTCGAATTTTCGAGTATTCGATAAATTTCCGAATATTTGATGAATTTTCAATTCGATTTTCGAATAGAATATTCGAGCAATTTTCAAGTATTTCTTAAATTTTCAAATATTTCGATATTCGAAAGAAAATGGAATATTCGAAAGAAAATCGAATATTCGAAAAAAAATCGAATATTCGAAAAATAATCGAATACTCGAAAAAATCGAATATTCGGTTTGAAATTCGAATCAAACAATTCGATTCGATTGGATGCCGAATATTCAAAGTTTTCAAATATTCGCACACCCCTAGCGGACAATAATTCGAAACAACCGAGTTGCCAATGCCTTCAAAAGTTCGCGAAAAAAAAAAGTAAAAAAATAAAATAAAGAATGAAAATGGAGACAAAAAAGGTAAGACCGGGTCGATCACTGTGACGTTACGAGTGTGCAAGATACATAGAGACACGATACGTTACAATGCACATTAGTCGAAACAGCGTTTTCGCGTCAATATTTTTTCTCTTCGGTTCCCATGTACGGCGATTTTAAAAAAATGAAGGAAAAACAAATGAAACGTCGTTTTCTCTAAGTTTTCAGTATTATAATGCGATGTTTTATCCTTGTTTATTCGTTTTCGTCGCAAACTGTCTCGTCTACGGCACAAAAATGTATTATGCACAGTTCCGTGTGGCAGTATTCGAGATATTTATTTCTGTTGTTTGTTGTTGTTGTTGTTTGTTGTTGTTGTTTCATCCTTTTTTTCCTCTCCTTGAAATTCTAATGTCAAACGATATATTTATATATATATATGTATGTGTATATATATGTATGTGTGTATTGATATATCTTGGGACTACCACTGCATCGAACTTTAGCAAACGAAAAAAACGCTTCGCTTGGCTCGCACCGTTTTTTTTTAATTTTTCTCTTCTTTTTACTAAGGAATTATTTTTTTTGTCTCTCTCGAGGATCACTCGCGCGCGTACATTTTGCCAGGCTAATATTTCGTTCTCTCGGAATATCTGTTTTTTTTTTCTTCTTTTTTTAGTTTTTCAAAAAATGCCAAATTTTTGGAGAACGTTTTTTTTTTTTTTTTTTTTTNTTTTTTGGGAAAAAACGTTTTGCGGAGACACGAATCGTTCGGCTTTGATGTTTGCCAACGAAGTTTCGTTCAGTTTGAAATGTACGTGCGCAGCTTCCTCAAGCAAGTGTTTTTTTTTTTGCGTTATTTTCTCTTGCACGACTCGCGACCATCTCGTAATTCGCGTGCTTCGACAAATACGACTCGTATCTAGTTATATATCTTACAAATAGAGTCACAGGATAAAATGGAATAAAGAATGTCGGAGACCGAAAAATGGCTCGGAAGGCGAACACGAACCTCGCGCGGGGAAACGCTATTCTTTTTCTTTTCTTCGCGCTCTCTGTTCCGATCGATCTTTTTCTATCTTTTGTGCCTTTTTCATGTTTAAGACGAAAAAAAAACGATTCCGTTTTTTTTTCGAACGAATCGTTTTTTTTTCTCACACTCATTAACGAGGCTCGTTAAAAATGTAGGGGTGTGCGAATATTTGAAAACTTGGAATATTCGGTATCGAATCGAATCGAATTGTTTGATTCGAATTTCAAACCGAATATTCGATTTTTTCGAGTTTTCGATTATTTTTCGAGTTTTCGATTATTTTTCGAATATTCGATTTTTTTTCGAATATTCGATTTTCTTTCGAATATTCCATTTTCTTTCGAATATTCAAATATTTGAAAATTTAAGAAAAACTCGAAAATTGCTCGAATATTCTATTCGAAAATCGAATTGAAAATTCATCAAATATTCGGAAATTTATCGAATACTCGAAAATTCGACGAATATTCGATTCAAAAATCGAATATTCGACTAAAAAATCGAATATTCGACTAAAAAATCGAATATTCGATTCGAAAATCGAATCGAATTTCAATATTCGATTCGATTCGATCACTATTCGCACACCCCTATAAAAATGAGGAAAAATAATAAAAATGGTCGATGACTGAGAATGAAAGGTCGACGAGCTCAGCGTGAAATGCAATTCCATTTGGAGTATTTATTTTGGTTTCGAGTCGAATCTCGTTGGCGATCGTTCGTGTCGTTTTTGGGCCTTTTGGTCTCGCGATCCTCTTTCGCGGTAACCGACACTCTTTTATACGCACTCCTCGCACGGCTATACACGGGCTGTCCCAAAAGTTCAGGCCAAAATTCACCATGGGCATCGAGAAGGAAATTTCGGAGCGAAAAATTCTCCAAACGATTTTTCTCTCGGTCGGGCGCGTGCACGCGTGGTTTACGAGCGACTTTGTTGCATTTAATTGACGGGCATCGAAAGACAAATGCGACGAAGAGAAAAATCGTTGATAATTTATTTTTTGAAAAAAAAAAAGAAAAAAAAAATTCAAATTTTGGCGTAAATCTCGGTCCGAAGATTTTTGGGACTGGCCGCATATATTTTCTCTCATTCCTAGCGATAACTAATTAAATATATTACGAACGAATACAAACATTGAAAAGGCCAACACATGGGGAAACGAAGATAGCGCTTGAATTTTTTGTATTTTTTTGTTTTTTTTTTCCATATCGTGGTGGATGCTGAGCGTTGTCGAGGTACGGAGGACAATTCGCACCTTCGAATAATAACGACACGATGCGGTCTCGTGTCTCGTCGTCGTCGTCGTCGTCACGTAACTCGAGTCATGAAGATAAATAATGATCCTTGGGGCACTGAGCCGTCAAACAATCATACGACAGAGGCGTAGCACTACCGAAAGTAGCGAGAACCACGCCGATCTTACGATCGAACTGCGGGAAATAACTACGCGCAGTACCACCACCATCAGCCCAAATTGCACCGCCCTCTGCAGCCAGAATAATCTGTAAACCAACCAAACACACATTTCCAACAATTAAAACGAATCCACTCATTTTTACATTTTTCCAATCAATTACGATTTTAGTGCAAATTAAGGTATGCTACGAAATCGTTTGCGAAATTTTTTGCAAATTGGCTAGAGAAATTAATAAAACTAATTTAAAAAATTTCGAAAAAATTCTAAAAAATATTTAATGTTGAAAATTGCAACTTTTGACACACGCTTTTATGAGAAACTACTAAAAATTGTGATTTTTATAAATAAATATCTCAACTTCTACATGTTGCAACCTCGTAAAATTGAGCAAGACGCAAATTTAAAGGAATTCTGTTCCATGCAAATGTCCTTTTGCAGTAAATATCCCCCCCCATCGCCGTTTATGGCGTGGAAAAATTTCTCGAAAAATGAAATCAACCCAATAAACTCCTCGATTTTGTAAAAAAAAAAAAAAATAACAATTTCTCTTGAAAATAAATGATTAAGAGAAAAACTGACTTCATAATGTGTTTGCGTGCGGCTGGCAGTGTATCCGGGCTTTCCTTGAGGATAAAGTGTCGAATACCGAGGATGTAATTTTCCAAGTAGGATGGCCAATCGATCTGTTTGACATCGAACATGAAAGTCTGTCGATCGTCGGCGCTGAGCTCGTATCCGAGTCTCCTGACGTTGTCGTCCCTGAAGTTCCACTGTTGGGTGCTAAAGTATTCCAAGCATTTCGCCGCTTTGTTAAGTTTCTCTTGTACCCGGACCATTATCGGTTTGGAGCCTTTTAATCGCGCGATAAAATCTAATATGTGCGCGGGCAACATGTGCTGAAACGTCACCGAGACTTTGTTGAGGAAGGGCGAGCTACGGCAACGGCCACCGGGATACCATACCGCGTCGTCCACCGGATGTTTGCGGCAGTACTTGAACGACAAATCGACAAATTGTTTCCACTTAATCGGATTCTGTTGACCGGTACAGCAGTTGTACACCGTTATCGTGTCGCTCCGATGCGTCGCTGTTCTCCACGCCGCGCATATCATCAAATTTATTACGATATCCACCGGCACCAGATCCGCCACTTTGTCATCGTGGCACAACATCGTTCTGCAATTTACAATCCTCACTTTAACGGGCTTTCACCACTTGAAATTACATTTTTACTAGGGGTGTGCGAATAGTGATCGAATCGAATCGAATCGAATATTCGATCTTTTAGTCGAATATTCGATTTTTCAGTCGAATATTCGATTTTTTAGTCGAATATTCGATTTTTTAGTCGAATATTCGATTTTTTAGTCGAATATTCGATTTTTGAATCGAATATTCGTCGAATTTTCGAGTATTCGATAAATTTCCGAATATTTGATGAATTTTCAATTCGATTTTCGAATAGAATATTCGAGCAATTTTCAAGTATTTCTTAAATTTTCAAATATTTGAATATTCGAAAGAAAATCGAATATTCGAAAGAAAATCGAATATTCGAAAAAAAATCGAATATTCGAAAAATAATCGAATACTCGAAAAAATCGAATATTCGGTTTGAAATTCGAATCAAACAATTCGATTCGATTTGATGCCGAATATTCCAAGTTTTCAAATATTCGCACACCCCTAATTTTTACGATTATTATTTCTAGAACGGTACCTTGGGGTCTGAATGACCCAAATTTTTTAAAATTCATATATTTCTGGTAAAATTTAACGAAAAGGGTTCAACGTGGGCTCATATTTTGAGCCCAAGTCGCCTGTGGGTAGTTTTTCACCCTGGGTTACCGTTTTAGGCTCAAATAGTAGAAAATCGGAATATTTTCTCTCAGGAGCCGCCATTTTTTGAAAATGCGAAATTTCAATGATTCTTTCGATCAATACCTAGATTCATCAATTTTTCTTTTTTCTGAGGACCTCCGGGAAATCGTTTCCATCCCAAATGCCTTTTCAGGAAGAAATCCGTAAAAATCCCTCAATATGGTATCGGTTATTTTTTTTTAAATAATTTATTTTTTAATAATTAAGCGATTGAAAGTACCTGAAGAATCCTTTGCCAGCTGCAGCAATAATTCCGGTGGGTCCGTTCCAATTGTCGACCCATCCGGCGACGGGTTCCCTGAAGGAGGACAAGACGATGGAGGGCCTGACGATAGCGACCGGTAGTGCGCCGCTCTCACCAAGTAACATCGTTTCCGCGAGAGCTTTTGTAAACGTATAAGTGTTGGGTCTACCGGCGATAAGCTTTGGCGTTAATTCCTCGACGAGTTTGTCGTCCATCCATCTGGTGCACGATATTACTTCTTGAGGATTCTGCGGCGCCGGATATATCTCCTCAGCCACGTCCGTGCGATCGCAATTACAGTATGCCGTCGACACGTGAATCAAAGCCTGAAAAACGTTCCATCCATTTTTTTCAACATCCCCGATTGTAAAAATGTCTCTGTACATACTTACATACAATTATATATAAAAATTAATATATAATCATGCCGCGTCTCTTGATACATTCGAATATATAATCCGACACGAATATATTTCCATTAAATTTGATTTAACAAAATGATGCACAGGCCCGAATATATAATTCGATATAGTATTTCATATAATTATGTGTGTATGTGAAAATTTCATTTACGATTTATATAATTATGTAATTATATATTATTATTACAATTATTATATATATTATATTAATATNATTATATTAATTATATAATATAATAATTAATAAAATTGTTATATTATATAATATATTATGAATATGAATAATATAATTAAACATTATATATTATTATAATATATTATATATTATAATAAACTTTTATTTACGGTTTATATAATTATATCATATATCATATAAAGCGATATATAATTATAAATAGACGTGAAAATTTAATTTGGGGCATAGAAAATTGTATGTGACTGTATAATTGAGTACTTTTTTTTTTTCTTCTTAAATGGATAAATATATATGTGATGTGATAATTCCACAAAATCTCGCTGTGTTTTATTCTGTATTTGTTTAATTTTTGAACGAAAAGGTTGACGGTGTTTGGTGATGAAAAAAAAGGAAGATATTTATTCAAAAGCGTCGCTTCCTCGAAATTGCAATGGCGAATATTAAGTTTAGCACTGTCATTGCGGAGATGAAACGTGACGCAGGACAAGATGACACACGAGAGTTCCGAGTACGCATATTTATGTTTTGTCAAAGACAATTTCTCGTTAACGCTCGTTTAGTTGTTCAAATAATGATCTTTTTGCACCCTCTTCCCCTACGTTCTTCCGCGCTTCTTCTTTCCTTCTTGTTTACTCGTCAAACAATGGCGACGCGGTGACGGGGGGTCAGAGGTCGAACGCTATCTTTGTCATTTAAAAGAAATATAATTTATTCCATTTTTTCGAATATATTTTTCTGCCTTTTCGCGCAACCTTGACAACTCCATTATTTCATTTATATCATCGGACTCTCGTGTCAGGCTCTCGAGTACAAAACAAAGATGGGGAAAAAAAAAGACAGATCGCGTCTTGACTACGACGTTCCACTCGACAATCTTCTCAGTGTCAAAATTTGCTCATCGATCGTCGTTTAAAATTTTTATTTTTTTTTCACACTATTTCGTCATTATCGTTGGAACGACGATGAATTTTTCTTTGTTAATTAATCGTAATTTTGATAACGAACGAGAATCAATCGATAAGACAAAGAATCGGTGCTAATTAATTAATAAATGTGCAAAAGTGTTGAAATGAAATTAGTAGAGTTTCGGTAATTGGTAAATGTTGTTTTTTCTCACCTCCAAATTATGCATGCGACGGCACAAATGAACGAGTCTCTCGCTACCGAGCATGTTAATGGTAACGGAAAGCTTGAGGGCCTCGTCGAATTTGACAGTCGCCGCTGAGTGAAAAACAACCGAAACGCATCGTGTAAGCGTCTCTTGATCGGCCGCCGATATTCCCAGATCGGGCTCCGTAACGTCTCCGGCTATTGGCACGATCTTCGCCAACTCAAAAGCGCTGTCACGGCGTAACTTCTCGAATAGCTGCAGGCACACAAAATTTTGAGAAAATGAAACATTTGAAACGATTTTCTTTCTTATTTATGAAAATTACACTTTCTGCATCATTTTTGTCAAAAAAACGTCATTTTTGCGAATTTTTTTTTTCGACATTTTTTTTCGTATTGAAAATTGCACGAAATGAATGCAATCGTCGTGGTCGTTACTCAAGGGTTGGAAATGCATTGTAGAATTTTTATTTTATTTCTTTTAACGATTTTTTCACTATTTATCGCTTTCGAGATTGAGCGGGGTTGATAATTCCCCCCAATGTGTATTTCGTCAGAATCCGGAAATGTGGAAACCATTTTCTTTATTTTAAATTGAAAATTACAATTTTTGCGTCTTTTTTTGTAAAAAAAATGTTATTTTTGAAGAATTTTTTTTATTCGACATTTTTTTTCGTATTGAAAATTGCACGAAATGAATGCAATCGTCGTGGTCGTTACTCAAGGGTTGAAAATACATTTTTGTATTTTTATTTAATTTTTTTTTTCACGATTTTTCAACTATTTATCGTTTTCGAGAGTGAGCGGGGTTGATAATACCCCCCAATGTGTATTTCGTCAGAATCCCGGAATGTGGAAACGATTTTCTTTAATTTAAATTAAAAATTAAATTTTCTGCATCATTTTTCGTAAAAAAACGTAATTTTGGCAGAATTTTTTTTTCGATTTTTTTTTTCGAATTTCTACTATCCCAGACTTTTGAAACGATTTTCTTTCCTTGTTAAATTGAAAATCACAATTTCCACATCATTTTTTGTAAAAAAAAGTAATTTTTGCAGAATTTTTTTTATCAATTTTTTTTTTCGTATTGAAAATTGCACGAATTGAATAAAATCGTCATGGTCGTTACTCAAGGGTTGAAAATGCATTGTAGAATTTTTATTTACTTTTTTTAACGATTTTTCAACCATTGATCGCGTTCCAAAGCGACTCTTACGTCACAATCTGGAAGCGTGACCATTGAGGGTTGAAAATAATGTATTGAAAGTTGATAATGAAATATAATGATAAATCGGGGAGGATTGTATGACTTACCGGTGCCTTGAGAAGATCGTCTAGCCTCTGCTGCACGCTCTGTCCCTTTTTGGGCCTTATGAGCAAATAGATGTTTTTGATGCCGGGACAGGATCTGAGAAGCTTTTCGACGAGGACTTTGCCCATGAAGCCGGTGCTTCCGGTGATGAAGATGGATCTTCCTCTATAAAAATCCTTAACGGAAATGTATTCCCCCCCTCCAGCCATCGTGGCCATTTCGTTGGATCGTAATTGGATTCTGCTATTTAAAATATATTTTTCAGAATGGTTGCCCCTTCGGTTTGTACGCGCGTAAATATTGGAGCGGCGTCGAAGAATTTTTTGGAGGAATAATGCGAGTTGCCTTTTGGAAGATTTTTCCTTCTCTCTCTTTTTTTTTTGTTAATGTGTTTGTTTATAATTTTTTTAATCGTTGCGAACGTTGCGAAGACGACGAAATAATTGAGAGGAGGCGGGAGAGCGCGCGAGATATTATTTTTGTATCTGCAGAAGAACTTGTTTTCGATTGAGCGTTGTTGCTTTGTTTGTTTGTTTGTTTATCTTATTGTTGTTTAAACTTTATTACTTTTCTAACTTAATTTAATTATTATTTATTCCGTTTTTCCTTCAACTTCAGTTACGAAAATTCTTTTTATTCGTGCTCGAACGTTTTTCCTGCTGCTTTCTCGAGCTTTTGCCTTTTCTCGACTTTTTAAACAAACTCGCGATCCCAACCACACTCATTTCGCGATGCTCACGATTCCTTTCCTGCGGACAGACAAACAAAACGGGAAACACATTAATTTTGGAAACATTTCGCAATTGTTTGTGGCTGAAAAAACTTTGCTCCTTGGCCAGACCTTTTTTGGCAAGAAATAATGAAACATCCGGAAACTCTGCGCTCCATTAATCAAAACGAGGCTCCGAACGTAAAAATACCGTGATACACGGTGCGAGGAAATATTGTGGGGAAAAGACGATTGGGCGCGTGTGTTGCGGGCTCGCGGAGAGAAAAACCAAAAAACGGGTGTATATCAGAGCCAGGACGGTCGATAATACGGCGAGAAGATAGGAAGATCGACCGACCGGGCTGCATGGAGCTGGAAGGTGTGCCGCGAGCGCGATGCTGCCAAAAGCAGAAAGTATACGAAACGTTTTTTTTTTAATCCATTTACCGTTTTTTTTTTATTTTCTGGGTCTCTCAGACCCAGTGTGGAAAAGACCGGACTTTTCTTAGTGCATGAGAAACCACACTGGGTCTGTCAGACCCACAGCGCGTTAATTTTTGCTTCTGCTTTCGAAAAATAAAAACGTTGATTTCGTAATGTTGCAATTATCCCGAAGCTGCGCCCAGAGGAAGTTCATCGAGGTTTTTCGGGAATTTTCCAACGAGACGTGAATTTTTCTTTTTTTTATCACGTTTTTATTCGCGACCCGATAAAAAAAGCCTCGTTGGAGAATTTGACCAGACAAATCAGTGGTGGTTGCTTCCGGCTATATCGGACGACCGGGTGTCAAGANTTGAAATTCGAATCAAACAATTCGATTCGATTTGATGCCGAATATTCGAAGTTTTCGAATATTCGCACACCCCTATTTTCTGGGTCTCTCAGACCCAGTGTGGAAAAGACCGGACTTTTCTTAGTGCATGAGAAGACACACTGGGTCTGTCAGACCCACAGCGCGTTAATTTTTGCTTCTGCTTTCGAAAAATAAAAACGTTAATTCGGTAATTTTGCAATTATTCCGAAGCTGCGCCCAGAGCAGGTTCAATAATGACCGCGATGACGATCTGCATCTCTTTTTCGGGAATTTTCCAACGAGACGTGAATTTTTCTTTTTTTTATCACATTTTTATTCGCGACCCGATAAAAAAAGCCTCGTTGGAGAATTTGACCAGACAAATCAGTGGTGGTTGCTTCCGGCTATATCGGACGACCGGGTGTCAAGATTTATCGTTTGAAAAAGTCGAGAAAAAAGAGCACGCTTTTGCTCTCGTATCGCGTGGTCGCTTAAACCCTAGAACGGCGTCTAAGCCGTGAGTCATGAATTTTAGTTGCACACACGATAAGCTGACTCGTCTTATCGACACGTTTTTACTTCGAATATTGTCATTGATACGATCGAAAAAAAAAAATTGATGTATCGATCGAAAGCCATGATCGAGTGTATAAATAAGATTTTTTTTCTCTCTCTATCTTTTCGCTCGTTATCACGATTTATCGTTTCGACCGGTTGACTAGAAATAATTTGATGGAAAAATGGGGGAATCCACATCGGGGGGGAGTTGGCGAAATATTGATTTAATTTTCCGACTAATTTTCGAGGGTCATGCCTCCTGAAAACGATGATAACAATAATAAAGTTATAACAATGAAAAGGCGAGTGAAATTTGGGGTTCGCTTCTGGTCGAAAAGTTGGCGAATCTCGAATGGCTAGCCTGCAATTCGGCTAGTGGAGAATAACGACAATGAGTTCATTGAAAACGTTATGTGGGTCACGTACTTACGCGTCACGGAAAAGCCACCACCACCCCCTCCCCTCTCCTCTCTCTAACGCCAATTCTCTCGCTTCCCTCTAACCTAACCTTCCCTCCCCCTTGACACTCTTTTACGTTTTGCACCAACACCATATCCTCTATTGTCGAAGATGATTCACTTTTCAACAAACCCCCCTTTTCCACTGCTTTTTTCCTTCCCGGACGAGCCAAGATCGACACTTTTTCAATAAAAAATAAAAACTCTTTCAATTTGC
This sequence comes from Hyposoter didymator, assembly GCA_037952995.1. Lineage (NCBI taxonomy): Eukaryota > Metazoa > Arthropoda > Insecta > Hymenoptera > Ichneumonidae > Hyposoter > Hyposoter didymator. Next base: position 2,007,156 of record JBAJMU010000001.1, on the reverse strand, counting down.
TCGCTGATCGATCAATTTCGAACAAACGTGAAAAAAACCTTTTTATTCTGCTGGTTTTTGGGTTTATTCAATTTCCAATGGTATTCCTGGATTTTCAACATCTCAGTGGGAATGAAATTTCGTTAAAAATCGTCGATATTTTGTTGAATACGGTGAACTAAATATTTTGTCATAATTTTAGAATTTTCGTTATTTTGGCAGTATATTTGGTTTCTAATGGAATTCGTTAGCAGAATTTACGATTGGAACGACCAAAATTTGCTTCCAAAGAGACTTTCTAGAATATTTCTTCCTGCGGTGACACAATTTTTGGAATTATAAAAAAAAAAAAAGTTTCGTCGAACGTTTCGAATAAAATTTCCATCTTTTTCAAGAAAATTTTGTTTTTCGTGTAGTGAATGGAAATTAAATTTTGTTAAAAATCGTCGATATTTTGTTGAATACGAAATATTTTTTGATGATGCCAAAATTTTCGTTATTTTGGCACAATATTTTGTTTCTAATGGAATTGTCAGCAAAATGTACGATTGGAACGACCAAAATTTGCTTCCAAAGAGACTTTCTAGAATATTTCTTCCTGCGATGACACAATTTTTAGGATTACTCAAAAAAACGTTCAATTGACCTAATCGAATCGATCTTTTCCAACAAAATTTGGTTTGCAGTTGATTGAAGGTAAGGAGTTTTTTACTCCATGCCCAATCGCCTTTTAATTAAATTCCATGAAGCTCTCTTTCGTGTAGTCGAGAAATTCTTACTGTTCGGCAGCATCGCGACGATGGAAATTTTTTTTTATCACCGTCCACCTAGTCACGTATAGTGAGTCATTGATCCCACTTCCGAAATATGGAAAAATGTCATATGAATTTTGCTCAATATTGATTTTTTGCCAATATTGTTAATGGTCGAGTAATTACTATTTTTTTTTTAATTGTTACACAATCAATTTTGTGATAACGAGTGGAAAGAGTACACAAGAGGAAATAACTCGTTTATAGGGGTGTGCGAATATTTGAAAACTTCGAAT
>JBAJMU010000001.1:1978595-2005634 GCA_037952995.1 Hyposoter didymator | reverse complement strand
ATTCAAAAATCGAATATTCGATTCGATTCGATCACTATTCGCACACCCCTACTCGTTTAGTTGAAAAATATAACGGATGTTACATTTGGATGTAACAACGCGTCATGTATATAAACATTGGTGTGTGCGGACCAAAACCTTAACCCCGTTACTCACGCCAACGTTCCACTCGAGTATTTTTCAAGCACATGCGTAACCGTACGGGAATCCGCAATATCCGATATCTGCTGCACAGCTCGTCGCGCTGCTTATAACGTAAGGAAGACGTACGTGTACGCGCGCGGGAGTATCGTATATTTATTATTCTCATTCACCTGCTGCTGCTTCGATCCTCTGTGACGAGTGCCAGTCAAACGTTACGTTTCACACGATAAAACGTGCACGATCAGCGCGCGAATACATCGGGCTCGCTAATTACAGATCATTCATGGCGAACCTCGCTTGGCAAATTATCAATTCAATTGTCATAATAATTGTGGCTGCGACTGACATTTAGGTAAATGTGTCGAATCAGAGCTGCAGCTCAAAATGCATTGTATTTTTTTCTAATCTTTTTGACGCTCGATAATTTTATTAAATGCAATATTATTGAGAGGGAAAACGTCAAATGTCATAAAAAATAGTGGAAAATGCCATTTAAATAGAAAAACTGAAAATTATTGTAAAAAAAGACTGAATATTGGCGACGTGGTAAAAATGTCGAATCAGAGCTGCAGCTCAAAATGCATTGTATTTTTTTTTTAATTTTTTTAACGCTCGATAATTTTATTAAATGCAATATTATTGAGAGGGAAAACGTCAAATGTCATAAAAATGATGGCAAATGCCATTTAAATAGAAAAACTGAAAATCATTGTAAAAAAAGACTGAATTACCGACGTAATAATTGGTCGCGACTATACCCGGATGCATCGTTGGCATTTCTATGACAATTTTTGCAAATCAAATACTGAATGTTTTTTGCTTCCACCACACTGGGTCTGAGAGACCCAGTGAACCAAATGTCAAAGAAAAATCGAGGTGATTCCGAAAATGAATAAAAAAAAAGCAGGGAATGGATAAAATATATTTCGTTGGACTTGAATGATGCAAACTTGAATCTCGTTCGTTTAGTGCATGAAAGATTCGATCTACTAGGTGCGGCGAGATTGGAAGCACGAATTTCAAGACACCCGATAAATATGTACGTAGAAGGTGTGTGCCTTGACCAAAAGCAGAGGGGCAAATGTATAGGCATAGGGATTTGGTTTGGAGAACGAGAGAGCGGATTCGAGCGGCGGGGGATTCTGGGTCAGCGTCCCACAGCCTGACGGTCACGAAGCCAGAGCAACGAGCCGAGCACAACATACATGTGAGTTTCACGCACGTGCAGCGCTGCTCGTATAAGTGTATAGACAAGGCGAAGATGCGAGAGAGACTGAAAAAGCGAGACTCTGCGATGAGAATTGGCGCGATATCCGCCTTTTCGAGTGTCGGGCTTCCTCGCGGAGATGTCCGCGACACATGGAAGCTCGTCGTTGCAGCTGACAGTCAGAAAGACGCGCGCGTCTGCCACTCTATTTTCGTAATCGAGTCCTTCTGATTGTCGTGGAAAGATCGAGACGACGACGACAACGACGCGGAGTCGCACAGGAAGAAGGAAGGCGAGGGATCCGACCCCGTTACACCAAAGACCCGTTACGCGCCGCGAGTTCTGCGTTATATATACCGAGCTCGCTCATGCCAGTCATACTCGCCGCCCCGCTTGCTCAGACCTCGTCAGCAATAATCCCGTCAGCAATTATTGCTCATTCCGTTCCGAATGATGATCTTGGATCGTGCACCTCGCTTTTCCGAAAGTGTGCGCGGCTTGAGCTTTTTTTTTAGCAGTTGAGAGAGCAATGGCCTTGGAAGGACACGACTTTTTATGTTTTCCGGTTCATGGTGTCTTCTCAACAATTTTCTAAGCTTTTGAATCATTTTTTATCGTTTTTTCGGCTTTTTTTCTGACGAAAAATTAAACATTGATGATGCAAGAAAATTTTTGGTTTCTCCAAATTGCGACAGGAATGATTTGCACATTGAAAACAAAATTTTGTTGAAAAAGATGGATTTTTTGTTCGATACGTTCGAGTAAACGTTTTTTTTTTGAATAATCACACAAATAGTGTCATTGCAGCAAGAAATATTTCAGAAAGTCTCTTCAGAAGCAAATTTTAGTCGTTCCTCTCGTAAATTTCGCTAACAATTCCGTTAGAAATCAAATATTCGGCCAAAATAACGAAAATTTTGAAATTATTTAAAAAATATTTAGTTTGACGTGTTCAACGAAATATTAACGATTTTTGACAAAATTTCATTTCCAGTGTCACTGAAAAGAAAATTTTGTTGGAGAAGATCGATATTTAATTCGATACGTTCGATTAAACGTTTTTTTGATAAATTCCAAAAATTGTGTCATTGCAGCAAAAAATATTTTAGCAAGTCTCTCCAGAAGCAAATTTTAGTCGTTCCACTCGTAAATTTCGCTGACGATTTCGTTAGAAATTAAATATTCTGTCAAAATAACGAAAAATTTTGAAATTATTTAAAAAATATTTAGTTTATCGTATTCAACAAAGTATCGACGATTTTTAACAAAGGTTCATTTCCATTCTGAAAGAAATTTGAGTTTGAAATGCAGAAAAACAAGCTCGAAACGATTGAAATGAAAAATATTGGTTTTTCACGCAACCGAAGTGGGTTAAGGTCTCTCCGAGGATAGAGAGAAAACGCAGTGCTAATTAGTTTAGCAAATATTGCACATATCGATGTCCTCAGACGCGAGAATCGAGGACTAGACGAAAGAATGGTAATTTATCAAAAGAAGAAGAGAGAGAGAGAGAGAGAGGGGACGAAGAAGAGCAACCGGGTGGATGTCGATCGAGGGCTAATTTGGCAAGTGCAACGCGGAAACGCCGCGAGAGTATTCTCGCTTTGCATTAACCTGCAGTAATAAAATCGGTCGAACGCGATGTTATACGTTCTTGGTCAACGCGAGAGGGAGAGTCGTTAAAATCCTGATAACTTGCCAGCATCTTCACTGCCAGTCTCGTCTCTCCCATGCCCCCCCCCCCCCCCCCCCCCCACCCCCCNCGAGTGCATATTTGTTCGTGTAAACTCATTGTGCAATCTGCAGAGTTTTAAACAATTTGTCGCGTTGCTCGGAAACGATTTCTCATTGTCTAAAGACGTTGCACTGAGAATGAAATTTCGTTAAAAATCGTCGATATTTTGTTGACTACGGTAAACTAAATATTTTTTAATAATTTTGAAATTTTCGTTATTTTGGCAGTATATTTGGTTTCTAACGGAATTGTCCGCGAAATTTACGAGTAGAATGACAAAAATTTGATTCCGATGAGACTTTCTAAAATATTTCTTGCTGCACCAACACTATTTTTGGGATTATTCAAACAAAACGTTTAGTCGAACGTAAAATATCCATCTTTTTCAACAAAATTTTCTTTTCAGTGCGGAGGTGGAAAAAAAGAAAAATGTGGCTCGTCACGGAAATTTGGGCTGTTCCTTTTGCCTGTGAGAAATATTTCCCGAAGACGTGGAGAATCTTTTTGAAAAAACATTTTAGCGTCTATAAATAATGTAACATGTGGGATTCATGGCGAACGCAGATGGTGTCGAGTTTTGAGTCGATAAAAATTGCTACAGTTGACACACCGAATACCACGATGTTTAGATACGATACACTGAAAAGAAAATTTTGTTGGAAAAGATCGAAATTTTGTTCGATACGTTCGAATAATCCCAAAAATTGTATCAGTGCAGCAAGAAATATTTTAGAAAGTCTCTTGGGAAGCAAATTTTTGTCATTCCACTCGTAAATTTCGCTGACATTCCGTTAGAAAGCAAATATACTGCCAAAATAACGAAAATTTTGAAATTCTCCAAAAATATTTGAGAAAATCTCTTCGTAAGCAAATTTTAGTGGGTCCACCCGTAAAATTCGCTGACGATTTCGTTATAAACTAAATATGCTGTCAAAATAACGAAATTTTTGAAATTATCAAAAAATATTTTAGAAAGTCTCTTCATAAGTAAATTTTACTCGGTCCACTCGTAAATTTCGCTGACGATTTCGTTAGAAACTAAATATAATGTCAAAAGAACGAAATTTTGGAAATTATCAAAAAATATTTGAGAAAATCTCTTCGGAAGCAAATTTTTGTCATTCCACTCGTAAATTTCACTGACAATTTCATTAAAAACCAAAAATACTGCCAAAATAACGAAAATTTTGAAATTTTCCAAAAATATTTAGTTTACCGTAGTCAACAAAATATCGACGATTTTTAACTATAGATTTCATTCTTGTGTGCGACGACACAATTTTTGGGTTTATTCAAAAAAATTTCATTTGAACGTATCGAACAAGATATCGATCTTTTCCAACAAAATTTTGTTTTCAGTGTATTAGAGAAGGAGCAGAGCTCAAGAGAGGGGGAGAGAGAGAAAGAGAAGGAGGGAGAACGAGTTCAACAGCCACAACGAAAGACTCCGTGACCCTAAACGAAACTGGTTTTTTGTCTCGACCTTCGTGAAGTGTAGCCTTTCGTAGGTCGCACGTTGAGTCAACGCGATTGATAATGCTACATAACCACACAGGGCCTCTTGTTAGAGAGACATCCGGTAATTTTCAGTACAAAGGGCGAGGAAAAAAAGGCTGACGGAGGAAATTTCATTGACTTTTTCAACGGATCAAAGTTAAAAATTGAAAAACGATGGAGAATCGAAAAAAAAAAGAATGTAAAGATAAATGGCAGAGATTTCATGAAAGGTTACGAAACGATTGATGTTTTCTGATTGGAATGAATCAATGCTGGCGTGTGGTTGGTATCGAAGAAAGAGAAACCGCGTGGTCCCGTGAAACTTTCTGACGAAGCATCATCATCCGGGAAGGTCATCGACCTTCGCACGAAATCACAAGCTCGTGCGAAATGGCGCGTCGTCGCGACTCAAGAAAACATTCCGAACCGTGCGCCACTTGGAAATTTTCGTAATATCAATTCCCCAGATGTTTCAACGTTTTTTACGCTTCCACGAAATCGTTCCGAAATCTCGATGTATTTTTTTTTTCGTTTTTTTTTCATTTGAGAAAGTGCCAGAAAGGTCCCTCCGGCAGTGCGATTTCCATTGTGAAATGAAATTCTTGATCCAAGAGCCGACACACGCGACAAAAAAAAAACACTTAAAAATTCCATTTACACCTTTTTTTTTTTAATATTTCAAAATTTAGTGTGGAAAATATTTACAATCTGCGTCGATCGAATTGCTCAAGTTGCAAGAGGTAGTGAAACCGGCTGGACCTTCTGCTCAGAGGCCGCGCGCTTATCGAGTCTCGAGCCTTTTAGAACGCTGCGGTATATAAAATCGCGATATATAGTTCGCTCGTCAATGCATGCGGGCATGGGAGCAGTACGTGAGTCGCGAAAGTGCCACAGTTAAATCGGCCTCCCTTGCCTCTTTTCTAATGTCCTCTCTCTCTCTCCCTGAGCTGATTTTCAAATAACCTCCGTACAGGAGAAATTCAATGTCAATCAGGGTCGCGAATCACGGTCGGGTCGCCGAACCCTGATGCAATTGTATGCAGCAGTACTGAATTTAATGGAAAAAAGTTTTCATGATATTTGCATCGTTGCGATGCAACGGAAAATCTTTTTTTTATTTATTATTTTTATAATTTATTGACTCGTTGCAATTTTTCTAGTGAATTTTAGGGGTGTGCGAATAGTGATCGAATCGAATCGAATCGAATATTGAAATTCGATTCGATTTTCGAATCGAATATTGAAATTCGATTCGATTTTCGAATCGAATATTCGATTTTTTAGTCGAATATTCGATTTTTGAATCGAATATTCGTCGAATTTTCGAGTATTCGATAAATTTCCGAATATTTGATGAATTTTCAATTCGATTTTCGAATAGAATATTCGAGCAATTTTCAAGTATTTCTTAAATTTTCAAATATTTGAATATTCGAAAGAAAATCGAATATTCGAAAGAAAATCGAATATTCGAAAAAAAATCGAATATTCGAAAAATAATCGAATACTCGAAAAAATCGAATATTCGGTTTGAAATTCGAATCAAACAATTCGATTCGATTTGATGCCGAATATTCGAAGTTTTCAAATATTCGCACACCCCTAGTGAATTTACTTTTCGAATGGCGAAAACGACTTTCTCGTCATTGTCGACAAAGACTGTATGAAAATTTGGTGCGATGCTGTAAAAAATAATGACTTTTCGTTGCATTTCATCGATGCAACAAATTTTTGCCAATTTGATGCAAAAATATGAGAATTGTAAAATTTTGATAATTAGAGGCTCTAATTAGAGCAAATTAATCAAGTGATTCCGCGGTTTGCAGTGAATGGAAGAATTTGGAAAATGCTGAAATATTTTTGCATCACATTTTCGCGGAGAGGGAAGGTCGCGATGTTGAGAAAAAAATAAAAAACGATGCGAAAATGAAAGTTTTGGAAAAATGAGTTTAGTCGTGGACCGAAATGTTTATTAGTATGTATAAATGCAAATTAGTGTAAATTATGGACGTTATATAAGTTTTGTTATGAATGAGGCTCGGAGGAGCGTGTGGACCAAAAATCGAACGGTCCAATGTGACATCGTTCCAAGGGGCAACGTCAAACGAATCGATTGTGCAATACACTAAATGTACCGACGCTTCGAGTCGAATTCTCATGCTAATTCGGTTTGGAATTTCCGGTTTCGTGCGGTGGGTCAAATCAATCGGCTCGATTGTAACGAATCTTTTATATTTCCTAATTCAATCAATTTCAATGTCTACCAATCCATGGAAATTTAAAAAGTTCACAAAAATCGTGGTTATGAGTTTTTTCATTTTTTTTTTATTATTTAATGAGATTTGTTTAAAAAATCGAAACTAATCCATAAAAATGATTGTCACGAGGTTGAAAATAAAAATGTCATGTTTTTCAAATTTGAACTGCCACGGAAATATTGTTATAAACAATTATTCGGGAAGGACGAAATATTTAGCGGAATGCACAAAGATTCGTGGAGATGCAAATTTGGTGTATGCAATTTGGGCGAATGAAATTTATTTACACCTCCAACGTTTAAATTATACGGGAGCGGTAATAAAATTTTATTATTTCGCGAAAGAGCGCGACCCATTTCGATTCGTTCATTCTCGTTAGCGAGTTTCGTGGCTAAATAGCAACTCGGAGTTGGAGATGTGCAATGCAAAATGCACAGTACGAGGAGAATTCGAGCCTCGCAGCCGTTGTATATCTACGGAAAAGTGACCGCACACCACTCCATGAATAAATTATTTACTAAAATTTCCCTACACGCGTTTAGGCGATTCGACGTTTCTGTTTGTATTGTGTTTCGCTAAACAAATTCATTATTTTCTACTGGAAATACGAAAAATACGAAAAATACGAAAAAAGAGACTCTCCATATTTTTCATGCCCTGAAAATTATTATTATTATTTTTTTTTTTTAATTTTTCGAATTTTTTTTCTATTCGTTCTCAATCACACAAGGACCTTTACGACGTTTTTCCAGGAGAGTCACGAAACGTTGACTGATTAGTTGTAAATATACAGCGATAGGAAGTTTAAGTTCTGTGATTTAGTGATGACGCATGGTGGGTGTACGGTGATAATACGAATGGAACCTTGGACTTTGAGACCACAATTTAAACCGTGCGGAATGTTAATTTTCGTGAAAATCCAACAAACCGTCAGAGACATAGAAAAAAAAAAATTATTCCGAGAATTTTTTTGTAGTCAAATAAACGTGAGACAAATTTTTTGTGAAGCAAAAAAGAATCAGCCAAATAAGTCGCCTTGGACTGATGCCCCCGAACCAACATTAGTGACAATTGATTTTTAAATAATATTTTGAAAAAAAATCAAACTTTGAAAATATTTTACCCATTCACCGTTTTTTTTTTATATTCTCGGAATCACCTTAATTTTTCTATGAGACTGGGTCTCTGAGACCCAGTTCGGCGGAAGCAGAATAAAACCGAAAATTCCAAGTTATTTTTAATTTGCGTATTAATTTTAATTTATTAATTTTTGGTTTTTAAAAAATAAAATAAAATAATTGATTTCGTTGTGCTCTAATTTGACGTGTGAATCGTTGATTACTACTCGTTTGTTATTTACTTGGATGAGGGAAAATTTGATGAATCGATGTGATTAATCGAGGCCAACTTTTTGGTGAGCAGTGAATCAAGGGTCTAACGAACTCGAGAGGAAGTAACTACGTTCGAAAGTTTGAACTCGCGAACTAAACACGACCGTCGTTAAAATATTATCTCTCCCTCTCTCTCTCTCTCTGTTTGATAATTATCTCTGTGCACGGATGCCAAAAGATAATGGCAAATCCATTTCCAAACAGACGTAAACAGCAGTCTTTCGTGTAAGACTCAACGACTATGGGATGCACAACAATCATCGACCCAAAAAGTTGACTTGAAATTCATTCGTCTCGGAAAATCAAATCTCATTGTTTCGATTGAATAATTGATCCTGCAGAGACTGAATGACGAAATGAGTGACGCATTTTTTTCGTTCGTAAGCTTCGTAAGGAATAATTGAAATTTTATTTATTCTCAAATGGAAATTTGTTTTTTTTTTTTTCAAAAAAATGGTGTCGACGCTCCAACCTCCCCAAATTTCAAGATTTATTATTCATTTTTTTTTTATAAGTAGAGTAACTTCATAGGAAAGTTGGTATTGAATTTGAGAATAATCGGTTGAACGGTTTAAATTTTACGATTTTTCGAATTTTACGAAAATTTGAGTTTTTTGAAAAATCGTCCAATCGCTCTAATTTCTGCAAATTTAAACATTTATCACTAATTCTTTTTTTTATAAATAGAGTATCATCGTAGGAAGGTTGATGTTGAATTTGGAAAATATCGGTCGAACGGTTTAAATTTTACGATTTTTCGAATTTTACGAAAATGTGAGTTTTTTGAAAAATCGTCCAATCGCTCTAATTTCTGCAAATTTGAACATTTATGACTAATTCTTTTTTTATGAATAGAGTATCATAATAGGAAGGTTGGTATTAAATTTGGGAAATATCGGTTGAACGGTTGAAATATTATGATTTTTCGAATTTTACGAAAATTTGAGTTTTTTGAAAAATTTCGAAATCTCGTAAGATATTATGTATAAGTCGGTAGTTCCTCTGTACTTTCCAGCAAAGTTGTCGGAATTATTGAATTCAAATGCAAATACAAAAAAGTAGAAAAATGTTGCAAATTGAAATTTGCAAATGTTTTTTCGATGCAGAAATTGATTGGAACAAAAAAAAATGATGTACGTTTGTTAATCAATGAATAAATCTGCAATCTAATGATGAATCGGAGAGTTAATGGATCGTTTTACATAACGATGTCGCGTTGACAATTGACAGTGGAATGATTCAGTAGGAAGAATAGTATGCGGAATTTAGATCGCGCGTCGCATAGGGTAGAAGAAATATTCAAATTTTCACGTACAAATTAAAAGCGATCGATTCGGTTTGTATTTGGATGTTTTATTTATATATTTCGTGATGTCTGCTGACTGAATGAAACGTGTAAATTGGTAGCGAAGCCTCCGAGTGCTCATTTCGAATAGAAAACTGTTGATGGAGAAATGCATTCTATTATTTTGTTATTCACCAAACGTTTAATTCGCTCACTCCCTCCCTGGTCACTCTCTTTCTCTTATTATTCCGATCTCTCTTCATAATTTATTTAATAGATCGTTCGTTCAACCGGCCATAACTGGTATACGTTTATATTTGTGGGAATGCGTGTGTTGCGTGGCGAAGCACGACGAGGCAGAGAGAGAGAGAGAGAGAGTGACGAGGGGGGAAGTTTGGTTTTACAATTTTCTCTTATTCGACGACGAGCGCCGGACGTGACGAAGTTTATTCTCCGGGCGGTTCCTCTCGTTCTTCGTTCTTTCCTCTCTCTCTCTCTCTCTCCTTCCTTCTCTTACTCTCGGACTTGGTGCATTTTTTTTTCATTTCGCCCACGGCCTTTTAAAGTGCTTCGTTCTAAATACACGTCAGACGGAATTTAGCGCGAGTAGCGGTATTACCTGTTACCTCTCGTTCGGGCTCATTTCGCTCTCTTTCTCCCTCCCTCTCTCGATCTTCCTCTTTCTCATTGCCTGACTCTCGATCACGCACCAACATCCACCACACTATTCTCTCTTTCTTTCCAACTACGCTCAATATCTGTACAAACACGTAGATATGCATGAACATCTCATGCATCGGTGCATGCCTCTATTTGCCACATTTTTTCACTATTTTGCTTTTTCATAGAGGAAGCTATGTGATGGTGAATTTTTTTTTTTTTTTTTACAGTTTTCAATGTCATGCTTAAAATTCTCCAAAACATGGAAAAATCATATCTTGAAAAAATGTCCGCGGTGTGTATGTTCTGGCATTGTAAAATTCAAATGTTTATAACTCGAGAACGGTTCGAGCTACGGGGCTCCCGTTTGGCACAGATGTTGATCTATACGAGCCCTTCATTCTTTGAGAATTTTGTCGGAATTGCTACGAAAATACAAATTCTACGTCATTTTGAAATTTTCAAAAAAAAGTTTCGATGCTCTAACTTCCGCAAATTTTAAGATTTGTTACTAACTTTTTTTTTTTATAAATAGAGTATCATCGTAGGAAGGTTGGTATTGAATTTGGGAAATATCGGTTGAACGGTTTAAATTTTATGATTTTTTGAATTTTACGAAAATCTGAGTTTTTTGAAAAATCGTCCAACTGCTCTAATTTCTGCAAAATTTTGTCTGAACTTTCTCTTTATTTTTTCCTTTTTTTCACGATCCATTCGTTTATTCGATCTATTGAGGAATTTGACGAAATATCCTACTCGGAAACGCTGCTTTTGGTTAAAAAATCTTCCACTCGATTCGGAGCCTGAATCATCTTCAACAATGAACTTTGCAGGTCTCCTGGACGTTAGCGCTCAGAAATTGTTCGTTAAATGCGGTAAATTCCACTCTGCAGTAGTGTCAAAGATTTTCTACAATAAGCTCGCCAATTGTCGCGCCTTATGCCCCAAAAATGAAAAAACTTCTTCACATTCTACCGCTTTTCTTGGTTACGGAATGTTGACGACACATGTTGGTATGTTTAGATTAAATCATATGAGATAAGAATGAAAAAAAACTGGTGTACCGATAGGAATCGTGTTTTTCGTTTCCGGACAAAATCGTTCAAAAGAGATGAATTTTCGAATTGCTCATTCATGATTCTATGTCACATGCGTTCAATGTCAAGTGCATTCGAGTCTCTCTCTCCTCTACAGAGTCCCGAGACTCTTTGTTTTGGCAACGACTTGACTAATGAAAAAATTGAAATCGAACAATTTCGCGGGCGGAAATGAAAAATTCTTTCCGATACCTCGGAGCACGATTTTTCATTTCTCAATAATTATCGAAAAAAATACACAGAAAAAGTTGGTACTTTTTGCCTGTGATATCGCTACGAACCATTTTTTATCTCGATAGTTTCCTACTGTTTTTTCGATTACTGCTGATAATTACAAAGTCTGAACTTGAATTGCCAAATACGTGGAGACACAATTTTTTAGGAAAAGTCACGTTTCCCTGCACTAATTATTTTTTAATATGAAATTAAAACAAAAGGATTTTTTACCTCGATAAACAAGTCCGAATTAATCCAATCACGATCGTGTCTAATCCAGATGTTGCCACTTTGGTGAATCAACTGTATATCGGGCGACGAACAAAATAGTTTAGTATTAAAAAGAAGAACGAGGAAAAATGGAAAGAGTGGAAAAAAGTGTAGAAACTCGATTGAAGCACAAGACGGTGGTTTGTAGGCAAGTCGAGGATGATACGAGAGTGTCACACGTCGAGGCGTAACGAGGACGTCGTTGTACCAACGGAGAGAGAAAGAGAGGGATAGAAAGAAATAGAATTCTGGTGAAAGAGAGAGAGACGAGCAAACGCTCGAAGATGAAGAAATAAATTTTCTCCAAAATGATGCAAAAATTGAGGTGATGGCAAAGTGAAAGAAATAAAACGTTTAAAACGCGGATGAAATTTTAATAATTCGAATGGAAGCCATTGAGATAACGAAATTCCAAAAAAAATCACGAAATTTAAATAAAAAGTCGTAATAACGATTTTATGAAAATTAAAACACGTCAATGAACGTTTCGGTGATTTGGATCAAAATTTAAGATGAAAAAAGAAATGGAGAACATGACGGAACAGAAAGAAAAATATTACTGTACATTTCGAAAACACGTAGAGAACGTTTCGGCCGTTACAAATGGTTTCGTCTAACGCACGTTGTCGTCAACATACGCATACCGGCAATGAAAGGTAACTGAGTGTCCCGGGCCCCTTGCCGGTACCCTTATATCATCCGATACCAACGGATGATGCCCCTCCATTTACTCTTCGCACACGCTCAAGACGAGAACCACTCATCAACGCCATTCACACTATCCTCTCGTACATTCACCACACTCAATAGTTACACACATACACATATTATGATATGATTTTAATAAATAATATTCACGAAACGTAAAACCATTCCGTCAATGAATATTTAAACAACTGCCCATAACAACGTATTGTTTAATGAATTTTTAATTTTCAATTTTTATTTTTAATTTTCAATTATTTATTCAATTTTTTGTTTTTTATTTTTTAAACAAATACCCATAACAACGTATTGTTTAATGAATTTTTAATTTTTAATTTTTATATTTAATTTTCAATTTTTAATTTATTTTTAATTTTTAATTTTTAATTTTTTAAACAAAATTTTGTTGGAAAAGATCGATGTTTTGTTTGATACGTTCAACTGAACGTTTTTTTTTTAATAATCTTAAAAATTCTGTCATCGCAGGAAGAAATATTCTAGAAAGTCTCTTTGGAAGCAAATTTTAGTCGTTCCCATCGTAAATTTCGCAGTCGATTCCATTGAAAACCTAAGATACTGCCAAAATAACGAAAATTTTTAAATTATCGAAAAATATTTAGTTAATCGTATTCAACAAAATATCGACGATTTCCAACGAAATTTCATTTCCAGTGTAATCATTTTTATTCGATTGAGGGAAATTAATCGAGATTTGATGAAAAGTAGTGCTAAATATGCTCAAGATTTTATGGATTTTCGCAAGTCCACCGAAAGTGACTGTTTACTTTCAGTGGACTATCCTATATGTACGGTTTGGGAACAAGTACAAGTCGAATATCCTTCTAGAGTATAATATGTAAATATTTGAAATGGCACTGACACATTGAAAGATGTTTGTTCAAAAGTCTAGATCATTGCCTTAGAAACACGAAGAAATGTGTTGAATTTGGCCAAAAACAGGAAGTGTGCAGTAAAAAAACTGAAAAGCGTACTAGAAAAAATTGAAGGTGGAAATTGAACAAAAATTTGTTAAACAAATGGAGATCCAGTAAGAAACATGTGGCCAATTACACTACAATGAGCGGATACGCGCAGACTACTAGTCCGGGCCGAACATTTTTAGTGAAAGATGACCGGTAAATAAAATAAAATGGAAGCGGTCAAAGTTTGCGATTTCAGAAATCATTCACCTCCGTTCATTTGAAATTCGAGCAAATACTTCAATAATTCATCTAGTCCTTTCTCTCGAACACGTTGTGATGTGAGGATTTTTTCGGCCGGAAAAGTAGTATGTGTGTATCCGCTCATTGTAATGTAATTGGCAATGTGTTTTTCCTAGATTATGACTTACTATGCTTAACAAGCTGATATTTATGCACGATGCCACGCAGAAGGTTGCGTCTGTTGTTTTTTTTTATTTCACAATTTATTTGCATGCTTATCAGGACGAACAAAGTAATACATATACATTCCGTCACTCTAAATCGTAACTGTAATTCCAACTCGTCAACGCCGCTGGTCTAAGTCAATGTTTAACCGTTGATTGGTCGTTCCGTTCAATATTTATGGTTGAAATATCGTTCAATACGTCGCCAACGTTCAATGAACATTCAACCATATTATTACAGCCTGGGAAAAAAAAACGCCCCACGGTTATGTGGTACGTATTTTTATGACAACTATTTGCGTTCAAAAACATCGATACATAAAAATGAAACATAACAATTCAATTATTCCCTCTAATAAAGTTCAATTATTGTAATTACAGGATTGGAGGGATTTAATGATGTAATTTCAAAATTAGTATTATCAATAAAATTATGGATTCAATGAAAATAATAGTAGTGATGACATAAAAATATAACATAACAATTCAATTGTTCGGTCTAATAAAGGTCAATTATTGTAATTAAAGAATTGAAGGGATTCAATTATGTTATTTCAAATTTAGTATTATCAATAAAATCATGGATTCAATGAAAATAATAATAGTGATGACATAAAAATATAACATAACAATTCAATTATTCGGTCTAATAAAGTTCAATTATTGTAATTACAGGATTGAAGGGATTCAATCATGTAATTTCAAATTTAGTATTATCAATAAAATTATGGATTCCATGAAAATAATAATAGTGATGATATTAAAATTCTGACCATCGAAGGACCTTAAAGGACAAATTTCAAAAAAGGAACGCAATTAGAAACGATGATTGTATTTTTGAAAAATTAATTGCTTCCAAAATGAAATTCTTCGTCTGAGGATGTTTTTGATATTTATCATAGTCATCGTTCTTCTCTATTGATTCCTGTCTTTCCATGACTAGGGTTATCCCAATACGGATGACTTGCAAAGCAGAACGTGAACCAATAACTATACGGGCATGTATCAATGCTAAAGGAATGAAAAAAAGTTGAAAGAGCCTGCGTTAATTTCCGGTTTCGGCTACACATCGGGACTCACGGATACTTGATGCAGGAAAATGCATGCATGCTGTATCGACGTTGGGATACTCAGTGAGGTCCACGCAGAAGAACGACATGGACAAACTTGCCGTTGACAGTGAATTTAAACGATTGTTGTTTTCATCGGAAATTCTGTTTCAGAAATTAAAAATACATGGTGTTTGGAAATTAATAAATTAATAATAAATTTTCTGAATTGGACGAGCCTGAATTTCAGGAAGCCTCGTAAGACCAACGTGGACATCATGAGTCCAACATTGTTTTTTGTTTTCAATTACCAAGGTGAGAAAATTGTGAAGAAAGCGTGGACTTAGATACGGATCCAGTTTCAAATATTTTCAAAATGCCCAATGAATAACGAGTAAGATAGAGCGATTGGGTTTTACAGCAATCATAAAAATTCAAAGAGCCACGAATGGGTCACCGGCTTTTTGCATATTCACAAGCTCCATATGAAAGTCAAATAAGGATTCTTTCTAAATTATGTTGAGAAATACCCGCAGCAGGTCATTTCAACCGAACGTTATGTTTCAATTGTACCTGAAAATGTACATTGCAAAATTTTGGAAAAACAAGTCCCACTCCATCTTTATTTTTTATACATGTGCATCGATAATTGAAATAACTGAAAAAAATTTTTGAGCACGGGGAAGATAGTCGGGGTCCGCCATTTTGAAATTTCTGATTCAGAAATTCGATTCGTACTCAGCAACCCCAAAAATGCGCAATCAGCAAATATTTCAGGAAATTCATAAATAAGTTGGAAAAAAATGTGCCCCTGATGTGCTCATCAGGAAGGTTCGTCCCAACCGAGCTGTTGCACTAATTACAAAATATCTCATCAACTGCTGTCCATCGGAGAAGAGAAAACCCGTCAAAGAATTTTTTCTTCAGCATCGTCCGCGACGATCGTTTCCCTAAGAAGATCGATTCCAACTTTTGAAATAGCTCGCGCACAGGAGCGGACAATGTAACGTGCTAGTGAATGCAGCCTTGGGGCATTTTACATCTCGGCGGAGGCTCGTACGTAGACTCGAGATTTGTCGCCACTGAATAAGCTCGACTCTGTGTGCGGGGAAAAGACGTGGGACGAAGAGGGTTGAAAGAGGAAAGAGGGTTGTACAGATACACGGAGCAGACTTTCGATCGATTTCTCGCCAAGGAGTGTGCGGTCACACATGCTTGCGAAATTTCGTGTGTTTTTCGTGCATAACACACACATACACACACGAATCTTGGTCTGTACTCTGAAGGGATCGTTTGGGTAATGTTGAATTTCAGATTTATCGAAAATCGAATTTATCGAGAATCAGATTGAAACATCGATGACCTAATAAGTTCATCAGGTTCGAAACGCGATTTGATTTTGAAAATTGACATAAAAATAATGAATTTATTGAATTCGATGTAATCTCGTAGTTGATGAAAAAAACAAATGAGCTCGGACGGAAATTTTATTTTATAGCAAAATTAATACATAATTCCTCTATGCTATTTCTGGCAGGAATTCTTTGACCCCTCTGAAAGGCTGCATGGTCGTTTTTCTTCCGACGTTTTCAGCCTTTCCGTCAAAGGAATTTCCGCATGGTAATGAGAAATTTTGTATCCCCCTTTTTTTTTTATTTTGGTCCTTTTAATGACTTTGCTAATTTGAGAATTTTTTTTTTTGACAAACATTTGGAAATCGAAGGATTTAAGAAAATATTCGCTCGTGAGGGACATGGAAGGAAAAAGAATTGGCCAACATTGCGGGAGAGATGTTTGTTGGGGTGATCTCGTGCGTTCTATTGCCCCACTGGGAATCGGGACTTAGCTATTTCCCCTAGGGAGATCGATCTCTTTCTCTTGCTCTGTCGCGCGGCCTTCCTGCCTTCATCCCCTAAATGCAAACTTGGACTGTACTCCTCCTCTCTATCTTTTCCTCTTTTTTTCTCTTTTCTTCTTTTTTTTCTCCTTCTCTTTCGTTCCTGCGAACAAATTTTTTTAGCACTCAGTTATTATACTTCGGCTTCTCTATTTTCTCTGCCTCCCGTTTTTTCTCAACTTTTTTTTTTTACTCTTATCGTCCATTTTGCCTCTCACTCGCTTTTCATTTCTCTCTGCCGATAGTACGACGGGAGGGCGGGTGCCACTTTGTGGTTTTCTTGGTAGAACGCGAGCCAACTATCCTGCTCGTTAATAACGGGAAACCAGTGAGAAAAAAAAGGCACGAGGAGGAAAAAAGTTATCGAAAAAACGATCACGAGGAGGAAGACAGAAGCACGCGGTCCTTTTTTCCTCATTGAGCTCGCTCGACGTAAAATCTAGTTGTGCAACCTTCGCCACGGCTCTCGATAAGGCTGTGATGGGAGATTTTTTTTTATTCAGTTTTTAAAATAAAAAGTAAAAATGAGTTTTTTTTTTTTTGGTAAAAAAATATTTATTTTTGAAGCTTCCCATGTGCGGGAATGAAAAAAGCTCCGGAGGTCTTGTCCGGAGTATTCCTTGCTGAATCTCGTTCACTCTCGTTTCTCCTCACCCCTAAACTCTCTTTCTCTCTCCCACAGGCGTTCTCTTGTTTCTCTCTCGCTCGGGCTGTATTTTCATCGATCTTAGCACTCCATGGGGGAAGGGTTGGAGCACACGACAGCCTCTGCTTACCGCAGTCGGTACATTGTGTTTGTGAGAGTTGGTGTCTTTGAGAGAGGGAGGGAGGGAGAAAAGAGCGTGTCTGAGAAAAGCTTGCTTCGTGACCGAGAGGCGTGCCTCGTCGTAAATGCATAAATTTCGCTGTTTCCAATATTTTTCCGCAATTGCTGACGAAATTATTTTTCGAAATTCCATTTTTTTTCGTCTGTATATCGCTGTTTCAGAAAATCGAAAATAAATCTCGCAAGTCGCGTGGATTACAAGAGCAGGCTGGCGCATGGCGGAGACGAGACTCAGGGACCGGCAAAGCTCGAAGAAAAAAAAACGTTGATGTATTCTTAGACGAGCTTTGCGCGCGCGGACGAGGAAATTCTGGCGCCGAATAAGACTCTGAGCTTGCGGAAACGCGGAATCCGTTATCGCGAGAGTCACACGTTGCAGCCCTCCGAAAATTGGGGATAAAAAATTTCGGAAAAAATGAAATTGCTCGAAAAATGAAACTCAACATCGTGGAGATAAGAAAAAGCTGTGCGCGGTTGACTTATCGCGCTCCGAGTAGCGAGATATCGCGTTGAGGAAGTTTATAAAAATTATTGAATTATCGAGGGAGTGTATAGAGTCGAGGAGAGACCGGGAGAGAGGGAGAGGAAAGAACGAGATGGGGGACTCGTATGCGGATAGAGGGGGGAGCTTGCGTGACGGGGGTGGGAAACGAAGATCCTCCGCATTGGGCGGTGGTGCATCACTGGAAGCCGCGTATCAACGCGAAAGAGAGAATGAGCCAGGGAGGGAAGGAGCAGAGCGGGAGGGGGCAGGAGGAAGAGGAGAGAGACGGAGCATCTTGTCAACGTGTGTGGTACGGTGGAGAGTTGACTCGAAACTCGGCCGAGCGAGATTGCGGACATTCTCTATAGATTTTTCCATGGTGTAATGGAAAAAAGCTCAAATTCGATCAGCATCTCGTCAAAATTTGGGTTCGATGATTTTTTTCAGTTTTTCAAAAAAAAAATTCAATTTTCAATAATTTTAACGAAGCTTGCAGCTTTGAAATTTTGATTTTCGAAAAACTGATATTGAAAAAAAAATTCGTAGTGTTTTCGGGCCTATTGGGAGGTTTTTTGAGCTTTTTTAATTTTTGTCATTTTCAACTCGAAATGGAAGGGGACTCTGGCGATTTCTCGCGTGTTTCGCGAATCTCGTGAGCTTTGAGCCGAAAAACGAGCGTTTTTCATTTTTATATCGAAATTCGTAAATTCGGTCGTAATAATGTTGAGAATATTTATTCCGGAAGGAGGGATTGAGAACACTTTGGCAGTGAAGGTTGAAATGAGCAAAACGCATTGATGTTTACCGAGGCTCGCGTGTCAAAAGCTCCGCGGGACTCGTTATCGCGTAATCTCTCACGAAACGACAATGCGGAATTTCTATGGTGAACCGCGTTGACGAGAATTCTGCTGCGGTGGTGAGGGAGCTCGATAAAAAAAATTGAAAAAAAAAAAAAAAAACATTTTTTTTCAATTATTTTTCAGCGACGAATTTTGCAGCAGCTTTTTTTGCTCCGCTTATTGCCAGGATCCTCGTGAATGACCGGCCGAGAGAGAATAAGATCCGGTGCGAGGAGCCGATCAATCGTCGCCAGCGAAAGCTCGAGCGCCTCGTAACGCACTGATTCGTGTCACGAGAAAAGAGGTTCGCGGAGAGATAGCGAGAGAGAGAGTGTGAGAGAAGAGAAAAAACGATGGGCCACGAAGAAGGAGGGAAGAGAAAGCTCCGCAGTGGCGACGAGCGCGATGAGGCGGGGTTCGGAGGGACGCGAGAGGCCGAATTTTTCGCCTCGACTCATTGCCATTCCACATTTTCAGCAGCCTCAATTTTTTTGCAACATGCAGGCGCTTAATTCTCCCGAAGGATTTACGATTTTTCGTGCAACGATGAGAAATGAGGGAGCGAGGGACGACAACATTGGAGGAAAAATGTTTGAGCGACTAAAAAAAAAAAAGAAAAAGAAAAAACAGGAAACATGGAATTTTTCAAACGAGTCTCGTTCTCAGGGTTTTTCGTTTTTCTTCTTTTTTCGTAAAAGCTCAGCGGACACGAGTCAATCACACGCTCGCCTCTGCCAGACCGTACGCTCGAGTTTCGCATCTCGGAACGTGCAACTTATCATTAAACCCAACAAATGGACTTTTCCAAAAAAAAAAGCACCGAATTCGAGGTTTGAGGAAAAATAGGCGATCGTCGATTTAGAAGAACCAACTTTTGCGAGATTATGAGCAGCATAGGTGCGGCTCTCTCGCACCGAACCCTACCCCCTACACTGCTGTGCGTGTCTCTCTCTCTCTCTCTCTCTCTCTCTCTCTCTCTCTCTCTCACTTTTGAATGTGTTAGCCCATTGCCCCAAAGCTCGCTGGGGCATAATAATAAATATCAATCAATCAATCAATCAATCTCTCTCTGTCTCTCTCTCCCTCGGTCTCGAGGCGTGTGCATGTCGTGCAGTAGTGGCTTTTCCACGGTGGGAGGTTTGGCGTGAAATAGGTAAATGAAAAAGTCCACGTCACAGAGTGAAACGTGACGTACCTTGGTTACGAGGATTCGCCCTTTCGAAATGACGCGTTGTTCGGTGGCTTGGCTGAGGAGCCTGTCCACGATAACCCGTCGACCCGGTTGTTGTTTGACTTATTTCTCGATGAGCCTCGTACCCCACGGGCTTAATCTCACTTGTCGCGTCTTTTGCACTTTTCAGCCCGTGCCCGTCGCACGCGAACCGAGTCCGCCATCTTGGGGCAACTGCCAAGTAACCCCAGGCGAGCCAAGCCCCGGACACGAAAAGTCACCAGTCCATTATCTTCGCGACATACTACCCCCGTATCGCTTCCCTCCGTGTGTGAGCGGACGCGTATGTATAAACGAACGAACGTGTAGGCGCGTAGCGGAATTATTTTCATAGGAATATTGAAAAAGACCCTAGAAATATTTTCGATTTTCGGGGCTGTTGGACGCTCGATCGTCGTAAAAAAAAAACTCGAACTTACTTGCACGCGATTGATAAGGCGAAAATATTCCGTCGCGACACTGGCTTTGCCGTTGGTCGCAGCGAGACGAGGGTGAAGTATCGTCGCAGAGCGCCGAGTTTATTTTTTCCCCTAGATTCAACGGAAGCGAGCGAAAGCTCTGGTTCGCGAGGCTCCCGCTGGCGCCGCGTGAGAATCTCACTAAACTGTGCTTTCTTGGGTCGCGCGAGCCTAATAACGCGGCGCGGTGGAGTTTTCTTTTTGTAGTTATTTTCTGTGTCGGTCGGACGAGGGCGCGGGGCGCTGGAGCGCCCATTCGGAAAGCTCGACGCCACCACGCGCACGCGTACCTGCCCCTCTGCTGGCGCGACCGCTTGCAGCTCCCCCTTGCAGCAACAGTCGCGCTCGTGGGCTCGTACGAGCGCCGGTGAAAGCGCTTTTCGGCGCATGTTACTTTTTCACCCTTTCTCTCGTCTCCCTCGCTCCAGCAGCCGCTCTTCCTCTTTATGGCCGCGCGGCGATGACGAAACATATCGAGGCTTCCAAAGATCCGCATGTTTACTTTTTCCTACGCCGCGGATACTCGCGTCCAGTTTATTCGTCCAAAAGAATGTGAAACAAATTTTTCACGGAATATTTTTTTTTTCTCCCGACTCGATATATCGCAGCTTTCACGAATTTCAACCCTTGATAGTCGAACCTCCAGATTGTGACGTAATAGTCATTGGGGATGTTATCAACCCCACTCACTTTTCAAGGCGATAAAAAGTTGAAAGTTCGTTAAAAAAATGAAATAAAAATACTAAAAAGTATTTCCAACCCTTGAGTAACGACCATGACGATTTTCCTCCAATTCGTGCAATTTTGAATACAAAAAAAAAATATGGGAAAAATAAAATTCTGTAAAAATGACTGTTTTTACACAAAATGATGCAGAAATTGTAATTTTCAATTTAAAAAAAAAAGAAAATTGTTTCAAATAATAACGACGAGGCTTAAAATTTTCTTAAAATTTCTACTACGTATCGTCGGTCGAAAGGGGCTGGGGGAAAATTCACCCCATGTGACTATTTTAAGGGTTAAGCTCAAACTTCCCTGAGGGAGATTCATCCAATTGAACAAATAAAAAAAACGTTTCTCTCCATTCAGTTACCCTTGGGATCATTAATTCGTTAGGTTTTCGAAAAGATCGAATTCTCATTTTCCAACGCCACGATCGTCAATTTTTTTGTACACTCACAAATTGCAACTGACAATTTTTATTCTTGGACAGTTAGTCCAGTCGATGTCCAGTCCAGATGAATGTGAAACGGTCGGAGTGTTCAATTGCTTGCCGATTCCATCAGCAGGAGGTTGTTCTCAGCGTGGCTAGCAAAAATGAAAAACTTTTGACATTCAAAATTTATAGCGTCTGTTGCAATGAATCGACGATTCTGACACGTTCAACAAAGAATATTTGTGAAAGGCGAGGCGGACATTTAACATTGTTGGTCGAGTGGAAGCGCCACGATCAATTTTTATGGCTTCGTCGTTAGTTCGGAGGCTCTCATTTGCATTCACCTTGGTAGTCACTCTGAATATTGTTCGCGGTATACCATGCAATAATCTCCTCCAATGGAACACTGTAAAAGATCCCGTTAGTACTACTCCGTTGCACTTTCGTATCAATGTCAATAGTCGTTCGGTCGATGTCTGTCCAAAAATGCCTTTTTCCACTTGCTACGAAGTTTCCACCGCTGTATTTGATCCCGAGCTCCGTAATTATGGCTCGCAATTGATTTAACTATTCTTATTATTCACAATTACAAGATAACGACGTTCGTAATAAATAAATTAATAATTAATAAATTGATTAATTAATTAATAATTATAACATGAATAATTAATAAAATAATTACGAATAATTCATGAAGATTATTAATAAATAAGTATTTAACTGATAATTATAAAATAATTTCATTATTATTTTTATTTTTAGCGTTTTATTATTAAATTATTTTTTATTTATTACTAATAATTATTATTAATTATTTATAATTAATAATAATTATTATCAATTATTATTATTATTATTAAATAAATAATAAATAAATAATAAATAAATAATAAATAAATAACAAATAAATAATAAATAAATAATAAATAAATATTAATAATTATTAAATTTAATAACAATGAAAATTAGCGACTGAACGGTCAACGTTAAAAATCGAGAAGTATCTGCGATTTTGAGTTTTTTTTTCCAACAGACATGCTCGCGTAATGATTGTCGCATTGGGAAGTAAAAAAATCGGGCATTAGAAGTTGGTCGGGAGGATGAGATAATGCTCGTGCTCCGGACCGAGTGACTCTTTGGAGTTTTATTTTATTTTGGTGGCTGGTCGCGCTACTGCTGCTGGTTATAGAAACCGCTGGCTATATTGGGTATAATCATGTTCAATCGTGCGATAATTATTTTATTCAACGGTTGAATGAGCGGGATTGTATATAATCCACACGGTCGTCGCCGTGCATGCTCTGCTCTGCTATACGTAGGAAGGGACGCGCGCGGCCGTCCCGTGTGGTACTCCGCGACGCGAGGTCGTTGTACTTTTTCCTAACCAGCACTATGTCATCGACACGTTCTTCCGAGATACCTCGCTACTTTACTACTTTGTAGGTCCGTTCCTGAGTCCATTGTCTCTGCAACATGCTCGAACGCCCTTTCCGCGGCCAACCAGATTTTCCAGCGACAATTAAACCTGAAAAATTATCGTTTCACTGTTTTCGATCTTTTTTCGCAGGCGGTGATGTTATTTTTTTGAGGGCTTTTGTCACAGTTGGTCAGGTTGAGATCTCTGAATCGTACAGACGTTTCTTCCTTTCACATTTATTAATTAAAAAATTAATTGAATGAAAAGGGACGAGTTTGAATTTTGTTTGACTTTTCGCGTCAGTTGAGTCTCTTCGTTAATAAATTTCGATTTATTTTTGGGAAAATTTCAATTTTTGGCTTACGTGTTTGTCGATTGAGATGAAAGCTCTTGCTTCGTCCGATTATCGAAGTTTTTAATTATTTTGAGCTATTGTCGATTTATTCCTTCTTTTTTATTTTTATAATTTATTAATACAATGAAACACGATTTTATAAAAAATTTCGAGATCCCACGATTCCATGCGAAAAAATTCAATTTCCATCATTGGCAATTCTCCATGGGATTCGATTTTTTTTTTTATTCCTAATTAAAATTCTCCGATACGATTCTACGATTTTCTTGAAATTCCGACAAAAGGGAAAGTTGGATCTTTTTTTTTTCACTGCTCGGTTTACCTCATATTGACAATATTTTGTTTGCACAATATTCAAGTTCGAAACGAGCAAACTAATGAAGCAGCAAACGGCTGTGCCTACCTGTGAAAAGTCGGTGCGTGAATAACGCGGCCTTGCATAAAACTGACGCATAATGTCTCACGAAATCTCGACGAAACGCTATCTCAAAGCAAACTAACGCAAGCATTCGTCTCAGCATACATAGATACGAATATAAATACAAGAATCAGTGATGACGACAGCAAGATTTTTTTCCGAGTTGCATTAAAGAAAAATAAAAACAATTTGCAGCGTTTTTTGTATTTGCATTTGAATTATACAACTTCGACAATTTTTCTAAAAGTAAAAAGGAAGTACAGACTCGTACACAATATTTTACAAAATTTGTAAAAATTGGAGCGGTTGGACGATTTTTCAAAAACCTCAGATTTTCATAAATTTCGAAAAATCATAAAATTGAAACCGTTCAAACGATATTTTCCAAATTCAATACCAACCTTCCTATTACGATACTCTATTCATAAAAAAGAAATCAGTAATAAATGTTTAAATTTGCAGAAATTAGAGCGATTGGACGATTTTTCAAAAAACTCAAGTTTTCGTAAAATTCGAAAAATCATAAAATTTAAACCGTTTAACCAATATTTTCCAAATTCAATACCAACCTTCCTATTATGATACTCTATTTATAAAGAAAAAAGAATTAGTAATAAATCTTGAAATTTGCGCGAGTTACAGCATCGAAACCTTTTTTCGAAAAGTTCAAAATGACGTAGAATTCGTATTTTTCTAGCAATGGCAACAAAATTCTCAGATAATGGAGAGCTCGTATAGATTAACATTTGTGCAAAACGGGAGCCCTTTAGCTCAAACCGTTCTCGAGTTATAAACGTTTGAATTTTGTAGTTCCAGAACGTGCCCACACATCCGGACAGTTTTTTTATAAATATGATTTTTCGATGTTTTGGGACATTTCAAGCACATTGACATTGAGAACTGGAAAAAAAAAAAAATTTAACCGTCACATAGCTTGCTCTATGAAGAAGCAAAAAAAAAGCAAGGAGAAATGTTTTTTTTTCTTTATTAATAAGACGAAAAAGTCAGCATCGAGAAGCATGTCTGACGGATGGACTGCGTCATTTTGAGAGCGAAGAAAAATAGCACTTATGAAGCTACTGTTTACTCGAGTAAAAAGAATTTGCGGATGTGCAGCTTGAATAACAAAACACTGCAAATAGTGACGAGCAAATTTCATGGAAAAAATTAAAAAGTAAAAAAATGCCTCGATACACATGGGAGAGAAAAAAACCCAGAGGAAAAGTGAATCTTCAAGGTTCGCCCGTCCACGCAAGTCCTCGAGGCTGTAAACAGGCAAAAGTCGAAATGGCCACAGAAAAATCCAAGAAAAATATGTTTTCAAATTTCGTCCCCAGAAACCATTGAACGTACGAGAACGCACGCTGATTCAAATTAATTACGCAACAGTTTCTCGCTGCGCAATCTGCTCGTACAATATTGAGTCTTAATTAACACACGAGCTGGAATGTTGTCTGACGTCGCGCTACAAATTTTTCATGTTTATTCACGACTTTTCACTTTTTTCAACCGTTTTCTTTCGTTTCTATGTCCGTGACCAATAAATCCATTTTTCACTCGTGAGTCACTTGAAATTTAACACTCAATCTAACAATCTAACACTAAAATGCGATTTATGGGGCAAAGTGGCCACTCGAAAATTTTGATATCTGAGACAAACTGGCGCCGGAAAAATGGTTGTTTTGCGAGAAACTTAAGGCAGTCTAGGCCTAGAAGGATGAAAATCATCGTGCTAATTGCACGATGATGATTTTCGACTACTTTTTTGGTCGTAGAATTGACAATTATGGATTTTCACCGGACTCGAGGGGGTGGCCACTTTGCCCCCATTTTTTTTCTTGCCAAAATTCGGGAAACAAACAGCCGGAATCAATTTTGGGACTTCAAAATAAGTAAATGGTCCTGTGCTCACCCATGAAATTCGATTAATTCCTTAAGTTGGCCACTTTGCCCCATACTCCTCTATATAAATTTGTATATATTTGGCAATTATGCAGTTTGGTTACTTTTCCAAAAAACGAAGGATCATTTTTATTTTTCCCCATAACCTTGTCGATCCCAATAATTGTTATGGGGTTTCAAAGTTTTCATAAAAACACGACTAAATAGTGCATTTTTTAACATTTCGGCACATACGTCATGGCAATAAGATTTCCGATAATTATTTTAATTTCATTTAAACAATTGAACCAAACAAATTTGCCAAAAATTTAAATATTTTCTTTTCTTTTTTTTGAAGGACCTCCAGGAAATCGTCTACGGGAGTGGCGTCGATCAATATTTTAGAAAATAACAAATTCCGATTCAAAGTCAAAAGCCACGACTATGTTTACTTCTTACCGAATATTTCGGTCAAATGAAATGCGTTTTTGGAAAAAAATTGGTAAAAAAACGATTTATTTTTGGTTTTTTTTTTCGGTTTCCAATAATCCATCAAAAGGTACAGCGACTTGTGTTCGATTCTTCTGCTGACAAAAACTTAATTGATTATTTGAATGCCTGACCTTTGTAATTTTCAATATCAGGAAAAAAACAGAAGATTGTTAGACACAAGGAATTTATCCTCAAGAACGTCGCAACGTCGATGCGATGATCCGGTTACGTAACCATTCAGTATATTCGGGAAAATAAAAAACATTATTCCCATTTGTCCGAAGGTTTCCGATAGATTCGAATCAGTGCCAAGTTTATCGCCTTGAAGACTATCGTTCGGGGCCAGAGTCACTGCTCTGAGAATAAAAACATTTCGGAGTCAAAATAATTTCTTCCTCCTTGAGGGACTGCGTTTTTTCCTGTAAGGCCAAAAACGAATCTTTCATGAAATCGTACACACTACTATTATAATTTATCACGTGAATGACGTGTGTCGTGTCACGAGTCCAAAGGTCGACCATCCTTCGAGAGGCTGTTGACTCGACCAGGGAACGAGGAAAATCTCGATGAAACTCAAACTAAGATTCGAATCTGGGGAATATCAGCGCTCACTGACCAGCCAACGATTTTTTAACCGGAGCACGTGCTCGCACTAACGTGCCACAATTTCGTGACCTACTTATC
>JBAJMU010000001.1:1966139-1978527 GCA_037952995.1 Hyposoter didymator | reverse complement strand
TTTTTTTTTTTTTTTTTAATTTTTGTATCGTCTTTCTATCAAAAATCTGACCCACTTAATCAAATTTGCTAATTCAACAATTTTATCACGACAACTCATTCGTTTTGGATCGAAAAAAATGATTTTATGACCGCAGATTTCGTTGACCCAATAAAACTTGTTTTCCATTAACGAAAATCTCCATGTGCCGATAAATTCATTTACTAATCAATTAATAAATTAATAATTAATTATTTATTAATTAATATCACGTTTTATTGGATAATTACTAAAATTATTTCTTATATTTCCATATTTTTATATTATATCAATAAATCGGCGCCACGACAAGGAAGTTCGGAGAAAAAAATGAAACACGTGACAGGAAGTTTTATTTTTTACAAATTATCGGAAGTCGCGGGAAAAAAAATAAAACATTGAGGCCAGTGATTTTTGTGCAATGCAAAAATACAAGTGCGCGTCGTGGGCACGAATCGAGTTGCCGCGGACACGACGGTCAATGGAATTTGCGGATGTAAGCATTTTTTTGTTTTCGTTGCACGAAATCGAGTTTTTTTTTTTTCGAGATTCGTCGAGTGAAAAAATTCACGTTGAGAGCACGAGGCAGATAAGATCGAGAGTTCTTTGGGAAAAGTCCGCGAGGCTTTTCTGCGTTCCCCCGAATCGCTCTGTGAATGACATTAAAATTTTATTTTTGTTTTTCGAAAATTTTGTAGTTTTTTTTTTATTTCCAAGATGAACGAATTATCGATAAATCGATCGCTGAACGGAGCGACCGTTTTATTGACCGGCGTCACTGGTTTCGTCGGTGGTGCACTTCTCGAGAGAATTTTGCGTCTCGATCCTGGACCTCGAAGGATTTTTCTCATTATTCGAGCGAAACGAGGCATCCAGCCGCAGTCCAGACTCGACGCCTTCTTAAAGTCCCCCGTAAGACCTTTTTTCTTATCAAATATTATTAACTAATTTTAATTCATTAATTAATGTAATTTCAATTAATTAATTAATGTAATTAATCGATTTCAGAAAATAATTTAATTGACTAATTAATTAATTTAATTTTCAATTTAATTAATTTGATTAATTAATTAATTAATTTAATTAATTTAATTAATTTAATTAATTTAATTGAAAATTAAATCAATTAGTTAGTCAATTAAATTATTTTCTGAAATCTATTAATTACATCAATTAATTAATTAAATAAATTCATTCGGTTGATTGCCTTAATTAATTAATTAAATAATTTAATTAATTAATTTAATTAATTAATGAAAAAAGTGATTAGAATAATTTTAGTGATGGTGATTGTGTTTTTGACTCAGTTATTCAACGATGTGAATCCAAAAGCATTGGAAAAAATCGTTGTGGTACCGGGAGACGTGACCAGCGAGGGCCTTCGCTTGTCTGACCAAAACCGTAAAGTACTACTGGCCACCTGCACTCACGTTTTTCACTCGGCTGCTCTCATTTCATTCGCAGCGACACTCGAATCTGCCGTCAAGATAAATCTTCTCGGCAGTCGATATGTTCTTCAATTGGCGAAAAATATGAAAAATTTAAAATGCATGGTTCACGTGTCTACTGCTTATGTTAATTGCACGAGAAACAGCGAGCAAGTCCTCGAGGAACGAATTTATCCTGCGAAATTCCAGCCGATACCGTTCACCGACATGGTTCGTGGGAAAAATTACATTTTTTCTAAAAATTTTGGAAAATGTTCGATTTGTGAAGGGGTGACAGAATTTTTGAAAATTTTGTGAAGCATTTTCGAAAGTGCAATTAATTAAAATTTAATTTTCTTGAAAAATTTAAAAAAAAATGGTTTTGCAAATTTTTTAACTTTTTGTCTCGATCGAAATAATTTTTGGCCCTGCATCGCTTTCGATTGGATTACAAGTCTGAAGGGTTGACAGAATTTTAAAAAATTTTACGAAGCATTTTCGATGTTACAATTAATTAAAAATTAATTTACTTGAAAAAAAATTTTTTAAAACTGTTTTCCAAATTTTTTAATTTTTTGTCTCGATCGAAATAATTTTTGGCCATGCATCGCTTTCGATCGGATTGCAAGTTTTGTTCTGTCCCTTTATTTCGTGTTATAATTTTGTTTAAATTGAAAATAGATCGAAAAAATGTCCGGGGACGAAATAAATTTGCGGAGCGAAGAATTTCTCGGTGATCATTCCAACACTTACACGTTTACGAAAAACATGGCGGAAAATCTGTTGCAAGCGGAAAGAGGAGAAGTCGCATTGTCGATCGTACGACCGAGCATTGTTCTCAATTCTTTAAAAAAGCCAGTGAGCGGGTGGATCGACAATGTTAACAACGGTGCTTGCGGATTCATCGCTGGAGTCGCGAGGGGAATTTTTCGAACGTTAGTTCGAAAAAAAAAAAAAAAAAAAAAAAAAANTCTGTCCCTTTATTTCGTGTTATAATTTTGTTTAAATTGAAAATAGATCGAAAAAATGTCCGGGGACGAAATAAATTTGCGGAGCGAAGAATTTCTCGGTGATCATTCCAACACTTACACGTTTACGAAAAACATGGCGGAAAATCTGTTGCAAGCGGAAAGAGGAGAAGTCGCATTGTCGATCGTACGACCGAGCATTGTTCTCAATTCTTTGAAAAAGCCAGTGAGCGGGTGGATCGACAATGTTAACAACGGTGCTTGCGGATTCATCGCTGGAGTCGCGAGGGGAATTTTTCGAACGTTAGTTCGAAAAAAAAAAAAAANAAAAAAAAAAAATTGATTGCGAAAATAATGAAAATCATTTTTTTGATTGAATAGTTTTGCGGCTGACCCGGACGCTCGTCTCGATATTATTCCGGTGGACATGGTCGTGTCGAGCATCTTGGCAGCGGCCGTCCACGCGACCGAAAATCCGAATCAGCTGACAGTTTTTCATTGCACCTCGTGCTCCGAGAACTCGACAACTTGGTCGGAATATTGTGAGGAAATAGTGAAATTTAGTCGTCAACATCCGTGCGATCTCGTCGCGTGGTACCCCGGAGCTCGACCACGAAAAAACAGATTTAAAAATTTGGCCATTTTTTACATGTTTCAACTTTTTCCAGCCTACGTTTTCCATTTATTTTATCAATTCGTACGCCCCGGACGAAGGCACATGTGAGTTGGACACGTTTTTATTTTTTTCATTGCGAGCCAGTCGTTTGTTCGTGAAAAAAAAGTAAAAAACTGCGAAATCAAAAAAGTTCGACTCGCCGCGTTGAAAAAAAAAAAATTCAGTGACGTGATTATTTTATAATTTTTCCTCATTCGATGGAATTTCAGATTGTTGGCAGTTCAACAGAAATTTGCAAAAGCGGACGCCTACACGGGCTTCTTCGCGGTGCGTCAATGGAGTTTCTTGCGTCATAACGCAATAACACTCGAAGAAAGACTCGCGTCGAACGAGAGAGAGTCTCATCCGATAAGTCCGAAGGAAATCGAGTGGGAGAAATATTTCGAGATCTGCGTCCTCGGTTTGCGTCGATATTTTCACAAAGAGGGATCCGCCACTACCGACCGAGCTCGACGTCGTATGAACAGGTAAGAAAGAAATTTCTCTTACCGAACGAGCGACCCGCGGCTCTGTCGGTAGGGGGCCGGGAGCCGCAAAGAGTAATAACCGCGCGCGAGAACTCGAACGATTACAAGAAGATGGAATCGAATCTGAATTTCGGGATGTGTGGCCAACCAATTCAGCAAGTGGCATCTATTTGGTTTTTTGGAATCGCGATTATTATATGGCAATCGTAAATTATTTATTTATTTGTGCAGCCATTTATTTATTTATTAATTTATTTATTTATTTATTTATTTATCCGTTTATTTATCCATTTATTTATTTATTTATTCATTTATATATTTATTTATTTACTTATTTATTTACTTATTTATTTACTTATTTATTTACTTATTTATTTATTTATTTACTTATTTATTTACTTATTTATTTACTTATTTATTTACTTATTTATTTATTTATTTATTTACTCATTTATTTATTTATTTATTTACTCATTTATTTATTTATTTATTTACTCATTTATTTATTTATTTATTTATTTATTTATTTACTCATTTATTTATTTATTTATTTACTTATTTATTTATTTATTTATTCATTTATTTATTTATTCATTTATTTATTCATTTATTTATCTATTTATTTATTCATTTATTTATTTATTTATCTATTCATTTATTTATTTATTTATTTATTTATTTGTTTATTTATTTATTTATTTATGTATTTATTAATTTCAAGACTCAATCGTTATAATTGTGTATTTTGGGCATACATCCTTAAATCGATTCTTTTCATACGCGCGGAGAACGTTACATCGTGCACCATCTGTGAGCGATTGATCGAGACATACGAATTGGCGCGTTTTTTTTTGTCCTTTTTGTCCGTGAGAGGCGCGTGACGCTGGAGAGAAAGCCTCGTAAATCAAAACACACACGAATTTTTATGTTTACGAAAGAGCAGTCCGCGCGTAGTAGTTTTGTTTGCGTTGACCGACGAAATAACGCGCTTAGTCGTTATTCACACAAACTCGCGGCAGGCAAATTTCTCCTTTCATTTGTGTAGAGAAGTCATCAAAATTGTAGCTACTGAATAATATATATACACGATGAACGCTGCTGCGAAACTTCATGTACCTGCTGCCACACGACGCTTTTATATTTCGCAGGTTAAAAATAATCGCGGCCGTTGCACCGTTCCTGACTTTCATCTTGTTCTGGTACCTGCTGGTCTCATTTCTTCCTCGCCTATTCGGCCATTTCGGTGCAGCCTCAATCGCTGGACTTTCGATCGCGTTTTTACGCTGGATTTGAAGAAAAAACAAACTTGATCCCGCAAGTGTCAATTTATTCTGAAAATCGTTCGTTATCACGAATTATTTTACGAGCTTCCTACTTCGCGCGTTGCATGTTTTTTTTCCCCTTTTTCCGCCATTTCGCGTCCGTTCAACTTTCATTCTCTTTTTTCGCCCAAAAATGAATGAATCTGTATTTATATCTACACTTTATAGCGTAATCGATAAAATAAATGTCAAATATGTGAAACACATAAATTTTATCTTCGTCGAAATGCTTTTTTTGTAAAAATTCCAATTATTCGTCGCGTGAATGTGAGAACACGTCGCGACGCTCGTTTTACTTCTGCGATCCCGAAAAATATTTTCTTCCTCGTCGAAAACACTGAATGTTGGAATAATTTTGATTCGTCGTTGGAAAATCGCTTGTTAATCGAATTTTTCAAATTTTTGAACCCTTCGCCGATACACTGGGTCAATTTGACCCCAAATTTTTTTTTTTTTACCAGCAAAGTTTTCCGATACTCTCAAGAACTTTTCCATCAGAGCGATTAGTTCGCATTCCGGTAATGTGTTGTAGGAAAAATACCAATTTTGAAAATCTCGTCGTGCTGGCACTTTTTTTTTCCAAAAAGTGGTCCAAATTTTTTTGTAACCCTTTGTATCAATACCAAATGATATCCCATGTAATATTATGGTGGACACACCATAGAACCGTTTTTTTCCAAAAATACAAAAAAAAAAAAAAAAAATTTGATAAAAATTGCTATTTTTTCGAAAAACACGGTTTTTCAATTATTATCGCGAAGGAATGAAACTTCATTTTTCCCAAATTTACGATTTATCGCTACGGAGTCTGATTTTAAAAAAACCGACAGGAAGGGGTCTGGCTGACCCCTAGTGTCTCAGGGAATGGCGAAACGCCGAATGCGAATGGTGGACACGAGACGCGTCTTGAAAAAGTAATACGAAAAATAATTGTATTTCCTGAAAAAATCGAGTACAGTCTCGTTCAAGGCCGCGGAATAAAAAAGTTGTGCTGATTTAGTTCGATTCTCGTAAAAGTAAAGAGACAAAGAACCTTCTTTGATCAAAAGTAATAAGATTATTGAAAAATAATTGTATTTCCTGAAAAAATCGAGTACAGTCTCGTTCAAGGCCGAAATAAAAAAGTCGTGCTAATTTTGTATGATTCTCGTAAAAGTAAAGAGACAAAGAACCTTCGTTGAATGATATCGCTGTACGACACGAAGGTACAAAGTGATTTGCGTGCGGGAGTGACGTATTTGTGTAAAAAAAAAGGAGATGTGATTTTATGCGCGCAACTTCGCACTGCTAATCGGACGAGTGCGTACGCGCATGCGCAAATGTGTAAGCAACGATATTGAAAAAAAGGAGCAGAAACTCTACGATCCTTTAAATCATCCATCAACAAGATTCCACGCCGCAATGTCGTCCAAAGGTCGCGATCAATAATAAAAAAAAATTAATAAATCAGAATCGATCGAGATTGAGCATTGGAAATTCGTAAGCACGAGAAAAACGATTTGCAAATGTTTTCACGCCTGCAAACGATGGAGAAAATATCGTCGAAAAATCTACGTCCACATAATCATAAAGTGAAGTTCCTAAGGTCGAAATAACTCATCGCGCGAGCTCTCTCGCGCTGGAGTGTGTCGTAATGCGAGGATAGAATGAAAAACGACTGCCGACACAATATCCAGCGAGATGTAACTGTGCAATATTTACAAAACGTTCTTTTCTGTGTCGCTTCTCCCGTGCGATGATTGCAGATATCTTCGCGGTCATTCTCATTTTAATTTTGCGCCTCTCGTGTTTTCTGCTACAACGTATATATATATATAGCACATCGCAGCGAAGAAATTTGCGCGCGGCCGCAAGTCCGGTGGAAATATTCCATTCCATTGGGAGCCACTGCGGCGAGGCAGCGATTAGCCCATTTTGATAATTTCTTCGCGATTCGAATGCAATTTTAATTTTGATTGGGGCGATTATTTCCTCGACAATGTTGTACGCGACTGTACGTCCGAAGCAATTAATTTTCTTCGACGAGCGATACTGGCGAGGAAAAAAAAATTTGTAGACGCACGCGTAAGGATTGGAACTTCTTCCAACTTATAATCGCGCTCATCGTCTTCGTTTCATTCTTTTTGCTTCCGCATAGAGGAAACTATGTGGCGGTGAAATTTTTTTTTCCTTTTCAATGTCGAGGTGGTTAAAATTTTCCAAAACATCGAAAAATCATGTTTGGAAAAAATGTCGTGTGTGTATGTTGTGTGGGACTGTAAAATCCAAACGTTTATAACTCGAGAATCTCTTCGGTGAGAATTTCGTTGGAATTGGTAGAAAAATACAAAATCTACGCCATTTTGAAATTTTCAAAAAATGGCTGTCGACGCTCTAACTTGCGCAAATTTCAAGATTTATTAATAATTTTTATATAAATAGAGTATCATCGTAGGAAGGTTGGTATTGAATTTGGGAAATATCGGTTAAACGCTTCAAATTTTATGGTTTTTCGAATTTTACGAAAATCTGAGTTTTTTGAAAAATCGTCCTCGCCGCGTTTTATTTTTTCTGGAAAAAGTTGTCGAAATAATTTAAAAAAAATCGATAAATGAGAGAAAATTATGAAAAACGCTAAAATTGCTTCCACAAGATTTGAGCGTCCGTTTGGTCGATATTTTCCTAAATATTCACGACGAACTGGCCGCGAAACTCGCGGAAAATACAAAAAAAAAAATCGTAAATTATTTATCAACCGCGCGCGAACACGCTCGAATTATATTTCGTCGAGCCATTATGCTCTGTGTGTGTTCGTCATTACAACGAATCAAGGAACCAGCACGATTTAAACGCGCGACCTGCTGCCAAAGAGTCCCTACTCTTCACCGCGTAATATTGGTCGAAAAATAATTAGTCCAGCGGATTCGAATTATAATGTTTCGAAATAAAAGAAATAAAAAGTATGGATGAGAGGCACTGCTGGGAGAAGCGCCTCTCACTCTTGCCCGCGACTCCGATCCTCGCATCGTCTCCCTTCTTCTTGTTGCGGGGAGTATAACCTGCTGGCAAGACATTTTAATCGAAAAGAAGCCGAACGTACGGCAAGGAGCTTGAATCAGTTGAGTTGCTGACGTTGCCGGGTTCTCTCGCACGAAAGTCTTCTCCGTAGATCGAAAAGTTGGATTTTATTTTCGTTTCGTTGCGCGCGCGAGCCTTCGTTTCACTTTGTCAAGCTTCGGCGTTTCTCGCGACCGGTTTCTCGACAGAAACGTCGATTTTGAACGCGCGGAACGTCGCTTTTTCGTTCTGTAGCTCCGTAACGAAGAAAATCATCAGAAAAATCCCGAAATATTCGTTGTCAATAAACGAGAAAAATGACATCGAAAGTCGCTGATTTTTATCGTGACAAAAGCGTTTTCATAACCGGCGGCACGGGCTTCCTCGGTATCTGTCTAATTGAAAAATTATTGCGATGCTGCCCGGACATAAAAAATATTTACATGCTCATGCGACCGAAAAAGGGCAAAGAAATCGCCGAGAGACTCGAAGAAGTTGTCACTAACTCGGTAAGCAGCTTTTTCTCTTTTCCGAATAAATAAAAATACATCGCGCGGCGATTTCCACTGTGCGAATATATTTTTAGGTTAATCACGCAAATCTGCCAACTTTGCGCAAATTCCTCGCGTCAAATTTGCCATCTTCGCCGCAAACTCTAAATTTTTTTTTTTCAACTCGATTTTTCTGGCTAAATTCACGTTTCCTTCAAATTCGCCGTGTAATTTCCATTTTTTTGCCAAAATTCACGTTTCCTCCAAATTCGCCGCGTAATTTTAATTTTTTTTCCTGATTATTTTTCCAAAATTCACGTTTCTTTCAAATTCGTCGCGTAATTTCCATTTTTTTCCAAAATTCGCGTTTCCTCCAAATTCGCCGCGTAATTTCCATTTTTTTTTTTCCAAAATTCACGTTTCCTCCAAATTCGTCGCGTAATTTCCATTTTTTTTCCAAAATTCACGTTTCCTTCAAATTCGCCGTGTGATTTCCATTTTTTTGTCCAAAATTCACGTTTCCTTTAACTTCGCCGCGTAATTTTCATTTTTTTGGTGATTTTTTTTGTTTTTGCAGGTTTTTGAGAGACTAATCGAGGAAAAAGGCAAAGAGCCCTTTAAAAAATTGATCCCTGTGGCGGGCGATGTCGGCGAAGAAAATCTTGGTCTCTCCTCCTCGGACAGACTCACGCTCGTCGAACATGTACAAATTGTTTTCCACTCTGCGGCTTCTTTGGATTTCGAAGCCACTCTCAAATCTACGGTCGATATAAATCTGCTGGGGACGAGGAGAGTCGCGCAGCTCAGTCAGGAAATCAGGGCGCTGGAGGTATGAATATTCATGTTTTTATTGGAATTGCCGGTTTCTGTTGCTCGTTGAATTTTCATGACGCGTGTGTATTGACGGATAATGATGTTTTGGTTCGGTCGCTTGGAACTAATTGTCGGGCCGAAATTGTTGACAAGGAATTCAGGAAAAGACTGGATCTTGTTTGTTGAAATTTGTGGAGAAAATGAGGGAATTCGTTTTGCATAAAATTGTTGAGAAAAAATAAAAAATTGGGTGGAAAAAAATTATTATTATTCAGTTGAGGGCTCAAGAAAGGGTTATGAATTTTTTAGGATTTTTTGGAACATTTTTAAACGGTGAAAAAGCGATAGAAATGGATGGACGTAATTTGCATTGAAATTTTTTTTTTTTTATGGTAAAATTCATGATTATTTAGTTAGGGACTCAAAAAAGGGCTATGAATTTTCTCGGATTTTTTGGAATGTTTCGAAATTGTGAAAAAAGCGAAAGAAACGAAGGATTCGCGGTATTTTGCATGAAATTAGCGTTGATTTTTTTTTTTTGGGTGAGAAAATTTATTATTATTTAGTTGAGGGTTCAATAGAGGCCTGTGAATTTTTTCGGATTTTTTGGAATATTTCAAAATTGTGAAAAAGCAAAAGAAATTATTGAATTATTAAAATTTTTCTTTTTTTTTTTTTATGGAAAAATTATTATCATTTAGTTGAGGGTTCAAAGAACGCCCCTGAATTTTTCCCTATTTTTTGGAACGTTTCAAAATAGTGAAATAAGCGAAAGAAACGAAGGAGCGATCGTGAGTTTTAATGGTTGCTCGAAAGGTCGTTAGTTGACGAGGGATAAGCAGGTCAATTGGTGTTTTTTAGGCTCTGGTTCACGTGTCGAGCGCGTACGTGAATTCGTACTTGCTGGACGTGAAAGAACAAATCTATCCGGCGCCGATGAACGTGGATGAACTTTTGAAGCTCGTGGAAGAGACGAGTGAGGCTGCCCTTAACGAGGCTACCCCCAAAATCATAAAAGATCATCCAAACGCTTATACCTTCACGAAGCATTTTGCCGAGCACGAGATTGTCAAGGCGAACTTGAGGTCCGCGATTGTCAGACCTTCCATGAGTAAGCCATTTACATTTTCTTTTTTTTTTTTTTGTTCATGGACGGTTTCCACGTTATCTAACATTATGGAAACTTGCGTAAACAGCAAAACATTTTGTTTTCTTTTTACGCGTAAATTAACGAGATAAAATGTGTGAATATTCATTTTTTTTAATAGCGAATGCATTCGAGCTTTTTAAAAAAGAAAAAATGTGTGAATATTCATTTTTTTTTAATAGCGAATGCGTTCGAGCTTTTAAAAAATTAATTTAGATACCGATTAACAAATAAATTTATTTATAATATGAATTTAATAAATTTATTTATAATTTGAATTTAATAAATTTATTTATTAATAAATATNATAAAAATACATCGCGCGGCGATTTCCACTGTGCGAATATATTTTTAGGTTAATCACGCAAATCTGCGAACTTTGCGCAAATTCCTCGCGTCAAATTTGCCATCTTCGCCGCACACTCTAATTTTTTTTTCTCAACTCGATTTTTTTCCAAAATTCACGTTTCCTCCAAATTTGCAGCGTGAATTTCCATTTTTTTTCCAAAATTCGAGTTTCCTCCAAATTTGCAGCGTGAATTTCCATTTTTTTTTCCAAAATTCACGTTTCCTCCAAATTCGCCGCGTAATTTCCATTTTTTTGGTGATTCTTTTCCAAATTTCACGTTTTCCTTTAAATTCGCCTCGTAATTTCCATTTTTTTTTCCAAAATTCACGTTTCCTCCAAATTCGCCGCGTAATTTCCATTTTTTTTTCCAAAATTCACGTTTCCTCCAAATTCGTCGCGTAATTTCCATTTTTTTCCCAAAATTCACGGTTCCGTCAAATTTGCCGCGTAATTTCCATTTTTTTGTCCAAAATTCACGTTTCCTTCAAATTCGCCGCGTAATTTCCATTTGTTTTTTCCAAAATTCACGTTTCCTTCAAATTCGCCGTGTGATTTCCATTTTTTTTCCAAAATTCACGTTTCCTTTAACTTCGCCGCGTAATTTTCATTTTTTTGGTGATTTTTTTGTTTTTGCAGGTTTTTGAGAGACTAATCGAGGAAAAAGGCAAAGAGCCCTTTAAAAAATTGATCCCTGTGGCGGGCGACGTCGGCGAAGAAAATCTTGGTCTCTCCTCCTCGGATAGACTGACTCTCGTAGAACATGTACAAATTGTTTTCCACTCTGCGGCTTCTTTGGATTTCGAAGCCACTCTCAAATCTACGGTCGATATAAATCTGCTGGGGACGAGGAGAGTCGCGCAGCTCAGTCAGGAAATCAGGGCGCTGGAGGTATGAATATTCATGTTTTTATTGGAATTGCCGGTTTCTGTTGCTCGTTGAATTTTCATGACGCGTGTGTATCGACGGATAATGATGTTTTTATTCGGTCAATTGGAACTAATTGTCGGGGCCGAAATTGTTGACAAGGAATTCAGGAAAAGACTGGATCTTGTTTGTTGAAATTTGTGGAGAAAATGAGGGAATTCGTTTTGCATGAAATTGTTGAGAAAAAAAAAAAATTGATGGAAAAAAATTATTAATATTTAGTTGAGGGCTCAAAAAAGGGCTATGAATTTTTTTTAGGATTTTTTGGATAATTTTTGAATTGTGCAAAAGCAAAAGAAATTTTTGAATTATCGAATTTTTTTTTTTTAATGGAAAAATTATTATCATTTAGTTGAGGGTTCAAAGAACGCCCCTGAAATTTTTCCATTTTCTGGAACGTTTTAAAATAGTGAAAAAAGCGAAAGAAACGAAGGATTCGCAGTATTTTGCATGAAATTAGTGTTGAATTTTTTTTTTTTGGATGAGAAAATTTATTATTATTTAGTTGAGAGTTCAATAGAGGCCTGTGAATTTTTTCGGATTTTTTGGAATGTTTCAAAATTGTGAAAAAAGCGAAAGAAACGAAGGATTCGCGGTATTTTGCATGAAATTAGCGTTGAATTTTTTTTTTTGGATGAGAAAATTTATTATTATTTAGTCGAGGGTTCAATAGAGGCCTGTGAATTTTTTCGGATTTTTTGGAACATTTGAAAATTGTGAAAAAGCAAAAGAAATTATTGAATTATTAAA
>JBAJMU010000001.1:1934532-1950231 GCA_037952995.1 Hyposoter didymator | reverse complement strand
GTCTGAGGGACCCAGTGTGGTCTTTTACTTACTGGGTCTGAGAGACCCAGTGCGATTTCTTACTTACTGGGTCTGAGGGACCCAGTGTGGTCTTTTACTTACTGGGTCTGGGAGACCCAGTATGATTTCTTACTCATTGGGTCTGAGGGACCCAGTGAACTGAATGACAAAGAAAAATTGAGGCGATTGTGAAAATTTACAAAACGGTGAATTGATTTTTCGTTGAGCTCCAACGTCGCGAACTTTAATTTCGTAAAAATTGACTGCGTCAAAAAAACTGATTCAAAAGTTGTTACTTGATTATTACGATTTTTTTATGGAACTGAAAAATCCTGACGTCGGGATTCCAGTGAATAATTCACGAATATTGAAAATTGAAAATCGGAATATTGAAAATTGCTTCATAAAATATCGAGCAAAATGCGTACGCAGCTTCGGAAGAATTGATAGACCGGGATAGTGGAAAAAAAAGGTTCAACAAAGTATGAAAAAAAATTGAAAGTCACTGCAATTATGTATTTTCAACAATTTACATGTTTTCTGGGGATAAAAAAAATACTGAGCTCGTTAAATGAGGATAAACGTTACTAATGAGGCGTCGAATTATTTTGCGTTTGATTCGTGCCTCTGATTTTATGGTCAAACACAAGAAATGTTGGTTTTCTTTTTCTAATGATTATCTGCACAGCCAAAGTTGAGAAAAAAGTGGAAAAATTCACAAACTCTCGTGGGTTTTTTTTTCTTCGATTATATAATACGGAATTATTCGTTTCAGGTCCACTCTGGTATCCCGGGGGAAGCTTGACGTCCAACAAATTTTATCACCATCTACGAGTCTTACTGTTTCATCTGCTGCCGGCATATTTTTTGGACGCGATAATGGTACTGATGGCTCAAAAACCTTTCTTAGTGAGAATTCAGTCTAAAGTCACCGCGGGCCTCGAGTTGCTGATGTATTACACGACCAAGCAGTGGGACTTCCGGTAAGTCACGTCATTTTTCTTCCTCATCCTCTTTTTCGTCGCTTTTATCTCTTGGAAAATGTTCACATTGCAAAACGTTTTCGTCGCGGTACTAATCGATTCGACAAATAAAATATTTGCTCGGATGGTTAGGACCGGAAATCCGAGGCTCACACATCGGGTGTCCTGACTGTGAAGTTTAATTTTCGTCGTTATTGAGCAAAACACGGGGATTATTAAAAAAAAATTTAATTCCATTGATTTTTGATTTTTTATGTAAATTTGTATTTTTGATTTTTATTTCGTTTTTATTTTTTCATTATTTTTCAAAAATATGTAATTTCATTGATTTTTGATTTTTTTTCGTTTTTAATTTGTATTCTCGATTTTAATTTTTTCATTTTGATTTCGTTTTTATTTTTACTTTTATTTTTCCATTATTTTCCAAAGAAATGTAATTCCATTGATTTTTGATTTTTTTTTAAATTCGTATTTTCGATTTTTAGTTTTGATTTTGATTTTTGATTTTTATTTCGTTTTTATTTTTGATTTTTATTTTCCATTATTTTTCAAANCGTTGAGCTCCAACGTCGCAAACTTTAATTTCGTAAAAATTGACTGCGTCAAAAAAACTGATTCAAAAGTTGTTATTTGATTATTACGATTTTTTTATGGAACTGAAAAATCCTGACGTCGGGATTCCAGTGAATAATTCACCAATCACGAAGTAACAGAAAAAGGCGATCGGAATATTGAAAATTGCTTCATAAAATATCGAGCAAAATGCGTACGCGTCTTCGGAAGAATTCATAGACCGGGATAGTGGAAAAAAAAGGTTCAACAAAGTATGAAAAAAAATTGAAAGTCACTGCAATCATGGATTTTCAATAATTTACATGTTTTCTGGGAGAAAAAAAATACTGAGCTCGTTAAATGAGGATAAACGTTACTAATGAGACGTCGAATTATTTCGCGTTTGATTCGTGCCTTTGATTTTATGGTCAAACACAAGAAATGTTGGTTTTCTTTTTCTAACGATTATCTGCGCAGCCAAAGTTGAGAAAAAAGTGGAAAAATTCACAAACTCTCGTGGTTTTTTTTTCTTCGATTATGCAATACGGAATTATTCGTTTCAGGTCCACTCTGGTATCCCGGGGGAAGCTTGACGTCCAACAAATTTTATCACCATCTACGAGTCTTACTGTTTCATCTGCTGCCGGCATATTTTTTGGACGCGATAATGGTACTGATGGCTCAAAAACCTTTCTTAGTGAGAATTCAGTCTAAAGTCACCGCGGGCCTCGAGTTGCTGATGTATTACACGACCAAGCAGTGGGACTTCCGGTAAGTCACGTCATTTTTCTTCCTCATCCTCTTTCGTCGCTTTTATCTCTTGGAAAATGTTCACATTGCAAAACGTTTTCGTCCCTGTACTAATCGATTCGACAAATAAAATATTTGCTCGGATGGTTAGGACCGGAAATTCGAGGTTCACACATCGGGTGTCCTGACTGTGAAGTTTAATTTTCGTCGTTATTGAGCAAAATACGGGGATTATTTTTAAA
Source organism: Hyposoter didymator (assembly GCA_037952995.1). Classification (NCBI taxonomy): domain Eukaryota; kingdom Metazoa; phylum Arthropoda; class Insecta; order Hymenoptera; family Ichneumonidae; genus Hyposoter; species Hyposoter didymator. The sequence goes on along the minus strand of JBAJMU010000001.1, from coordinate 1,947,704 downwards.
AAATTTAATTCCATTGATTTTTGATTTTTTATGTAAATTTGTATTTTTGATTTTTATTTCGTTTTTATTTTGCTATTATTTTTCAAAAAATGTAACTCCTTTGACTTTTGATTTTTTTTTTTCCAATTTGTATTTTTGATGGTTATTGTTTATTTTGATTTTTCATTTTTATTTCGTTTTTATTTTTGATTTTTATTTTCCATTATTTTTCAAAAAAATGTGATTCCATTGATTTTTTATTTTTTTTTAAATTCGTATTTTCGATTTTTAGTTTTGATTTTGATTTTTGATTTTTATTTCGTTTTTATTTTTGATTTTTATTTTCCATTATTTTTCAAAAGAATGTAATTCCATTGATTTTTGATTTTTTAAAATAATTTTGATTTTCATTTCGTTTTTATTTTTTATTTCAATTTTTGGAACTATCGATGATGAAAAATATTAAAATTCATCCGCCACGTTCGTCCAAGCTGGACGGAAAAACGATCGTGCCCATTTTTATCGTTTCCTTGGCTGGGCCGAAGTTTCTTTTTCTTCCGATCGATTGGACGGTGTCGAAAATTGTGACTGTCGAAAATTCGGCGCAACAACTTGGATGATTTTTGTTTGCCTTGCAGCAACGAGTGTTTGACGAAACTGGAAAAACAATTGAGTCCCGAGGACCGGGAAACCTTTTTCACGGACTCTAGAATAATCGACTGGGACGAATACATGAGGATGTATATTTTGGGAACGAGACAATATTGTCTGAAGGAGGATCCGGCCACGTTGCCGCAGGCTAGAAAAGTTTTTCGATATCTTTACATCGCTGATCTACTCGTGAAAACATTTTTCCTTGGCTTGATCGCCTGGTTCGGTTATTCCTGGTACAACCACCTGAGAATACCCACGAGAGAGCTCGTCGGCGTCAATGAATTTTGATCGTAATGGTAAAAAAACAAAACAAAAAACAAAAATACGAAAATTTACGTCGCTGCGACGAGAAGTAGAAACTTTTCGATTCGACGTCACAAAATAAAATCCAAACCCGATGAATCCAATTTGCTACGATTATTTTTTAACGATTTATTCTTCGCATCGTGATTTTTAATTATTTGTCCATTTTGTCTCCGTAAACTGGGCCAATTACGTGCCTCGAGGCGCTTCGCACCTTCTACTCTCTCATTATTTTTAATCTGTATTTATATGTATCCATAAATATATTTTTATTTTTCAAGCTATTCGTCGACCTCGAAAACGTTTTTTTTTACGTTCAATTATTTTTATTTCTAAAAAATCGTGAAGTTTTCATTTATTTGCATTTTTTGGCATTTATTCATTTTGAAAATTGCGCTGGGGACGAGAATTTTGAATTTTTTGGTGAATTTTCAAAAAATCGTTATTTTTTTTTCGTTCAATTATTTTTATTTCCAAAAAATCGTGAATTTTTCATTTATTTGCATTTTTTGGCATTTATTCATTTTGAAAATTGCGCCGGGGACGAGAATTTTGAATTTTTTGAGTTTCTCGGGGAAAATTTTCAAAAAATCGTAATTTTATTTTCGTTCAATTATTTTTATTTCCAAAAATACGTGAATTTTTCATTTATTTGCATTTTTTGGCATTTATTCATTTTGAAAATTGCGCCGGGGACGAGGATTTTGAATTTTTTGGTGAATTTTTTGAGTTTCGCGGGGAAAATTTCAAAAAATCGTCATTTTTTTTTGTTTTTGCAATTTTTCGTGCCTTTCTCGTAATCTGGCTCGTTAAAACGTTGAGAGGCTGCTCCATCGAAGGTTTGGAAGGAAACCGGATCCGCCTGGGGCGAGGATCCATCAACGAGATTTGGAAAAACTTGTCTCCCAATAGATCGGAGATTTCAGGGCCACTGGACGAGCCCGAGAGCCAAATTTATTTATAAAAATGAAAAGAAATTCTAAATTGCCAAAAAATCGCTATTTCGCTGAAAAAAATCCAGTGAATGTTTTTTGGCATCGGAAAGATACAAAAAATCTCGCGATTCGTGAGTCGATATTTATTAATTTTCGTATTTTTAATTTTTTCAAAAGGTTTTCAAATCACGAAATTTTCGTGGAATTTTAAACGAACGAGGAATCGATCGTGCACAATTTTTGTTCAATGGACAGAATGGAAAATTGATTTTTTGCAAAGATTCATGAATTTTTAAAAATGTGAGCAAATGGCTCGTTAGATTTTTGCAGAGTTGTCAATTTTTATGATCTTGCAATGAGAGTTGTAAAACAAGCCACGAACGAGTATAGAGCGATGATTATACGGTCGGGACTGACAGAAAAAAGTTTCATTGTTTTTCGAGAGAAAAAAAAATACTTCGAGTGTCGTATAGTCATCGGAATATCAATTATTTAGGATTTACGTGTTTTTCCAAACTCCCAGTTTCGTTCATCGTATCTAAAGATTTTTCAGGGACTGATAAATTCTCAAAATATTTGAATCTGTCATAAAAATTTTTTTACCCAATTATTCAGCCCATTTTCGAAATTTTCTCTTTTTGAGCGTATTTTGTTTTTATTACGAAAAAGCAGAAAATCGAATTTCACGCAGTCACGTGGGAATTCATTTTTCGGCATTTTTCGAACGATTTTTTTTTTTTTTTTTTAAGGGAAATCCCGGATGAAGAGAATCCTCCGGAAGAAAGTGGAGAAAAAGCCATTTTCAGGAGAAAGAGATAAAAATAAAAAAAACTCAAGCTAGACACGTAACCGCGGTGTCGCGAAAGTCGATAAAATTTTTTGGCGTGTAAATTTTGTGAAAAAATTAAAAAATGAATTTCTCGCATCATTTGTTCTTCAAATTCGCTGCGTTGACGCGACTTCGATTAATTATTTACAGCAGATTCGAAGCGATTGCCAGGACTCTCGGTACGGATGATTAAGAAGCGGCTAAGCAGGCAAGTGGAGATCGAAGAAGGAAGGGGAATGATAGGGGTGTGCGAATATTTGAAAACTTCGAATATTCGGCATCAAATCGAATCGAATTGTTTGATTCGAATTTCAAACCGAATATTCGATTTTTTCGAGTATTCGATTATTTTTCGAATATTCGATTTTTTTTCGAATATTCGATTTTCTTTCGAATATTCCATTTTCTTTCGAATATTCAAATATTTGAAAATTTAAGAAATACTTGAAAATTGCTCGAATATTCTATTCGAAAATCGAATTGAAAATTCATCAAATATTCGGAAATTTATCGAATACTCGAAAATTCGACGAATATTCGATTCAAAAATCGAATATTCGACTAAAAAATCGAATATTCGATTCATCGAATATTCGATTCGAAAATCGAATCGAATTTCAATATTCGATTCGATTCGATTCGATCACTATTCGCACACCCCTAGAGAATGAATAAATGCGAGGGGGATATGGAAAGGAAAGAGCGGCGCGTAAAGTTGTTAGGAGATGGAGGCGCGTGCGTGTTGCGGCGAGAGGCTGTTGGCGGCGCTGGCATCCTGAAATGATGAAACAGAATTCTCGCTCTCGCTGCTGTAACCCTCGCGAGGAGAACTTTAGCGCGAGTAATAAATGACATGGGAGTATCGGCTTCGTGTGTGTGTGTGAATGGCACGAAAGTAAAAATTGCGTCACTGCGTAATAGAGGTCGCGTATCGAGCAAGCTCGATGCATGTTGCGATCGTGAAAATAATCGACGCGACGCCATTTTTTTTTTACATTTCCTTTTTGCCAACATTTCTACGAATCATCGAGTCGCACCTTCTTCTGCGGAGAGTTCGGGATTTGAGTTTCGCTCGACTGGCAGAGCTGGAGGCGGTTTAGGACGCGGGCGTGACCTTGAAACGACCTTGACGAATAAATTTGCTTTTTTGACGAAAACGAAAAAGTGGGAGGGCAAAAAAATGGTCGCAGGGCCATTGGGAACGATCGCGATTTGTTCGGCGCGATAATTTGTCGATCTTTAAATCGAATGACTTGTTCATTTTGTTTCCGGCGCCATGATGGATTTTTTGAGGCTGATGCCGATTTATTTGGCGAATTCACTCGCCCGACTAATTACTCAACCGTAATTAACTAATTTAGTTCCGAAATTATGCTTCAAGGTCCAAAGTGGACTCGATTTTTAAATATGTAAATATTTCATCTCTTGGGAAACATTCGTATCGCGCGTCCATTCAATTCTAAAAAAAATGCCTTTTCATCGCGCGTTGCCGAGCTCGCATTTGCGAGACGCGCGTTCACACATTCGAATCTTTCAAGGTCAACCTCCACGAATTTTGTAAATTTAAGGTAAATGTCCCCATCAAGACTCGCGATCTCTCAACACCGTCCGATTCACGAAATAATCACGAAAAATCGCCATTTTTTTCCACACAAAATTCACATGACGAATCGCTCTTTTCTCCCAGAAAAAAAAAAGTTAAATGGCCTTTTTTGAGTCTCCTAAGAAAAGGAAATAATTGGAACGAAAGCGTACGATTGTGATTTCAAAGAAAAGACGTTTATGACTCACAACGCTTTTATAAAAACAGTTAACATCAAAATTCCATTCGTGTTTGCATCGATGATCGAAAAATTTCATCGTTTTGGGGAGTTGAATAAAAAAGAGTTGCAAATATTGCTTCCTCATGATTTCGCACGATGCTCAAATCTTCCTCTATGAGGATATTTTTTATTTTGGCTTTCTCATAGAAGGAGTTTTGAAAATCGAAGCAATTTTCAGCGTTTCGAAAATAATTTCGACAACTTTTCTAGAAAGTAAGGAAAAAGGACGGACTTGTACACAATGTCTTGCCAAAATTGCAGAAATTAGAGCGATTGGACGATTTTTCAAAAAACTCACATTTTCGTAAAATTGGAAAAATCGTAAAATTTAAACCGTTCGACCGATATTTTCCAAATTCAATACCAACCTTCCTATTATGATACTCTATTTATAAAAAAAGAATTAGTGATAAATGTTTAAATTTGCAGAAATTAGAGCTGTTGGACGATTTTTCAAAAAACTCACATTTTCGTAGAATTCAAAAAATCATAAAATTTGAACCGTTCAACCGATATTTTCCAAATTCAATACCAACCTTCCTATTATGATACTCTATTTATAAAAAAAGAATTAGTGATAAATGTTTAAATTTGCAGAAATTAGAGCTGTTGGACGATTTTTCAAAAAACTNCAAAAAACTCAGATTTTCAAAAAATTCGAAAAATCATAAAATTTAAACCGTTCGACCGATATTTTCCAAATTCAACACCAACCTTCCTACGATGATACTCTATCCATAAAAAAAAAAATTAGTAATAAATCTTGAAATTTGCGCGAGTTAGAGCGTCAAAACCCTTTTTCTGAAAATTTCAAAATGCCGTAGACTTCGTATTTTTCTAGCAATTCCAACAAAATTGCATGGTCATGTCGGTCAGACTATGAAAAACTGCAACGCGCTGCAGCTTGGAATAAAAATATCTGAATGTGTAATGCGACAAAGTGATTTAAAAAATTATTGTTCGTAAAAAAAAAAAAAAACTTTCACCAATTGAAACGTTAATGGGGCTTGCTTTTCGTCTCGGTTGGGAGTTGGTCGAAAGTATGTGTTCGTTCAATTGAAATCTTGATTTAATCGTCCGTGTGTACGAAACGGTTTTCAAGGATCTACTCAGGGAAACCCGCACGATGCCAAAGGAAGAGAGGGAATCAAGAAGACCTTGTGGTACATTGGTCCCTGGAGAAATATTGCCATTAGAGAAAGTTATGGACCGGAGGAACCAGCAACGAGCAACTCATTACGAAACCGCAAATATTTTAGTGTGGGAGCTTTTGTTGATTCAACAAATTCTTTTCTTTTTCATTTTTTTGAATAATTTTTCATTTTTTGAGTCTCCTCAAAGGACACGCGCAAAAATGTGCAGAAAGGAGCATGAAAAATAGAAGAACAGCTCCGGTCGAGGCTAATACTCGGTTGGATGACCGAAGAGCTGTACAAGCTCTTCGTTTTTGAGAATTTTGGTCGAATTGCTAGAAAAATACAAATTCTACGGCATTTTGAAATTTAAAAAAAAAAAAACTTGCGCTAATTTCAAGATTTATTACTAATTTTTTTTTTTTATCAATAGAGTATCGTAATAGGAAGGTTGGTATTGAATTTGGAAAATATCGTTTGAACGGTTTAAATTTTATTTAAACTCTTTTTATTTAAATTTTATTATTCATTTATTTAAATAATATTTATTTAAATAACTATTTGAAAAATTATTTACTTAAATAATTTATTTAAATTTTATTTAAACCGTTTTTCTATTTTTTTTTGTTATGGTTATTTTGATTATTTATTTATTATGGTATTATTTATTTATTATTTATTATGTTATCAAATTACGGTTGTTTAAACCATAATTGAAAAATAAACGATGATTTATCGAATTTTACGAAAATCTGGATTATTCGAAAAATCGTCCAACCGCTCTAATTTGTGAAATTTTTTAAAAATATTGTGCACGAGTCTGTATTTCGTCTTTACTCTAAAAAAAAGTTTTCATAAGTATATAATTCAAAGGCAAATATAAAAAACGTTGCAAATTGAAATTTGCAAATTGCTTTCTCGAGATGCTCATCAAGATGCACGACTAAGAAGCCAAAATTGAAAATATAGTTCCTCATAGGAGAGATTTGAGCATCTCGAGGCAGCAATTTGCAAATTTCAATTTGCAGCGTTTTTTAACGACGTTTCGCAACGATATTGCAAGACGAAGGACCAAAAGTTTTTATTCCAGACTCCCGACACACGCGTTTACGTGTGCCGACAGCATTTTTCCTACCCTCGTTCCCGAACAGTTTTCGTCGTTGATCATGCACGAAAAGAGCGCCACGACGTAACGAGAGATTCGTCACGTACGTTTTTACGAACGAATTCACCGAATTTGGTCGAATGTNAATTTTTTTTTAACGACGTTTCACAACGGTATTGCAAGCCGAAGGACCAAAAGTTTTTATTCCAGACTCCCGACACACGCGTTTACGTGTGCCGACAGCATTTTTCCTACCCTCGTTCCCGAACAGTTTTCGTCGTTGATCATGCACGAAAAGAGCGCCACGACGTAACGAGAGATTCGTCACGTACGTTTTTACGAACGAATTCACCGAATTTGGTCGAATGTTCGTTTTTTTTTCACTCGAATATCGTGACGATATTCATTTATGGTACAGCATTGAGCACTCGAGTTAAGAAACAATGAGACTGTGATCGCGAAAAGAAAGTAAGCATTACGTATTTTATGATTGTAAAATAAAGTATGATTGCAAAAGACAGTGAAACTTTTTGGAGTAGCATACATTTCGTAAATGCTCTTTGGATTTTACTGCTACCTTTTTTTTTCCTCATATTTCAATTATTTTTTCAACTCATTATCGTTTTACCAACGAGCCAATAATAAAACTGGAGGAAAATAAAAATTCAACAAATATATTACGTACGTTCGTACGAACTGCTTCGAAAAATTTGATTGTCAAATATTAACAACACAACGTTGGACCAACACGTAAAAATTGGTGCAGAAATAAGATGCTGGCGAGTGAAGATTACTTTATTATTTTAATTATTTTTTTTTAATTTAATTTTTCATTTTTTTAATTTCATTGAATAATTATTAAATTAATTAATTGATTATTAATTAAATTAATTTAAAATTAATTAAATTAATTAAAAATTAATTAAACTAACAAATTAATTAAATTAATTCATTGAAAATATAAGAAAATAATAATATCAATGTGCATTTTTGCATTTCGGCATATCGGCGGTGCTGGCAGTTTTGTTGACTCTACACTTTCGGAAAATTCGTAAAAATAAGTCGAAAGAAAGGAGAGCGTTGCCCAAGAATCGAGTTGTTTCTGCTGACTCGAATTTCTTCATATTTTTATTTAAACTCGATTTTTTTTTTCGGGATTCATGTTTTCTTTTCAACAAGAAAATGTTTTTCCTTAGTGGACAAAAGTCACACACACACGAAGACATTTGAACGTGCTTGGAAAAAAATATCATTTTCAACGATACGATGTTCATCATTGACGAGGAAGTGCACGAGAAAAAAAAACTAAAACTTGCAACATTTTTTTTAGTCCAACGTCAACCATAAATCAAAAATCATAGAAAATTGCAGTTCGTTAAAGATTTTCCATTCGGAACACGAGACATTTGATCAGTGACTGCGATCATTTTTTCAAAAGATCGCAGCAGCTCAGTTTCCATCTCTTTTATTTCTGCTGTGTAGTTAATTTTTTTTTTTTACTCTGAACATTGGATTCGATCGCATTTTGACAAATTTTCCATGAAAATTCCTTTTGGTCAGATCGCACGTTTTATTGATTGTTCAAATTTGCATATAGAAAGCTTTTCGTTATCTCGATCGCGAGGGTTTGAAGATCAGCGAAGAAGTGCATTCTCTACCTGCGACACGTGCACCTGTTGAGAGCACGCTGAGCTCCATTGAGTTTCGGCTTCGGCTCTTGGAACTTGAGGGGGAAGAAAAAAAAGGGTAAAAACGAGAGAGGGGAATTTTCGTGCTTCGCTGCTATACCATTTACGAACATCAGCACTGATCCGTGTTTCTTTTAACTTTAGATTCACAAATCTGTATATAAAAATGAACGTGTACACCGGGAGTCCCGAAAGTCACGCCTGAAAATCGAACATGAAGGTCCGTATCGACAAGTTCTCTGGAACGATTTCCTCAAATAACGTCAAAATAACGAAAATTTTTAAATTATCAAAAAATATTTTAGAAAGTCTCTTCGTAAGCAAATTTTTGTCGGTCCACTCGCAAATTTCGCTGACGATTTCGTTAGAAACCAAATACACTGTCAAAATAACCAAAATTTTGAAATTATTCAAAAATATTTTAGAAAGTCTCTTCGTAAACAAATTTTAGTCGGTCCACTCGTAAATTTCTCTGACAATTCCGTTTGAAACCAAATATACTGTCAAAATAACGAAATTTTTGAAATTATCAAAAAATATTTTAGAAAGTCTCTTCGGAAGCAAATTTTTATCATTCCACTCGTAAATTTCTCTGACAATTCCGTTTGAAACCAAAAATACCGCCAAAATAACGAAAATTTTGAATTTATCAAAAAATATTTTAGAGTCTCCACGGAAGCAAATTTTTGTCATTCCACTCGTAAATTTCTCTGACAATTCCGTTTGAAACCAAATATACTGTCAAAATAACGAAAATTTTGAAATTATCAAATAAATATTTTAGAAAGTCTCTTCGTAAGCAAATTTTAGTCGGTCCACTCGTAAATTTCGCTGACGATTCCGTTTGAAACCAAAAATACCGCCAAAATAACGAAATATTTGAAATTATCAAAAAATATTTTAGAAAGTCTCTTCGGAAGCAAATTTTAGTCGGTCCACTCGTAAATTTCGCTGACGATTCCGTTTGAAACTAAAAATACTGCCAAAATAACGAAAATTTTGAAATTATCAAATAAATATTTAGTTTATCGTATTCAACAAAATGTCGACGATTTTTAACGAAATTTCATTCCCAGTGCGATCTCTCGTCGACTTTTGGGACACCAGCTATGTTTGCCACATTTTTTTTGGTTAAATTCGCGTGTAAAAAATTGACGTCGACTTGGAGAACAAAACTGAGAGTTTATCCGAGGGAAAAAATTGCCTGCTCGCTTGTATTGGTCAGTTTGAAACATCGAGAGTCGAAAGTTCGCACGGCCCTGGCCCGAACTACTCGTCGCTTCCACCGCGCCAACGAACAAACGAGACAACGCGACGAGAACGAGAAATTTAAGTCAGTCTGCGACGGACTCACCAACCGATCGAGTGTGCCAACAATTACATTTTTCCAGTCGCGGTACTCTTGCCTTACCGATCCGCAACCAACGACTCCTCCACTCCCCCAAAGTGATCGTGAAATTTCGCGGAGTTACAAAAAGTTCTCTCCAGATTTTGCGGAGACCACGAGATTCGCTCACGAAAAAGGTACTTTTTTCAAATTCTTATCTTTTTCGATTTTCCAAAAAGTTACTTGTCACTTGGCTCGAAAAATGGACTCGCGATTGTGCAATTTTTAAATTAAAAAATATTTCAAATTTTTCGGACTGCAGAATTTTTGGTGAATTTGAAAAAAAAAATTTGAGGGCAACGAAACGAAAAATCGCGAATTCACATGCGAACTTTTCTGAATTTTCTAAAATTGCTACGGGCGATTCCGACAATCGTTTCGATTTCGATTAATTCTCGAAATTTCTGGACTTTCGTGAAAATATTTGATCGAACACACAATTTCGAAATTTTTATTTATATTTTTATGAATTTTTTGAAATCTCACTTTCGATCTTCAGTTTTTCATCATTTCGTTTCGATTTTGCGGCAAAAATTTGATCGCGATTTATTTCCATCGCAAAAAATTGATGTGAATGTTTTTTTTTTTTTCGCGAGTGAATATTCGCACGATATCGAGTGATCAAGTAACTTATGAGTAACTTGATTTTTGGCACAAACACGTGGACGTGGATTTTCGAAATGGGTGACTTTAACGAACTGATTTTGCAATATTCTGATCGCGATCGATCAATCGACATCGATCGATGAATAAAATCGAATTAATCAAAACGAAAAATCAGTTTTTACGAATATCTGATTTTTTTTTTCATTTTTAATCGGAAATTCGACTGGGAGAGATTTTTAAAAATCGCCAATTGAAAATTTCGCGTTGAAAAAATTGAGAAAAAAAAATTGATGAAAATCGAACCGATTTTGCAAGATTCCGATCGCCATCGATCAATCGATATCGATCGATAAATAAAATCGAATAAATCAAAATCAAAAAATAAGTTTGTACGAATTTCTGATTTTTTTTTTTTAATTTTTAATCGGAGATTCGATTGGGAGAGATTTTTAAAAATCGCCAATTAAAAATTTCGTGATGACAAAATTTAGCAAAAAAAAAAAATTATGAAAATCGTTGGCTAATTGATAATTAGGCAGAATTTTTGAGGGACACGCGAATCTCTTAATTAAGACGGATGCAGGTAGAGCGCACGTGTTGCGATAATCAAAAGGTTTAGACTCGGCGTTTCTCTCGTAATCTCACGAACGGAACGTGACCACTGAAGCTTGTTTGCAACGCTCGTGCGAATTCAATGAGCCACCGCGTTTGCATACAATTTTCCGAGGCGTTCTAAAATGCATATCGACACGATTGATTGAGTTGATCGAATAAGAGTAAACACTGCAAATGATCAATTTGATTGAACCCGAGATAATATTAATAATTTGAAAAAAAAAAAAAACCATATTCCAGAGTTATTTGACTGATAAGAATCAACAGCACAATTTGGAAAATTCTATTTGACAAAAAAAAAATGAAATTTTTATTCCTCTCAATTTAAAAATCCAAAATTTGAGATTCCATCAAAATCGTCAATTTTTTTAGATTCGGGAAAAGAATAATTCCACTTCCTTTCGGGACTATTTCCGATTATTAATTTAATTTAATTTATATTTAAAATTCAATTTTGAATCAAAATTCAATTTTTAATTAAAATTCAATTTTTAATGAAACTTCAATTTTTAATTAAAATTCAATTTTTAACTAAAATTCAATTTTTAACTAAAATTTAATTTTTAATAAAAATTTAATTTTTAATAAAAATCTAATTTTTAATAAAAATCTAATTTTTAATTGATATTTAATTTTCAATTAAAATTCAATTTTCAATTAAAATTTAATTTTTAATTAGAATTCAATTTTTAACTAAAATTTATTTTTTGATTAAAATTTAATTTTTTGCTTCATCGTCTTTGGTAATTATGTCGTTGAGGTCGAAATAATCGAGGTTACCTTTCTAGAGGGTTAAAAATCGAACAACATGAAAGGGTTAGAGCAATTTAAAAATCAGCAAGTAAACATGATCGATAGTTTATATTTTTCAAGAGTTTGTTGTCGTCGCTGGGATGGAATGTTTGCCCAGTGTGGCAAAGTTGGCGGTTTTACACAAGTGTGGCAAGTAAAAGGGTTGGCTGGAAGGAGTAGATGGAAAAACCGAGCCGAGTAAATCGCGTCGTGCACACGTGGATTGAGTAATCAGAATTCATATTAAATTGAAAAACGAGCTGCATGACTAATGTGCGTTCATTTACTCAAGTTATTCTAGCAAAGTGTTGAAAAATGAGTGAATCATTGAATTAACGGAATTCGCCCAACTGCACAGAAATAAAAATCCATAGGGAAGATCTAAATCGATAGACGAGCGGCCGATGCGCGTCTCGGGCTGTTTCTCGAGTTAATCGGTCGACGCTGAGCACCTGAAAATTTAGTAAAAAAACTTTTTTCTCCTTTCCCTTGACCTTGCTGTCAGGGAAATTCGAAAAAAAGTTTAATTAATTAAATAATAATAAAATAATTAATGAAAATTTGAAAAATCGATATTGAAAAAAAAAAAAAACGAGAATTTCGAATATTTCGTGTGAATCAGTTTTTCAGCGTCACTCGGTCGACGCTGAGCCCCTGAAAATTTATTAAAAACCTTTTTTATCCTTTCCCTTGACCTTGGTGTCAGGAAAATTCGCGAAAAAGTAAAATTAATTAAATAATAATAAAATAATTAATGAAAATTTGAAAAATCGATATTGACAAAAAAAAACGAGAATTTCGAATAGTTCGTGTGAATGAAAATTCATTTAGTCGCGTATATTTTGGTTGGAAAATTGCGGGATACTGAAATTCCGTGGAATTTGGAATTTCGTGTGGCCCGAGGGGTAACTTCGTATCCGGCGATTTGTGGTCGACCTCCACCTCTGTGAAACGTGCGTGAGTGATAAATCGCGCTCGTTCCAGATCCCTTTTCGTGTCGAAAAGCCGGTTTGCAGTGCGCACGAGTCGAGCAGCAGAGCAGCGAAAAAAAAGCACGACAGTGCACGAAATGCACGATCGGAGAGTCGCCCATCATAGGAGCGTAACTCGCGCACCTTTTCCTCCAATTTCCACGATGAGTTAGGCCGTTCTGACTCTCACTCCCTGAGACACGTACGCGAAACCACGGTGGATTCTCGACTCGGTAGCAAAACGTGCTCGTTTCAACTTGTTTTGTCTCAAGATGCTTTAGGATGTCCCGCAGTTACATTCACATTCAAAAATGAAAAAACTCGAATTTTCATGAAAAAAAAAAAAAAAAAA
>JBAJMU010000001.1:1908792-1930591 GCA_037952995.1 Hyposoter didymator | reverse complement strand
CGTGGGTTCCGAACCACAGGGAGTACAGTTTATTGAAAACACTTAGAAAAAAATTCCATTGGTGTCGGCGGGAATCGAACCCGGGCCTACTGGGTGTGAGCCGGGCACGTTACCACTGAGCCACTCCCTCCCCTCCGAAAACCATTGAGTACAGAGGTCTAAATTTTGTATATTAAGAAAATGAATGCATGACGCTATATGTGCGATATACAGCTTCTCGCACTTGTGCTGAGAAACTGAGTCAAGGCCTTGGTTCTGTAGGGTACATACGTTTAACGAAAGGAACGAACGTCCAGGTGAAAGTAAATTGAGTCTCTCTATACATACGGGGTTTTATACAGGTTGACCGCCGTTATGTCACATCTTCGGTTTTGCGTCTGATCTCCTCGTCTGGGGATGACGCAATCCCGATTCTCGAACCCCAGCAACCAGAATACGAGTTCTTCGACATCCTCGGATCGGCAAGCACATGCCTGACTATTCGTATCTCTATATTTGCACACGTTTACCATTTTTCCTAATACGTCGCGGTTGGATAGAGGTTAAGGCGCAGTGTCACTGCGACGAGCTCGCCGCAACTGCAATCGAGAGAAACAGTTGCAAATCGTGTTTTCTCAATTATTCAAGACCGTTAATGGTTTTCAATAGAATTGAAGAAAAAAAAACGTCGTATCCGTTTTGTGCTATAATTATCCACGGGTTGAACGAAATTTCATCACGCGAACGATCTCGGCTCTTCGAAGAAATCGCAAATCGCGTTTGCGGAGATTTCCGATCGTTTCATGGTAGTTTTGACTGGAAAGTTTGTGATTTGATAGATTTCGATGTTCTCTTTCCGAGCAGTTTTTACTTCCTACTTCGTATCTGCCGCTCGGGACGCCATATTGGAAAAATCGGGCTCAAAAACAGTTTTTTGACAATATCTCCTTTCAGACTCATTTTACGATAAAAATAGTTATGTAGTAAATTAATCTAGAGAAAATTTCCTACAATTTATGTCTCAATACTTTTTTTGTAGAATCAATAGTTTTGGTAGTATGGTAGATAGTAGAGAATCAGGACAACAAACGTTACAGTACGAAGCCCCCATGGGGTCGAAACTCTACCCCAATGTTTATGTTCCGTACGAAGACCATTTTAAATCGAACACTCGACAAAATGGATGCGTTTTATTCCCACAGAGTTGCCGAACCCCCAAATCTTCGCACATGCGCAGAATCGACAACAAATTCTTTGTGCTGTGATGGAACAAACTATTTATTGGACAATCTCTCGATTACTAATCCGTTTCATAACACTACACACTTTTTTTCAATAAGTACCGCAGTTTTTATTTTAAAAAATGAGTCTGTAAGAATGTGACCACGTAGAGCGTTGCCACAGAACACTCGAGTACAAAATCCTCGTAATAGTACGTGGAAACAAGGCCAACGAGTTTGAATTTCCTGCCAACGTGCGCAAGGCTGTTGCGCAGTGGGCAAAAAACTCGTCGATCGAGTAAAAATGAAATCCTAACCTCTCTTTGCACTCAACTTGACTTTTCTTCGAGCGTCGACCGAGAAGAATTCTTTTTCCTTTTTCTCCCGCGATTAATCGAATTATTTCGCGACTTTCATCGTTCGGTTTCTACGAACCGATGAAAAGACAAGAGACACGAGTTGTGTACAATTATTACGAGACCGCGTTATCTCACCCGACTGCTGCGCAAATACCTGCGCAACTCTCCCATAACTTTCCTTTTTTTACTTGCAACTTTTATTCTCTCAAACAGTCTCAACACTCAAGTGCAAAGCGATAGAATTTCTATTGATACGCCGCAAGAGGTTACTTCATTCTCAACATAACCTCTTTTTAGGCTTTTACTTTCTTAACCTCTCATGGTCTCAAATTTATTGTCCCAACAGTTTAGGGGGGCGCCATTTTGTTTAACGCGTAAATAAGAAAAGGTTTCGTCCATTTTCTTTCCTCTAAATTCCCGAATTTCCTTTTTGAACGATGAGAGAGATTTTTGCGAGAAAATAAATCGATTTTCATGTGGAAAAGACGAGAAATAATATTGAAGTGTAAAAATGTCACGAAAAAGAGCAACAAAGAGCTCGATCAGCAGCTATAATCGAGCAGGAACTTGCTCATAGTCTGACAAAAGTTGAATTTCTTCATATTTCGAAACTCATTAAAAGTTTTAACGACGCGAGCCACAATAGTAAGAAATTTTCGACTTTTTCACATCGAAGGATTGAAAGAAGGAATTTCAAAATCTCTTGAAATGAAATCGTCGAATCATGTAAGAAATTGAATTGAAGAAATAACTTTTGAAAATTATTATTTCTGCTTCGTCCTTCGTGTAATAAGTGACTGACGTTAGAAAAACAATCCACAAGTTAGAATACAAACGTAACAAGAGTCAGGGTCGTCGTAGGTCAAGTCGAAATTTAGAAAGGAAAATCAAATGGTGAATTGAAGATCGTCGATCATAATTTATTTATTCCGCAATCGAAAAAAACGTTCGATCAACATTTATACAGAGACGCAGTAGCGACTCGACGCCAAGTATTAAAAAGGAAAGTCCTTAGTGCACTGAAAACAAAATTTTATTGGAAAAGATCGATATTTTNGCCAAGTATTAAAAAGGAAAGTCCTTAGTGCACTGAAAACAAAATTTTGTTGGAAAAGATCGATATTTTGTTCGATACGTCCAACTGAACGTTTTTTTGAAAAATCCTAAAAATTGTGTCATCGCAGGAAGAAATATTCTAGAAAGTTTCTTTGGAAGCAAAAATTTATTATTTATTATTTAATTAATTAATTAAGTAAGATAAAGAATGTTAATTATTAATTAATAATAATAATTAATAAATTAATTAAATAAAAATAATGAATAATAAATTTTTTAATAATTTCAAAATTTTCGTTAATATTAATATTAATAAATTAATTAAATATTAAAATATCAAAAAAAATAATTATTAAAAAAGTTCATCGTATTCAACAAAATATCGAGGATTTTTAACAAAATTTCATTCCCAGTGTGCGAGTACGAAATAAATTCGTTGCACGTGATGAAATCAGCGACATTCAAAAGTACGACCGAGTGCATTGGTACTCTACGATATAGCTCCGCACGCTCTAGCTGCATTGGTGGACCGCAGGTGTATCGTACGTTCACGTATCAATGATTGCCACGAGCTCCCGTCGAGTCCACAGGGTCGATAAACAATCGAGAGCTCGAATAATTATTTTTTAATTTATTTTTCCAATTTTTCGAGCTTCTTAAGGGATTCCCCATTTTTTAAGGGTGCTTGGTAATTTATCGACGATTTACGTCGATTGAAAATGAAGAAATAGCGAATGCAATCTTTTAATCGATTTTTTATTCGATCTATCGATTTATCAATGTTTCGGATTGTCAGTAACGTCGTAGCTATCAATGACGCTTTTTGCAAGTTTGATTTATTTTTCATATTCTCGTAAATACATATTTTTCATTCTATGGATTTACAAACACTAACGTATACGTAATATGTGTTTATGTCGGACTCTCGTATAAATACACTTTCCCTCCCAACTCCGAAGTTTATTATCACCGAAGGTATTAGCACCATTTCGCAAAACGTCGCTGCAGCCTCTTACAGCGCGTCAGATCACTTTTTTGCATCACTTTTATTGAACCAGTCGAAAGACTTTTTATGACGAATATAAAAATCTGTTTTTTTTACTAAGTATTCATTTTTTAATGAGCCGCGAAAATGGAATCAGAAAAATCACCGAAATGTAAAAATTTGAAAATAAAAAAGTTTTTTTTTTCTCCAATTGAGTCAGCGACGTAGAGTAATGGATTTTTTGCAGCTTCAGAAATCTTAATTATTCATCAGCATGTGACGATTATCTCTTGACGTGGAAAATAAGGAATAAAAAAAAATATTGAGAAAAAGTGCAACACACGTCATTGTAACGTGCAGCAGAGACACATATACTTCCTGCTTGATACCGTTTCATCGAACTGGGATTTTAATCATTTATCAACGCATCCTTAGCAGAATAGAAAAACAATCGTAATGGAAAATAACTCTGGGATCGAAGGAGATAACGGAAAAGTTTTGTTTACCTCGAACTATATTAAATTGGAATAGGATTTTACTCTTTTTTTGCCGGAAAAATCGATTGGTACTAATTGGAGCCAAATTTTATTATTGAAATCGAAAAAATTGGCACTTTTTATTTTTAAAAATTCGTTATTTTGAAATTATGAATTTTTATAACATATATTAATAAATATTTTATAATTATATAATTTAATATAAATTATGAATTTTTAATAGGTTTTTATAATTTTATATAATTTTTAAAATTCATAAATTTAATTTTTATTCTAAAAATTCATAATTTTTTTTAATTCGAATATTTTCGACTGAAGATTTGATGGTGTTTGTACTTTTTGAGATGGAATGGAGTTAATCAGCCGAATCCTCGAAAACGGTATTTGTTTTGGTGATAAAATTTTTTGAAGTTTCGAAAAATTGATTCGCTCGACTCTTAAAACTTTTCTATAAACAAAATTTTAGCATCCTCGTATTATTTCAGTAAATTTACGTTTTTATTTAAATCGCGTTATGCGTGATTTTTATTATTGAAATTTGCGATTGTTGGGAATAAAAATTTGGGGAATTGCTTGGTATGCAAAACGTTGTTGCGAATGGTTATTTAAACGAGTATGTATAAATCGAAAGCTACCGAGTTGAGCCCGTGATGCAAGTCATACACATTTGAAAACTATGTTGCAATAAGTGTACTTTATTATTGTTGCCTCTCTCCGATCGTAAATCTTGCGACTGTTATGCGTGACCGAGTCGGAGGAGGAAAAGAAAAAAAATCGTGTGAGCAGCAGACGAGAAGCGTATTATTATAAATTTTATTTCTGTTGATTTTTTGAAAGTTTATTTTTTTGGGCAATTACGAAAAATAAATAATTGCAAGATTTTTATTCTTTTCAGCTTTTCGAAAAAGTTCGCGATCTACGGGGATTAGCCGAACTCCACAAATCCGTTGCTATCGTTAACGGCGATGTTGCTGCACCCAATTTGGGCCTTTCACCGGAAGACAGAAGAATGCTTTGCGAAAGAATAAATATCGTTTATCACGCAGCAGCGACCGTCAGGTTGGTCCAAATTTTTTTTTACGATTTTTTATTCTTCGTTTTCGAAAAATATTTTTTTTATCGTTTTTTTTTTGAAAATCAAATTTTCTTAATTTTTTTTTTCGCAATTTTCAAAGACTGTTTGCATTTTGGTTGTTTTTGTTTTTTTTTTAAATAATTTTCAATGATTTTTCTCTGCAATTAAAAATTGTTGGTTTTTTTTTCGTTTTCGAAAAATATTTTTTTTATCGTTTTTTTTTTAAATCGGATTTTCTTAATTTTTTTTTTCCCAATTTTCAAAGACTGTTTGGATTTTCGTTGTTTTTGTTTTTTTTTTTAAATAATTTTCAATGATTTTTCTCTGCAATTAAAAATTTTTGCTTTTTTTTTTATTGGAGTAAATATTTGTTGAATGAAAAAGTCACTGTGTTACGTACAATTACACGCGTTCGACGTGGGGAAATCGCGAAAGTTTTGTCCACTATTTAAAGTTTCGCTCCAAGGTTCTAATCGGTTAAAAATTAACGCCGCGATTCCTTTCTCCTGCTTCGCGGTCATCATTGTAAACGAACGTTGCCAAAGATAAATAAATTCCGTTCAAGACTTCAACGACCGACGTTGTTTTTTTTTTCATTTTTTTTTCATTTTTTTAAGCATTTTTACGATAATCGTAAAAATTCTCGCAACTTTTTGGTTTTCTATCCATCGATCGAGCTCCGAAGAGCAGATTCTCATTTTTTCGTAAAATGAAAATTTTACCAAATCGAAAAGTCTCACTTTTTTATTTTTTTATTTTTTTTTACTCCAAAAAAATTCCAGGTTCGACGAATCTCTCAAAAAAGCCGTTCTCTTGAACACACGTGGAACGAGGAACATGATCGAGCTCGCTAAGGAAATGAAAAAATTGATACTTTTCGCTCACATAAGCACTTCGTATTGCCATCTCGACGAGAAGGTATTTTTTTCACTCGATTCTGTTTTTCTTTGACGAAGAAATTTTATTCACTGAGAAGTCACTAATTAATGATTTTTATTTCCTTTTTTTTTGGAGATTTTGCTTTTTACTTTGGTTCATTGATTTTTGCACGATTTTATGGTTTTTTCAATTGGAAATTAGATTCTTCTCGAAAAACCTTATCCTCCACCTGCTGACCCACACAAAATCATCAAATGCGTCGAGTGGATGGACGACGAGGTGGTCGAAGCCATGACGGAAAAAATTCTCGGCACATATCCAAATACTTACGCCTTTACGAAGGCCTTGTCCGAGGGACTCGTCGAGGAGGCGATGCCCCTCATTCCAGCGGTTATTCTTCGGCAAGAATCCTTTTCTTTTTATTTTATCATTTATTAATTTTCATTTTTGGCGAAAAAACCAATTTTTTTTTTTACTTTCTCTTTTTTTATCCATCGGAATTTTTTTTTTTTTTGATAATTCAGAAAAAAATTAATGCACGAAAGGCAATTTTTATTTATTAATTTTCATTCGTTAGGAATTTTTTATTTCCATCGAAAAATTCGTTTCTGGCGGAAAAAAACAAATTTTTTTTTTACCTTTTCTCTTTTTATCGATCGGAATTTTTTTTTTTCGGGATAATTTTGAAAAGAAAGAATGCACGAAAGGCAATTTTTATTTATTAATTTTCTTTCGATAGGAATTTTTTATTTCCATCGAAAAATTCGTTTCTGGCGGAAAAAAACAAATTTTTTTTTTACCTTTTCTCTTTTTATCGATCGGAAAGTTTTTTTTTCGGGATAATTTTGAAAAGAAAGAATGCACGAAAGGCAATTTTTATTTATTAATTTTCTTTCGATAGAAATTTTTCATTTCCATCAAAAAATTCGTTTTTTGTTTTTTCTCTTCTTATCGACCAGAAATTTTTTTTTTTTCGGGATAATTTCGAAAAGAATGAATGCACGAAAGGCAATTTTAGAGAATTGCTTTTTTTTCGGCAGACCGAGCATTATTATCCCAGTTTGGAGGGATCCCATTCCCGGCTGGACCGACAACATCAATGGACCCACAGGCTTGCTAATCGGTGCTGGCAAAGGAGTCATCAGAACAATGTACTGTCAGGAAACCGGTTACGCCGATTATCTTCCGGTGGACGTTGCAGTCAGTGCCATTTTTGCATGTTCCTTGAACTTTTTATACTTCAAGGAGCAGGATAAGCGAGTTTACAATCTCACCAGCAGCAGTGAATTCAAGGTTCGATTTGTTTTATTTGTACGAATTAAATTCTTGTGGCGATTTTTTTAGGAAAATTGGTCGAAATTAAATTTCCAGCTTAAAATTGCTCCAATTTTTTTTCTAACGTTTCTTGGCGTTCGGCAATTATGTGACGTGGATAATATGGTGGTCCATGGTGTTTAACACCATGGGAAAAAATGAAAACACCATAAAATCGAAATTGATCGAATTTATTAATTTTTTTTCGACTAATTTTCGATCCCCTGGGAAAAACAATTGTCGACTCCAGAGAAAAACTCTTTCGCCTCTGTCTTTTTCGTTTTACGAAGAATTTTGCCAGATACATGAAATATTGTTGTTGGCAGGTCTCGTGGCGAGAGATAATCGATCGAGGACGCAGAATCACAGAGAAAGTGCCACTTAATAATGTCGTTTGGTATCCGGGCGGTAGCATGAAGAGTTCTCGTCTCATGCACAATATTTGCGTTTTATTTTTCCACATGATACCAGCCTACTTTATCGACACGTTGATATGGCTCGCGGGCCACAAACCGATGTAAGTTGATGAATTTGCAAGGGCCTGAAAACTTGTAAAAAAAAAAAATAGTAATTTTTCTTTTTTTTTGCAAAATTGTGAAAATTTTTAAATTTTTCAAAAAAAAATTTAAAATTCAGCAAAATGAGAAAATTTTTGACTGAAAAGCAAATTTTTTTGATTTTTTCCAGACTGTGTCGAGTTCATCGACGCATTCAAAAGGGATTCGAAGTTTTTGAATATTACGCGAACAATCAATGGGATTTTGATAATCAGAATCTAATGGACGCGAGAGACAAATTCAACGCGAAGGAACGCGAGCTTTATCCGCTCTACGGCGACGATTTGGATCTTGACTCGTATTTCGAGGATTGCATAAGAGCTGCGAGGATTTATATCCTTAAAGAAATGCCAGAGACGTTACCAGCTGCTCGGCGACACATGAGAATGTGAGAATCTTTCGAAAAATCCTCGAGCGATCGTCTCCGGAGAAATCTTTTTCTTGGCGAAAAATCGAGGATTTTCGTTTTTTCGTCAATATAAATATCGAGTTCATTATTTTCCTGTGGAAATTCATCGATTTCGTTGTTTTTTTTTGTTTTGCAGAATGTGGTGGGTCGATGTCTTTGCGAAAATTCTGTTCTTCGCTCTTTTGGTCTACATTCTCGCGTGCTGGAGCGACAGTTTTCGGGCGCTGCTCGACCACGGCTGGCAAATCGTTCGCTCCGCACTCGCCCACTAATCTATTTTTATTTTCTCCCTTTTTCTAGCTACGTTTATTTTTCCAATACACCGAATGTATTGAAATCTATAAACCAAATAAATATTTCAAAACGTAAAAAAAAAAAACAAAAATTATTATTCTGGGTCTGAGAGACCCGGGTTTTATAAGAATTTTAAATTTTCCAATACACCGAATGTATTGAAATCGATAAACCAAATAAATATTTTAAAACGTAAAAAAAAAACAAAAATTATTATTCTGGGTCTGAGAGACCCAGATTTTTATAAAAATTTTAAATTTTCCAATGCACCGAATGTATTGAAATCTATAAACCAAATAAATATTTTAAAACGTAAAAAAAAAATAGAAAAATTATTATTCTGGGTCTGAGGGACCCAGATTTTCATAAAAATTGAAATTTTCCAATACACCGAATGTATTGAAATCTATAAACCAAATAAATATTTCAAAACGTAAAAAAAAAAAACAAAAATTATTATTCTGGGTCTGAGAGACCCAGATTTTTATAAAAATTTTAAATTTTCCAATGCACCGAATGTATTGAAATCTATAAACCAAATAAATATTTTAAAACGTAAAAAAAAAATAGAAAAATTATTATTCTGGGTCTGAGGGACCCAGATTTTCATAAAAATTGAAATTTTCCAATACACCGAATGTATTGAAATCTATAAACCAAATAAATATTTCAAAACGTAAAAAAAAAAAACAAAAATTATTATTCTGGGTCTGAGAGACCCAGATTTTTATAAAAATTTAAAATTTTCCAATACACCGAATGTATTGAAATCTATAAACCAAATAAATATTTTAAAACGTAAAAAAAAAAAACAAAAATTATTATTCTGGGTCTGAGAGACCCAGATTTTTATAAAAATTTTCAATTTTCCAATACACCGAATGTATTGAAATCTATAAACCAAATAAATATTTTAAAACGTAAAAAAAAAATAGAAAAATTATTATTCTAAATAAATATTTTAAAACGTAAAAAAAAAATAGAAAAATTATTATTCTGGGTCTGAGGGACCCAGATTTTCATAAAAATTGAAATTTTCCAATACACCGAATGTATTGAAATCTATAAACCAAATAAATATTTCAAAACGTAAAAAAAAAAAACAAAAATTATTATTCTGGGTCTGAGAGACCCAGATTTTTATAAAAATTTCAAATTTTCCAATACACCGAATGTATTGAAATCTATAAACCAAATAAATATTTTAAAACGTAAAAAAAAAAACAAAAATTATTATTCCGGGTCCGAGAGACCCAGATTTTTATAAAAATTTCACATTTTCCAATACACCGAATGTATTGAATTCTATAAATCAAATAAATATTTTAAAACGTAAAAAAAAAATACAAAAATTATTATTCTGGGTCTGAGAGACCCGGATTTTTATGAAAATTCGAAATTTATCGATTGAATAGAAATTCTGAGAGAAATGAAACTCGGATCGGAGGGTTTTTTGCACGATGGAGAAAAAAAATGCGGACGAGGGAGTTTTAGTTTTTTTTCATCTTTTTATTTTTAAAAGTATTTCGCGTTTTGATGGATTCAAACGGATTCCTGTACAGGTGGTTCGTAGCCCTCGGGCCTGTCGACCTTCGAGCCGGACTCGCCGCCCTCTCCGCTCTTGCCACCGCCTCCGTCACCGTGGAGCTCCAAAAGTTTGCTCAGCTCGAAACGTGGCTTTTTCAATACCTTGACCTACGGAGACGAAGAGAGAAATAGAGAATTGAGAAAAAGGCGAAGAAATCGACGTCGGATCGATTGAAATTGATCGATTATTCGTTTGACTCGAAATCCCGATTAAATGACAAGTTTCAATATTTTAAAACAAAGTTATGGCGATTCCCACTTTGTGGGTCGGTGAATTGATGGAAAAACTAGAGGATTCGTTACCTTGCGAATGTAAACGTCGTGGAGGGGGTAAATACCCTGGCAGGCCTTTTCGATGTCCTTGGCAATGGCGTCGGGGAGAAGTTTGCTCACGACTCCCTTGAGGTCGCTCTTGGCTACGTCGTTGGTGATGAGTTCGACCATTTTCGCCCTGATGCGTCGGACCTGCGAGACAGATTTTCCGAGTTATTTCAACGATTCATCAACTTTTCTTGAATTTAGAGATTTTCAATTATTTCTTAAGGAAAATACGACATTGAGGTTCGGATCGTTAAAGATGCACGAAAGATATTCTGAGCGTCGATCATTTTTGTTGTGGAATCGATTTTTCTTTGACATTCGGGTCCACCGGGTCTCTCAGACCCAGTGTGGAAAAGACCAGACCGGGTCTCTCAGACCCAAGTGTGGAAAAGACCAGACCGGGTTTCTCAGACCCAAATGTGGAAAAGACCAGACCGGGTCTCTCAGACCCAGTGTGGAAAAGACCAAACTGGGTCTCTCAGACCCAGTGAGTGAAAAATCACACTGGGTCTCTCAGACCCAGTTTAGAACTTTGACTTTGGAAATGAATTTCTTTCTTTTTCAACGATGCGAATTATGATGGAAAAATGTCGCGCCACTTCATATCGCCATTCGCTTACGTTGCAAGGGGCGTGGTAAGAGTGCGCTTTTATATTCGCAATTGTTAAATAAAAGCCATCGATGTTGTGGACAACATCGCTGGTTCTCCAATTGCGTGGTAGTTTTTTTTCGCTTCGCAAAAATTTGAAAGTTTTTGGAGAAAAAAAAGTATTTTGAGGGAAAAAAATTGCTTGAGAAAGATGGAAACCTGCGAGTGCTGAGCGTAACACGTTTTTCTCGTGCTCATCTGGTCCTTGTTGGTGAAACCGATGCAGAATACTCGGAGCAAATAGCCATCGGTAGTTTTGACATCGACGTGGGCCTCGATGAGGGTCTGCCATTTCTTGACCATTGAACGAAGCTTGTCGGTCGTCAGGTCCATACCGTGGAAGTTGGTAAGAACCGCACGTCCTTGAACATCTTCGGCGATCAAACGGAACTTACGGAAAGATCTTTCCGCGTCGTTGTCGCTCTGGAGATCCGCGAGGGAAACCTCGAAAACACGGAACTTCAGACCCTCAGAGGCGATCTCTGCAATGTTCATCAATTTTTTTACAAAATCGGCCGAAAAAATGTCTCCCATTCGCATCATTCCGAAAAAAATTTCTCGTTTTTGACAAAATTCAGTTTTGCTATTTATTTTTTAAATTCATTTATGTGGCTAAATTATATTTCAACTTCATCGAATTCTAGATGGAGCCGTGGTATCTATAGCACTTTTATCTCGCAACGCTAAACGTCGAAGCAGCCAGAGGAAAGCTGCCCCGAAGCTGGGGTTGCTTTAGATTTCGAGACAAAATCCAAATTCATTTATTCAACGACTGTTTTTTCTTTTTTTTGGAGCAAGAGTCTCGAAAAATTTGATGGACTCAAATGGCAAGGGATAACGTCGAGACTTTAAAAATATTTCATAATTGAAACGAATTTTTTCTTTCCAACGTTCGAAATAATTAAAAAATCATGATTTGCAAATTTTGAAACTTTACGTTTTTTCGAGCTTTAGGTTGATTTTTAGAGCAACGAGGATCCGGTTGGTCGTTAATTGTGAGTAACGCAGAATGTCGGACATATCGTGAATTTGGAAAGTTGTAAAAAAGAGCGTCCAGAGTTATGGATGAGGAGCATGGAGGATTTGAAAAATTGAGGTTATCAGAGAATTCTTAATGAAGAATTGAAAAACTTACTGGTTCCTTGAGTTCTGTTGACCAAAGTCTTGCCGACTTGGCGAGTGGTGAACATGCACGGTGCCTTGACATCGTACCAGTCCTTACGGGTGAAGGGATCGACGCTGAAATGGGATTAAAAGAGAATTAACAAAAGAGATCGAAAAAAAGAGTGTAAAATGAGGGAAAACGTTTTATTTCGAGTTTACGACAATCACGACGTTTTCGAGATTCAAAAAGCACTCGAAATATTTTAGGATCAAAGAAAATGTCTCAGAAACGCCGCGATTTTCTACCGGGTCTCTAAGACCCAGTGTGGTGGAGGCAAAAACTATTGAACCGAAAACTGAGTTTTTGATTTGCAAGAATTGTTATAGACGAACGACGCGTGTTAATCGTTGGCACTGCTTTCGAAAAATGGAATAAAATAGTGAATTCCGTAGCATTCGAACATCGTGGGATTTTTTGGTTAAGTTTGCGAGTCTCTAATGCACCGACTTGGATTTTTTGGTTTTCGACTCCGAATTGATTGATTCAGCGAATGCTAAAGCGTTGGAAACGATTTATTATCGGAATATAACACGAGAATCTTTAAACGCGGAAGCTTCGTCAACGAAATTCGGTCAAAGTGACGGCATGTCTGTTTTACGTGTGTATCCGAAGGGCCGAGAAAATCCGTCCGAATCACAAACATCACAAGACGAAAAACAACGAAATAAACTTTTTCAAACTTTCACGGTATCGCTTGAAAACACAAACGTAGTATTGTTCACTTACATCTTCTTCTTAACTCCCTTTTTGCCTCCTTTCGAGAGNACAAAAAACCACACTGGGTCTGTCAGACCCGTCGGGTCTCTCAGACCCAGTGTGGAAAAGACCGGACTGGGTCTCTTAGACCCAAAGCACAAAAAACCACACTGGGTCTCTCAGACCCGGCGGGTCCCTCAGACCCAGTGTGGTGCCGCCAGAAACTATAAAACCGAAAACTTTGAAGTTTTTGATTTGCAAGAATTGTTATAGACGAACGACGCGTGTTAATCGTTGGCACTGATTTCGAAAAATGGGATGAAATAGTGAATTCCGTAGCATTCGAACATCGTGGGATTTTTTGGTTAAGTTTTCGAGTCTCTAATGCACCGACTTGGATTTTTTGGTTTTTGACTCCGAATTGAGTGATTTAGTGAATGCTAAAGCGTTGGAAACGATTTATTATCGGAAAATAACTCGAGAATCTTTAAACGCGGAAGCTTCGTCAACGAAATTCGGTCAAAGTGACGGCATGTCTGTTTTACGTGTGTATCCGAAGGGCCGAGAAAATCCGTCCGAATCACAAACATCACAAGACGAAAAACAACGAAATAAACTTTTTCAAACTTTCACGGTATCGCTTGAAAACACAAACGTAGTATTGTTCACTTACATCTTCTTCTTAACTCCCTTTTTGCCTCCTTTCGAGAGCCCCTTATTTTTTCCCACCGCCATGATTAAGTTTACAAACGGAAAAGAGATCCCGTTTGCTTGCAGGCGGAAGTGCAGAGACTCTTGGCACAACTCGAACAACCTGAACTTGGCAACTCCGTTGTCAAGCCGCAATGCCATTGGTCGGCGCAAAAGCCATGTTTCCGGTCAAGAAAAATCGCCCGCGAAAATTCAAATTCTCTGCGAACGAGTCGCTGCATTTGACAAAAATTCGACGCCGATCGTTGAAAAACGATAAAAAATTGTTAATTTTGCGATTATTCGGTGTGCGGCTGTTAAAAATATAATTTTGCGTATCTCGTCGCGGAAACGTGAGAAAAAAATTTACTCGGCTATTTATCGCGTGTATACCGACGACTCACGCCTCGCTTCAGGCAGCTCGGCAATTTCTGTCGCGCACGCACGCGACGTCAGAGAGTACACGACGAATCCATCGTACGGGGTTTTCCAACCTCAATGCATGGCTTTGCACCTGGCATTCTGGCTATATATTCCGTGATCCGTGAATGCTTGTTTAGTCTCGTACTGTCGTTCGTTTGAGTCGGGATTAGTGTATACACAAAAACATGGCGGATCCGTTGTCGCTTCTTCGACAATATAATGTCAACAAAAAAGAAATAATCGAGCGTGAGAACGAAATAATATTCGGAGAATTTTCTTGGCCAAAAAACGTGAAAACGAATTACCTAACCTACGGGTAAGTAATCTCTGCACAAAAGCTTTCACTATCCCGATCAACTTTCGAATCTGTCAGGGTTATGCTCCGGTTTGGCGACATTTCTATTTTTCACGATTTCGTTATAAATTTCCAACATTTTCGTGACATTTCGTGCATTTTCGAAATGATGAAAGTTCGAGGCTCTACTGTGTTTATATCACGACGAACGAAAAAGTCGATTCGAAAGTTTGCACCGTCGAGATTCAACGACAAAAATATATTTTCCATCAATTATTTATTGAATTTTCAAAATCTTGTCAAATTTTCGTGTAGATCGAGTTTTTAGGTCGCGCGAGAGTTTCGTTGCATCTGAACGATGCGAACCTCAAAAAAAAATGTTTGGCTACAATTCTTGACGCGTAATTCTAGGTCCGGAAAAGAAGGCAACGCCAAAGAGTATTACACGCTCGAGTGTTTACTGTTTCTCCTGAAACATGTGCAACTCACGCATCCGGTGTACGTGCGTCAAGCGGCGGCGGAGAATATTCCGGTGGTGCGGCGTCCGGACAGGAAAGATTTGTTGGCGTACCTGAACGGGGAAACGGCGAATTCGGCGGCGATAGACAAATCGGCGCCGATAGGATTGTCGACGCAGGTGAAGCGAACGGCGGAGGATGGCGGGGAGAGCGGATCGTCGAAGAAGCCGCGTTTTGAGGAGACGCACGTGCAGAAAGTTAAGGAGCAATTGGCGGCGAGGCTGGACGCGCCGAAAGAGGCTTCGGTCACGGTGGACAACATAAAATCTTTGTCGGAGGCGATGTCGGTGGAAAAGATAGCGGCGATAAAGGCGAAGCGTTTGGCGAAGAAACGAACGACGATAAAGGAAAACGACGACATCGGAATGGGCTCGGATTTGCGAGTGATACTGGATCTCGATGTGGACGACACCAAGGACATTGTTTCGAGGGAAAGGCAGTGGCGAACGAGGGCGACGATATTGCAAAGTAGCGGAAAAGTCTTTGCCAAGAATATCTTTGCGATTTTGCAGAGTATCAAGGCTCGCGAGGAGGGCAGACAAAAAGGACCTTCCGCGCCGACACCGATGGTCACACCGCGTTCTACGCCGATGAGGCCTTTGCCACAACCCGCCGTTTACAATCGTTACGATCAGGAAAGATTCATAAGACAAAAGGAGGAAACGGAGGGTTTCAAAATCGACACGATGGGAACTTATCACGGAATGACCTTGAAATCCGTGACAGAGGGCACCAATCCCGCTGTGAGAAAACCGCCCGTTGCAAATCCATCGGCAACCCCAACTTCCGGTTTATTGCCAACGTCCGCTGCTAAACTCACTCCGCAACAAGCTGCGCAGAACAAACGACCGAGCAGAACGCCCATCATCATTATTCCCAACGCCAATACCTCGCTCATCACCATGTACAACGCCAAGGACATTCTTCAAGATCTCAAGTACGTTACCAACGAAGAAAAACGCGCATCGGGATGCAAAAGGGAAAACGAAATCTTACTCCAACGAAGAAAAGACGGCGGTCTCACTGTTCCGTACCGCGTTGTCGATACTCCTGCCAAACTCACCAACGCCGATTGGGAACGAGTCGTCGCCGTTTTCGTCATGGGACCCGCATGGCAATTCAAAGGATGGCCCTTCGATGGCAACCCCGTTGAGATTTTTTCTAAAGGTAAATCATTTATTAGTATCTCCGGCTTTTTCCCATTGCACACCATTTCTAATCCAGGCAGAAATCCAAAAACTCAGATTTTCATCGATTTTATAAATTCTTCACCTTTTATTCGTAAGATTGACGAAAATTCGATACAACTTAACAAAAAGTCTAATCCAATCGAAACTTTACTATTCTGCAACGAAAAAATATTAATAAAAACTCCAATTCGCGTTTCGTCGAGATTCCAGCATGAAATTTAATTCTGACAAATTTTTCCTCAAATCTCGAGCATTTTCCCACTGTACACCGTTTCTAATCCAGGCAGAAATCCAAAAACTCCAATTTCCATCGATTTTATAAATTCTTCAGCTTTTATTCGTAAGATTGGCAAAAATTCGATACAACTTAACAAAAAGTCTAATCCAATCGAAACTTCACTATTCTGCAACGAAAAAATTTTAATAAAAATTCCAATTCGCGTTTCGTCGAGATTCCAGCATGAAATTTGATTCTGACAAATTTTCCCTCAAATCTCGAGCATTTTCCCAGTGCACACCGTTTCTAATCCAGGCAGAAATCCAAAAACTCAGATTTTCATCGATTTTATAAATTCTTCACCTTTTATTTCCAACATTGGCAAAAATTCGATACAACTTAACAAAAAGTCTAATCCAATCGAAAACTTCACTATTCTGCAACGAAAAAATATTAATAAAAATTCTAATTCGCGTTTCGTCGAGATTCCAGCATGAAATTTGATTCTGACAAATTTTTCCTCAAATCTCGAGCATTTTCCCAGTGTACACCGTTTCTAATCCAGGCAGAAATCCAAAAACTCAGATTTTCATCGATTTTATAAATTCTTCACCTTTTATTCGTAAGATTGGCAAAAATTCGATACAACTTCAGGTCTAATTGTAAAATTATGACATCAGCGAAATACCGAATCGGCAAAAAGTCTAATCCAACAAAAACTCCACTATTCTGCAACAAACGTGAATAAAAATTCCAAACTCTCACGTCGTCGAGATTCCAGCATGAAATTTAATTCCGACAAATTTTCCCTCAACTTTCAATTCGAGTCTCGAAGTTCCCGAAATTCCGGAAAAATATTTTTTTCAAATTTTATCAATTTCCTAGAAGCAGGATAATGGCTTCTATTTATTTGGCTTACAGTCTCCGCATTCCACTTAAAATACGACGAAATGAAGCTCGACGCGAACGTGGCTCGTTGGGCGGTTTCGGTGATCGAGTTGAGCAGGGAAAAGCGTCATTTGGACAGAGCGGCTCTCATGATGTTCTGGGAGCATCTTGACAAGTGAGCAGCCTTTATAATTTCCGCCAAAAAAACAACAAATTCTTTTTTTTTTCTCACGAAATATTTGGCTGACCGGATTGCAATATTTTCTCGTTTCAGACACATGATCAAGAACAAACCGCACTTGCGTTTCTAATAAGAGGAAAATCATCGTCGTACACCATTCGTCACCTCCGTAGACACCCTCATTTGGTATTTTTCACGAGTTTAAGGATAAATGAAAATATATAATGTAAATAGTTGGAAGGATGAGAAGAGAGGGAGAGAGGAAGGGAAAGAGGAAGGAATATCACTGCGACGGTGTGTATACATATATCGTATAAATATATGAACGATATTCACGTCAGTTTTACATCGTTGCTATTGGTTTTTCGTTTAAATCTTCCCAAAAGATCGAATTTATGAAAAACTATTCTTATTTTTCACTTTGGCGTGAAAAAAATTGAAATAATTCAAATTGTTGCATTCAAAAATTGAGGAAAACAATTTAAATTTAATCAAATTTATTTAAATAAATTTCAATTTATTTAAATAAATTTATTTAAATAAATTTCAATTTATTTAAATAAATAAATTCAATTTTAATAAATAAATTTTATTTAAATTTATTCAAATTTAAATTTTAAAAAATTTAATTTTTTAAATAAATAAGTAAAAAAAAAAATTAAATAAATAAACAAAAATAAATTTAATTAAATAAATTTAAATTTATTTAAATAAATAAATTTTATTAAATTTATTAAATTTATTTATTTAAATAAATTTAAATTTATTTAAATAAATATTAAATATTAAATAAATAAATAAATAAATTTATTTAAATGAATAAATTTAAATTTATTTATTTATTTCAATAAATAAATTTAAATTTATTTATTTATTTCAATAAATAAATTTAAATTTATTTAAATAAATAATTTTAAATTTATTTAAATTGTTATTTAATTATTTATCATTTTTTTTCAAATAAATATTATTTATTTATTTAAAAAATGTTTAAATAAAAGAATCGCAATCCTCCCAGTACTCGAAAATAAATTCAACAGCACATGATTCAAAAACTCCATTTTTACTCTCATAAATATTTCCCATCAGAGAAATTCGTCGCCCTTCGTCAAAAGCGTTAAAAATAATTCGAGGAAAAAAATGAGTGCATCATATTTCCATGATTCTAACTCGAACGATCGACTCGATAGTTTTTTTCTTCAAAAGTCATAATGGAATCGGCGAACCAAAATATTTAGAAAATTTCGTGAACGTGGAATTTAGCAAGTTTGTTGAATAAAAAAAATTGACGAAAAATGCGTTTCGAGCAAAATGGAAAAATTGCAACAGCTCTTTACAAAATTGAATCCATTTTTTTGGTTTTTTTTTTTTTTTTTTCAAAGACAAAGAATCATTTTGCTCTCGCTGCTCAGTGTTAATTTTGGAGAATCTGCTAAACGATTCACTCCACGAACGATGTACGTGCCACAGTCCCGAAGGAATCGCCTCAGAAATGGGATTTTTGTGTGTGTTTGTTTTTTTTTATTCATTTAAAGGAAAAGATAAAAGTTTAACGTCCAATGAAAAGAAAGCCCTTCGGGCA
The DNA here is from genome assembly GCA_037952995.1 of Hyposoter didymator. Lineage (NCBI taxonomy): Eukaryota > Metazoa > Arthropoda > Insecta > Hymenoptera > Ichneumonidae > Hyposoter > Hyposoter didymator. Next base: position 1,911,565 of record JBAJMU010000001.1, on the reverse strand, counting down.
GAGATTCTTCTCGTGAATTCAGTCATGTACGATACTAGGATAACAATCCTGTTTACACGAGCTTTCGATAATGTTACTAATTCGATTTGTCGCGCCCCATCACCTCACGCGATTCCCTCGGGCGGTGGGAGCTGAAAAAATACGAGCGATCGCGGCGAACGATAGAAAACGTTGAATCCGAATTTCCACGTGGAATTATGAATTATTGTTATGGCTGTAAAAGTTATTAATCGAACGGACTGTACAACATTTTTTTTTTGGCGTTTTTTTATTTCTGAAAATTCGCGGCTGACGAGAAAATTTCGTTGGGAATTTTATTTTTAACTTTTCACACATTCGTGTGTGTCAGGAATGTAGCAATAACGAAAAATCTTTGTTGAAAATGTGCCTCATTGAACGGAATTAAAAAAATAGAAAAAAAAATATTTTGGGCTTTCGGAAAAATAAGAAATTTCTTTTTTTTATGGTGAAAATAAAATTTTGTTGGAAAAGATCGATATTTTGTTCGATACGTTCGACCAGATGTATTTTTTTTTTAATATTCTCAAAAATAGTGTCGAGAATCATAAATTTCGCTGAGAAATTCGTTAGAAACAAAAAACACTGCAAAAATAACGAAAATTTTGTCAAAAAATATTTAGTTTATCGTGTTCAACAAAATATCGACGATTTTTAACGAAATTTCATATTCACTGTAGAAATTTTGTGCTTTTTGACAAAAAACGAAAAAAAATTTGTTGGGCATTCGGAAAAATGAGAAATTCCTTTTTTTTGCAGTGAAAATAAAATTTTGTTGGAAAAGATCGATATTTTGTTCGATACGTTCGTCCAGATGTATTTTTTTTTGAATATTCTCAAAAATAGTGTCGAAAATCGTAAATTTCGCTGAGAATTTCGTTAGAAACAATAAACACTGCAAAAATAACGAAAAATTTGTCAAAAAATATTTAGTTTACCGTGTTCAAAAAAAAAAAAAAAAAAAATCAACAGCAGGCTCTTATGTCCAAAGGCTCGATTTCCTGTTTGGACTCAAAGCCATCGAAGCACCGGTATCGGAGAGAANCATGAATTTGTAGCATTGCGTGCAGTTGGGCTGTACGCAAGGGATTCCTGGGATGACGGGCGGCAAGTGAAGCAGACTGTTGCGATTGGTGTGTTCGCGCAATTGCTGTTGGAGGCTGGAGTTGAAATAATTGTTGTACTGGAGGCTGAAGGCGAGGCTGTCGTCCTGCTCGTGGGAGCTCGAAGCCTTCGAGTTGGAAAAACTATGGGCCGGACAACTTCCGGCCAAGTCGCTGGGCACGAGGCTTCGCGATAGTTGGTCGGGCACAATGTTCAATAAACAATAACTGTCGCCATACAAATTTCGCGGGAGATTTGAATAAATCGGTGGCAAGGGAAAAATGCTCGACGAGCATTCGCTGCTCGTTCTCGTTTCTGTAAATCCAACCTGCGGAGGATGGAACGCAGAGTTTCGCGATGACGAGCTCGCGATTCCACTCTCGCTCGCAAAGTACTCGATCGCTTTCAAAAGATCTTGACCGCATCGCTGCAAAACCAATTGCAGGACCGAGAGCTTTGTGCTTGGAAATAATCGAGCCAACGTCTCGACCGAAGTTGGCGATACGGGATTTATTTCTTTGCTCGTTTCTTCGGGCTCGTTCCGCTTCCTGAGGCTCGAGGCAACTGGAGACTCATTCTTTGTGCACTCGTCACGCAGCTGGAGGAATTTGTTCTCGGTTAATTAACGCATGACGAAACGACTTTATTTGGGGATTTTTTGAAAATTTTGTATAAACGTTGTTGGGGCAACGTTTGACAGTTTTCTTGGGGGAAGAAAAATTCTCTGGGGTTGAGAATTCGAGATATTTGGTTTATGATTATTCATTTTTATGATTTGAATGCGCGTTTCTTGCGACTTTCGAACGAAAACGTGAATTGAATTTCCATGTGTTTAGAAGGGAAAAATATAAAATTGGAAATTAAATATTTCAAATTCTAAACGTCAGATAATTTTTCTTCATAGGAGAAAACTGTTTAGCGCCAAGAACGTTTAAACTAAATTTTGAAAAAACGGTAAATAAAGTCGTTTCGTGATGGTAAAACGTTATTTTCCAATTTTTCATTTTTCCGATCTAAACGCGTGTAAATTGAAGTCGCGTTTATATTGGAAAAATATAAAATTGGAAATTGAATATTGAATATTAAAATAAATATAATAAATATTAAAATAAAATAAAATTGAATATTTCAAATTTTAAACGTCAGAAAATTTTTTTTCAAAAGAGAAAACTGTTACCTTTGGTGCCAAGAACGTTTATATGGGAAAAATATAAAATTGGAAATAAAATATTGAATATTAAAATCAAATAAAATTAAAAATTTCAAATTTTAAACGTCAGAAAAATTTTCTTCATAAGAGAAAACTGTTAGTTTTAGTGCCAAGAACGTTTATATGAGAAAAATATAAAATTGGAAATAAAATATTGAATATTAAAATAAAATAAAATTAAATATTTCAATTTTTAAACGTCAGAAATTTTTTTTTCAAAAGAGAAAACTGTTACCTTTGGTGCCAAGAACGTTTATATGCTAAAAATATAAAATTGGAAATAAAATATTAAATATTTAAAAAAAAAAAAAATGAAAATCAAATAAAATTAAAAATTTCAAATTTTAAACGTCAGAAAATTTTTCTTCAAAAGAGAAAACTGTTACCTTTGGTGCCAAGAACGTTTATATGGGAAAAATATAAAATTGGAAATAAAATATT
>JBAJMU010000001.1:1886690-1904878 GCA_037952995.1 Hyposoter didymator | reverse complement strand
AATTTTTTCCAGAAACTCGCGAATTACTTACGAATAAGCCCTCGCTCGATAAAGTCGCATTTGTCGTTTCGATAGCTTCGAAAATTGACCGCAGTGGCGCTTGGTCCCGATTCCCAGATCCTCATCGACAGAAAACTTCTGCGGCGGTTACCGTTCCCCATCGGAATAAAAAGTGAAATCCAAATATTGTTTGGATTTCGTACATTCGTCGTTTTATTGCGTTCAATAATTATTGATCGAAGAAAAAGCTACAAAAAATCGAGGTAAGCTTTAATTGATTGCTCCGGTGCATCGCATCGACTGTTATTGTTTTCCGAGACTTTGGGAGCCTCGCCGTTGCTCTAACCTCAAAATCGAGACCGACAATTGCGGTTGCTCCGAAAAAACATAATATTGTCGTCGATAGACGAAAAATAATGAAGAATCTTTGAAAACTCCGGACGGAAACCTCAACACTGTGAAATTTTCTTTTTCAGTCTAAAATTTTGTCTGATTTTCTATTTTATCGCAAAACGATACTCGTATTTTTTTTTTTTTTAATTTTCGCGTTTTGGGGCAGAAAAAAAATAGAAAAACTGGAAAAAATGGATTAATGTCCAAAATGTTGTCTGATTCTCCATTTTATCGCAAAAAGATACTCGTTTTTTTTTATTTTCGCGTTTTGGGGCAGAAAAAAAATTGAAAAAAAAATGAAAAACTGCAAAAAATGAATCAATGTCCAAAATTTTGTCTGATTTTCTATTTTATCGCAAAAAGATACTCGTTTTTTATTTTTTTTTCAATTTTCGCGTTTTGGTGCAGAAAAACAATTGAAAAACTGCAAAAAATGAATCATTGTCTAAAATTTTGTCTGATTTTCCATTTTATCGCAAAACTATACTCGTTTTTTTCGTTTTTTTTAATTTTCGCGTTTTGTGGCAGAAAAAAAATTGAAAAAAAATGAAAAACTGCAAAAAATGGATCAATGTCCAAAATTTTGTCTGATTTTCTATTTTATCGCAAAACGATACTCGTTTTTTTCTTTTTAGAAAAATTTCACGTTTTGGGGTAGAAAAAAAATTGAAAAAAAATGAAAAACTGTGAAAAAATGGATCAATGTCCAAAATTTTGTCTGATTTTCCATTTTATCGCAAAAAGATACTCGTTTTTTTCGTTTTTTTTAATTTTCGCGTTTTAGGGTAGAAAAAAAATTGAAAAAAAAAAGAAAAACTGCGAAAAAATGAATCAATGTCCAAAATTTTGTCTGATTTTCCATTTTATCGCAAAACGATACTCGTCTTTTTATTTTTTTTAATTTTCGCCTTTTGGGGTAGAAAAAAAATTGAAAAAAAATGAAAAACTGTGAAAAAATGGATCAATGTCCAAAATTTTGTCTGATTTTCCATTATATCGTAAAACGATACTCGTTTTTTTTTTTTTCGCGTTTCGGGCAGAAAAAAAATGAAAAACTGCAAAAAATGAATCAACAGATTAACGAAAAATGGTTTTTTGTTTAGATGGGTTTCAAGCACGCGTATTTCTTCTCGAGAACAGTCCTTGTCAACAATAACGACATCGAAGGATCTTGTAGAGTTTTGAATAGAATATTGGGACGCGAGGGACTCCTGGATCAATGGCGACGATGCAGATACTATGAGAAACCGACGCAAGTTAGAAGGAGAGTCAATTACGAAAGATGCAAAGCCATTTACGACGAAGATATGAACCGCAAGATTCAGTTTTTGCTGAGGAAAAATCGAGTCGAACCCTTTCCAGGCTGTGTCTGAAATTCTTCGTCTTCGTCGTGTACAAATTTCATACAAAATGCGATGTAAATGAGTGGACTGTTCAATAGTAATATTCTTAAGGCAACACGAACCTTCTTGATTCTCATTTTTCGTCCTTAAGGCCATCGGGCGGTTATGAGTTCGGAAAAGGCTCGTTAAACGTTTTCTTTAGGGGCTCGTTCGATATTTCATGAAAAATACAAGTCGGGCGTTGATTTCTTATTGTCGGGGGAAGGGAATTACTGTTCTGGTTGTCGAAATGTCGAAAGGAGCGAGAAAATCGATTTTTTGTGTTTTGATCACTTCTTCGGCATTCTAGCAACCGAAAAATCGCATTAACGTTCACGAATCCTGGAGAATGTTGAGAAACTAATTTCCAAAGTAAGAAAATTCAATTTTCAAGATTCTCGATGGACTTTCCGTAGAAAATCGATTTAGTGCTCTCGGAGGTGTCGAAATGTCGAAATCGAGCGAGAAAATCGATTTTTTGCGTTTTGATTACTTCTTGGGCATTCTTGCAACTAAAAAATCGTCTCAACATTCACGAATCTTCTAGAATGTTGAGAAACTAATTTCCAAAGTAAGAAAATTCAATTTTCAAAATTCTCGATGGACTTTCCGTGGAAAATCGATTTAAGGCTCCTTGGAGGTGTCGTTCAATTTTCTGCGAAAAGAACAACGAACCCGGGAAAGGATTTTGATGGATTGTACAGAAAAATGATAAGAAATTCGATTTGGAGAAAATTTTTTACGAAAAACCGAAAATCGTGGAAATCACGAGATTTCGATGAAACGCAATATTAATTTTTTTTTTTTAAAGAATATTCAGAGATTTGTAATTCGGGGGAAGTGGACTCTCGGGATTTTAGGATTTTTTTTTTTTTTGAAAACGGTCCAGGACGTGGCGCCACCGATGGGGAGCATGTAAAGTCTGAAGGATTTTATCGACTGTCGATGAAAAGTTTCTTTCGAACGTTCGTAATGTCTGAGCAGTTTTTTTATCGTCACCGCATGTCGCGATGAGTTTTTCCAATTTTGATGACTCGATTGGGTTTCGATTTTTTGAAAAACATTTAAATTACATTTTTCTATTATTCTGTCTTTGGAAATTGAAATATTCATGCAGCCTCGATTTACTGGATTTTTGGGAGAAGGCAAAATGTCAAAAAATGCAAAGAGTCATTGATAAAAAAAAAACAAAATTCAGTAAATTTGAGGCTTTGCGTCTTTTTCGTAAATAAATGTTTATGAAGCAACAACGTAATTAACTTTTGGCCCTACGATCATTATTGGGAAGTTATATTTTCTGTAAAAATACTAAACGATGAAAAAACAATGAAATGTTCATCTTTCCATCGCCAAAAACTAGACGAACCAGTTGCACGACTCTAGGGTTTGAAATATTGTGACAAAATGAGTTTAAATCCAAAAACTACGAATTTTCTTACAAAAATTCCAACGAACTAGAAAAATTCAAAAAAAAAATGTTGGTTCTGGTTTTTTTAATCAATTCAGTTAGTAATTTCAATCACGTTTATTTCTGTTGGCTGCTTTTATGTTCCTCGGGGGCTCAGAATAGATTATGCAGCTCGAGTGAATTTTTTTTTCACGACGAATGGAATTTTTTGAAATTTTGAAAAATCTGAGGAATTAATTCGTGACACAGGGACGAACGAGCGAGCAGGTGAAGATTTTCCAAGAGAAATCTTCATCGTTTATAAACGTGCGTGTAAAAATCGTCGAGAGGATCGTTGGATCGTAATTAAGGAGGTGGCAGCACCTCGCACTTCGAGAGACTTTTGAGTTTGTTGGGATCTCGAGGGAACGACTGGATCCAAGGAAACGAGAACTGGAAGGAAAGAGTTTTTTTTGGGATTGGGGAGAGCGAGGATGGAGCCGCGACCAGGGACTATCTCTTGGTCTCGTTTTCCACGCGTTTGGTGAATTTGTTCGATACTTTGCCTGTCGTTTTGTGTGCCACGTTCCATGCACAACGATCAAACCTTCTCACTCGTACAGAGTGCACGAAAACTTGGCACCGACCAACGTTCCCCCAGAAACCGTTGGATCCCATTCTGCAAATCCTCTCTCACGCTTTCCCCATTTTTTTCTTTTTCTCTCTCTGTGTATTTGTCTCTTTCCTTGTTCGTTTTCTTCTCTTACTCCGCGCGTTCACAAACTTGCACTATCTATTCAATTTTCGCCAAGTTGGCGGAGCCTCTGCCAAGAGATGTCTTTCCAGACTCTTTCAACCATTTTTGCTATTCTCCACGTTTTGTCTTTTCTCACTTGCGAAGTGAGAATAAATCAAATCGGTGGAGCAACGAAAACAGCTTTCTGCAGATATGCCTGAATGTGAAAAGTCGAGTGAGAATCTTTAATATCATTAATTATTAGTGATTCAATGATTCGTTTTGTTCGAGGAATTTTTAATTATATTGAAAATGAAATTTTGTTGAAAAAGATCGATATTTTGTTCGATACGTTCGACTAAACGTTTTTTTTGAATATTCCCAAAAATTGTGTCAATGCAGCAAGAAATATTTTAGAAAATCTCTTCGGGAGCAAATTTTTGTCGTTCCAATCGTAAATTTCTCTGGAAATTTCGTTAGAAACGAAATTTACTGCGAAAATAACGAAAATTTTGAAATTATCAAAAAATATTTTAGAAAGTCTCTTCGGAAGCAAATTTTTGTCTTTCCAATCGTCAATTTTGCTGACGATTCCGTTAAAAACGAAATTTACTGCCAAAATGACGAAAATTTTGAAAATATCAAAAAATATTTAGTTTATGGTGTTCAACAAAATATCGAAGATTTTTAACGAAATTTTATTTTCAGTGTCCAATTCAATGATTACATTGAAAACAAAATTTTGTTGGAAAAGATCGGAATTTTGTTGGATACGTTCGACTAAACGTTTTTTTTTGAATATTCCCAAAAATTGTGTCAATGCAGCAAGAAATATTTTAGCAAGTGTCTTCGGAAGCAAATTTTTGTCGTTCCAATCGTAAATTTCTCTGGAAATTCCGTTAAAAACGAGATTTACTGCCAAAATAACGAAAATTTTGAAAATATCAATAAACATTAAGTTTATGGTGCTCAACGAAATATCGAAGATTTTTAACAAAATTTTATTTTCAGTGTCCAATCCAATGATTACACTGAAAACAAAATTTTGTTGGAAAAGATCGATATTTTGATCGATACGTTCGACTAAACGTTTTTTTTGAATATTCCCAAAAATTGTGTCAGTGCAGCAAGAAATATTTTAGAAAATCTCTTTGGGAGCAAATTTTTATCGTTCCAATCGTAAATTTTGCTGACAATTCCGTTATAAACGAAATTTACTGCCAAAATGACGAAAATTTTGAAAATATCAAAAAATATTTAGTTTGTGGTGTTCAACAAAATATCGACGATTTTTAACAAAATTTTATTTTCAGTGTCCAATTCAATGATTACACTGAAAACAAAATTATGTTGGAAAAGATCGGAATTTTGTTGAATACGTTCGACTAAACGTTTTTTTTTAATATTCCCAAAAATTGTGTCAGTGCAGCAAGAAATATTTTAGAAAGTCTCTTCGGAAGCAAATTTTTGTCGTTCCAATCGTAAATTTTGCTGACAATTCCGTTAGAAACCAAATATACTGCACACTGAAAACCCGATTTTGTTGAAAAGCTCGAAATTTGGTTCCCGCTTCCAAATTATATTGTTAAATACGGCGAACTAAGTCATAATTGAAATAATACAGAATGTTTGGTTGATTTCATGAACAAATATTTAGGTGTAGCAACAAAGGAAACGGTTCAATACCGTTGCATCCAGATACTGCAACAAAACATTTCATCCTAGTGTTGACTCTTGTTTNTTGGAGATGCAAACTTTGAGCAGTCTCTCTCTCTCTTGCTCTCTCGCTTGCTCGATATTCCAGGAGGTCGAAATACCTTTGACTTCCTGAAAAATTGGGCAAGCTGCCTAAAGACGATGCCAAGTGAAATAAAAAACTGAGAAAATTTCCAAAATTTCGATACATTCACCAAAATGTAACTTTGTTGCTATTCCAAATAAAATCTCCAGCGACGACTAATTTTCTTCGTTTTTCATTCATCTGTAAATTGATCCTCAAAGTTTCCGCTTATCCCCATTTTTCAATTACTGCCAAATTTTTCAAGTTGGAAAAAAATTGAAAATTTTGAATTTTTTTTTGGCTGTAGAGAATTAATCCAAGTTTTTTTTTTTCGTGAGAATTTCATGAAAATCGAGCGATTTCTTTTTTGATATTTCAATCACAGAGCCAGGTTTTTTTTTTTTTTACCTCGAACGCATTTTTCAAACATTTTTTGTATTCCTGGGAGCAAAGTTTATGTCACGTTCTCCAGTCCCAACGACTGTATCGTCTGCAGTTATATATTAACGTCCGAAATGGCGAGAAGCTCCAAATCGGAAACGGATCTTCACGAAACGTCGTAATATGTTCACGTGCATTCCCGTTGGATCATTGACCGTATTCCGCTGATAACAATGAGTGCATAAAGCCAAAGGGCTCATGAAAATAGTCAAGACGTTGCCGAACGCGGGCATCCTAGCCTCAGGCTAAGCTCCAACGATCATGACCCTTGCTTAACTATATTATTTGTACCAAAGTTTCCTATGCATGGATTCGTCACCACCAGCTCAAAGCTGCGCAAAGTCCTGTTTTAATTATGTATAGCCAGTGCCAATCCCCTCTTAAGCAACAAAGTTGTTATTATAATGAACAGTCTCATGTTGCCAAGGTAAAAAAAATTGTTTAAGAAAAATAACCATTAATATTAATATATTGATATATTCATATTAATATATATAAATATTATAATCAATATTGTATAATATTAATATGATATTTTATATAATTTTTTTCTTATATAAAAAATATATTATATATTATATTATATATATTAAAATATAATATAATATAATATAAACCATCAATATTGATATAAAATTAATATGATATTTTATACAATTTTTTTTTCATATAAAAAATACATTATATATTATATTATATATATTAAATATAATATAATATAATATAAACCATTAATATTGATATATCCATATTAATATATATAAATATTATAATCAAAATTGTATAATATTAATATAATATTTTATACAATTTTATTTTTTTTCATATAAAAAATATATTAAATATTATATTATATATATTAAAACATAATATAATATAATATAAACCATTAATATTGATATATCCATATTAATATATATAAATATTATAATCAAAATTGTATAATATTAATATAATATTTTATACAATTTTATTTTTTTTCATATAAAAAATATATTAAATATTATATTATATATATTAAAACATAATATAATATAATATAAACCATTAATATTGATATATCCATATTAATATATATAAATATTATAATCAAAATTGTATAATATTAATATAATATTTTATACAATTTTATTTTTTTTCATATAAAAAATATATTAAATATTATATTATATATATTAAAACATAATATAATATAATATAAACCATTAATATTGATATATCCATATTAATATATATAAATATTATAATCAAAATTGTATAATATTAATATAATATTTTATACAATNATACGTTTTTATAATATGAATATCATATAATAATGTATATGAATATTAATATATTCATATACTATGGTACATAATTGTATACAAATACGTAAAATTCTATTGGGGCAATTTTTGTATATAATTTTATGTGATCAATTATACCCAATTATATATTTTTATATGTAATTATTTTTACTTGGGTAGTTATTCTGCATGCTCCTGACGGGAGATATTTTGATGTGTATAGGTGGGTGTTTGCAGAGGAACGTATAGATGGAGTGAGATAATACTAGAAACTTGATGCTCTTGGTCTAATCGTCGAAACTTGATACAACTCTGCAATAGCGAAATTTTGGATAAGAGTTCATTGATCTCTCTCTCTCTCGCTCTCTTACTCGGTTCCAGTTTATTAGTCACGATATTACGTCACTGCGGAAATGCTGTGGTCGCTACGTCGACATGGATGTGTGCACGTCAGATCCTCTCCATATTTCTTTGTCTTTGCGAACCATAGCTCCCTGTTATATTGTCGGAGTTCAGCATAGCCGCGATGCTCCCTTGGAAACTTATTCTCGACGTCGTACTTATTGGTGTCATGCACCATTTGTCCTTCGCAGTTAACGATCCGGTCGCTACCAACTATCGCATTTTGTGTTACTCATTTCGCATGAAAAAAGTCTCGCCTAAGAAATTCATTTTATTTATCCAAGTCGATAGATTTCGGTGGGAACTTGATTTCGGAAAAAAAAAATTAACATGCTGCTTTCGGGAGAGAAAAATTCAATTTCTCATTCGATTTCGCATTCGGGACCATAAATGGTTGGAATTTGTTGAAAAATTGATTTCCTTTGTCATCCTCGAATTGCATAACACCGCAAATGGTATTTTCCCCTTGAAAATAATGCCCAAATCGTCTTTATGAAGAATGTGCATTTCTGTGATAAAAATTCAATTTTTTTTTTTTTTTTTTTACAATTTTGAAATATTATTCGACTTTCATGGGGACCGTCTGGACGTTAAAAATATTGCCCCCATAGTTGAAAGTCATCCCCCGAATCCACCCTGTAACGATAATTTCTCGATTTCGCTCGTCCTCGAGCGCTAACAACTGTTTAATTGCTATTTATGAAATTGCATGTTGCTAATGTCATTATTGTTGTCAGTACGAGTGCATATGGGACAAAGTGCCTGGGGCTGTTGGCGGAACTGGAATTGTATCTATATTTCTGCTCTGCTGACCGGATACGATACAATAGTGCCGAATCGCTCTTCCCCTCCGGGAACTTTGCCCCGGATTTTGATACGTTTTTAATAACTGTTTTTCCTAAAAGTACCAACTTGTGGAATGGACTCATTCATGAGTGACTTCGCGAATCGCTCCGGTAGCCGAAAAAATTGGAAATCAAATATTAAATATTACAATAAATATAATAAATATTGACATTAAATAAAATAAAATATTTCCAATTCTGAACGTCAGAAAATTTTTCTTCTTAGGAGAAAACTGTTAGTTTTGGTGCCAAGAACGTTTATATGGGAAAAATATAAAATTGGAAATTAAATTTTGAATATTAAAATAAATATAATAAATATTAAAATCAAATAAAATTAAATATTTCAAATTTTAAACGTCAGAAAAATTTTCTTCATAAGAGAAAACTGTTACCTTTGGTGCCAAGAACGTTTATATGGGAAAAATATAAAATTGGAAATAAAATATTAAATATTAAAATGAAATAAAATTAAAAATTTCAAATTTTAAACGTCAGATAAATTTTCTTCATAAGAGAAAACTGTTACCTTTGGTGCCAAGAACGTTTATATGGGAAAAATATAAAATTGGAAATGAATTATTAAATATTTAAAAAAATAATAATAAATATGAGAATGAAATAAAATTAAAAATTGCAAATTTTAAACGTCAGAAAATTTTTCTTCACACAAGAAAATTGTTAGTTTCGGTGCCAAGAGCGTTTACACAAAATTGAGAAAGAACCCTAAATAATGTCATTTCGTCATTAATCATTCGTCGTCGAAGATGTCGTCGAAATCCTTATCGAGCTGTTTTTGTCTCGATCTGTTTTAGCTCGTCCGCATCTTTTTATCGATGATGCAGGGTCCTGAGATGACTTGAAAACTTGCAGCTCAGATTAGGGAAGACTTTCTTTTCTCTTTCTCTCTCTCTCTCCTTGGCTCTGCGGTCGGATAGTTCGCAGAGTCCAGATTCTTGAGAGTGTTTAGTAAAACCGCATTGCATTGTTCTCTCTGCTTGATCGTCTCCGCGAAGAGTGGAAACCTCGACTATACCATCAGACCGCTGGCTTATCCGTTTGAGTGAGTGTCTGTCTGTGTCTTGACGTAGTTATCCAGCCCAAAGGCTTTCGAGAAATAAGCTTCGTATCGTGACCATAGAAGAAACGACTTGCTCCTCGTGTGCAGTTTCACGAAATGACGATCGAGACGTTTCGAAGACACAGAGAGACCGCGATGGAGAGAATGTCGAAATCTCCGAGTGACTGATTCGACGCGGAAGGAGAAATAGTCCTGATCCTAATGACATGGCGAGTCAAGTGTACACAGGAGCAAAAGCGCTTCATCAATGGTTCGTCCACTGAAAATGAAATTTTGTTGGAAAAGATGGATATTTTGTTCGAAACGTTGGACTAAATTTTTTTTTTGGTAAATATTCGGAAGTGCGGCTTTTCCCAAAAATGGAGATTTTTTTTTTTTTTGATTCCATCGCATAATGGGCATCTCTAATAATCATAATTAGGCGGGGGAGGCCGAAAAAATTCCATGGGATGGGGTAAAAAACTCATTTTNGCGCTTCATCAATGGTTCGTCCACTGAAAATGAAATTTTGTTGGAAAAGATCGATATTTTGTTCGAAACGTTCGACTAAATATTTTTTTTGGTAAATATTCGGAAGTGCGGCTTTTCCCAAAAATGGAGATTTTTTTTTTTTTGATTCCATCGCATAATGGGCATCTCTAATAATCATAATTAGGCGGGGGAGGCAGAAAAAATTCCATGGGATGGGGTAAAAAACTCATTTTTGAATTTTCAAAATTTCAAAAATTCCGCTCCCAATTCCTTGTGTGTGTGTGTGTGTGGTCCAAATTTTTTTCTAACGTTTTTTATCACTCATAGATTTATCGATTTCAGCAAAAGTCGAGAATTCTGATAAATTTTTTGAGTCCCGTACGTCTCGTACGACGTACTTGAGTCTTGAGGGAAAAAAAGCGCAGTTGATAGTTGAAATTTGTTTGTTTGTTTGAATAGCAATTAGAATGGTTCGAAAGAGGAAAATCTGGTGGAGCTTGATCTCTGAGAGAGCTCTGTAATATTTTTAACGAGTGGCAAGTTCTCAAAGCGGAATAAATTCTTCTCATGGTGGAAGCAAAAAAGATGGTCCTTTCATCGACGCAGACAAAAGACGGGCGGGAGACGTAGGCCAAGTTGCAAAGTTCCTTATAGCTTTCGTTGCAAGGAGCAGAGAGAGCAAGAGAGCAGGGTAATTATTATTATTATTATGCTTTTTCTGGTACGTAACGTACGCTCTCGAAGCGAGAAAAAGAAAAAAATTGATTGATGAGATATATTTGGCACGATAATTAAGGGTATCGCCGGTAAGAGCAAAACGTCGATTCGAGGGTTTTAGGTGGGCAAGCCTTAGTGCAGGATTATAAAATAGAAAATTTTATTCAATTCGCGAAATTTAATCGAGTAATTTATTTTGAGTCTCGTTTTCTCATGGTTCTCATGGTTTTTTTAATGGTTTTTTTATGGACCTGATAATAAATTTTCGAATTATGATTGTCACCACATTTTTAATTACTAATTACTAATTAGTGCAATTAGTAATAACTAATTTACTAATTTATTTCGAGTCCTGCTTTCTTATGGTTTTCATTTTTTTAAAAATGGTTTTCTTGTGGACCTGATAATAAATTTTCGAATTTTCATTGCCACCACATTTTTAATTACCAATTACTAATTAGTGCAATTAGTAATTACTAATTTACTAATTTATTTTGAGTCTGGCTTTCTTATGGGTCTTGGGTTTTTTTATGGTTTTCTTGTGGACCTGGTAATAAATTTTTGAATTATCATTGTCACTACATTTTTAATTACTGATTACTAATTAGTGCAATTAGTAATTACTAATTACTGATTTATTTTGAGTCTGGCTTTCTTATGGTTTTCATGGTTTTTTATCGGTTTCTTGTGGACCTGATAACAAATTTTCGAATTATCATTGTCACCACATTTTAAATTACTAATTGCTAATTAGTGCAATTAGTAATTACTAATTTACTAATTTATTTTGAGTCTTGCTTTCTTATGGTTTTCATGTTTTTTTAATGGTTTTCTTGTGGACCTGATAACAAATTTTCGAATTATCATTGTCACCACATTTTTAATTACTAATTACTATAATTAGTGCAATTAGTAATTACTAATTTACTAATTTATTTCGAGTCTCGTTTTCTTATGGTTCTCATGGTTTTTTTAATGGTTTTTTTATGGACCTGGTAATAAATTTTCGAAGTATCATTGTCACCGAATTTTTCTGATTCACCGAAAATCGCCATTATGTCAAAGAGAATAGTTATAACGAGTCATTGAAAAGAATGTTTAATGATATGCATCGATCGCGGAGCTACGTCTGTGTCGATTGATAACAATGTCCAATATATTTGCAGAGAATTGAAAAATGCTCTTCAAACACGCCCTACACAATCAAAGCTCAGATTAAATAGCAGGCAATTCTCCATCCAAACTATTCAAGTGTATGAATATTCAGATATTAATATCGAGCTTTGGTACGTGGCAGAGCGAATTGAAAGTTACACGAAACTAGCGCGGGAAATTTAAAAACCGTTGGCCAAACGCCTCTTTGGCGATTGGTTTTCGTTCGATGAACCGGAAGTTCTGCAAGCTTGAGAGACATGTATACAGAGCTAAAGAAAGCCACCGAGAGCGATAGAGAGAAACATTGAAGGCCACACTGCATCCCCGCGCTTTTACCATGCTAATCTCACTTTGGACAACGTTTTCAATGCGTTGTTCAACGATTACTCAGGAGCAGCAGCTTCCGTCCTTCTGGTCACTCATGAATATTACTCGACGCTCTGATGCTCATCCTTTCGTCAGATTACAAAAGCCTAAGGGATAGTTTCCGGATGTTTCTAGAAACTACTGCATATTGCAGTGGGTGCTCGACAAATCCCCTTTGCTCTCCTCCTCCTCCTCTCGCGTTTCAGCACGTCGAAATTACTTTCGTAGACTGTTCATCATGATCCTTTTTGTTTTCTCTCTCGTCCTACCCACCAGTCTCTGGTGAAATAATAAATTTTCCAAAAAATACATTTTCAACAAAACGATTTTTCAAATTACAGTAAAAATAAAATTTTGTTGAAAAAGATCGATATTTTGTTCGATACGTTCGACTAAACGTTTTTTTTTTGGAATAATTCCAAAAATGGTGTCATTGCAGCAAGAAATATTTTAGAAAGTCTCTTCGGAAGCAAATTTGGTCCACTCTCGTAAATTTCGCCGACGATTTCGTTAGAAACAAAATATGCCACCAAAATGACGAAAATATATTTATGTAACTATTTCGCGTTTGATTTTTTTCTCAAAAATTCAGAAAAGTTTCATGTGGAGTGAGTGCAGAATTTTTTTTAATAACAAAAAGTCGATTTTTGAAAATAAATGTTTGACAGGAATATAAATCAGAGAATTAATAAAATTTTGAAAATAATTTCAAGTGCAATTTTTATTTTCTCGATTTTATTATTTTTTTACAAAAAAAAAATTTTCAAAAATGTAATGCGTCGGAGAAAAATCTTTGCACACTCTTTTTCGAGTTTGGAATATTTTTAAAAATAATTTCAAGTGCAATTTTTCTTTTCTCGATTTTATTATTTTTTTTACAAAAAAAAAAAATTTTGAAAAATGTAACTCATCGGAGAAAAAATCGTTGCACACTCTTTTCCGAGTTTCGAATATTTTTGTCGATCTATTTGATGCAAATATGAAGCTGCAGAAAAAAATACATCTGTAGGTTATTTCAAGTTACTTTGGCGGTGTGTGTGACGAGCGATGGGCGCTGGGGGCACGAAATTGAACCCGTAGAAATGCTTTTAGATCGTTCCGAATATTTTGCATACAAGGTGACTCGTTATGTGAAAGTTGCGATCGGTTACATGCGTGCAGCTCCATTGCAAACGCTCCGTCAAACTCTGTCACTGAGATCAAAGGATTTTTATGGAACTGTGTTCCCTCCTCATACTGTTTTATCGTTTTGTATGGAGCAATTTTTCCCCAAGCTCATATCGCAAACGAGTTTTCATCGCAAAACAAAAAATACCATTCCGAGCAATATTTTGAAAATAATTGTCATTCTGCTGAAATAATATCGTCGTCGTAATTGAAATCGAGGGACGGTTCTCGAGTCGATTTAAAAATTTATTTTCCAGTTGTTACTAATTTGGATTTGGATCCAAATTTGTAACCAAATAAAAAAAAAATGTAAATGTAAAAAAAAATAAAAACCAAAAAAATCGTAACCTGTTGAAATTTTTTTTAAAGACCGCACGAACGTCTTCCAAATCGATCGATTCGAATCGTGGTTTTTGCGAAAAATGGCTCTAAATTTTATTCTGACAATTATTATGGTAAAAAAAAAGTATTCTGTACAAAATGAAGGAGGGGCAAGACTGTCGATCCCATAAAATCCCATGAAAACCCCAGAAAAAACGAAGGGAAATATTCAGAAGCGTGGTTTTTCCTAAAAATCATGAGAGATTTTTATTTTTTTTTTCGGAAACTTGTTGCTCGCATTGCAACAAGTGATATTTCATGGGGGAAGCTTGATATTTCCCACAAATCTCGAATTCTTTTGAAATTATCAAAAAAATATTTAATTTACCGTTTTCAACATAATATCGACGATTTTTAACAAAATTTTATTTCCAGTGTCTCCTCGATATAAACCTAAGAAAATGAAATTTGCAGACAATTCCGTTAAAAACCAAATATACTGCGAAAATAAAAAAAAAATTGAAATTATCCAAAAAATATTTAATTTACCGTGTTCAACAAAATATCGACGATTTTTAACAAAATTTCATTTCCAGTGTACAGTAAAAGTTGAATTTTTTATTTAAACAATAATTCCAAAAAAAATTCGAGTCTTGAAAATCGAGTCTAGAATTTAGCACTTTTTTTTGCAATCAGTCTGCGAATAATTGTGAATAAGTAATGCGACGATTTCGTGGATTATTTATTCGTAATCCCATTGAAGCGAACGGTTTACTTCGCGCACCGTCTTCGCAGCTTCCTCATAACATTCAATGTCCCGCTCAAATGAAATTTGTAATTCAATTAGCGGACGGTATCGTTCGAAGCCACTGTTTAATTTCCACGAGCTTATTTGTCTCGCGTTGTATCCACGTTAGCAAGTTTTCGAGCTCGAGGTAACCGGAGCCAATTTCTAAGGAACAAAAGTCTATACGCGCGGCGTGTTCACTCTCCACCGAGGGGCTCGTTTTCTTTCTCGCTCGTGCTTCACACTCCGTCTTGCGAGCGTTTACAGTGCAATCAGCGTTTCGATATATCTATATCGCGATGCATCGTGCTGCAACGTTTAAAAGTTGCTATTCCCTCGCCAATTTCCAAACAAGTCTCCAGGAACTCGGCTAGTGAAATATAAAGACCGCCTTTCGGGTTTCCCTTCTAAATTACAAACTGATGCATTTCCTTCACTTTCATTTTCAACGTAGACGCGCGGCGCGTGCATTACACTTTCCGTGTCGACGTGCTGCCGCGATCTTTCAATTGGGATCCGTGCTCCATCGAGCTTTTTCGAAAATTGCTTTAAAAAAATGTTTTTTCATTTTTTATTAATAATTTTTGTAGAATGTCGGGAAGTTGTTGATATAAAATTTCAATTCGATTTATTGTTGCGTTATCGAGATGTTAATTACTTATGAATAGTAGTAAAAAATATTGAATAATAAATTATTTAATTTAATTAAATAATTGAATAATTAATTTAATAAATTTAATTGAATAATTAAAAAATTAATTCAATAAATTTAATTAAATAATTAAATAATTAATTTAATAAATTAAATTAATTATTTATTAAATTTATTATTTATTATAATAAATTTTTTATTATAATAAATTATTTATTGAATTTATTAAATTAATTAATAATTAATTTAACAAATTAAATTAATTATTTATTAATAATTAATTTATTAAATAATTAATTTGATAAATTAAATTAATTATTTATTATTATTTATAGTAATAAATAATAGTTAATAGTAAATAGTTATATTAAAAAAATAAAAAATAATTTTGAACCGTATGCGGAATCGGGAGCAGGAATTGTTTGACTATTGTTCAAAAATGTTATCGATTCTCTTCGATAATTCACAAGTTTTCAGTTTTCAAAGTTACTCGAATATTTTATTTAAAAAAAAAATCGGTCACGGTTCGACGAGAGGATTTTCAATTTTTTTTTTTTCGTGAACTTGATACAGGAATTTTGAAATTCAATAAAAAAGAAATATTTATAAATCGAGAAGATAAAAAAAAAAAATATAACAATTTTATCGTCGAGAAAAGAAAAAAGAGTCCGAAGGACGATCGAGCATCGAAGAGCCCGCATAAAGGTTGCGAGCTGACACGTGCGTGTGCGCTCTATGATAGATTGCCCCGAATTCGGGAAACACTCGATTTTCTGTTTATAACATTTCTTCTTAAAGCGAAACTGCCGAGTTGATGAGTTTTTAGCACAAGCCCACGTGGTTTCCGTGGCATTGTTACATTTCCTGGAGTTTCACAAGTTTACGATGTTTATCTCTGTTTCATGCCTTTGTAAAAAAAAAAAAAGCGATTTAACGGTTTTTACAGGGTGTCCCTTCAACGATCGTCGTCCCTGTGAACTCAAGTCCGAGAAAGGATTTTCAATTGGAAACTTGAATGGCGTTTTTTATTGTAAGACTTCTGATGAGCTATTAATGATCAAAGTTGACAAACTTTTTTACCGGTCCCGAAGGAACTGTTGAAGAGATTTTCATTCTTCGCGTGGGACACTCGGTGTTTTTTTTTCTCATGAGAATTAATTATTTTTTTTTCGCTTTTCTTACCGTTTCGTTATAATTCCCAAAGAGTTTGCTGACGTAAAGGATCGTTAGTAATTTTTCATACTTTGGCTTCTAAATGTCACGTGCTTGGCGCTGATTTTATTTTACTAGGGTGGGCAGCGCTCCTTTTATTAATAATAATTTTTATTTTATTTATTTTATTTATTTTATTTATTTTATTTATTTTATTTATTTTATTTATTTTATTTATTTTCAATTAGTTTGGGACTGTAAAATGATTTCCAGAGACACAGGCTTGCCGTTTTATTGTGAGAACGTGATACGTTTCTGGATTCGAAACAATAATACACTACGAACGGATCCGCCTGATTTCCCATCATTGTTTTCGATTCTTTTGTAATTATGAATGAACTAAATGGAACTTTTGGTCGACCCAGAACGTAATATTCAATTAAACATCAATGACTCTTTCGGGTTTGGTACCACATGGTCAACGTTTCGATTGACCAAAGCACGTCGAGTTGAAAACAATCGGTGTTTATTTTTTTGTTTTTTCAGTCCGAAGGATTGACTAATAATGTGGTTGCTCGGACATTGAAAATGTTTCGTCACATTGCAGTTCAACTCTCAATAAAAACAATCGCGAAACATTAAACACGTTTTTCTCACTTTATTCAATTTTAAACAATTGTGAGCGCAACTTTTTATCGTTATTGATATAAAACACTGAAAACAAAATTTTATTGAAAAATATCGATATTTCGTTCGATACGTTCGACTTAACGTTTTTTTTTTTTTAATAATTCCAAAAATTGGAGCAAGAAATATTTTAGAAAGTCTCTTCGGAAGCAAATTTTTGTCGTTCCACTGGTAAATTTCGCTGAACAACAAAAATTTTGTTATTCAACAAAATATCGACGATTTTTAACAAAATTTCGTTTTCATTTAAAAAAAAAAAATGTATTATGGAAAGCGAAAAACGGACATAATATTTTACGAGTAAAAGAACGAACCAGAGTCTCTGAAAAACGTGTGAAAAGGTACGAGCTTCGAGCTGTTAATTTATTTATTTTCCTGTACGTAACAAACCGATTTTTGCTTAGAAATTCCAGGCTCGAATTTTTGACAGTTGAATGAGCAACGCGAAAGAGCAGTGGGAGGAATGGAATTATTCATTCATGCAGCAATGGGATAAATTGTTGCCGCGAGTCGTTTGATAATTATTGATAAAATCGTTATTATTTCGCTCCATCAGATACCTAAACACTTGCATGTAACATTTCGTTTCAACAGTTTCAACTCTAAATTCGTATTAAATAGGAAATAATTAATACGTGAAACGTTCTATTGATAGAAATTAGCAACGCTCATGTAATTCCCAGCATTTAGCCCGTTTTCCATTTTCCAATGGTTGGATTTCCAAAATGGTTGAATATTTAATTGCATTTTACGTTTTTCGTCTTTTTACACTGAAAAACAAAATCTTGTTGGAAAAGATGGATATTTCGGTCGATACGTTTGACTAAACGTTTTTTTTACGAATAATCCCAAAAATAGTGTCAGTGCAGCAAGAAATATTTTATAAAGTCTCTTCGTAAGCACATTTTGGTCGTTCCACTCGTAAATTTCACTGACAATTCCGATAGAAACCAAATATGCTGCCAAAACAACGAAAA